>CM062489.1:46334097-46971079 GCA_031479575.1 Coregonus ussuriensis | reverse complement strand
TGTTGTAGAGTAAGCAGGGTATCCATGTTTTGTAGAGAGGCATGTATCCATGTTGTACAGAGTAGAGCAGGGTATCCATGTTGTAGAGCAGAGAGCAGGGTATCCATGTTGTAGAGTAGAGCAAGGTATCATGTTGTAGAGTAGAGCAGGTATCCATGTTGTAGAGTAGAGCAGGTATCCAATGTTGTAGAGTAGGGTATCCATGTTGTAAGAGTAGAGCGGAACATCCATGTTGTAGAGCAGAGCAGGGTATCCATGTTGTAGAGTAGAGCAAGGTATCCATGTTGTAGTAGTAGAGCAGGGTATCCATGTTGTAGAGTAGAGCAAGGTATCCATGTTTGTAGAGTAAGAGCAGGGTATCCATGTTGTAGAGTAGAGCAGGTGTCCATGTTGTAGAGTAGAGCAAGGTATCCATGTTGTAGAGCAAGGTATCCATGAGAAGAGCAGGGTATCCATGTTGTAGAGTAGAGCAAGGTATCCATGTTGTAGAGCAAGGTATCCATGTTGTAGAGTAGAGCAGGGTATCCATGTTGTAGAGTAGAGCAGGGTATCCATGTTGTCGAGTAGAGCAGGGTATCCATGTTGTAGAGTAGAACAATGTATCCATGTTGTAGAGTAGAGCAGGGTATCCTTGTTGTAGAGTAGAACAGGGTATCCATGTTGTAGAGCAGGATATCCATGTTGTAGAGTAGAGCAAGGTATCCATGTTGTAGAGTAGAGCAGGGTATCCATGTTGTAGAGTAGAGCAAGGTGTCCATGTTGTAGAGCAGAGCAAGGTATCCATGATGTAGAGCAAGGTATCCATGTTGTAGAGCAGGGTATCCATGTTGTAGAGTAGAGCAAGGTATCCATGTTGTAGAGTAGAGCAGGGTATCCATGTTGCAGAGCAGGGTATCCATGTTGTAGAGTAGAGCAGGGTATCCATGTTGTAGAGTAGAGCAGGGTATCCATGTTGTAGAGTAGAGCAGGGTAATGGTATCCATGTTGTAGAGTAGAGCAGGGTATCCATGTTGTAGAGTAGAGCAACGTATCCATGTTGTAGAGCAGGGTATCCATGTTGTAGAGTAGAGCAGGGTTTCCATGTTGTAGAGTAGAACAAGGTGTCCATGTTGTAGAGTAGAGCAGGGTATCCATGTTGTAGAGTAGAGCAGGGTATCCATGTTGTAGAGCAGGGTATCCATGTTGTAAAGTAGAGCAAGGTATCCATGTTGTAGAGTAGAGCAGGGTATCCATGTTGTAGAGTAGAGCAAGGAATCCATGTTGTAGAGCAAGGTATCCATTTTGTAGAGTAGAGCAAGGTATCCATGTTGTAGAGTAGAGCAGGGTATCCATGTTGTAGAGTAGAGCAGGGTATCCATGTTGTAGAGTAGAGCAGGGTATCCATGTTGTAGAGTAGAGCAAGATATCCATGTTGTAGAGTAGAGCAAGGTATCCATGTTGTAGAGTAGAGCAGGGTAAGGGTATCCATGTTGTAGAGTAGAGCAGGGTATCCATGTTGTAGAGCGGTGTATCCATTTTGTAGAGTAGAGCAGGGTATCCATGTTGTAGAGCAGAGCAGGGTATCCATGTTGTAGAGTAGAGCAAGGTATCCATGTTGTAGAGTAGAGCAGGGTATCCATGTTGTAGAGTAGAGCAGGGTATCCATGTTGTAGAGCAGGGTATCCATGTTGTAGAGTAGAGCAGGACATCCATGTTGTAGAGTAGAGCAAGGTATCCATGTTGTAGAGTAGAGCAGGGTATCCATGTTGTAGAGTAGAGCAAGGTATCCATGTTGTAGAGCAGGGTATCCATGTTGTAGAGTAGAGCAGGGTCATCCATGTTGCAGAGTAGAGCAGGGTATCCATGTTGTAGAGTAGAGCAGGGTATCCATGTTGTAGAGTAGACAATGTATCCATGTTGTAGAGTAGAGCAAGGTATCCTATCCTTGTTGTAGAGTAGAACAGGGTATCCATGTTGAGTAGAGCAGGATATCCATGTTGTAGAGTAGAGCAAGGTATCCATGTTGTAGAGTAGAGCAGGTTATCCATGTTGTAGAGTAGAGCCAGGTGTCCATGTTGTAGAGCAGAGCATGGTATCCATGATGTAGAGCAAGGTATCCATGTTGTAGAGCAGTGTATCCATGTTGTAGAGTAGAGCAAGGTATCCATGTTGTAAGTAGATAGGGTATCCATTGTTGCAGAGCAGGTATCCATGTTGTAGAGTAGAGCAGGGTATCCATGTTGTAGAGCTAGGCAGGTATCCATGTTGTAGAGTAGAGCATGGTATCCATGTTGTAGAGTAGAGCAGGGTATCCATGTTGTAGAGTAGAGCAACGTATCCATGTTGTAGAGCAGGGGTTATCCATGTTGTAGAGTAGAGCAGGGTTTCCATGTTGTAGAGTAGAACAAGGTGTCCATGTTGTAGAGTAGAGCAGAGCAGGGTATCCATGTTGTAGAGTAGAGCAGGGTATCCATGTTGTAGAGCAGGGTATCCATGTTGTAGAGTAGAGCAAGGTATCCATGTTGTAGAGTAGAGCAGGGTATCCATGTTGTAGAGTAGAGCAAGGAATCCATGTTGTAGAGCAAGGTATCCATTTTGTAGAGTAGAGCAAGGTATCCATGTTGTAGAGTAGAGCAGGGTATCCATGTTGTAGAGTAGAGCAGGGTATCCATGTTGTAGAGTAGAGCAGGGTATCCATGTTGTAGAGTAGAGCAAGATATCCATGTTGTAGAGTAGAGCAAGGTATCCATGTTGTAGAGTAGAGCAGGGTATCCATGTTGTAGAGTAGAGCAGGGTATCCATGTTGTAGAGCGGTGTATCCATGTTGTAGAGTAGAGCAGGGTATCCATGTTGTAGAGCAGAGCAGGGTATCCATGTTGTAGAGTAGAGCAAGGTATCCATGTTGTAGAGTAGAGCAGGGTATCCAAGTTGTTAGAGTAGAGCAGGGTTATCCATGTTGTAGAGCAGGGTATCCATGTTGTAGAGTAGAGCAGGACCATCCATGTTGTAGAGTAGAGCAAGGGTATCCCTGTTGTAGAGTATTTGAGCAGGGTATCCATGTTGTAGAGAGTAGAGCAAAGGGTATCCATGTTGTAAGTAGAGCAAGGTATCCATGTTGTAGAGTAGAGCAGGGTATCCATGTTGTAGAGTAGAGCCAGGGTATCCATGTTGTAGAGTAGAGCAGGGTATCCATGTTGTAGAGTAGAACAATGGGGTAATCCATGTTGTAGAGTAGAGCAGGGTTATCCATGTTGTAGAGTAGAGCAGGGTATCCATGTTGTAGTAGATGAGCAGGGTGTCCATGTTGTAGAGCATAGGCAAAGGTATCCATGTTGTAGAGCAAGGGTATCCATGTTGTAGAGTAGAGCAAATGTATCCATGTTGTAGAGTAGAGCAAGGGTATCCATTGTTGTAGATCCATGTTGTAGTAGAGTAGAGCAAGGGAATCCATGTTGTAGAGCAAGGTATCCATTTTGTAGAGTAGAGCAAGGTATCCATGTTGTAGAGTAGAGCAGGGTATCCATGTTGTAGAGTAGAGCAGGGTATCCATGTTGTAGAGTAGAGCAGGGTATCCATGTTGTAGAGTAGAGCAAGATATCCATGTTGTAGAGTAGAGCAAGGTATCCATGTTGTAGAGTAGAGCAGGGTATCCATGTTGTAGAGTAGAGCAGGGTATCCATGTTGTAGAGCGGTGTATCCATGTTGTAGAGTAGAGCAGGGTATCCATGTTGTAGAGCAGAGCAGGGTATCCATGTTGTAGAGTAGAGCAAGGTATCCATGTTGTAGAGTAGAGCAGGGTATCCATGTTGTAGAGTAGAGCAGGGTATCCATGTTGTAGAGCAGGGTATCCATGTTGTAGAGTAGAGCAGGACATCCATGTTGTAGAGTAGAGCAAGGTATCCATGTTGTAGAGTAGAGCAGGGTATCCATGTTGTAGAGTAGAGCAAGGTATCCATGTTGTAGAGCAGGGTATCCATGTTGTAGAGTAGTAGCAAGGTATCCATGTTGTAGAGTAGAGCAGGGTATCCATGTTGTAGAGTAAGAGCAGGGTATCCATGTTGTAGAGTAGAACAATGTATCCATTTTGTAGATAGAGCAAGGTATCCATGTTGTAGAGTAGAGCAGGTATCCATGTTGTAGAGTAGATAAATTGGTGTATCCATGTTGTAGAGTGAGCAGGGTATCCATGTTGTAGAGTAGAGCAAGATATCCATGTTGTAGAGTAGAGCAAGGTATCCATGTTGTAGAGTAGAGCAGGGTATCCTGTTTGTAGAGTAGAGCAGGGTATCCATGTTGTAGAGTAGAACAATGTATCCATGTTGTAGAGTAGAGCAGGGTATCCTTGTTTTAGAGTAAGAACCAGGGTGTCATGTTGTAGAGCAGGAGCAAGGTATCCATGTTGTAGAGTAGGGTATCCATGTTGTAGAGCAGGGTATCCATGTTGTAGAGTAGAGCAAGGTATCCATGTTGTAGAGTAGAGCAGGGTATCCATGTTGCAGAGCAGGGTATCCATGTTGTAGAGTAGAGCAGGGTATCCATGTTGTAGAGTAGAGCAGGGTATCCATGTTGTAGAGTAGAGCATGGTATCCATGTTGTAGAGTAGAGCAGGGTATCCATGTTGTAGAGTAGAGCAACGTATCCATGTTGTAGAGCAGGGTATCCATGTTGTAGAGTAGAGCAGGGTTTCCATGTTGTAGAGTAGAACAAGGTGTCCATGTTGTAGAGTAGAGCAGGGTATCCATGTTGTAGAGTACAGCAGGGTATCCATGTTGTAGAGCAGGGTATCCATGTTGTAGAGTAGAGCAAGGTATCCATGTTGTAGAGTAGAGCAGGGTATCCATGTTGTAGAGTAGAGCAAGGAATCCATGTTGTAGAGCAAGGTATCCATTTTGTAGAGTAGAGCAAGGTATCCATGTTGTAGAGTTGAGCAGGGTATCCATGTTGTAGAGTAGAGCAGGGTATCCATGTTGTAGAGTAGAGCAGGGTATCCATGTTGTAGAGTAGAGCAAGATATCCATGTTGTAGAGTAGAGCAAGGTATCCATGTTGTAGAGTAGAGCAGGGTATCCATGTTGTAGAGTAGAGCAGGGTATCCATGTTGTAGAGTAGAACAATGTATCCATGTTGTAGAGTAGAGCAGGGTATCCTTGTTGTAGAGTAGAACAGGGTATCCATGTTGTAGAGCAGGATATCCATGTTGTAGAGTAGAGCAAGGTATCCATGTTGTAGAGTAGAGCAGGGTATCCATGTTGTAGAGTAGAGCAAGGTGTCCATGTTGTAGAGCAGAGCAAGGTATCCATGATGTAGAGCAAGGTATCCATGTTGTAGAGCAGGGTATCCATGTTGTAGAGTAGAGCAAGGTATCCATGTTGTAGAGTAGAGCAGGGTATCCATGTTGCAGAGCAGGGTATCCATGTTGTAGAGTAGAGCAGGGTATCCATGTTGTAGAGTAGCGCAGGGTATCCATGTTGTAGAGTAGAGCATGGTATCCATGTTGTAGAGTAGAGCAGGGTATCCATGTTGTAGAGTAGAGCAACGTATCCATGTTGTAGAGCAGGGTATCCATGTTGTAGAGTAGAGCAGGGTTTCCATGTTGTAGAGTAGAACAAGGTGTCCATGTTGTAGAGTAGAGCAGGGTATCCATGTTGTAGAGTAGAGCAGGGTATCCATGTTGTAGAGCAGGGTATCCATGTTGTAGAGTAGAGCAAGGTATCCATGTTGTAGAGTAGAGCAGGGTATCCATGTTGTAGAGTAGAGCAAGGAATCCATGTTGTAGAGCAAGGTATCCATTTTGTAGAGTAGAGCAAGGTATCCATGTTGTAGAGTAGAGCAGGGTATCCATGTTGTAGAGTAGAGCAGGGTATCCATGTTGTAGAGTAGAGCAGGGTATCCATGTTGTAGAGTAGAGCAAGGTATCCATGTTGTAGAGTAGAGCAGGGTATCCATGTTGTAGAGTAGAGCAGGGTATCCATGTTGTAGAGCGGTGTATCCATGTTGTAGAGTAGAGCAGGGTATCCATGTTGTAGAGCAGAGCAGGGTATCCATGTTGTAGAGTAGAGCAAGGTATCCATGTTGTAGAGTAGAGCAGGGTATCCATGTTGTAGAGTAGAGCAGGGTATCCATGTTGTAGAGCAGGGTATCCATGTTGTAGAGTAGAGCTGGACATCCATGTTGTAGAGTAGAGCAAGGTATCCATGTTGTAGAGTAGAGCAGGGTATCCATTTTGTAGAGTAGAGCAAGGTATCCATGTTGTAGAGCAAGGTATCCATGTTGTAGAGTAGAGCAGGGTATCCATGTTGCAGAGTAGAGCAGGGTATCCATGTTGTAGAGTAGAGCAGGGTATCCATGTTGTAGAGTAGAACAATGTAACCATGTTGTAGAGTAGAGCAAGGTATCCATGTTGTAGAGTAGAGCAGGGTATCCATGTTGTAGAGTAGAGCATGGTGTCCATGTTGTAGAGCAGAGCAAGGTATCCATGATGTAGAGCAAGGTATCCATGTTGTAGAGCAGGGTATCCATGTTGTAGAGTAGAGCAAGGTATCCATGTTGTAGAGTAGAGCAGGGTATCCATGTTGTAGAGCAAGGTATCCATGTTGTAGAGTAGAGCAAGGTATCCATGTTGCAGAGCAGGGTATCCATGTTGTAGAGTAGAGCAGGGTATCCATGTTGTAGAGTAGAGCAGGGTATCCATGTTGTAGAGTAGAGCATGGTATCCATGTTGTAGAGTAGAGCAGGGTATCCATGTTGTAGAGTAGAGCAACGTATCCATGTTGTAGAGCAGGGTATCCATGTTGTAGAGTAGAGCAGGGTTTCCATGTTGTAGAGTAGAACAAGGTGTCCATGTTGTAGAGTAGAGCAGGGTATCCATGTTGTAGAGTAGAGCAGGGTATCCATGTTGTAGAGCAGGGTATCCATGTTGTAGAGTAGAGCAATGTATCCATGTTGTAGAGTAGAGCAGGGTATCCATGTTGTAGAGTAGAGCAAGGAATCCATGTTGTAGAGCAAGGTATCCATTTTGTAGAGTAGAGCAAGGTATCCATGTTGTAGAGTAGAGCAGGGTATCCATGTTGTAGAGTAGAGCAGGGTATCCATGTTGTAGAGTAGAGCAGGGTATCCATGTTGTAGAGTAGAGCAAGATATCCATGTTGTAGAGTAGAGCAAGGTATCCATGTTGTAGAGTAGAGCAGGGTATCCATGTTGTAGAGTAGAGCAGGGTATCCATGTTGTAGAGCGGTGTATCCATGTTGTAGAGTAGAGCAGGGTATCCATGTTGTAGAGCAGAGCAGGGTATCCATGTTGTAGAGTAGAGCAAGGTATCCATGTTGTAGGGGTATCCATGTTGTAGAGTAGAGCAGGGTATCCATGTTGTAGAGCAGGGTATCCATGTTGTAGAGTAGAGCAGGACATCCATGTTGTAGAGTAGAGCAAGGTATCCATGTTGTAGAGTAGAGCAGGGTATCCATTTTGTAGAGTAGAGCAAGGTATCCATGTTGTAGAGCAAGGTATCCATGTTGTAGAGTAGAGCAGGGTATCCATGTTGCAGAGTAGAGCAGGGTATCCATGTTGTAGAGTAGAGCAGGGTATCCATGTTGTAGAGTAGAACAATGTAACCATGTTGTAGAGTAGAGCAAGGTATCCATGTTGTAGAGTAGAGCAGGGTATCCATGTTGTAGAGTAGATAATGGTGTCCATGTTGTAGAGCATAGCAAGGTATCCATGTTGTAGAGCAAGGTATCCATGTTGTAGAGCAGGGTATCCATGTTGTAGATTAGAGCAAGGTATCCATGTTGTAGAGTAGAGCAGGGTATCCATGTTGTAGAGTAGAGCAGGGTATCCATGTTGTAGAGTAGAGCAGGGTATCCATTTTGTAGAGTAGAGCAAGGTATCCATGTTGTAGAGCAAGGTATCCATGTTGTAGTGTAGAGCAGGGTATCCATGTTGCAGAGTAGAGCAGGGTATCCATGTTGTAGAGTAGAGCAGGGTATCCATGTTGTAGAGTAGAACAATGTAACCATGTTGTAGAGTAGAGCAAGGTATCCATGTTGTAGAGTAGAGCAGGGTATCCATGTTGTAGAGTAGAGCATGGTGTCCATGTTGTAGAGCAGAGCAAGGTATCCATGTTGTAGAGCAAGGTATCCATGTTGTAGAGCAGGGTATCCATGTTGTAGATTAGAGCAAGGTATCCATGTTGTAGAGTAGAGCAGGGTATCCATGTTGTAGAGTAGAGCAGGGTATCCATGTTGTAGAGCAAGGTATCCGTGTTGTAGAGTAGAGCAAGTTATCCATGTTGCAGAGCAGGGTATCCATGTTGTAGAGTAGAGCAGGGTATCCATGTTGTAGAGTAGAGCAGGGTATCCATGTTGTAGAGTAGAGCATGGTATCCATGTTGTAGAGTAGAGCAGGGTATCCATGTTGTAGAGTAGAGCAAGGTATCCATGTTGTAGAGCAAGGTATCCATGTTGTAGAGTAGAGCAGGGTATCCATGTTGTAGAGTAGAACAAGGTATCCATGTTGTAGAGTAGAGCAGGGTATCCATGTTGTAGAGTAGAGCAGGGTATCCATGTTGTAGAGCAGGGTATCCATGTTGTAGAGTAGAGCAAGGTATCCATGTTGTAGAGTAGAGCAGGGTATCCATGTTGTAGAGTAGAGCAAGGTATCCATGTTGTAGAGCAAGGAACCATGTTGTAGAGCAGGGTATCCATGTTGTAGATTAGAGCAAGGTATCCATGTTGTAGAGTAGAGCAGGGTATTCATGTTGTAGAGTAGATTAGGGTATCCATGTTGTAGAGCATGGTATCCATGTTGTAGAGTAGAGCAAGGTATCCATGTTGTAGAGCAGGGTATCCATGTTGTAGAGTAGAGCAGGGTATCCATGTTGTAGAGTAGAACAAGGTATCCATGTTGTAGAGTAGAGCAGGGTATCCATGTTGTAGAGTAGAGCAGGGTATCCATGTTGTAGAGCAGGATATCCATGTTGTAGAGTAGAGCAGGGTATCCATGTTGTAGAGTAGGGCAAGGTATCCATGTTGTAGAGCAGAGCAAGGTATCCATGTTGTAGAGCAAGGTATCCATGTTGTAGAGCAGGGTATCCATGTTGTAGATTAGAGCAAGGTATCCATGTTGTAGAGTAGAGCAGGGTATCCATGTTGTAGAGTAGAGCAGGGTATCCATGTTGTAGAGTAGAGCAGGGTATCCATGTTGTAGAGTAGAGCACGGTATCCATGTTGTAGAGTAGAGCAGGGTATCCATGTTGTAGAGTAGAGCAAGGTATCCATGTTGTAGAGCAGGGTATCCATGTTGTAGAGTAGAGCAGGGTATCCATGTTGTAGAGTTGAGCAGGGTATCCATGTTGTAGAGCAGGGTATCCATGTTGTAGAGTAGAGTAAGGTATCCATGTTGTAGCTATCCATGAGTCCCCCAGGGCTCAGTTCTAGGCCCTCTCCTATTCTCGCTATACACCAAGTCACATGGCTCTGTCATATCCTCACATGGCCTCTCCTATCATTGCTACGCTGACGATACACAACTAATCTTCTCCTTTCCCCCTTCTGATAACCAGGTGTCGAATCGCATCTCTGCATGTCTGGCAGACATATCAGTAGGGATGACGGATCACCACCTCAAGCTGAACCTTGGCAAGACGGAGCTGCTCTTCCTCCCGGGGAAGGACTGCCCGTTCCATGATCTCGCCATCACGGTTGACAACTCCGTTGTGTCCTCCTCCCAGAGTGCGAAGAGCCTTGGCGTGACCCTGGACAACACCCTGTCGTTCTCCGCTAACATCAAGGCGGTGACCCGATCCTGTAGGTTCATGCTCTACAACATTCGGAGAGTACGACCCTGCCTTACACAGGAAGCGGCACAGGTCCTAATCCAGGCACTTGTCATCTCCCGTCTGGATTACTGCAACTCGCTGTTGGCTGGGCTCCCTGCCTGTGCCATTAAACCCCTACAACTCATCCAGAATGCCGCAGCCCGCCTGGTGTTCAACCTTCCCAAGTTCTCTCACGTCACCCCGCTCCTCCGCACACTCCACTGGCTTCCAGTTGAAGCTCGCATCTGTTACAAGACCATGGTGCTTGCCTATGGAGCTGTGAGGGGAACGGCACCTCCGTACCTTCAGGCTCTGATCAGTCCCTACACCCAAACGAGGGCATTGCGTTCATCCACCTCTGGCCTGCTGGCTCCCCTTCCTCTGCGGAAGCATAGTTCCCGCTCAGCCCAGTCAAAACTTCGCTGCTCTGGCACCCCAATGGTGGAACAAGCTCCCTCACGACGCCAGGACAGCGGAGTCACTCACCACCTTCCGGAGACATTTGAAACGAAACCCCACCTCTTTAAGGAATACCTGGGATAGGATAAAGTAATCCTTCTACCCCCCCCTTACCCCCCCCCTAAAAAAAATAAAAATAAATTTAAACAAATAATAATAAAAAGTAAAACAATTTTTTTAAACATTGTAAAGTGGTTGTACTACTGGCTATAAGGTGAATGCACCAATTTGTAAGTCGCTCTGGATAAGAGCGTCTGCTAAATGACGTAAATGTAAATGTAAAATGTAGAGTAGAGCAGGGTATCCATGTTGTAGAGTAGAGCAAGGTATCCATGTTGTAGAGCAAGGTATCCATGTTGTAGAGCAGGGTATCCATGTTGTAGATTAGAGCAAGGTATCCATGTTGTAGAGTTGAGCAGGGTATTCATGTTGTAGAGTAGATTAGGGTATCCATGTTGTAGAGCAAGGTATCCATGTTGTAGAGTAGAGCAAGGTATCCATGTTGTAGAGCAGGGTATCCATGTTGTAGAGTAGAGCAGGGTATCCATGTTGTAGAGTAGAACAAGGTATCCATGTTGTAGAGTAAAGCAGGGTATCCATGTTGTAGAGTAGAGCAGGGTTTCCATGTTGTAGAGCAGGGTATCCATATTGTAGAGTAGAGCAAGGTATCCATGTTGTAGAGCAGGGTATGCATGTTGTAGAGCAGGGTATCCATGTTGTAGAGTTGAGCAGGGTATTCATGTTGTAGAGTAGATTAGGGTATCCATGTTGTAGAGCAAGGTATCCATGTTGTAGAGTAGAGCAAGGTATCCATGTTGTAGAGCAGGGTATCCATGTTGTAGAGTAGAGCAGGGTATCCATGTTGTAGAGTAGAACAAGGTATCCATGTTGTAGAGTAAAGCAGGGTATCCATGTTGTAGAGTAGAGCAGGGTTTACATGTTGTAGAGCAGGGTATCCATGTTGTAGAGTAGAGCAAGGTATCCATGTTGTAGAGCAGGGTATGCATGTTGTAGAGCAGGGTATCCATGTTGTAGAGTAGATCAGGGTATCCATGTTGTAGAGTAGAGCAGGGTATCCATGTTGTAGAGTAGAGCAGGGTATCCATGTTGTAGAGTAGAGCAAGGTATCCATGTTGTAGAGTAGAGCAGGGTATCCATGTTGTAGAGTAGAGCAGGGTATCCTTGTTGTAGAGCAGGGTATCCATGTTGTAGAGTAGAGCAGGGTATCCATGTTGTAGAGTAGAGCAGTATGACCATCTGTAGAGCGCCTACAGATAAAAAATCTGGACTATCCAAATAAAGTGACCCAATCTTAAAACCTGTCCTTTCATTTTTTGACTCAATTTGGCCCTATTACCTTTACAGACCCTTTATTTCACATCGGTTTAGATGGTACAATCATTCTCTACACCAGGGTTTCCCCAACTCAGTGCACATTTTTTTGAGCTTTTGCCCTAGCACTACACAGCTGATTAAAAAAAAATCTACTCATCATCAATCTTGGATTATATGAATCAGCTGTGTAGTGTTAGGGGTGTTAGGGCAGAAAGCACAACGTGCACCCCTTGGGGACCCGAGGACCGAGTTTGGGAAACGCTGCTCTACACTATACTTGCTTGTTTTGTCACATAAACTGAAATTAGGCGAACTATTAGAATTTTAGCAACCAGGAAATGGTGGAGCGATTTATGCACAGTGCACCTTTAAGGCATGATACATTGTCAATTTTTAGGGGCAACATTGCCAAGCAATGTTTTATGAACGTGTTATTCAATGCGTTTCTATGGGCTTTAATAGTAATGGAGTGGGGTATGAGACACTGGAGTAATGATGAGCAGCATGGACATGAATAATATATTTTATATGAAGCATAGATCAACTTAAAACTAAATTTCCCCATTTATTTACTCATCTCCTATAGCTTTTTGTTGCCTGTTGACTGCCACATATGTACTAGAATTGATCAGCAAAAAAAAAAGCAACAAAGAGGTGTTGCCCCTGCCCTGGATATCCACTCGACCTACTTCCAGTCAAGTCAATGGCAACGCAGGCATAAGGTATCTAGATATAGAGAACATTTTACTTCACAATTCATAGTTAGGAGGTGTAAATAGAATTCTTCAAGCTAGCCAGCTAGTTAAACATACAATAAAACTATATAAAAACAAAAACAAAATGTAAATTCTACATGACTAGCAAGCTAGCGAATTAGCCTGTTTGTCCCATTGACTTAGCATGGGCTGCAGTTAGCATGCTAATCGATTAGCACCACCATTAATATTTTCATCAGTTAAACATGACAAAATGAACACAGTATATATGTATTAATCTCTACGGGATCGGTGCACTAATGTGATTAGCATGACTGTTGTAAGTAACAGCAAACTTTCCAGGATATAGACATTCTTATATGGGCAGAAAGCTTAAATTCTTGTTAATCTAACTTCACTGTCCAATTTACAGTAGCTATTACAGTGAAGAAATACCATGCTATTTTTTGAGGAGAGTGCACAACAACAAAAAACTTATCACGGCAACTGGTTTGATACATTCACCTCTGAAGGTAAATAATGTACTTACATTCAGTAATCTTGCTCTGATTTGTCATCCTAATGGTCCCAGAGATAAAATGTAGCATAGTTTTGTTTGAGAAAAAATCATTTTTTTTTTCAAATGTAGTAACTGGGTTCTACATTTGAACCCCTGCTGTCTCTGGCTCCACACCCACCCCGCCAGGCCATCTAGAAAGTTAGTGTATAAGCTAATGATCCATCATGTATGACATTCCTGGGAGTGTGTAAACTTACATTTTGTATTACCATATGATCTTTGTATGTTCTCCATAGTTGTGTACTTGAAAATGTATCAATTGACCAATTCGGCACATTTGGGCAGACTTGATACAAAATAGTCCAGTATTGCAATGCTTCACTGGATCAATCTGAAACTTTGCACACACACTGCTGTCATCTAGTGGCCAAAATCGAAATTGCGCCTAAACTGCAATATTATATTGTGGCCTTTCTCTTGGATTTCAAAGATGATAAAAAGAAAAATGCATGTTTTGTTGTTTGTATTATCTTTTACCAGATCTAATGTGTTATATTCTCCTACATTAATTTCACATTTCCACAAACTTCAAAGTGTTTCCTTTCACATGGTATCAAGAATATGCATATCCTTGCTTCAGGTCCTGAGCTACAGGCAGTTAGATTTGGGTATGTCATTTTAGGCGAAAATTGAGAGAGAGAGAGAGGAGAGAGAGGAGAGAATATGAGAGAGAGATGAGAGAGAGAGAGGAAAGAAAGAGAATAAGAGAGAGAGAGGGGAGAGGAGAGAGAGAACGAGGTAGAGAGGAGAGCGAGAGAGAGGAGAGAATATGAGAGAGAGATGAGAGAGTATGAGAGAGGAGAGAGAGAGAACTAGAGAGAGAGATAATAAGAGAGATAGAGGAGTGAGAGTGAGAGAGAAAGAGAGAGAGAGGAGTGAGAGAGAAAGAGGCAGAATAAGAGAGTGAGAGGAGAGAGAGAGAGAACGAGAGAGAGAGAGAGAGAGGAGAGAGAAAGGAGAGAGAGAGGTGGTTGAGAGAGAAGAGAGCAAGAGAGAGAGAGAGAGAGAGAGGAGAGAGAGGAGAGAATATGAGAGAGAGAGAGAGAGAGAGAGAGAGAGAGAGAGAGAGAGAGAGAGAGAGCGAGAGAGAGAGAGAGAGAGAGAGAGAGAGAGAGAGAGTATGAGAGAGAGGGGAGCGAGAGAGAGAGAGTAGAGGAGAGCGTAAGAGAGAGAGAAAGAGAAAGAGAGGA
This sequence comes from Coregonus ussuriensis, assembly GCA_031479575.1. Taxonomy (NCBI): domain Eukaryota; kingdom Metazoa; phylum Chordata; class Actinopteri; order Salmoniformes; family Salmonidae; genus Coregonus; species Coregonus ussuriensis. The sequence goes on along the minus strand of CM062489.1, from coordinate 46,957,028 downwards.
GAGAGTATGAGAGAGAGGAGAGCGAGAGCGAGAGCGAGAGCGAGAGAGAATAAGAGAGAGAGAGGAGCATAGAGAGAGAAGAGAGAGAGAGAGAATACGAGCGAGAGAGGGCAGAGAGAGAGAATAAGAGCGAGAGAGGAGAGAGAGGAGAGAGAGAAGAGAGGAGAGAGAGAACTAGAGACAGAGAGAGAACTAGAGAGAGAGAATAAGAGAGAGAGGTGAGAGAGAGAGCGAGAGAGAGCGAGAGAGAGAGAGAGAGAGAGAGAGAGAGAGAGAGAGAGAGAGAGAGAGAGAGAGAGAGAGAGAGAGAGAGAGGGAGAGAGAGGACAGGCTGTGCTCACTCTGCCCCCGGGGAGAGGTAGAGACAGAGCTGCAATTCCTATTACACTGTGACAAATACTCAGACCTAAGAGAATCTTTCTTTCCCAAAATGAGCATTCAGTACAAATAATTTGAAACTATGAAAGAGTAAGAAAAAATCAAATATTTATTGGGTGAAAAGCCAAAATGTGCAATTTTGGCAGCCAAATATGTGCCCTCCTGCCACAACCTGAGGGACAGCCAGTGAAAAGTGTAATGTAATGTCAATAATATTTCCTGTTTTGTTTTGGCTTTCATACCATGTAATGTGTTTTCTCAGTCATGTTGAGACTGGTCGACTACTATTGCTTTAATGTATTGTTATTCTCATTAATATTGTTGTTGTAGTTGCTGTTAATGGTAATCCCATTTCCACTACTACTATTATTATTGCTGTTGGTCCCACCATTTTTGTTATATGTATACTTTGACAATGTAAATAATTTACTTGCCATGTCAATAAAGTATATTGAATTTAAATTAATTGAATTGAGAGGAAAGAGAATAAGAGAGAGAGAGGAGAGAAAGAGAATGAGAGAGAGAGAGAGGAGAGAGGAGAGAGGGAGAGAGAGAGGAGAGAGGAGAGAGAGAGAGGAAAGAAAGAGAATAAGAGAGAGAGAGGAGAGAGAGAGAACGAGAGAGAGGAGAGAGGGAGAGAGGAGAGAGAGAGAGAGAGAGAGAGAGAGAGAGAGAGAGAGAGAATGAGAGAGAGAGAGAGAGAGAGAGAGAGAGAGAGAGAGAGAGAGAGAGAGAGAGAGAGAGAGTGCTCTGGTGGGATCACATCAGGGCCAGAAGAGATAACTCCCTATTTTAATATATGTAGTGATTTGATGTAATATATATTTATGAAGCCTTATTCACCTTGGCAGCTTGGTTTGAGGAGAGCAGGTGCTCAGTTGGTTGAGGAATAGGGTTTTGCAGGCAAACACTTCCAGGATGGGAACTACTTCCAGAGGCGACTAGGTCAGACAGAGAACTCGGGATGACTCCCAAATGGCACCCTGTTACCTATTTAGTGCACTACTTTTGACCAAAAGTAGTGTACTATGTAGGGAGTGGGGTGCCATTTGGGGTGCTGCTTCGGTCTCTTGCCAATTTGCAGGTGCTTCACTAATCCCAGCAGAGCTCGAGTCGGCCGCTAGCCACTAGCTTGCCAACAGTCAAAATGGAAATTAAGTTTCAGACGCCAGCTACAGGGCTTTCACTGGATAAATGTTATCTTACAGGCGAGGAGAAAACGACACATTTCTGATTTCTATTGCTTCTGTTCAACCCTCCTCTTGCTGGCATACGGCACGGCTCATGGCATAGTCGAAAATGAGTCCCGTGTAGCTCAGTTGGTAGAGCATGGTGTTTGCAACGCCAGGGTTGTGGGTTCGTTTCCCACGGGGGACCAGTATGAAAAAACAAAAAAATATGCACTCACTAACTTTAAGTTGCTCTGGATAAGAGTGTCTGCTAAATGACTAAAATGTAAAGAAATCTAAAAATGGAGCATCAAAAATCACCAGTACCTCAATTCAATGGTCAACAATATTCACCATGCACAAGGCTACATCAACTAGATAATTATTACATCTATTGAATATCATGTTATTCAATTGATTTACAGCATTGCAATGTTGAGAAGAAAGTGTTCTGTTTAGGTTTATAAAGACATAGTAACAATACGGTATTTTCTACTTCTGGTGATGAGACAGCTGAGGAGGAGGAGGAGGAGGAGGAGGAGTGGCATGAGAACAGTAGAAAGGTCAGGATGGTGAGGAGGAGGAGGGAGAGGAGGAGGAGGATGGTGAGGAGGTGGAGGGAGAGAAGGAGGAGGAGGAGGAGGAGGAGTGGCATGAGAACAGTAGAATGGTCAGGATATTGAGGAGGAGGAGGAGGACAGTGGGAGCATAGTGAATATTTGATGCCTCTTCCAGCTGTTTACGAGTTAATTAGTTCCAACTAACCATGATAAGTTTCATTTATTAATCTGACATCGGTACTGTTTGTCAATACATTGGGGTTATCTGGGATGGACTATTGCAATATTTCATTCAGTCATCCATTGACACTGTAATTTTCTGTGGTGTATGTCTGGACATAATAACAAGCCTGTGGATCCCTGGGTGATGGATGGAGAGAGATGGAGAGAGAGAGAGAGAGAGAGAGAGAGAGAGAGAGAGAGAGAGAGAGAGAGAGAGAGAGAGAGAGAGAGAGAGAGAGAGAGAGAGAGAGAGAGAGAGAGAGAGAGAGAGAGAGAGAGAGAGAGCGGTAGAAATCGCCATCGAAATATACAGCGAGGGAAAAAATCTCAATTCATTTCAATAAGGCACTCTGAAAACAAACTGTACATACCTGTTATTTGACTTGCATGGAGAAGCCTATATTATTATGGAGTAGCCTGTAGATGTAGTATTAATAAGAAATGAAGATTTTATTTCCTTATTCTGTCTGGACTAGCATTCTGTCATAATGCGGCCTGGAATACAACCCTGTATTTCCCCAGTGGATTAGACTAGGTTTCACATTATTGCCAATCCTCCACCTTTCGCTGTGTGTTTTGTTGGAAATGTAAAACCTTGGTAGTAATAGTAATATGCCACTTAGCAGACGCTTTTATCCAAAGCGACTTACAGTCATGTGTGCATACATTTTTTGTGTATGGGTGGTCCCGGGGATAGAACCCACTACCCTGGCGTTACAAGCGCCGTGCTCTACCAGCTGAGCTACAGAGGACCACAGTGGTAGTGGTAGCCACAGTGGTAGCAGTGAAGTGTTGTGTCACAATACAGCAGGGCGTTTATTGCATGAGGGTATAGGTTTGGTTGGTACAGATAACAGCCTAAACATCAGGAGGGTATATAAGGGTTGGTTGGTACAGATCATAGCCTAAACATCAGGAGGCTATATAAGGGTTGGTTGGTACAGATCACAGCCTAAACATCAGGAGGGTATATAATGGTTGGTTGGTACAGATGACAGCCTAAACATCAGGAGGCTATATAAGGGTTGGTTGGTACAGATAATAGCCTAAACATCAGGAGGGTATATAAGGGTTGGTTGGTACAGATCACAGCCTAAACATCAGGAGGGTATATAAGGGTTGGTTGGTACAGATGACAGCCTAAATATACCTGTGTTGGGATTGCACCTACCTCAGAATAATCTGACAAACTATCACTGTAGTAATCTGACAAACTATCACTGTAGTAATCTGACAAACTATCACTGTAGTAATCTGAGGAACTATCGCTGTAGTAATATGACAAACTAACACTGTAGTAATCTGAGGAACTATAACTGTAGTAATCTGAGGAACTATCACTGTAGTAATCTGAGGAACTATCACTGTAGTAATCTGACAAACTATCACTGTAGTAACCTGAGGAACTATTACTGTAGTAATCTGACAAACTATTGTAGTGTCTAAACAGTTTATGACTTTGCTGACGTTTGCAAATGGTGTGTTAGAGGAAGTTGACTCAGCTTGCGGAAACATCTGGAAAGCATTACTATAGGGGCCCCCTAAAACAGAGGAAGTCTGTTATGTGGAGGCCTGGGATTGGTTTATGGGAAAACCACCCATATCATGTTACAGATTATAAATACCATGGTTGGAACAAAGGACGAGGAGGAACAACATATTAGAGATTGGGAAGTTGTTCTCCAGATGTCTGCAGGAGTCTGTAAATTGACGGTGAAATGTTTGGTGTAATAAACTATTATAATCAAGGACAGTGTCAGCGGATTTCTTGTCATCACAGTATAATTAGCATCGTTATTTAGATACCACAGAATGGCGACGAGGAACTTTGGGACGTGTTGCGTCTCTCCAGCGTTCCATTCATGCGCTACGAAGTGACTCCCGCTCAAGACGCCAGCACATAAGGTGAGATTTCTCACAATTTTGGGCGCTGGTCGGTTCGTTTGCTTATGTGGGTGTGTGCGCTGAGGAGATGTACCGTTTGAAAGACTTATGTGTGCACTTTGCTGTTATTTGCTGTGGGATAAGAATCTGTTCTAAATTTCTAAATTTGTTTGCGTTGGAAACAACGCAAACAGGGGGGAGTGTCTATAGGAATTGATAACACTGGGCACAGGGATATTTGGCTTGAATAAAATTGAAAGATAATAGAATGAAGGAATAAGGCCAGGAACTAAGGAAAAATGTATACTAATTAGGACGTCGTTGATCTATGGAAGCCCTCAAACGAGGCGATCATTAGGATGGGCCGAAAATCCTGAAAACTCACTAGGTTGATTTTTAAGGTCAGTTCCGGAAACTGGAATTTGTGGTAGATACATTCGGTTGCAAGTTTCCCCTCGACTTATAGTTGACGAGGTATATGTTCGATGTAACCTCTCATTGAATATCTGCAAACTCAAGGTAGCAGAACTTTAGGAAGGAACTATGAGAAATAAGGAACGATGGTAGCATGCTTTAGAGGACCGTAGGAACGGATGCATTCCTCTTGAATTGTGTGTGTGTGGGGGAAAAAATTATAATAAAATAAAGACGTCTCTGTTGTGTTTAAGCTGTGTGTCGACTCATGTTAGGATAAGATTTATGTTATATATATATATATATATATATATGTTTTGGTTGAGAACAGGGGTTTTAGTTTTTTTTAAAGGAAATATGTTAGTTAAGGTTAAAATCTTATGAGTCTCCGTTAGCGAGAACGTTAATAATTGTTAACTATATATGAGCCCCCTGGGAGGACGTTAAGGTTAAAATCTTATGAGTCTCTATAAAAAGAGAACGTTTAATAACTGTTAAAAGATTATGAGCCTACAGGGAGGATTTTTAAGAGTGTATAGAGATGTTTTGTAATGGATAAGAAAATAATTATACATCTGCAGATTAGGATAAGTGAAGTTAAGAAACTTCAAAGTAGGATTTGTGTTCTATGTTTTGTGTTGGTTTGTGAGTTCTGTTAAGTGTTACTGTTTGTCTGTGTTGGGGAAATAACGGAGGGACAGCTGGTCTATCTACTTTCTGTTGTTTAGCTTGGAGAGAGCTGCTTGGGGGAGCTCTTATCACTCTGAAATCGCACTGGTGAATGAACTGCGCATGTGTGGGATTTTATGAGTTTAGAGTTACGTAGAGCAAATATGCCACTCCCCTGCCTGCACTGAGCTGCTGTGACATGCAGACAGAGAAGGAGGGGGAGACTTACACACGAATAAAGTATTCTGTTTGTTAAATCGGCTGTTGCTTAACGATGAAACTATTTGATTGAGATCTATTGAATTTATAAATGAGAGATATGTTGACGGATTAAAAATAAATAAAATAAAATGTTATTGCTCTATTTATAATATTCCTGAGTTAAGCTGTTTGCTAATTTCTTAGCACGAGTGTGAACATAGGTATGTCTAAAAGGGTATTGCATGGTTGAAATAACCCAGTGAGTGCATAAAATACTAAATTCTTGTCTGTTCCTTTGTTCTTCTGTCATATGAGAGACGAGAAGGAGACAGAGAGAGAGAGGAGGTGTTGACCAGTGCGTCACGCGACAGTGTGTGCTGCCACGGATCCAGTCCAATCAAGGCCAGTACTGTTCTGTTCACAAAACTTACCTTCCCATACAGGATATTGTGTGTGCCTAGCATATTTCATGTTGTGACAATTTGACAGGGACTTGGCAACAGACTGATCAATTGATGTAATTAAGAATTGCACATTGGAGTTTTTGTGCATGAGTTGGTTTGATTAGAGTTGTGTTGGAAGAAATTACGGTGGGAACACAGTCTGCCATAGGAGACATTAAGAGACTTTTGGCTAATCTACTTGGGATTCCAGATATGGAAGACATTTTTCAGAGAGCTGGACTTAATAGATATGTGGGGACTGCGGTGAACGATCCTGAATTGTTGGCTGCAAGTAGAAATCGGCTGTGGAGAGCACTGAAAGATACGTTTCCAACAAATGTGCATCTTGACAACATTCTGATTGACCCACTAGGACAACAAGAAAATCCGAGAGCCTATGTGTCAAGAGTTCATCAAGTGTGGAGAAATATTACCGGAAATGATCCAGATGTGAGTCAAATTGAGCAGTCAATTTTGAGAGCTAAACTGCAGATGGGACTGCCCTCACCAGTAAGGAGCAAACTGGCAGAGGTGGTTGGACTTGGAAGCATGACAAAAGGTGTCTATACAGATCATATAGCCCATCAAGTGGATCTGTACAGGAAAAAGGAACACAACCAGAAAGAACAGACCCAAGAAACTCTCAGAAAACTAAATCAAATACAACTGGTGGAGAATAAGAAGGAGAAGAAACAACCTTTGGTTATGCAGAATCAGTGTGCACCAAATCAACAATCACTGCCACAGCTTCAACCGGACCAGTTCCAACCGCAAGTGTACCAGCCACCAATAGCGGTACCAGTTGTTTCATATCCACAGCCAGTCTCTGGACAGACACAGAATTGGAGAGGAAGAGGACGAGGAGGCTTAGAAAGAGGAAGAGGAGGAAGATTTAAGCCATACTTCCAGCAATCTTCAGAAGTGTGTTATAATTGTGGACAGGTTGGTCACTTTGCCCGTGAGTGTAATGGGCCAGGAGGAAACACCAGAGGGAATTTCAGAGGAAGATACAGGGGCCAGTCAAGATCATCTGGAGGACCGGTGAACCCTTATAGGGGCCCGGAGCAAGGATTCTAGGGGTGCCTAGAAGATCCGAAAGGGGGGTGTCAGCTGGTAGCATCAGGACCGGAAAAAGATCCTACAATTGAGGTGAAAAGAAACAACCGACCATTGGAAGTGATGGCGGATAGCGGAGCTGCTTTTACCTGTGTTCGGCCTGAAGATGCTACACATCTCCCTATGTCCAATCAACTAATTAGGACAATCGGATTTGAGGGAGTGAAACAGCTGATTCCTCTTACGGAACCAATTGAGCTCTGCTATAAAAATCAGAAAATTACAATACCCATACTGGTATCAGAATATACACCTATTGCATTGTTGGGAAAAGATACATGTTGGTGGTTGTAGATAGATTTTCATGATGGCCGGAGGCCTGTCCAACCAAGCGAGAAGATGCTCAATCGGTTGCCAAGTTCTTGTGTAAAGAAGTCATAAACAGGTGGGGATTACCCGATCGAATATCCTCAGATAATGGGAAGGAATTTGTGGATAAATCAGTGAAATTTATGTTGCAAAAAATGGGAATTAAGCAACGTCTTGGAGCAGTTTATCACCCACAAAGTCAAGGGATTTGTGAAAAAATGAACGGTGTCTTGAAAAATCGCATTGTCAAAATGTATCAGCATACGGGTCTAAACTGGATAGCGGCGCTTCCTTTAGCATTAATGGTGTGTCGCTCAAGTGAGTTGCGTGATCTACGTATGACACCCCATGAACTGGTAACAGGAAGAAGGATGCCTACGCCTTGTTTGCGAACAAGTGGAAAGGGTCCAAGTTTGGCTCTTTTGGAAGATGAAATGAGAGCGTACGTTACATATATGGCCAATTTTCATAAAAAGTTGTCCACATATGTTTCTGACAGGCAAAGAAAAGAAGAGGTGCAGGAGAAGCTTGATGAGAAAAAAAGGAGTACAGTGCAACCTGGGGACAAGGTGTTCGTGAAGGTATTTAGAAGGAAGTGGTATAACGAACGTCGTGAAGGACCATTTGAAGTTGTTCGTAGTACTGGAACAGCTGTCCAGGTTAAAGGGTCTCCAACGTGGTATCATTTGTCACATTGTGTTAAAGCGCCTAGAGAAGAGGTGCCACGCGCAGAGAGACAGGATGTTGAAGGCTCAAGAGAGATGCATGACGATATCCAGAGTGAAAAACCAGAAGGAGAGATTGTCCATGTTGTAGACAACGTTGATGATAATGTTTACACTTCTGATGATGCCAGAGATGACTCTGCAATGGATGGAAAGGAAAGGAGATTTGGGGACATTGATTTTCAATACGTCCCAGAAAAAACAGGGAATATTTCAGTGGAATGTGAAACAGCGGAGATCATTAAGGGCAACTCTGTTACAGGAGAAGCTGGTGATTCAGTTAGACAAAGTAGGCCAAGACCAGTTAGGAGAAAAGTCAGACCAAAACGTTACGAAAACTAGGGTTGAAGTAACTCTAGGACAGTCAGCTCAGCTTCCATGTCAGTGCACAAGAGAGAACAGTGGTGAAGGGAAATTTAGAGTTCAGTGGGAAGATAGATATGGCAGGAGTTTAGATCTGTTAGGAGCAGTTGCATTGAGAAAGTATGCGTTGCTGAATGATAAGAGAAGAATGAAGATTGAGAGTGATTGCAGTATCTATGTGTACAATTCCCAGCAGGAGGATCAAGGTGATTTTAAATGTATTTTTTATAATCCACAGTTTGAAAGTGAGGGATTAGAGTTGGGACTGAGAGTTAATGTAGTGACACTAGTGGTGATAGATGGAAATACAAGTAAAGAGCTCAAAGCTGTAGGGAAAATAGATGAATCAACAACAATGACATCAACACTTCAGCCAAATACAACAACAGTGAGAAGCAATTCAACTCTTTCAACATTGACAGTTATTAAAGCTATAAATGTATCACACATGATTACAATGGAGCCTCAGAAAATCGCTCCAACACCAATTTTAGAGGAAAAGACTGTCATTAGGGTTAGGATGGGTGGTACAGCTCATCTTCCTTGTAGATGTGAGAGAAGGAGTGGGGGTGGTGACATTCCTCCCACATGGAGAGATAATTATGGAGAAGAAGTGTTGTTATCAGGACCAGAAGTAGAAGCTGTTTCATCTAGTCAAAGGAAGTATATTTTGTACAACGATATGAAGTGGAAGAGGGTTATGAGTGATTGCTCACTTATTTTGCGTAATGTTACATGGGAAGATCAGGGAGAATATATGTGTACTTATTTAGAGCCAGCGTTAAAATTTGTTAAGAATTATTGGTTAAAAGGCTATGTAACTCGTAAGGTGAAGCTTATGATGGAAGATTTAAAGTCTGTTGAAGTTTCCACAGTCACCAAAGGAGTTCAGGAGCAGTATATTACAGTAGCCACTCCAATAGTAAATAATACACAGAGGACATCTGTCACTTTCCCACTGGAAATAATTAAGAGTGTTAATACATCAACTAAAGCAACTATTTTAACAGTAACTTTGAAAGAGATTAATGTTACGACGGCAATAACAAATTTCGGAAATGTGACACAGACACCAACAACAACTTTTCTGAAACTAAAGGATGTAGTAAGAGTGACTCAGAAGTTTAAGATACGGATGGAGAGTGCTGTGAATGGTAGTAAGGATAGTGTTGAAATAGGAGAGCGGATGGTAGTAGAGAATGATGTAGATTCATCTGAAATAGTGCAGAATACTATCCTGGAGGTAAAGGATGAGTTCTTTAATTTTGATGGAAGACCAGAAGATAAAACTGATCAATACCGCTCGTTAGGGAAGAGAGAAACTAAATGGAAGGCATATGGATTTGAATCTTCTGTTTTGCAAATTAAAGATGGATGGGCAGGTAGGAATCTATGGTTCCAGCAGTTAACTCATTCTGTAAGATCAGTGAGGAATCTTGAGGGTCCATGTCTGTTGAGAATTCCAGCACCAGGCACATCGGGTTCAATCTTAGAGACGGTGGCTCAACCTCTATCAAGTACGTGTCAATCTTATGCTTTATCATGGCTGTTGTATTAGCAACAATCATTAACAGATATAATAATGTCGTTGTCAAAGCATTTGTTTAGGCCTAGGTTTAAGTGTTCTTGGTTAAATGAATTACCCTATGTGAATTTGTTAGATCGGAAGGAAAATCAGTTAACAGCGATTCCTGAAGCATTGGAGGTGAAACCCGTGAGGGCTAAAAGCTGTTTTTGTTCAAATAAAACATATGATGGACAGGGTATGTTTATGGGAATATCAGATTGTGATGATTATATGATGACTTTGGGTAAGCATGAACGTAAGGTTAGAAATGAGAAATATAATGTAACTTTTTATGTTCCAGTTAGTAAGAAGAGCAGGACTTTGATGGTGAAAGATCAGCTTTTGCCTGGCAATGTGACTATTGGGAATTTTAGAGATATTTGGTGGGTTTGTGGTGATAAAGCATATATATTCTTACCCTATGGATGTACAGGATGTTGTTACATATCGACGTTGAAGCTTCCATATGAGGTTTTTACCATTAAAAGAGGGGAAGCACCGGACACAGATAAATCTGATTCTAGGTTTGGAAATAGGGTGAAAAGGGACATGGCGAAATTTCATAGTCTGGAAGCCTACCATTGGAGGATAAGTCTAGGAGAGAAGTGGGGACTTGGACTTTTTCCATGGTATGGTGTAACATTTTTGGCAGATCACATTGATAATATTACCTATACTTTGCAGGGTTTTGCAAATGAAACGATAAGAGGGTTTAACCCTTCTGTCAAATACTCAAAGAAGTCACAGACTGACGCTGTTGAAACATGACATGGCTCTTGACTATATTTTAGCAAAACAAGGTGGTTTATGTTTGGCTATGAACTTGACGGGGGATGATTGTTATACTTTGATCCCCGATAGTTCCGATAATATAACTAGTGTTATAGATGCATTGAAGAATATAAGGGATACGTTTGGTAGATCTGAAGGAGCTGGATGGTCAGCGAAGGCTTGGTTGCAAGATCAGTTAGGCCCAGTGGGAGCAGTGATAGTTCAGATTTTAGTGGCAGCTCTTATAGCGCTGTGTGTGATGTTTTGCTTTTGTACTTTGTTATTGACTTTGTGATGTTGGAGTTGTGATGCCTGGAGACAACACTCAGATGCCGTTGTTAACTGTTTCTGATCTAGATGGAGATGAACAAGTGGGACTGGATGGAGTATTGATGGATAGATATCCATTTTGAATATCCAATCATTTTTCACGTCTTTACATATTATTGTGATATTTAGTATTTTCTTATGAATCAAAGGGGGAAAATGGAATGTGATTCATTTTATATATCATTTTTATATTATTGTTGATATTGATGTTTTAATTTGCATGTGTTGTTTTGCAAAAGATACTGGTTGGTGTTTTCTTTTCTTCCAGAAGCATATGGGGGAATGTGTAGAGGGGATTCAAATACTCAAACATGGACAATATGAATGGACTGGAGGAAGTGGAACAAGGAAGGTGTGGAAATGTTCAGATTCCATCATCGACGTTTCATTGAAAGTCAACACTGCTGAGGAGATGCAGTGTAGTGGACTACATTCCAGTGTCTGCAATGATATATAGACATATTTGCATGTGTAATACATCATTTGTGTCATATTCTTTCTGTATAAATTTTTGAAGAATGATGTTTTCTGTTGTTGGGTACATGTGGGGATCTCAGATGTTTTTGTTTATTTCGTGGATACTTAGGGATATTGGGTCTAGGCAGGGACAGAGAGAATCCACAGGAGGGTCCGATGGGTCGACCAGCCTGAATGTGGACATTTTTGATTGTATTTTGTTTTCTGAGGCTTTCATGTGTATTCAATTGCATCATAGTTTAAAATGCATTGATAAAGATTTATGAATTGATCTGGAGTACTTAGGTGGTCGCCTGGGGCAGAGGGGCCGTGAGAGAATTTTACTGTCTTGATTGATTGATGGATATTTGGAAAGAAAGCTGCCAGACAGGTTTTTCGCTCTCAGACTCCATAAAGATTTGTTCATATTTCATAGAAATGTATTTACACTCCATAGAAAAATGTCAGAAACAGGATATAAGAGACATACTAAGGAGAGAATAAAACAGATGATGGTATAAATTCAGGATGTATTTTTTTGCTTTGATGTTATATCAATATTTATTTATTTATTAGACATTTTGCAGGATGAAATCTCTTGAGCTGCACCATCTTGTTTTCAAAAAAAATAAAAAAATTGTTAGTAACAAGAATAATAGTGCAAATACTGTCTAATAATAATGATAACTCTGAAATAATAATAATATGGCAACTACTGTCTAATAATAATAATATGGCAACTACTGTCTAATAACAACAATAACTATGAAATAATAATATGGCAACTACTGTCTAATAATAATAACTATGACATAATAATAATATGGCAACTACTGTCTAATAATGATATGGCAAATACTGTCTAATATTAATAATATGGCAACTACTGTCTAATAATAATAACTATGACAACTACTGTCTAATAATAATAATATGGCAACTACTGTCTAATAATAATAATAATTTGGCAACTACTGTCTAATAATAACTATGACATAATAATAATAATTACTGTCTAATAATAATAACTATGAAATAATAATAATAATAATAATAATAATATGGCAACTACTGTCTAATAATAATAACTATGAAATAATAATAATAATATGGCAACTACTGTCTAATAACAATAACTATCTCCCGAGTGGCGGAGTGGTCTAAGGCATTGCTAGCTGTGTCACTAGAGATCCTGGTTCGAATCCAGGCTCTGTCGTAGCCGGAACCATGGGGAGGTGCACAATTGGCCCAGCGTCGTCCAGGGTAGGGGAGGGAATGGCCGGCAGGTATGTAGCTCAGTTGGTAGAGCATGGCGTTTTCAACGCCAGGGATGTGGGTTCGATTCCCACGGGGGGCCAGTATGAATTTAATAATAATAATGTATGCACTATAATAATAATAATATGGCAACTACTGTATAATAATAATAACTATGAAATAATAATAATATGGCAACTACTGTCTAATAATAATAATAACTATGAAATAATAATATAATGGAAACTACTGTCTAATAATAATAATATGTCAACTACTGTCTAATAATAATAATAACTATGAAGTAATAATAATATGGCAACTACTGTCTAATAATAACTATGAAATAATAATAATATGGCAACTACTGTCTAATAATAACTATGAAATAATAATAATATGGCAACTGCTGTCTAATAATAATAACTATGAAATAATAATATGGCAACTACTGTCTAATAATAACAACAATTCAATTATAATAATACAAAATTAAAACTTACATTTTAAAACTTTTTTACACACTTTTTAAACGTACAATGTTCTCAATCATACAATACATTCACAACATTGTCTCTAATGTACAGTAGTAGTTTAATCTACTACATATCAGAATGTTTCAGTCTTCATATACCTCATACTTTCTGAGAGACAAGATATGAATAAAATATTCCAAAATGAAATCCTGTAACTGTCTCCTTTTGATATCCTCTTTCTTTAAACACAATCCAACCCAAACCTCATGTTCTGTCTTCAATTATTACGGCTTTGGGCAATATGTTTTAATAATGAGATCATTCTCTGTGAAAAGTCTAACTGCATCCCAAATCTCCCCCTACGCCCTTTATAGTGCATTACTTCTGACCAGGCCCCATAGGGCTGTGGTCAAAAGTAGTAGACTATATAGGAAATAGGGTTCCATTTGGGACGCAGAGTAAGTCTTGCCAATGCTTTTCCTCATGTCAGGTTGTGCTGGTTTAATCTCAGGCTCATTACAGCTGGGGAGTAGAACAGTACAACCAGAACACCTCTTCCCTGTGGCACTGAATTACCTTTCAACCACTGAAGAGCTCTCTCTCTCTCTCTCTCTCTCTCTCTCTCTCTCTCTCTCTCTCTCTCTCTCTCTCTCTCTCTCTCTCTCTCTCTCTCTCTCTCTCTCTCTCTCTCTCTCTCTCTCTCTCTCTCTCTCTCTCTCTCTCTCTCTCTCTCTCTCTCTCTCTCCATCTTTCCATCTTTCCATCTCCATCTCCCTCTCTGTCTTCTGCGACCTTGTGTTATAAAATGAGTTGGGTGAAAACTTTGGGTATCTGCATGACTTGCAATGTTATTCCATAGATGCTGCTATAAGCCTGTTCTATTTTACGAGCCTGGCCAATAGTAAGCCCACCACATTAGAGTCCAGACCAGTAGTAGGCCCACCACATTAGAGTCCAGACCAGTAGTAGGCCCACCACATTAGAGTCCAGGCCAGTAGTAGGCCCACCACATTAGAGTCCAAGCCAGTAGTAGGCCCACTACATTAGAGTCCAGGCCAGTAGTAGGCCCACCACATTAGAGTCCAGGCCAGTAGTTGGCCCACTACATTAGAGTCCAGGCCAGTAGTAGGCAAACCACATTAGAGTCCAGACCAGTAGTAGGCCCACCACATTAGAGTCCAGACCAGTAGTATGCCAAACCACATTAGAGTCCAGGCAGTAGTAGGCCCACCACATTAGAGTCCAGGCCAGTAGTAGGCCCACTACATTAGAGTACTAGCCAGTAGTAGGCCCACCACATTAGAGTCCAGGCCAGTAGTAGACCCACCAAATTAGAGTCCAGGCAGTAGTAGGCCCACCACATTAGAGGAAAGACCAGTAGTAGGCCCACCACATTAGATTCCAGGCAATAGTAGGCCCACCACATTAGAGGAAAGACCAGTAGTAGACCCACCACATTAGATGACAGACCAGTAGTAGGCCCACCACATTAGAGTCCAGGCAGTAGTAGGCCCACCACATTAGAGGACAGACCAGTAGTAGACCCACCACATTAGATGACAGACCAGTAGTAGGCCCACCACATTAGAGTCCAGGCAGTAGTAGGCCCACCACATTAGAGGACAGACCGGTAGTAGGCCCACCACATTAGAGGACAGACCAAAAGTAGGCCCACCACATTAGAGGACAGACCAGTAGTAGGCCCACTACATTAGAGTCCAGGCCAGTAGTAGGCCCATCACATTAGAGTCCAGACCAGTAGTAGACCCACCACATTAGAGTCCAGGACAGTAGTAGGCCCACCACATTAGAGTCAATGACAGTAGTAGGCCCACCACATTAGAGTCCAGGACAGTAGTAGGCCCACCAAATTGAGCACAGACCAGTAGTAGGCCCACCTTATTAGAGGACAGACCAGTAGTAGGCCCACCACATTAGATGACAGACCAGTAGTAGGCCCACTACATTAGAGTCCAGGCCAATAGTAGGCCCACCACATTAGAGTCCAGGCAAGTAGTAGGCCCACCACATTAGAGGACAAACCAGTAATAGTCCCACCACATTAGAGTCCAGGACAGTAGTAGGCCCACCACATCAGAGTCCAGTTCAGTAGTAGGCCCACCATATTAGATTCCAGGCCAGTAGTAGGGCCACCACATTACAGTCCAGGACAGTAGTAGGCCCACCACATTAAAGTCCAGGTCAGTAGTAGGCCCAACACATTATAATCCAGGCCAGTAGTAGACCCACCGCATTAGAGTCCAGGCCAGTAGTAGACCCACCACATTAGAGTCCAGGACAGTAGTAGGCCCACCACATTATAGTCCAAGCCAGTAGTAGGACCACCACATTAGAGTCAGGCCAGTAGTAGGCCCACCATATTTTAGTCAAGGCCAGTAGTAGGCCGACCACATTAGAGACCAGGACAGTAGTAGGCCCACCACATTAGAGTCCAGGCCAGTAGTAGGCCCACCACATTAGAGTCCAGGCCAGTAGTAGGCCCACTACATTAGAGTCCAGGCCAATAGTAGGCCCACCACATTAGAGTCCAGGCAAGTAGTAGGCCCACCACATTAGAGGACAAACCAGTAATAGTCCCACCACATTAAAGTCCAGGTCAGTAGTAGGCCCACCACATTATAATCCAGGCCAGTAGTAGACCCACCACATTAGAGTCCAGGCCAGTAGTAGACCCACCACATTAGAGTCCAGGACAGTAGTAGGCCCACCACATTATAGTCCAAGCCAGTAGTAGGACCAACACATTAGAGTCAGGCCAGTAGTAGGCCCACCACATTTTAGTCAAGGCCAGTAGTAGGCCGACCACATTAGAGTCCAGGACAGTAGTAGGCCCACCACATTAGAGTCCAGGCCAGTAGTAGGCCCACCACATTAGAGTCCAGGCCAGTAGAAGGCCCACTACATTAGAGTCCAGGCCAATAGTAGGCCCACCACATTAGAGTCCAGGCAAGTAGTAGGCCCACCACATTAGAGGACAAACCAGTAATAGTCCCACCACATTAGAGTCCAGGACAGTAGTAGGCCCATCACATCAGAGTCCAGTTCAGTAGTAGGCCCACCATATTAGAGTCCAGGCCAGTAGTAGGGCCACCACATTAGAGTCCAGGACAGTAGTAGGCCCACCACATTAGAGGACAGACCAGAAGTAGGCACACAACATTAGAGTCCAGGCAGTAGTAGGCCCACCAAATTGAGCACAGACCAGTAGTAGGCCCACCTTATTAGAGGACAGACAAGTAGTAGGCCCATCACATTAGATGACAGACCAGTAGTAGGCCCACTACATTAGAGTCCAGGCCAATAGTAGGCCCACCACATTAGAGTCCAGGCAAGTAGTAGGCCCACCACATTAGAGGACAAACCAGTAATAGTCCCACCACATTAGAGTCCAGGACAGTAGTAGGCCCACCACATCAGAGTCCAGTTCAGTAGTAGGCCCACCATATTAGAGTCCAGGCCAGTAGTATGGCCACCACATTAGAGTCCAGGACAGTAGTAGGCCCACCACATTAAAGTCCAGGTCAGTAGTCGGCCCACCACATTATAATCCAGGCCAGTAGTAGACCCACCACATTAGAGTCCAGGCCAGTAGTAGACCCACCACATTAGAGTCCAGGACAGTAGTAGGCCCACCACATTATAGTCCAAGCCAGTAGTAGGACCACCACATTAGAGTCAGGCCAGTAGTAGGCCCACCACATTTTAGTCAAGGCCAGTAGTAGGCCGACCACATTAGAGTCCAGGACAGTAGTAGGCCCATCACATTAGAGTCCAGGCCAGTAGTAGGCCCACCACATTAGAGTCCAGGCCAGTAGTAGGCCCAACACATTAGATTCTAGGCCAGTAGGAGACCCACCACATTAGAGTCCAGGCAGTAGTAGGCCCACCACATTGAGGACAGACCAGTAGTAGGCCCACCACATTAGAGTCCAGGCAGTAGTAGGCCCAACACATTACAGTCCAGGACAGTGGTAGGCCCACCACATTAGAGTCCAGGTCAGTGGTAGGCCCACCACATTAGAGTCCAGGCCAGTGGTAGGCCCACCACATTAGAGTCCAGGACAGTAGTAGGCTCACCACATTAGAGTCCAGGCCAGTAGTAGGCCCACAAAATTAGAGTCCAGGCCAGTAGTATGCCCACCACATTAGAGTACATGCCAGTAGTAGGCCCACCACATTAGATTTTAGGCCAGTAGTAGACCCATCACATTAGAGTCCAGGCAGTAGTAGGCCCACCACATTACAGTCCAGGACAGTGGTAGGCCCACCACATTAGAGTCCAGGACAGTAGTAGGCCCACCACATTAGAGTCCAGGCCAGTGGTAGGCCCACCACATTAGAGTCCATGCCAGTAGTAGGCCCACCACATTAGAGTCCAGGACAGTAGTAGGCCCACAACTTTAGAGTCCAGGCCAGTAGTAGTCCCACCACATTAGAGTCCATGCCAGTAGTAGGCCCACCACATTAGAGTCAATGCCAGTAGTAGGCCCACCTCATTAGATTCTAGGCCAGTAGTAGACCCACCACATTAGAGTCCAGGCAGTAGTAGGCCCACCACATTAGAGGACAGACCAGTAGTAGGCCCACCACATTAGAGTCCAGGCAGTAGTAGGCCCACCACATTAGAGGACAGACCAGTAGTAGGCCCACCACATTAGAGGACAGACCAGTAGTAGGCCCACCACATTAGGGGACAGACCAGTATTAGGCCCGCTACATTAGAGTCCAGGCCAGTAGTATGCCCACCACATTAGAGTCCAGGCCAGTAGTAGGCCCACCACATTAGAGGACAAACCAGTAGTAGACCCACCACATTAGCGTCCAGGTAGTAGTAGGCCCACTACATTAGAGTCCAGGCCAGAAGTAGGCCCACCCCACCACATTAGAGTCCAGGCCAGTAGTAAACCCACCACATTAGATTCCAGGCAGTAGTAGGGCCACCACATTAGAGGACAGACCAGTTGTAGGCCCCCCACATCAGAGTACAGACCAGTAGTAGGCCCACCACATTAGAGTCCAGGCAGTAGTAGGCCCACCACATTAGAGGACAGACCAGTAGTATGCCCACCACATTAGAGGACAGACAAGTAGTAGGCCCACCATATTAGAGGACAGACCAGTAGTAGGCCCACTAATTAGAGTCCAGGCCAGTAGTAGGCCCACCACATTAGAGAACAAACCAGTAGTAGGCCCACCTCATTAGAGTCCAGGCCAGTAGTAGGCCCAATACATTAGAGTCCAGGCCAGTAGTAGGCCCACCACATTAGAGTCCAGCCCAGTAGTAGACCCACCACATTAGAGTCCAGGACAGTAGTAGGCCCAGCACATTAGAGTCCAGGCCAAAAGTAGACCCACCACATTAGAGTCCAGGACAGTAGTAGGCCCACCACATTAGAGTCCAAGCCAGTAGTAGGCCCACCACATTAGAGTCCAGGCCAGTAGTATGCCCACCACATTAGAGTTCAGGCCAGTAGTACACCCACCACATTAGAGTCCAGGCCAGTAGTAGGCCCACCACATTAGAGTCCAAGCCAGTAGTAGGCTCACCACATTAGAGTCCAGGCCAGTAGTAGGCCCACCACATTAGCGTCCAGAATGTAATAGGCCAACAACATTAGAGTCCAGACCAGTAGTAGGCCGACCACATTAGAGTCCAGGCAGTAGTAGGCCCACTACTTTAGAGTCCAGGCCAGTAGTAGGCCCACCACATTAGAGTCCAGGCCAGTAGTAGGCCCACCACATTAGATTCTAGGCCAGTAGTAGACCCACCACATTAGAGTCCAGGCAGTAGTAGGCCCACCACATTAGAGGACAGACCAGTAGTAGGCCCACCACATTAGAGTCCGGGCAGTAGTAGGCCCACCACATTAGAGGACAGACAAGTAGTAGGCCCACCACATTAAAGTCCAGGCAGTAGTAGGCCCACCACATTACAGTCCAGGACAGTGGTAGGCCCACCACACTAGAGTCCAGGCAGTAGTAGGCCCACCATATTAGAGTCCAGGCCAGTGGTAGGCCCACCACATTAGAGTCCAGGACAGTAGTAGGCCCACCACATTAGAGTCCATGCCAGTAGTAGGCCCACCACATTAGAGTCCATGCCAGTAGTAGGCCCACCACATTAGATTCTAGGCCAGTAGTAGACCCACCACATTAGAGTCCAGGCTGTAGTAGGCCCACCACATTAGAGGACAAACCAGTAGTAGGCCCACCACATTGGAGGACAGACCAGTAGTAGGCCCACCACATTAGGGGACAGACCAGTAGTAGGCCCACTACATTAGAGTCCAGGCCAGTAGTATGCCCACCACATTAGAGTCCAGGCCAGTAGTAGTCCCACCACATTAGAGGACAAACCAGTAGTAGACCCACCACATTAGAGTCCAGGTAGTAGTAGGCCCACTACATTAGAGGACAGACCAGTAGTAGGCCCACCACATTAGAGTCCAGGCAGTAGTAGGCCCACCACATTACAGTCCAGGACAGTAGTAAGCCCCCCACATCAGAGTACAGACCAGTAGTAGGCCCACCACATTAGAGTCCAGGCAGTAGTAGGCCCACCACATTAGAGGACAGACCAGTAGTAGGCCCACCACATTAGAGTCCAGGCAGTAGTAGGCCCACCACATTACAGTCCAGGACAGTGGTAGGCCCACCACATTAGAGTCCAGGACAGTAGTAGGCCCACCACATTAGAGTCCAGGCCAGTGGTAGGCCCACCACATTAGAGTCCATGCCAGTAGTAGGCCCACCACATTAGAGTCCAGGACAGTAGTAGGCCCACAACTTTAGAGTCCAGGCCAGTAGTAGGCCCACCACATTAGAGTCCATGCCAGTAGTAGGCCCACCACATTAGAGTCAATGCCAGTAGTAGGCCCACCTCATTAGATTCTAGGCCAGTAGTAGACCCACCACATTAGAGTCCAGGCAGTAGTAGGCCCACCACATTACAGGACAGTCCAGTAGTAGGCCCACCACATTAGAGGACAGACCAGTAGTAGGCCAACCACATTAGAGTCCAGGCAGTAGTAGGCCCACCACATTAGAGGACAGACCAGTAGTAGGCCCACCACATTGGAGGACAGACCAGTAGTAGGCCCACCACATTAGGGGACAGACCAGTATTAGGCCCGCTACATTAGAGTCCAGGCCAGTAGTATGCCCACCACATTAGAGTCCAGGCCAGTAGTAGGCCCACCACATTAGAGGACAAACCAGTAGTAGACCCACCACATTAGCGTCCAGGTAGTAGTAGGCCCACTACATTAGAGTCCAGGCCAGAAGTAGGCCCACCACATTAGAGTCCAGGCCAGTAGTAAACCCACCACATTAGATTCCAGGCAGTTGTAGGGCCACCACATTAGAGGACAGACCAGTTGTAGGCCCCCCACATCAGAGTACAGACCAGTAGTAGGCCCACCACATTAGAGTCCAGGCAGTAGTAGGCCCACCACATTAGAGGACAGACCAGTAGTATGCCCACCACATTAGAGGACAGACAAGTAGTAGGCCCACCATATTAGAGGACAGACCAGTAGTAGGCCCACTAATTAGAGTCCAGGCCAGTAGTAGGCCCACCACATTAGAGAACAAACCAGTAGTAGGCCCACCTCATTAGAGTCCAGGCCAGTAGTAGGCCCAATACATTAGAGTCCAGGCCAGTAGTAGGCCCACCACATTAGAGTCCAGCCCAGTAGTAGACCCACCACATTAGAGTCCAGGACAGTAGTAGGCCCAGCACATTAGAGTCCAGGCCAAAAGTAGACCCACCACATTAGAGTCCAGGACAGTAGTAGGCCCACCACATTAGAGTCCAAGCCAGTAGTAGGCCCACCACATTAGAGTCCCCAGTAGTATGCCCACCACATTAGAGTTCAGGCCAGTAGTACACCCACCACATTAGAGTCCAGGCCAGTAGTAGGCCCACCACATTAGAGTCCAAGCCAGTAGTAGGCTCACCACATTAGAGTCCAGGCCAGTAGTAGGCCCACCACATTAGCGTCCAGAATGTAATAGGCCAAAAACATTAGAGTCCAGACCAGTAGTAGGCCGACCACATTAGAGTCCAGGCAGTAGTAGGCCCACTACTTTAGAGTCCAGGCCAGTAGTAGGCCCACCACATTAGAGTCCAGGCCAGTAGTAGGCCCACCACATTAGATTCTAGGCCAGTAGTAGACCCACCACATTAGAGTCCAGGCAGTAGTAGGCCCACCACATTAGAGGACAGACCAGTAGTAGGCCCACCACATTAGAGTCCGGGCAGTAGTAGGCCCACCACATTAGAGGACAGACAAGTAGTAGGCCCACCACATTAAAGTCCAGGCAGTAGTAGGCCCACCACATTACAGTCCAGGACAGTGGTAGGCCCACCACACTAGAGTCCAGGCAGTAGTAGGCCCACCATATTAGAGTCCATGCCAGTGGTAGGCCCACCACATTAGAGTCCAGGACAGTAGTAGGCCCACCACATTAGAGTCCATGCCAGTAGTAGGCCCACCACATTAGAGTCCATGCCAGTAGTAGGCCCACCACATTAGATTCTAGGCCAGTAGTAGACCCACCACATTAGAGTCCAGGCTGTAGTAGGCCCACCACATTAGAGGACAAACCAGTAGTAGGCCCACCACATTGGAGGACAGACCAGTAGTAGGCCCACCACATTAGGGGACAGACCAGTAGTAGGCCCACTACATTAGAGTCCAGGCCAGTAGTAGTCCCACCACATTAGAGGACAAACCAGTAGTAGACCCACCACATTAGAGTCCAGGTAGTAGTAGGCCCACTACATTAGAGTCCAGGCCAGTAGTAGGCCCACCACATTAGAGTCCAGGCCAGAAGTAGACCCACCACATTAGAGTCCAGGAAAGTAGTAGGCCCACCACATTAGAGTCCAAGCCAGTAGTAGGCCCACCACATTAGAGTCCAGGCCAGTAGTATGCCCACCACGTTAGAGTTCAGGCCAGTAGTACGCCCACCACATTAGAGTCCAGGCCAGTAGTAGGCCCACCACATTAGAGTCCAAGCCAGTAGTAGGCTCACCACATTAGAGTCCAGGCCAGTAGTAGGCCCACCACATTAACGTCCTGAATGTAATAGGCCAACAACATTAGAGTCCAGACCAGTAGTAGGCCGACCACATTAGAGTCCAGGCAGTAGTAGGCCCACAACTTTAGAGTCCAGGCCAGTAGTAGGCCAACCACATTAGAGTCCAGGCCAGTAGTAGGCCCACCACATTAGATTCTAGGCCAGTAGTAGACCACCACATTAGAGTCCATGCAGTAGTAGGCCCACCACATTAGAAGACAGACCAGTAGTAGGCCCACCACATTAGAGTCCAGGCAGTAGTAGGCCCACCACATTAGAGGACAGACCAGTAGTAGGCCCACCACATTAAAGTCCAGGCAGTAGTAGGCCCACCACATTACAGTCCAGGACAGTGGTAGGCCCACCACATTAGAGTCCATGCCAGTAGTAGGCCCACCACATCAGATTCTAGGCCAGTAGTAGACCCACCACATTAGAGTCCAGGCAGTAGTAGGCCCACCACATTAGAGTCCAGGACAGTAGTAGGCCCCCCACATTAGAGTCCATGCCAGTAGTAGGCCCACCACATTAGAGTCCATGCCAGTAGTAGGCCCACCACATCAGATTCTAGGCCAGTAATAGACCCACCACATTAGAGTCCATGCAGTAGTAGGCCCACCACATTAGAGGACAGACCAGTAGTAGGCCCACCACATTAGAGGACAGACCAGTAGTAGGCCCACCACATTAGAGTCCAGGCAGTAGTAGGCCCACCACATTAGAGGACAGACCAGTAGTAATCCCACCACATTGGAGGACAGACCAGTAGTAGGCCCACCACATTAGGGGACAGACCAGTAGTAGGCCCACTACATTAGAGTCCAGGCCAGTAGTATGCCCACCACATTAGAGTCCAGGCCAGTAGTAGGCCCACCACATTAGAGGACAAACCAGTAGTAGACACACCACATTAGAGTCAAGGTAGTAGTAGGCCCACTACATTAGAGTCCAGGCCAGTAGTAGGCCCACCACATTAGAGTCCAGGCCAGTAGTAAACCCACCACATTAGAGTCCAGGCAGTAGTAGGCCTACCACATTAGAGGACAGACCAGTAGTAGGCCCACCACATCAGAGGACAGACCAGTAGTAGGCCCACCACATCAGAGTCCAGAGAGTAGTAGGCCCAACACATTAGAGGACAGACCAGTAGTATGCCCACCACATTAGAGGACAGACAAGTAGTAGGCCCACCAAATTAGAGTCCATGCCAGTAGTAGGCCCATCACATTAGATTCTAGGCCAGTAGTAGACCCACGACATTAGAGTCCAGGCTGTAGTAGGCCCACCACATTAGAGAACAAACCAGTAGTAGGCCCACCTCATTAGAGTCCAGGCCAGTAGTAGGCCCAATACATTAGAGGACAGACCAGTAGTAGGCCCAACACATTAGAGGACAGACCAGCAGTAGGCCCACCACATTAGAGTCCAGGCAGTAGTAGGCCCACCACATTAGAGTCCAGGCCAGTGGTAGGCCCACCACATTAGAGTCCAGGACAGTAGTAGGCCCACCACATTAGAGTCCATGCCAGTAGTAGGCCCACCACATTAGAGTCCATGACAGTAGTAAGCCCACCACATTAGATTCTAGGCCAGTAGTTGACCCACCACATTAGAGTCCAGGCAGTAGTAGGCCCACCACATTAGAGGACAGACCAGTAGTAGGCCCACCACATTAGAGGACAGACCAGTAGTAGGCCCACCAGATTAGAGTCCAGGCAGTAGTAGGCCCACCACATTAGAGGACAGACCAGTAGTAGGCCCAGGCCCACCACATTGGAGGACAGACCAGTAGTAGGCCCACCACATTAGGGGACAGACCAGTAGTAGGCCCACTACATTAGAGTCCAGGCCAGTAGTATGCCCACCACATTAGAGTCCAGGCCAGTAGTAGGCCCACCACATTAGAGGACAAACCAGTAGTAGACCCACCACATTAGAGTCCAGGTAGTAGTAGGCCCACTACATTAGAGTCCAGGCCAGTAGTAGGCCCACCACATTAGAGTCCAGGCAGTAGTAGCCCCACCACATTAGAGGACAGACCAGTAGTAGGCCCACCACATTAAAGTCCAGGCAGTAGTAGGCCCACCACATTACAGTGCAGGACAGTGGTAGGCCCACCACATTAGAGTCCAGGCAGTAGTAGGCCCACCACATTAGAGTCCAGGCCAGTGGTAGGCCCACCACATTAGAGTCCAGGACAGTAGTAGGCCCACCACATTAGAGGACAGACCAGTAGTAGGCCCACCACATTAGAGGACAGACCAGTAGTAGGCCCACCACATTAGAGGACAGACCAGTAGTAGGCCCACCACATTAGAGTCCAGGCAGTAGTAGGCCCACCACATTAGAGGACAGACCAGTAGTAGGCCCACCACATTGGAGGACAGACCAGTAGTAGGCCCACCACATTAGGGGACAGACCAGTAGTAGGCACACTACATTAGAGTCCAGGCCAGTAGTATGCCCACCACATTAGAGTCCAGGCAAGTAGTAGGCCCACCACATTAGAGGACAAACCAGTAGTAGACCCACCACATTAGAGTCCATGTAGTAGTAGGCCCACTACATTAGAGTCCAGGCCAGTAGTAGGCCCACCACATTAGAGTCCAGGCAGTAGTAGGCCCACCACATTAGAGGACAGACCAGTAGTAGGCCCACCACATCAGAGGACAGACCAGTAGTAGGCCCACCACATTAGAGTCCAGGCAGTAGTAGGCCCAACACATTAGAGGACAGACCAGTAGTATGCCCACCACATTAGAGGACAGACAAGTAGTAGGCCCACCATATTAGAGGACAGACCAGTAGTAGGCCCACTAATTAGAGTCCAGGCCAGTAGTAGGCCCACCACATTCGAGAACAAACCAGTAGTAGGCCCACCTCATTAGAGTCCAGGCCAGTAGTAGGCCCAATACATTAGAGTCCAGGCCAGTACTAGGCCCACCACATTAGAGTCCAGACCAGTAGTAGACCCACCACATTAGAGTCCAGGACAGTAGTAGGCCCAGCACATTAGAGTCCAGGCCAGTAGTAGACCCACCACATTAGAGTCCAGGACAGTAGTACGCCCACCACATTAGAGTGCAGGCCAGTAGTAGGCCCACCACATTAGAGTCCAAGCCAGTAGTAGGCTCACCACATTAGAGTCCAGGCCAGTAGTAGGCCCACCACATTAGCGTCCAGAATGTAATAGGCCAACAACATTAGAGTCCAGACCAGTAGTAGGCCCACCACATTAGAGTCCAGGCAGTAGTAGGCCCACAACTTTAGAGTCCAGGCCAGTAGTAGGCCCACCACATTAGAGTCCAGACCAGTAGTAGGCCCACCACATTAGAGTCCAGGACAGTAGTAGGCCCACCACATTAGAGTCCAGGCCAGTAGTAGACCCACCACATTAGAGTCCAGGACAGTAGTAGGCCCAGCACATTAGAGTCCAGGCCAGAAGTAGACCCACCACATTAGAGTCCAGGACAGTAGTAGGCCCACCACATTAGAGTCCAAGCCAGTAGTAGGCCCACCACATTAGAGTCCAGGCCAGTAGTATGGCCACCACATTAGAGTTCAGGCCAGTAGTACGCCCACTACATTAGAGTCCAGGCCAGTAGTAGGCCCACCACATTAGAGTCCAAGCCAGTAGTAGGCTCACCACATTAGAGTCCAGGCCAGTAGTAGGCCCACCACATTAGCGTCCAGAATGTAATAGGCCAACAACATTAGAGTCCAGACCAGTAGTAGGCCCACCACATTAGAGTCCAGGCAGTAGTAGGCCCACACCTTTAGAGTCCAGGCCAGTAGTAGGCCCACCACATTAGAGTCCAGACCAGTAGTAGGCCCACCACATTAGAGTCCAGGACAGTAGTAGGCCCACCACATTAGAGTCCAGGCCAGTAGTAGACCCACCACATTAGAGTCCAGGACAGTAGTAGGCCCAGCACATTAGAGTCCAGGCCAGTAGTAGACCCACCACATTAGAGTCCAGGACAGTAGTAGGCCCACCACATTAGAGTCCAAGCCAGTAGTAGGCCCACCACATTAGAGTCCAGGCCAGTAGTAGGCCCACCACATTAGAGTCCAGGCCAGTAGTAGGCCCACCACATTAGAGTCCAAGCCAGTAGTAGGCTCACCACATTAGAGTCCAGGCCAGTAGTAGGCCCACCACATTAGCGTCCAGAATGTAATAGGCCAACAACATTAGAGTCCAGACCAGTAGTAGGCCCACCACATTAGAGTCCAGGCAGTAGTAGGCCCACACCTTTAGAGTCCAGGCCAGTAGTAGGCCCACCACATTAGAGTCCAGACCAGTAGTAGGCCCACCACATAAGAGTCCAGGACAGTAGTAGGCCCACCACATTAGAGTCCAGGCCAGTAGTAGACCCACCACATTAGAGTCCAGGACAGTAGTAGGCCCAGCACATTAGAGTCCAGGCCAGTAGTAGACCCACCACATTAGAGTCCAGGACAGTAGTAGGCCCACCACATTAGAGTCCAAGCCAGTAGTAGGCCCACCACATTAGAGTCCAGGCCAGTAGTATGGCCACCACATTAGAGTTCAGGCCAGTAGTATGCCCACCACATTAGAGTCCAGGCCAGTAGTAGGCCCACCACATTAGAGTCCAAGCCAGTAATAGGCTCACCACATTAGAGTCCAGGCCAGTAGTAGGCCCACCACATTAGCGTCCAGAATGTAATAGGCCAACAACATTAGAGTCCAGACCAGTAGTAGGCCGACCACATTAGAGTCCAGGCAGTAGTAGGCCCACAACTTTAGAGTCCAGGCCAGTAGTAGGCCCACCACATTAGAGTCCAGGCCAGTAGTAGGCCCACCACATTAGATTCTAGGCCAGTAGTAGACCCACCACATTAGAGTCCAGGCAGTAGTAGGCCCACCACATTAGAGGACAGACCAGTAGTAGGCCCACCACATTAGAGTCCAGGCAGTAGTAGGCCCACCACATTAGAGGACAGGCCAGTAGTAGGCCCACCACATTAAAGTCCAGGCAGTAGTAGGCCCACCACATTACAGTCCAGGACAGTGGTAGGCCCACCACACTAGAGTCCAGGCAGTAGTAGGCCCACCACATTAGAGTCCAGGCCAGTGGTAGGCCCACCACATTAGAGTCCAGGACAGTAGTATGCCCACCACATTAGAGTCCATGCCAGTAGTAGGCCCACCACATTAGATTCTAGGCCAGTAGTAGACCCACCACATTACATTAGAGTCCAGGCAGTAGTAGGCCCACCACATTAGAGGACAAACCAGTAGTAGGCCCACCACATTAGAGGACAGACCAGTAGTAGGCCCACCACATTAGAGTCCAGGCAGTAGTAGGCCCACCACATTAGAGGACAGACCAGTAGTAGGCCCACCACATTGGAGGACAGACCAGTAGTAGGCCCACCACATTAGGGGACAGACCAGTAGTAGGCCCACTACATTATTGTGCAGGCCAGTAGTATGCCCATCACATTAGAGTCCAGGCCAGTAGTAGGCCCACCACATTAGAGGACAAACCAGTAGTAGACCCACCACATTAGAGTCCAGGTAGTAGTAGGCCCACTACATTAGAGTCCAGGCCAGTAGTAGGCCCACCACATTAGAGTCCAGGCCAGAAGTAGACCCACCACATTAGAGTCCAGGACAGTAGTAGGCCCACCACATTAGAGTCCAAGCCAGTAGTAGGCCCACCACATTAGAGTCCAGGACATAGTATGCCCACCACATTAGAGTTCAGGCCAGTAGTACGCCCAACACATTAGAGTCCAGGCCAGTAGTAGGCCCACCACATTAGAGTCCAAGCCAGTAGTAGGCCCACCACATTAGCGTCCAGAATGTAATAGGCCAACAACATTAGAGTCCAGACCAGTAGTAGGCCGACCACATTAGAGTCCAGGCAGTAGTAGGCCCACAACTTTAGAGTCCAGGCCAGTAGTAGTCCCACCACATTAGAGTCCAGGCCAGTGGTAGGCCCACCACATTAGAGTCCAGGACAGTAGTAGGCCCACCACATTAGAGTCCATGCCAGTAGTAGGCCCACCACATTAGAGTCCAGGCCAGAAGTAGACCCACCACATTAGAGTCCAGGAAAGTAGTAGGCCCACCACATTAGAGTCCAAGCCAGTAGTAGGCCCACCACATTAGAGTCCAGGCCAGTAGTATGCCCACCACGTTAGAGTTCAGGCCAGTAGTACGCCCACCACATTAGAGTCCAGGCCAGTAGTAGGCCCACCACATTAGAGTCCAAGCCAGTAGTAGGCTCACCACATTAGAGTCCAGGCCAGTAGTAGGCCCACCACATTAACGTCCTGAATGTAATAGGCCAACAACATTAGAGTCCAGACCAGTAGTAGGCCGACCACATTAGAGTCCAGGCAGTAGTAGGCCCACAACTTTAGAGTCCAGGCCAGTAGTAGGCCAACCACATTAGAGTCCAGGCCAGTAGTAGGCCCACCACATTAGATTCTAGGCCAGTAGTAGACCACCACATTAGAGTCCATGCAGTAGTAGGCCCACCACATTAGAAGACAGACCAGTAGTAGGCCCACCACATTAGAGTCCAGGCAGTAGTAGGCCCACCACATTAGAGGACAGACCAGTAGTAGGCCCACCACATTAAAGTCCAGGCAGTAGTAGGCCCACCACATTAATTACAGTCCAGGACAGTGGTAGGCCCACCACATTAGAGTCCATGCCAGTAGTAGGCCCACCACATCAGATTCTAGGCCAGTAGTAGACCCACCACATTAGAGTCCAGGCAGTAGTAGGCCCACCACATTAGAGTCCAGGACAGTAGTAGGCCCCCCACATTAGAGTCCATGCCAGTAGTAGGCCCACCACATTAGAGTCCATGCCAGTAGTAGGCCCACCACATCAGATTCTAGGCCAGTAATAGACCCACCACATTAGAGTCCATGCAGTAGTAGGCCCACCACATTAGAGGACAGACCAGTAGTAGGCCCACCACATTAGAGGACAGACCAGTAGTAGGCCCACCACATTAGAGTCCAGGCAGTAGTAGGCCCACCACATTAGAGGACAGACCAGTAGTAATCCCACCACATTGGAGGACAGACCAGTAGTAGGCCCACCACATTAGGGGACAGACCAGTAGTAGGCCCAGGCCCAATACATTAGAGTCCAGGCCAGTAGTATGCCCACCACATTAGAGTCCAGGCCAGTAGTAGGCCCACCACATTAGAGGACAAACCAGTAGTAGACACACCACATTAGAGTCAAGGTAGTAGTAGGCCCACTACATTAGAGTCCAGGCCAGTAGTAGGCCCACCACATTAGAGTCCAGGCCAGTAGTAAACCCACCACATTAGAGTCCAGGCAGTAGTAGGCCTACCACATTAGAGGACAGACCAGTAGTAGGCCCACCACATCAGAGGACAGACCAGTAGTAGGCCCACCACATCAGAGTCCAGAGAGTAGTAGGCCCAACACATTAGAGGACAGACCAGTAGTATGCCCACCACATTAGAGGACAGACAAGTAGTAGGCCCACCACATTAGAGTCCATGCCAGTAGTAGGCCCATCACATTAGATTCTAGGCCAGTAGTAGACCAACGACATTAGAGTCCAGGCTGTAGTAGGCCCACCACATTAGAGAACAAACCAGTAGTAGGCCCACCTCATTAGAGTCCAGGCCAGTAGTAGGCCCAATACATTAGAGGACAGACCAGTAGTAGGCCCACCACATTAGAGGACAGACCAGCAGTAGGCCCACCACATTAGAGTCCAGGCAGTAGTAGGCCCACCACATTAGAGTCCAGGCCAGTGGTAGGCCCACCACATTAGAGTCCAGGACAGTAGTAGGCCCACCACATTAGAGTCCATGCCAGTAGTAGGCCCACCACATTAGAGTCCATGACAGTAGTAAGCCCACCACATTAGATTCTAGGCCAGTAGTTGACCCACCACATTAGAGTCCAGGCAGTAGTAGGCCCACCACATTAGAGGACAGACCAGTAGTAGGCCCACCACATTAGAGGACAGACCAGTAGTAGGCCCACCAGATTAGAGTCCAGGCAGTAGTAGGCCCACCACATTAGAGGACAGACCAGTAGTAGGCCCACCACATTGGAGGACAGACCAGTAGTAGGCCCACCACATTAGGGGACAGACCAGTAGTAGGCCCACTACATTAGAGTCCAGGCCAGTAGTATGCCCACCACATTAGAGTCCAGGCCAGTAGTAGGCCCACCACATTAGAGGACAAACCAGTAGTAGACCCACCACATTAGAGTCCAGGTAGTAGTAGGCCCACTACATTAGAGTCCAGGCCAGTAGTAGGCCCACCACATTAGAGTCCAGGCAGTAGTAGCCCCACCACATTAGAGGACAGACCAGTAGTAGGCCCACCACATTAAAGTCCAGGCAGTAGTAGGCCCACCACATTACAGTGCAGGACAGTGGTAGGCCCACCACATTAGAGTCCAGGCAGTAGTAGGCCCACCACATTAGAGTCCAGGCCAGTGGTAGGCCCACCACATTAGAGTCCAGGACAGTAGTAGGCCCACCACATTAGAGGACACACCAGTAGTAGGCCCACCACATTAGAGGACAGACCAGTAGTAGGCCCACCACATTAGAGGACAGACCAGTAGTAGGCCCACCACATTAGAGTCCAGGCAGTAGTAGGCCCACCACATTAGAGGACAGACCAGTAGTAGGCCCACCACATTAGAGGACAGACCAGTAGTAGGCCCAACACATTAGGGGACAGACCAGTAGTAGGCACACTACATTAGAGTCCAGGCCAGTAGTATGCCCACCACATTAGAGTCCAGGCCAGTAGTAGGCCCACCACATTAGAGGACAAACCAGTAGTAGACCCACCACATTAGAGTCCATGTAGTAGTAGGCCCACTACATTAGAGTCCAGGCCAGTAGTAGGCCCACCACATTAGAGTCCAGGCAGTAGTAGGCCCACCACATTAGAGGACAGACCAGTAGTAGGCCCACCACATCAGAGGACAGACCAGTAGTAGGCCCACCACATTAGAGTCCAGGCAGTAGTAGGCCCAACACATTAGAGGACAGACCAGTAGTATGCCCACCACATTAGAGGACAGACAAGTAGTAGGCCCACCATATTAGAGGACAGACCAGTAGTAGGCCCACTAATTAGAGTCCAGGCCAGTAGTAGGCCCACCACATTCGAGAACAAACCAGTAGTAGGCCCACCTCATTAGAGTCCAGGCCACTAGTAGGCCCAATACATTAGAGTCCAGGCCAGTACTAGGCCCACCACATTAGAGTCCAGACCAGTAGTAGACCCACCACATTAGAGTCCAGGACAGTAGTAGGCCCAGCACATTAGAGTCCAGGCCAGTAGTAGACCCACCACATTAGAGTTCAGGACAGTAGTACGCCCACCACTTTAGAGTGCAGGCCAGTAGTAGGCCCACCACATTAGAGTCCAAGCCAGTAGTAGGCTCACCACATTAGAGTCCAGGCCAGTAGTAGGCCCACCACATTAGCGTCCAGAATGTAATAGGCCAACAACATTAGAGTCCAGACCAGTAGTAGGCCCACCACATTAGAGTCCAGGCAGTAGTAGGCCCACAACATTAGAGTCCAGGCCAGTAGTAGGCCCACCACATTAGAGTCCAGACCAGTAGTAGGCCCACCACATTAGAGTCCAGGACAGTAGTAGGCCCACCACATTAGAGTCCAGGCCAGTAGTAGACCCACCACATTAGAGTCCAGGACAGTAGTAGGCCCAGCACATTAGAGTCCAGGCCAGAAGTAGACCCACCACATTAGAGTCCAGGACAGTAGTAGGCCCACCACATTAGAGTCCAAGCCAGTAGTAGGCCCACCACATTAGAGTCCAGGCCAGTAGTATGGCCACCACATTAGAGTTCAGGCCAGTAGTACGCCCACCACATTAGAGTCCAGGCCAGTAGTAGGCCCACCACATTAGAGTCCAAGCCAGTAGTAGGCTCACCACATTAGAGTCCAGGCCAGTAGTAGGCCCACCACATTAGCGTCCAGGCCAGTAATAGGCCAACAACATTAGAGTCCAGACCAGTAGTAGGCCCACCACATTAGAGTCCAGGCAGTAGTAGGCCCACACATTTAGAGTCCAGGCCAGTAGTAGGCCCACCACATTAGAGTCCAGACCAGTAGTAGGCCCACCACATAAGAGTCCAGGACAGTAGTAGGCCCACCACATTAGAGTCCAGGCCAGTAGTAGACCCACCACATTAGAGTCCAGGACAGTAGTAGGCCCAGCACATTAGAGTCCAGGCCAGAAGTAGACCCACCACATTAGAGTCCAGGACAGTAGTAGGCCCACCACATTAGAGTCCAAGCCAGTAGTAGGCCCACCACATTAGAGTCCAGGCCAGTAGTATGGCCACCACATTAGAGTTTAGGCCAGTAGTATGCCCACCACATTAGAGTCCAGGCCAGTAGTAGGCCCACCACATTAGAGTCCAAGCCAGTAATAGGCTCACCACATTAGAGTCCAGGCAGTAGTAGGCCCACCACATTAGAGGACAGGCCAGTAGTAGGCCCACCACATTAAAGTCCAGGCAGTAGTAGGCCCACCACATTACAGTCCAGGACAGTGGTAGGCCCACCACACTAGAGTCCAGGCAGTAGTAGGCCCACCACATTAGAGTCCAGGCCAGTGGTAGGCCCACCACATTAGAGTCCAGGACAGTAGTATGCCCACCACATTAGAGTCCATGCCAGTAGTAGGCCCACCACATTAGATTCTAGGCCAGTAGTAGACCCACCACATTAGAGTCCAGGCAGTAGTAGGCCCACCACATTAGAGGACAAACCAGTAGTAGGCCCACCACATTAGAGGACAGACCAGTAGTAGGCCCACCACATTAGAGTCCAGGCAGTAGTAGGCCCACCACATTAGAGGACAGACCAGTAGTAGGCCCACCACATTGGAGGACAGACCAGTAGTAGGCCCACCACATTAGGGGACAGACCAGTAGTAGGCCCACTACATTATTGTGCAGGCCAGTAGTATGCCCACCACATTAGAGTCCAGGCCAGTAGTAGGCCCACCACATTAGAGGACAAACCAGTAGTAGACCCACCACATTAGAGTCCAGGTAGTAGTAGGCCCACTACATTAGAGTCCAGGCCAGTAGTAGGCCCACCACATTAGAGTCCAGGCCAGAAGTAGACCCACCACATTAGAGTCCAGGACAGTAGTAGGCCACCACATTAGAGTCCAAGCCAGTAGTAGGCCCACCACATTAGAGTCCAGGACATAGTATGCCCACCACATTAGAGTTCAGGCCAGTAGTACGCCCAACACATTAGAGTCCAGGCCAGTAGTAGGCCCACCACATTAGAGTCCAAGCCAGTAGTAGGCCCACCACATTAGCGTCCAGAATGTAATAGGCCAACAACATTAGAGTCCAGACCAGTAGTAGGCCGACCACATTAGAGTCCAGGCAGTAGTAGGCCCACAACTTTAGAGTCCAGGCCAGTAGTAGGCCCACCACATTAGAGTCCAGGCCAGTAGTAGGCCCACCACATTAGATTCTAGGCCAGTAGTAGACACACCACATTAGAGTCCATGCAGTAGTAGGCCCACCACATTAGAGGACAGACCAGTAGTAGGCCCACCACATTAGAGTCCAGGCAGTAGTAGGCCCACCACATTAGGGGACAGACCAGTAGTAGGCCCACCACATTAAAGTCCAGGCAGTAGTAGGCCCACCACATTACAGTGCAGGACAGTGGTAGGCCCACCACATTAGAGTCCAGGCAGTAGTAGTCCCACCACATTAGAGTCCAGGCCAGTGGTAGGCCCACCACATTAGAGTCCAGGACAGTAGTAGGCCCACCACATTAGATTCCATGCCAGTAGTAGGCCCACCACATTAGAGTCCATGCCAGTAGTAGGCCCACCACATTAGATTCTAGGCCAGTAGTTGACCCACCACATTAGAGTCCAGGCAGTAGTAGGCCCACCACATTAGAGGACAGACCAGTAGTAGGCCCACCACATTAGAGGACAGACCAGTAGTAGGCCCACCACATTAGAGTCCAAGCAGTAGTAGGCCCACCACATTAGAGGACAGACCAGTAGTAGGCCCACCACATTGGAGGACAGACCAGTAGTAGGCCCACCACATTAGGGGACAGACCAGTAGTAGGCCCACTACATTAGAGTCCAGGCCAGTAGTATGCCCACCACATTAGAGTCCAGGCCAGTAGTAGGCCCACCACATTAGAGGACAAACCAGTAGTAGACCCACCACATTAGAGTCCAGGTAGTAGTAGGCCCACTACATTAGAGTCCAGGCCAGTAGTAGGCCCACCACATTAGAGTCCAGGCCAGTAGTAAACCCACCACATTAGAGTCCAGGCAGTAGTAGGCCCACCACATTAGAGGACAGACCAGTAGTAGGCCCACCACATCAGAGGACAGACCAGTAGTAGGCCCACCACATTAGAGTCCAGGCAGTAGTAGGCCCAACACATTAGAGGACAGACCAGTAGTATGCCCACCACATTAGAGGACAGACAAGTAGTAGGCCCACCATATTAGAGGACAGACCAGTAGTAGGCCCACTAATTAGAGTCCAGGCCAGTAGTAGGCCCACCACATTAGAGGACAAACCAGTAGTAGGCCCACCACATTAGAGGACAGACCAGTAGTAGGCCCACCACATTAGAGTCCAGGCAGTAGTAGGCCCACCACATTAGAGGACAGACCAGTAGTAGGCCCACCACATTGGAGGACAGACCAGTAGTAGGCCCACCACATTAGGGGACAGACCAGTAGTAGGCCCACTACATTATAGTGCAGGCCAGTAGTATGCCCACCACATTAGAGTCCAGGCCAGTAGTAGGCCCACCACATTAGAGGACAAACCAGTAGTAGATAGACCCACCACATTAGAGTCCAGGTAGTAGTAGGCCCACTACATTAGAGTCCAGGCCAGTAGTAGGCCCACCACATTAGAGTCCAGGCCAGAAGTAGACCCACCACATTAGAGTCCAGGACAGTAGTAGGCCCACCACATTAGAGTCCAAGCCAGTAGTAGGCCCACCACATTAGAGTCCAGGACATAGTATGCCCACCACATTAGAGTTCAGGCCAGTAGTACGCCCAACACATTAGAGTCCAGGCCAGTAGTAGGCCCACCACATTAGAGTCCAAGCCAGTAGTAGGCCCACCACATTAGCGTCCAGAATGTAATAGGCCAACAACATTAGAGTCCAGACCAGTAGTAGGCCGACCACATTAGAGTCCAGGCAGTAGTAGGCCCACAACTTTAGAGTCCAGGCCAGTAGTAGGCCCACCACATTAGAGTCCAGGCCAGTAGTAGGCCCACCACATTAGATTCTAGGCCAGTAGTAGACACACCACATTAGAGTCCATGCAGTAGTAGGCCCACCACATTAGAGGACAGACCAGTAGTAGGCCCACCACATTAGAGTCCAGGCAGTAGTAGGCCCACCACATTAGAGGACAGACCAGTAGTAGGCCCACCACATTAAAGTCCAGGCAGTAGTAGGCCCACCACATTACAGTGCAGGACAGTGGTAGGCCCACCACATTAGAGTCCAGGCAGTAGTAGTCCCACCACATTAGAGTCCAGGCCAGTGGTAGGCCCACCACATTAGAGTCCAGGACAGTAGTAGGCCCACCACATTAGAGTCCATGCCAGTAGTAGGCCCACCACATTAGAGTCCATGCCAGTAGTAGGCCCACCACATTAGATTCTAGGCCAGTAGTTGACCCACCACATTAGAGTCCAGGCAGTAGTAGGCCCACCACATTAGAGGACAGACCAGTAGTAGGCCCACCACATTAGAGGACAGACCAGTAGTAGGCCCACCACATTAGAGTCCAGGCAGTAGTAGGCCCACCACATTAGAGGACAGACCAGTAGTAGGCCCACCACATTGGAGTACAGACCAGTAGTAGGCCCACCACATTAGGGGACAGACCAGCAGTAGGCCCACTACATTAGAGTCCAGGCCAGTAGTATGCCCACCACATTAGAGTCCAGGCCAGTAGTAGGCCCACCACATTAGTGGACAAACCAGTAGTAGACCCACCACATTAGAGTCCAGGTAGTAGTAGGCCCACTACATTAGAGTCCAGGCCAGTAGTAGGCCCACCACATTAGAGTCCAGGCCAGTAGTAAACCCACCACATCAGAGGACACACCAGTAGTAGGCCCACCACATTAGAGTCCAGGCAGTAGTAGGCCCAACACATTAGAGGACAGACCATTAGTATGCCCACCACATTAGAGGACAGACAAGTAGTAGGCCCACCATATTAGAGGACAGACCAGTAGTAGGCCCACTAATTAGAGTCCAGGCCAGTAGTAGGCCCACCACATTAGAGAACAAACCAGTAGTAAGCCCACCTCATTAGAGTCCAGGCCAGTAGTAGGCCCAATACATTAGAGTCCAGGCCAGTAGTAGGCCCACCACATTAGAGTCCAGACCAGTAGTAGACCCACCACATTAGAGTCCAGGACAGTAGTAGGCCCAGCACATTAGAGTCCAGGCCAGTTGTATACCCACCACATTAGAGTCCAGGACAGTAGTACGCCCACCACATTAGAGTCCAGGCCAGTAGTAGGCCCACCACATTAGAGTCCAAGCCAGTAGTAGGCTCACCACATTAGAGTCCAGGCCAGTAGTAGGCCCACCACATTAGCGTCCAGAATGTAATAGGCCAACAACATTAGAGTCCAGACCAGTAGTAGGCCCACCACATTAGAGTCCAGGCAGTAGTAGGCCCACCACATTAGAGGACAGACCAGTAGTAGGCCCACCACATTAGAGTCCAGGCAGTAGTAGGCCCACCACATTAGAGGACAGACCAGTAGTAGGCCCACCACATTAAAGTCCAGGCAGTAGTAGGCCCACCACATTACAGTGCAGGACAGTGGTAGGCCCACCACATTAGAGTCCAGGCAGTAGTAGGCCCACCACATTAGAGTCCAGGCCAGTGGTAGGCCCACCACATTAGAGTCCAGGACAGTAGTAGGCCCAACACATTAGAGTCCATGCCAGTAGTAGGCCCACCACATTAGAGTCCATGCCAGTAGTAGGCCCACCACATTAGATTCTAGGCCAGTAGTTGACCCACCACATTAGAGTCCAGGCAGTAGTAGGCCCACCACATTAGAGGACAGACCAGTAGTAGGCCCACAACATTAGAGGACAGACCAGTAGTAGGCCCACCACATTATAGGACAGACCAGTAGTAGGCCCACCACATTGGAGGACAGACCAGTAGTAGGCCCACCACATTAGGGGACAGACCAGTAGTAGGCCCACTACATTAGAGTCCAGGCCAGCAGTATGCCCACCACATTAGAGTCCAGGCCAGTAGTAGGCCCACCACATTAGAGGACAAACCAGTAGTAGACCCACCACATTAGAGTCCAGGTAGTAGTAGGCCCACTACATTAGAGTCCAGGCCAGTAGTAGGCCCACCACATTAGAGTCCAGGCCAGTAGTAAACCCACCACATTAGAGTCCAGGCAGTAGTAGGCCCACCACATTAGAGGACAGACCAGTAGTAGGCCCACCACATCAGAGGACAGACCAGTAGTAGGCACACCACATTAGAGGACAGACAAGTAGTAGGCCCACCATATTAGAGGACAGACCAGTAATAGGCACACTAATTAGAGTCCAGGCCAGTAGTAGGCCCACCACATTAGAGAACAAACCAGTAGCAAGCCCACCTCATTAAAGTCCAGGCCAGTAGTAGGCCCAATACATTAGAGTCCAGGCCAGTAGTAGGCCCACCACATTAGAGTCCAGACCAGTAGTAGACCCACCACATTAGAGTCCAGGACAGTAGTAGGCCCACCACATTAGAGTCCAGGCCAGTAGTAGGCCCACCACATTAGAGTCCAAGCCAGTAGTAGGCTCACCACATTAGAGTCCAGGCCAGTAGTACGCCCACCACATTAGAGTCCAGGCCAGTAGTAGGCCCACCACATTAGAGTCCAAGCCAGTAGTAGGCTCACCACATTAGAGTCCAGAACAGTAGTAGGCCCACCACATTAGAGTCCAGAATGTAATAGGCCAACAACATTAGAGTCCAGACCAG
The DNA here is from genome assembly GCA_031479575.1 of Coregonus ussuriensis. Classification (NCBI taxonomy): domain Eukaryota; kingdom Metazoa; phylum Chordata; class Actinopteri; order Salmoniformes; family Salmonidae; genus Coregonus; species Coregonus ussuriensis. The sequence continues at coordinate 46,918,536 of CM062489.1, read as the reverse complement.
TAGTAGGCCCACCACATTAGAGTCCAGGCAGTAGTAGGCCCACAACATTAGAGTCCAGGCCAGTAGTAGGCCCACCACATAAGAGTCCAGACCAGTAGTAGGCCCACCACATTAGAGTCCAGGACAGTAGTAGGCCCACCACAGTAGAGTCCAGGCCAGTAGTAGGCCCACCACATTAGAGTCCAGGCCAGTAGTAGGTCCACTACATTAGAGTCCAGGCCATTAGTAGGCTCACCACATTAGAGTCCAGGCCAGTAGTAGGCCCACCACATTAGAGGACAGACCAGTAGTAGGCCCACCACATTAGAGTCCAGGCAGTAGTAGGTCCACGACATTAGAGTCCAGGCCAGTAGTAGGCCCACTACATTAGAGTCCAGCCCAATAGTAGAGCCACCACATTAGAGTCCAGGCAGTAGTGGGCCCACCACATTAGAGGACAGACCAGTAGTAGGCCCACCACATTAGAGGACAGACCAGTAGTAGGCCCACCACATTAGAGGACAGACCAATAGTAGTAGGCCCGCCACATTAGAGGACAGACCAGCAGTAGGCCCACCACATTAGAGTCCAGGCAGTAGTAGGCCCACCACATTAGAGGACAGACCAGTAGTAGGCCCACCACATTAGAGGACAGACCAGTAGTAGGCCCACCACATTAGAGAACAAACCAGTAGTAGGCCAACCACATTAGAGTCCAGTCTAGTAGTAGGCCCACTACATTAGGGTCCAGGACAGTAGTAGGCCCACCACATTAGAGTCCAGACCAGTAGTACACCCACCACATTAGAGTCCAGGAGAGTAGTAGGCCCAGCACATTAGAGTCCAGGACAGTAGTAGGCCCATCACATTAGAGTCCAGGACAGTAGTAGGCTCACCACATTATAGTCCAGGCCAGTAGTAGGCCCACCACATTAGAGGACAGACCAGTAGTAGGCCCAGCACATTAGAGTCCAGACCAGTAGTAGGCCCATCACATTAGAGTCCAGGACAGTAGTAGGCCCACCACAACCACATTAGCATCCAGGCCAGTAGTAGGCCCACCACATTAGAGGACAGACCAGTAGTAGGCCCACCACATTAGAGGACAGACCAGTAGTAGGCCCACCACATTAGAGTCCAGGCAGTAGTAGGCTCAGCACATTAGAGGACAGACCAGTAGTAGGCCCACCACATTAGAGGACAGACCAGTAGTAGGCCCACCACATTAGATGAAAGACAAGTAGTAGGTCCACCACATTAGAGAACAAACCAGTAGTAGGCCAACAACATTAGAGTCCAGTCTAGTAGTAGGCCCACTACATTAGAGTCCAGGACAGTAGTAGGCCCACCACATTAGAGTCAAGACCAGTAGTAGACCCACCACATTAGAGTCCAGGAGAGTAGTAGGCCCATCACATTAGATTCTAGGCCAGTAGTTGACCCACCACATTAGAGTCCAGGCAGTAGTAGGCCCACCACATTAGAGGACAGACCAGTAGTAGGCCCACTACATTAGAGTCCAGGCCAGTAGTATGCCCACCACATTAGAGTCCAGGCCAGTAGTAGGCCCACCACATTAGAGGACAAACCAGTAGTAGACCCACCACATTAGAGTCCAGGTAGTAGTAGGCCCACTACATTAGAGTCCAGGCCAGTAGTAGGCCCACCACATTAGAGTCCAGGCCAGTGGTAAACCCACCACATTAGAGTCCAGGCAGTAGTAGGCCCACCACATTAGAGGACAGACCAGTAGTAGGCCCACCACATCAGAGGACAGACCAGTAGTAGGCCCACCACATTAGAGTCCAGGCAGTAGTAGGCCCAACACATTAGAGGACAGACCAGTAGTATGCCCACCACATTAGAGGACAGACAAGTAGTAGGCCCACCATATTAGAGGACAGACCAGTAGTAGGCCCACTAATTAGAGTCCAGGCCAGTAGTAGGCCCACCACATTAGAGAACAAACCAGTAGTAGGCCCAATACATTAGAGTCCAGGCCAGTAGTAGGCCCACCACATTAGAGTCCAGACCAGTAGTAGACCCACCACATTAGAGTCCAGGACAGTAGTAGGCCCAGCACATTAGAGTCCAGGCCAGTAGTATACCCACCACAGTAGAGTCCAGGACAGTAGTACGCCCACCACATTAGAGTCCAGGCCAGTAGTAGGCCCACCACATTAGAGTCCAAGCCAGTAGTAGGCTCACCACATTAGAGTCCAGGCCAGTAGTAGGCCCACCACATTAGAGTCCAGAATGTAATAGGCCAACAACATTAGAGTCCAGACCAGTAGTAGGCCCACCACATTAGAGTCCAGGCAGTAGTAGGCCCACAACTTTAGAGTCCAGGCCAGTAGTAGGCCCACCACATAAGAGTCCAGACCAGTAGTAGGCCCACCACATTAGAGTCCAGGACAGTAGTAGGCCCACCACAGTAGAGTCCAGGCCAGTAGTAGGCCCACCACATTAGAGTCCAGGCCAGTAGTTGGCCCACCACATTAGATTCTAGGCCAGTAGTAGACCCACCACATTATAGTCCAGGCCAGTAGTAGGTCCACTACATTAGAGTCCAGGCCATTAGTAGGCTCACCACATTAGAGTCCAGGCCAGTAGTAGGCCCACCACATTAGAGGACAGACCAGTAGTAGGCCCACCACATTAGAGTCCAGGCAGTAGTAGGTCCACGACATTAGAGTCCAGGCCAGTAGTAGGCCCACTACATTAGAGTCCAGCCCAATAGTAGAGCCACCACATTAGAGTCCAGGCAGTAGTAGGCCCACCACATTAGAGGACAGACCAGTAGTAGGCCCACCACATTAGAGGACAGACCAGTAGTAGGCCCACCACATTAGAGGACAGACCAATAGTAGGCCCACCACATTAGAGGACAGACCAGCAGTAGGCCCACCACATTAGAGTCCAGGCAGTAGTAGGCCCACCACATTAGAGGACAGACCAGTAGTAGGCCCACCACATTAGAGGACAGACCAGTAGTAGGCCCACCACATTAGAGAACAAACCAGTAGTAGGCCAACCACATTAGAGTCCAGTCTAGTAGTAGGCCCACTACATTAGAGTCCAGGACAGTAGTAGGCCCACCACATTAGAGTCCAGACCAGTAGTACACCCACCACATTAGAGTCCAGGAGAGTAGTAGGCCCAGCACATTAGAGTCCAGGACAGTAGTAGGCCCATCACATTAGAGTCCAGGACAGTAGTAGGCTCACCACATTATAGTCCAGGCCAGTAGTAGGCCCACCACATTAGAGGACAGACCAGTAGTAGGCCCAGCACATTAGAGTCCAGACCAGTAGTAGGCCCATCACATTAGAGTCCAGGACAGTAGTAGGCCCACCACATTAGCATCCAGGCCAGTAGTAGGCCCACCACATTAGAGGACAGACCAGTAGTAGGCCCACCACATTAGAGGACAGACCAGTAGTAGGCCCACCACATTAGAGTCCAGGCAGTAGTAGGCTCAGCACACACATTAGAGGACAGACCAGTAGTAGGCCCACCACATTAGAGGACAGACCAGTAGTAGGCCCACCACATTAGATGAAAGACAAGTAGTAGGCCCACTACATTAGAGAACAAACCAGTAGTAGGCCAACAACATTAGAGTCCAGTCTAGTAGTAGGCCCACTACATTAGAGTCCAGGACAGTAGTAGGCCCACCACATTAGAGTCAAGACCAGTAGTAGACCCACCACATTAGAGTCCAGGAGAGTAGTAGGCCCATCACATTAGATTCTAGGCCAGTAGTTGACCCACCACATTAGAGTCCAGGCAGTAGTAGGCCCACCACATTAGAGGACAGACCAGTAGTAGGCCCACTACATTAGAGTCCAGGCCAGTAGTATGCCCACCACATTAGAGTCCAGGCCAGTAGTAGGCCCACCACATTAGAGGACAAACCAGTAGTAGACCCACCACATTAGAGTCCAGGTAGTAGTAGGCCCACTACATTACCAGGCCAGTAGTAGGCCCACCACATTAGAGTCCAGGCCAGTAGTAAACCCACCACATTAGAGTCCAGGCAGTAGTAGGCCCACCACATTAGAGGACAGACCAGTAGTAGGCCCACCACATCAGAGGACAGACCAGTAGTAGGCCCACCACATTAGAGTCCAGGCAGTAGTAGGCCCAACACATTAGAGGACAGACCAGTAGTATGCCCACCACATTAGAGGACAGACAAGTAGTAGGCCCACCATATTAGAGGACAGACCAGTAGTAGGCCCACTAATTAGAGTCCAGGCCAGTAGTAGGCCCACCACATTAGAGAACAAACCAGTAGTAGGCCCACCTCATTAGAGTCCAGGCCAGTAGTAGGTCCAATACATTAGATTCCAGGCCAGTAGTAGGCCCACCACATTAGAGTCCAGACCAGTAGTAGACCCACCTCTTTAGAGTCCAGGACAGTAGTAGGCCCAGCACATTAGAGTCCAGGCCAGTAGTAGACCCACCACATTAGAGTCCAGGACAGTAGTACGCCCACCACATTAGAGTCCAGGCCAGTAGTAGGCCCACCACATTAGAGTCCAAGCCAGTAGTAGGCTCACCACATTAGAGTCCAGGCCAGTAGTAGGCCCACCACATTAGCGTCCAGAATGTAATAGGCCAACAACATTAGAGTCCAGACCAGTAGTAGGCCCACCACATTAGAGTCAAGACCAGTAGTAGACCCACCACATTAGAGTCCAGGAGAGTAGTAGGCCCATCACATTAGATTCTAGGCCAGTAGTTGACCCACCACATTAGAGTCCAGGCAGTAGTAGGCCCACCACATTAGAGGACAGACCAGTAGTAGGCCCACCACATTAGAGGACAGACCAGTAGCAGGCCCACCACATTAGAGTCCAGGCAGTAGTAGGCCCACCACATTAGAGGACAGACCAGTAGTAGGCCCACCACATTGGAGGACAGACCAGTAGTAGGCCCACCACATTAGGGGACAGACCAGTAGTAGGCCCACTACATTAGAGTCCAGGCCAGTAGTATGCACACCACATTAGAGTCCAGGCCAGTAGTAGGCCCACCACATTAGAGGACAAACCAGTAGTAGACCCACCACATTAGAGTCCAGGTAGTAGTAGGCCAACTACATTAGAGTCCAGGCCAGTAGTAGGCCCACCACATTAGAGTCCAGGCCAGTAGTAAACCCACCACATTAGAGTCCAGGCAGTAGTAGGCCCACCACATTAGAGGACAGACCAGTAGTAGGCCCACCACATCAGAGGACAGACCAGTAGTAGGCCCACCACATTAGAGTCCAGGCAGTAGTAGGCCCAACACATTAGAGGACAGACCAGTAGTATGCCCACCACATTAGAGGACAGACAAGTAGTAGGCCCACCATATTAGAGGACAGACCAGTAGTAGGCCCACTAATTAGAGTCCAGGCCAGTAGTAGGCCCACCACATTAGAGAACAAACCAGTAGTAGGCCCACCTCATTAGAGTCCAGGCCAGTAGTAGGTCCAATACATTAGAGTCCAGGCCAGTAGTAGGCCCACCACATTAGAGTCCAGACCAGTAGTAGACCAACCTCTTTAGAGTCCAGGACAGTAGTAGGCCCAGCACATTAGAGTCCAGGCCAGTAGTAGACCCACCACATTAGAGTCCAGGACAGTAGTACGCCCACCACATTAGAGTCCAGGCCAGTAGTAGGCCCACCACATTAGAGTCCAAGCCAGTAGTAGGCTCACCACATTAGAGTCCAGGCCAGTAGTAGGCCCACCACATTAGCGTCCAGAATGTAATAGGCCAACAACATTAGAGTCCAGACCAGTAGTAGGCCCACCACATTAGAGTCCAGGCAGTAGTAGGCCCACAACTTTAGAGTCCAGGCCAGTAGTAGGCCCACCACATTAGAGTCCAGACCAGTAGTAGGCCCACCACATTAGAGTCCAGGACAGTAGTAGGCCCACCACATTAGAGTCCAGGCCAGTAGTACGCCCACCACATTAGAGTCCAGGCCAGTAGTTGGCCCACCACATTAGATTCTAGGCCAGTAGTAGCCCCACCACATTAGAGTCCAGGCCAGTAGTAGGTCCACTACATTAGAGTCCAGGCCATTAGTAGGCTCACCACATTAGAGTCCAGGCCAGTAGTAGGCCCACCACATTAGAGGACAGACCAGTAGTAGGCCCACCACATTAGAGTCCAGGCAGTAGTAGGCCCACGACATTAGAGTCCAGGCCAGTAGTAGGCCCACTACATTATAGTCCAGCCCAATAGTAGAACCACCACATTAGAGTCCAGGCAGTAGTATGCCCACCACATTAGAGGACAGACCAGTAGTAGGCCCACCACATTAGAGGACAGACCAGTAGTACGCCCACCACATTAGAGGACAGACCAATAGTAGGCCCGCCACATTAGAGGACAGACCAGCAGTAGGCCCACCACATTAGAGTCCAGGCAGTAGTAGGCCCACCACATTAGAGGACAGACCAGTAGTAGGCCCACCACATTAGAGGACAGACCAGTAGTAGGCCCACCACATTAGAGAACAAACCAGTAGTAGGCCAACCACATTAGAGTCCAGGCTAGTAGTAGGCCCACTACATTAGGGTCCAGGACAGTAGTAGGCCCACCACATTAGAGTCCAGACCAGTAGTAGACCCACCACATTAGAGTCCAGGAGAGTAGTAGGCCCAGCACATTAGAGTCCAGGACAGTAGTAGGCCCATCACATTAGAGTCCAGGACAGTAGTAGGCTCACCACATTATAGTCCAGGCCAGTAGTAGGCCCACCACATTAGAGGACAGACCAGTAGTAGGCCCAGCACATTAGAGTCCAGACCAGTAGTAGGCCCATCACATTAGAGTCCAGGACAGTAGTAGGCCCACCACATTAGCATCCAGGCCAGTAGTAGGCCCACCACATTAGAGGACAGACCAGTAGTAGGCCCACCACATTAGAGGACAGACCAGTAGTAGGCCCACCACATTAGAGTCCAGGCAGTAGTAGGCCCACCACATTAGAGGACAGACCAGTAGTAGGCCCACCACATTAGAGGACAGACCAGTAGTAGGCCCACCACATTAGAGGACAGACCAGCAGTAGGCCCACCACATTAGAGTCCAGGCAGTAGTAGGCCCACCACATTAGAGGACAGACCAGTAGTAGGCCCACCACATTAGATGACAGACAAGTAGTAGGCCCACCACATTAGAGATCAAACCAGTAGTAGGCCAACAACATTAGAGTCCAGTCTAGTAGTAGGCCCACTACATTAGAGTCCAGGACAGTAGTAGGCCCACCACATTAGAGTCAAGACCAGTAGTAGACCCACCACATTAGAGTCCAGGAGAGTGGTAGGCCCATCACATTAGATTCTAGGCCAGTAGTTGACCCACCACATTAGAGTCCAGGCAGTAGTAGGCCCACCACATTAGAGGACAGACCAGTAGTAGGCCCACCACATTAGAGGACAGACCAGTAGCAGGCCCACCACATTAGAGTCCAGGCAGTAGTAGGCCCACCACATTAGAGGACAGACCAGTAGTAGGCCCACCACATTGGAGGACAGACCAGTAGTATGCCCACCACATTAGGGGACAGACCAGTAGTAGGCCCACTACATTAGAGTCCAGGCCAGTAGTATGCCCACCACATTAGAGTCCAGGCCAGTAGTAGGCCCACCACATTAGAGGACAAACCAGTAGTAGACCCACCACATTAGAGTCCAGGTAGTAGTAGGCCCACTACATTAGAGTCCAGGCCAGTAGTAGGCCCAACACATTAGAGGACAGACCAGTAGTATGCCCACCACATTAGAGGACAGACAAGTAGTAGGCCCACCATATTAGAGGACAGACCAGTAGTAGGCCCACTAATTAGAGTCCAGGCCAGTAGTAGGCCCACCACATTAGAGAACAAACCAGTAGTAGGCCCACCTCATTAGAGTCCAGGCCAGTAGTAGACCCAATACATTAGAGTCCAGGCCAGTAGTAGGCCCACCACATTAGAGTCCAGACCAGTAGTAGACCCACCACATTAGAGTCCAGGACAGGAGTAGGCCCAGCACATTAGAGTCCAGGCCAGTAGTAGACCCACCACATTAGAGTCCAGGACAGTAGTACGCCCACCACATTAGAGTCCAGGCCAGTAGTAGGCCCACCACATTAGAGTCCAAGCCAGTAGTAGGCTCACCACATTAGAGTCCAGGCCAGTAGTAGGCCCACCACATTAGCGTCCAGAATGTAATAGGCCAACAACATTAGAGTCCAGACCAGTAGTAGGCCCACCACATTAGAGTCCAGGCAGTAGTAGGCCCACAACTTTAGAGTCCAGGCCAGTAGTAGGTCCACCACATTAGAGTCCAGACCAGTAGTAGGCCCACCACATTAGAGTCCAGGACAGTAGTAGGCCCACCACATTAGAGTCCAGGCCAGTAGTAGGCCCACCACATTAGAGTCCAGGCCAGTAGTTGGCCCACCACATTAGAGTCTAGGCCAGTAGTAGACCCACCACATTAGAGTCCAGGACAGTAGAAGGCCCACCACATAATAGAGTCCAGGCCAGTAGTAGGCCCACTATATTAGAGTCCATGCCAGTAGTAGACCCACCACATTAGAGTCCAGGACAGTAGTAGGCCCACCACATTAGAGTCCAAGCCAGTAGTAGGCCCACCACATTAGTGTCCAGGCCAGTAGTAGGCCCACCACATTAGAGTCCAGGCCAGTAGTAGGCCCACCACATTAGAGTCCAAGCCAGTAGTAGGCTCACCACATTAGAGTCCAGGCAAGTAGTAGGCCCACCACATTAGAGGACAGACCAGTAGTAGGCCCACAACATTAGCGTAATTACTTTCTGTCAGTTCAGTTCACTGGTGTTGACTTTCTGTCAGTTCACTGGTGTTGACGTTCTGTCAGTGCACTGGTGTTGACTTGCTGTCAGTGCACTGGTGTTGACTTTCTGTCAGTTCACTGGTGTTGACTTTCTATCAGTTCACTGGTGTTGATTTCTCTCAGTTCATTGTGTTGACATTTTGTCAGTTCACTGGTGTTGACTTTCTGTCAGTTCACTGTGTTCACTTTCTATCAGTTCACTGGTGTTGACGTTCTGTCAGTTCAATGTGTTGACTTTCTGTCAGTTCACTGGTGTTGACTTTCTGTCAGATCACTAGTGTTGACATTCTGTCAGTTCACTGGTATTTACTTTCTGTCAGTTCACTGGTGTTGACTTTCTATCAGTTCACTGGTGTTGACATTCTGTCAATTCACTGGTGTTGACTTTTTATCAGTTCACTGGTGTTGACATTCTGTCAGTTCACTGGTGTTGACTTTCTGTCAGATCACTGGTGTTGACTTTCTGTCAGTTCATTGGTGTTGATTTCTGTCAGTTCACTGTGTTGACTTTCTGTCAGCTCACTGGTGTTGACTTTATGCCAGTTCACTGGTGTTGACGTTCTGTCAGTGCACTGGTGTTGACTTTCTGTCATTTCACTGGTGTTGACTTTCTATCAGTTCACTGGTGTTGACTTTCAGTCAGTTCACTGGTATTGACTTTCTGTCAGTTCACTGGTGTTTACTTTCTGTCAGATCACTAGTGTTGACATTCTGTCGGTTCACTGGTGTTGACTTTCTGTCAGATCACTAGTGTTGACATTCTGTCAGTTCACTGGTGTTGACGTTCTGTCAGTGCACCGGTGTTGACTTTCTAACAGTTCACTGGTGTTGACTTTCTATCAGTTCACTGGTGTTGACTTTCAGTCAGTTCACTGGTATTGACTTTCTGTCAGTTCACTGGTGTTGACATTCTGTCAGATCACTAGTGTTGACATTTTGTCAGTTCACTGGTGTTGACTTTCTGTCAGTTCACTGTGTTCACTTTCTATCAGTTCACTAGTGTTGATGTTCTGTCAGTTCAATGTGTTGACTTTCTGTCAGTTCACTGGTGTTGACTTTCTGTCAGATCACTAGTGTTGACATTCTGCCAGTTCACTGGTGTTGACTTTCTGTCAGTTCACTGGTGTTGACTTTCTGTCAGTTCACTGGTATTGACTTTCTGTCAGTTCAATGGTGTTGATTTCTGTCAGTTCACTGTGTTGACTTTCTGTCAGTTCACTGGTGTTTACTGTCTGTCAGATCACTATTGTTGACATTTTGTCAGTTCACTGGTGTTGACTTTCTGTCAGTTCACTGGTATTGACTTTCTGTCAGTTCACTGGTGTTTACTTTCTGTCAGATCACTAGTGTTGACATTCTGTCAGATCACTGGTGTTGACTTTCTGTCAGTTCACTGGTGTTGACTTTCTGACAGTTCATTGGTGTTTACTTTCTGTCAGTTCACTGGTGTTGACATTCTGTCAGTTCACTGGTGTTGACATTCTGTCAGTTTACTGTGTTGACTTTCTGTCAGTTCACTGGTGTTGACTTTCTATCAGTTCACTGGTGTTGACTTTCTGTCAGATCACTGGTATTGACTTTCTGTCAGTTCACTGGTGTTGACCATTGTCAGATCACTAGTGTTGACATTCTGTCAGTTCACTGTGTTGACTTTCTGTCATTTCACTGTGTTGACTTTATATCAGTTCACTGGTGTTGACTTTCTGTCAGTTCACTGGTATTTACTTTCTGTCAGTTCACTGGTGTTGACTTTCTGTCAGTTCACTGGTGTTGACGTTATGTCAGTGCACTGGTGTTGACTTTCTGTCAGTTCACTGGTGTTGACTTTCTATCAGTTCACTGGTATTGACTTTCTCCCAGTTCATTTTGTTGACTTTCTGTCAGTTCACTGGTGTTGACTTTCTGTCAGTTCACTGTGTTGACTTTCTGTCAGTTCACTGGTGTTGACTTTCTATCAGTTCACTGGTGTTGACATTCTGTCAATTCACTGGTGTTGACTTTCTATCAGTTCACTGGTGTTGACATTCTGTCAGTTCACTGGTGTTGACTTTCTGTCAGATCACTGGTGTTGACTTTCCGTCAGTTTATTGGTGTTGATTTCTGTCAGTTCACTGTGTTGACTTTCTGTCATTTCACTGGTGTTTACTTTCTGTCAGATCACTATTGTTGACATTTTGTCAGTTCACTGGTGTTGACTTTCTGTCAGATCACTAGTGTTGACATTCTGTCCGTTCACTGGTGTTGACGTTCTGTCAGTGCACCGGCGTTGACTTTCTAACAGTTCACTGGTGTTGACTTTCTATCAGTTCACTGTTGTTGGCTTTCAGTCAGTTCACTGGTATTGACTTTCTGTCAGTTCACTGGTGTTGACATTCTGTCAGATCACTAGTGTTGACATTTTGTCAGTTCACTGGTGTTGACTTTCTGTCAGTTCACTCTGTTCACTTTCTATCAGTTCACTGGTGTTGACGTTCTGTCAGTTCAATGTGTTGACTTTCTGTCAGTTCACTGGTGTTGACTTTCTGTCAGTACACTAGTGTTGACATTCTGTCAGTTCACTGGTGTTGACTTTCTGTCAGTTCACTGGTGTTGACTTTCTGCCAGATCACTGGTATTGACTTTCTGTCAGTTCACTGGTGTTGACTTTCTGTCAGTTCAATGGTGTTGACTTTATGTCAGTTCACTGGTATTGACTTTCTGTCAGTTCACTGGTGTTTACTTTCTGTCAGATCACTAGTGTTGACATTCTGTCAGATCACTGGTGTTGACTTTCTGTCAGTTCACTGGTGTTGACTTTCTGACAGTTCATTGGTGTTTACTTTCTGTCAGTTCACTGGTGTTGACATTCTGTCAGTTCACTGGTGTTGACATTCTGTCAGTTTACTGTGTTGACTTTCTGTCAGTTCACTGGTGTTGACTTTCTATCAGTTCACTGGTGTTGACTTTCTGTCAGTTCATTGGTAATGACTTTCTGTCAGTTCACTGGTGTTGACCATTGTCAGATCACTAGTGTTGACATTCTGTCAGTTCACTGTGTTGACTTTCTGTCAGTTCACTGTGTTGACTTCATATCAGTTCACTGGTGTTGACTTTCTGTCAGTTCACTGGTATTTACTTTATGTCAGTTCACTGGTGTTGACTTTCTGTCAGTTCACTGGTGTTGACGTTATGTCAGTGCACTGGTGTTGACTTTCTGTCAGTTCACTGGTGTTGACTTTCTATCAGTTCACTGGTATTGACTTTCTCTCAGTCCATTTTGTTGACTTTCTGTCAGTTCACTGGTGTTGACTTTCTGTCAGTTCACTGTGTTGACTTTCTGTCAGTTCACTGGTGTTGACTTTCTATCAGTTCACTGGTGTTGAAATTCTGTCAATTCACGGGTGTTGACTTTCTATCAGTTCACTGGTGTTGACATTCTGTCAGTTCACTGGTGTTGACTTTCTGTCAGATCACTGGTGTTGACTTTCCGTCAGTTCATTGGTGTTGATTTCTGTCAGTTCACTGTGTTGACTTTCTGTCAGTTCACTGCTGTTTACTTTCTGTCAGATCACTATTGTTTACATTTTGTCAGTTCACTGGTGTTGACTTTCTGTCAGTTCACTGGTGTTGACTTTCTATCAGTTCACTGGTGTTGACTTTCAGTCAGTTCACTGGTATTGACTTTCTGTCAGTTCACTGGTGTTGACGTTATGTCAGTGCACTGGTGTTGACTTTCTGTCAGTTCACTGGTGTTGACTTTCTATCAGTTCACTGGTATTGACTTTCTCTCAGTTCATTTTGTTGACTTTCTGTCAGTTCACTGGTGTTGACTTTCTGTCAGTTCACTGTGTTGACTTTCTGTCAGTTCACTGGTGTTGACTTTCTATCAGTTCACTGGTGTTGAAATTCTGTCAATTCACTGGTGTTGACTTTCTATCAGTTCACTGGTGTTGACATTCTGTCAGTTCACTGGTGTTGACTTTCTGTCAGATCACTGGTGTTGACTCTGTCAGTTCACTGGTGTTGACTTTCTGTCAGTTCACTGTGTTGACTTTCTGTCAGTTCACTGGTGTTGACTTTCTATCAGTTCACTGGTGTTGAAATTCTGTCAATTCACTGGTGTTGACTTTCTATCAGTTCACTGGTGTTGAAATTCTCTGAATTTACTGGTGTTGACTTTCTATCAGTTCACTGGTGTTGACATTCTGTCAGTTCACTGGTGTTGAATTTCTGTCAGATCACTGGTGTTGACGTTCTGTCAGTGCACCGGTGTTGACTTTCTAACAGTTCACTGGTGTTGACTTTCTATCAGTTCACTGTTGTTGGCTTTCAGTCAGTTCACTGGTATTGACTTTCTGTCAGTTCACTGGTGTTGACATTCTGTCAGATCACTAGTGTAGACATTTTGTCAGTTCACTGGTGTTGACTTTCTGTCAGTTCACTCTGTTCACTTTCTATCAGTTCACTGGTGTTGACGTTCTGTCAGTTCAATGTGTTGACTTTCTGTCAGTTCACTGGTGTTGACTTTCTGTCAGATCACTAGTGTTGACATTCTGTCAGTTCACTGGTGTTGACTTTCTGTCAGTTCACTGGTGTTGACTTTCTGCCAGTTCACTGGTATTGACTTTCTGTCAGTTCACTGGTGTTGACTTTCTGTCAGTTCAATGGTGTTGACTTTATGTCAGTTCACTGGTATTGACTTTCTGTCAGTTCACTGGTGTTTACTTTCTGTCAGATCACTAGTGTTGACATTCTGTCAGATCACTGGTGTTGACTTTCTGTCAGTTCACTGGTGTTGACTTTCTGTCAGATCACTAGTGTTGACATTCTGTCCGTTCACTGGTGTTGACGTTCTGTCAGTGCACCGGTGTTGACTTTCTAACAGTTCACTGGTGTTGACTTTCTATCAGTTCACTGTTGTTGGCTTTCAGTCAGTTCACTGGTATTGACTTTCTGTCAGTTCACTGGTGTTGACATTCTGTCAGTTCACTGGTGTTGACATTCTGTCAGTTTACTGTGTTGACTTTCTGTCAGTTCACTGGTGTTGACTTTCTATCAGTTCACTGGTGTTGACTTTCTGTCAGTTCACTGGTAATGACTTTCTGTCAGTTCACTGGTGTTGACCATTGTCAGATCACTAGTGTTGACATTCTGTCAGTTCACTGTGTTGACTTTCTGTCAGTTCACTGTGTTGACTTTATATCAGTTCACTGGTGTTGACTTTCTGTCAGTTCACTGGTATTTACTTTCTGTCAGTTCACTGGTGTTGACTTTCTGTCAGTTCACTGGTGTTGACGTTATGTCAGTGCACTGGTGTTGACTTTCTGTCAGTTCACTGGTGTTGACTTTCTATCAGTTCACTGGTATTGACTTTCTCTCAGTTCATTTTGTTGACTTTCTGTCAGTTCACTGGTGTTGACTTTCTGACAGTTCATTGGTGTTGACTTTCTCTCAGTTCACTGGTGTTGACATTCTGTCAGTTCACTGGTGTTGACATTCTGTCAGTTTACTGTGTTGACTTTCTGTCAGTTCACTGGTGTTGACTTTCTATCAGTTCACTGGTGTTGACTTTCTGTCAGTTCACTGGTATTGACTTTCTGTCAGTTCACTGGTGTTGACCATTGTCAGATCACTAGTGTTGACATTCTGTCAGTTCACTGTGTTGACTTTCTGTCATTTCACTGTGTTGACTTTATATCAGTTCACTGGTGTTGACTTTCTGTCAGTTCACTGGTATTTACTTTCTGTCAGTTCACTGGTGTTGACTTTCTGTCAGTTCACTGGTGTTGACGTTATGTCAGTGCACTGGTGTTGACTTTCTGTCAGTTCACTGGTGTTGACTTTCAAATCAGTTCACTGGTATTGACTTTCTCCCAGTTCATTTTGTTGACTTTCTGTCAGTTCACTGGTGTTGACTTTCTGTCAGTTCACTGTGTTGACTTTCTGTCAGTTCACTGGTGTTGACTTTCTATCAGTTCACTGGTGTTGACATTCTGTCAATTCACTGGTGTTGACTTTCTATCAGTTCACTGGTGTTGACATTCTGTCAGTTCACTGGTGTTGACTTTCTGTCAGATCACTGGTGTTGACTTTCCGTCAGTTCATTGGTGTTGATTTCTGTCAGTTCACTGTGTTGACTTTCTGTCAGTTCACTGGTGTTGACTTTCTGTCAGATCACTAGTGTTGACATTCTGTCAGTTCACTGGTGTTGACTTTCTGTCAGTTCACTGGTGTTGACTTTCTGTCAGTTCACTGGTATTGACTTTCTGTCAGTTCACTGGTGTTGACTTTCTGTCAGTTCAATGGTGTTGATTTCTGTCAGTTCAATGTGTTGACTTTCTGTCAGTTCACTGGTGTTTACTGTCTGTCAGATCACTATTGTTGACATTTTGTCAGTGCACTGGTGTTGACTTTATGTCAGTTCACTGGTATTGACTTTCTGTCAGTTCACTGGTGTTTACTTTCTGTCAGATCACTAGTGTTGACATTCTGTCAGATCACTGGTGTTGACTTTCTGTCAGTTCACTGGTGTTGACTTTCTGACAGTTCATTGGTGTTTACTTTCTGTCAGTTCACTGGTGTTGACATTCTGTCAGTTCACTGGTGTTGACATTCTGTCAGTTTACTGTGTTGACTTTCTGTCAGTTCACTGGTGTTGACTTTCTATCAGTTCACTGGTGTTGACTTTCTGTCAGTTCACTGGTAATGACTTTCTGTCAGTTCACTGGTGTTGACCATTGTCAGATCACTAGTGTTGACATTCTGTCAGTTCACTGTGTTGACTTTCTGTCAGTTCACTGTGTTGACTTTATATCAGTTCACTGGTGTTGACTTTCTGTCAGTTCACTGGTATTTACTTTCTGTCAGTTCACTGGTGTTGACTTTCTGTCAGTTCACTGGTGTTGACGTTATGTCAGTGCACTGGTGTTGACTTTCTGTCAGTTCACTGGTGTTGACTTTCTATCAGTTCACTGGTATTGACTTTCTCTCAGTTCATTTTGTTGACTTTCTGTCAGTTCACTGGTGTTGACTTTCTGTCAGTTCACTGTGTTGACTTTCTGTCAGTTCACTGGTGTTGACTTTCTATCAGTTCACTGGTGTTGAAATTCTGTCAATTCACTGGTGTTGACTTTCTATCAGTTCACTGGTGTTGACATTCTGTCAGTTCACTGGTGTTGACTTTCTGTCAGATCACTGGTGTTGACTTTCCGTCAGTTCATTGGTGTTGATTTCTGTCAGTTCACTGTGTTGACTTTCTGTCAGTTCACTGGTGTTTACTTTCTGTCAGATCACTATTGTTTACATTTTGTCAGTTCACTGGTGTTGACTTTCTGTCAGTTCACTGGTATTGACTTTCTGTCAGTTCACTGGTGTTTACTTTCTGTCAGATCACTAGTGTTGACATTCTGTCAGTTCACTGGTGTTGACTTTCTATCAGTTCACTGGTGTTGACTTTCAGTCAGTTCACTGGTATTGACTTTCTGTCAGTTCACTGGTGTTGACATTCTGTCAGATCACTATTGTTGACATTTTGTCAGTTCACTGGTGTTGACTTTCTGTCAGTTCACTGTCTTCACTTTCTATCAGTTCACTGGTGTTGACTTTCTGTCAGATCACTAGTGTTGACATTCTGCCAGTTCACTGGTGTTGACTTTCTGTCAGTTCACTGGTGTTGACTTTCTGTCAGATCACTGGTGTTGACTTTCTGTCAGTTCATTGGTGTTGATTTCTGTCAGTTCACTGTGTTGACTTTCTGTCAGTTCACTGGTGTTTACTTTCTGTCAGATCACTATTGTTTACATTTTGTCAGTTCACTGGTGTTGACTTTCTGTCAGTTCACTGGTATTTAATTTCTGTCAGTTCACTGGTGTTTACTTTCTGTCAGATCACTAGTGTTGACATTCTGTCAGTTCACTGGTGTTGACTTTCTATCAGTTCACTGGTGTTGACTTTCAGTCAGTTCACTGGTATTGACTTTCTGTCAGTTCACTGGTGTTGACATTCTGTCAGATCACTATTGTTGACATTTTGTCAGTTCACTGGTGTTGACTTTCTGTCAGTTCACTGTGTTCACTTTCTATCAGTTCACTGGTGTTGACTTTCTGTCAGATCACTAGTGTTGACATTCTGCCAGTTCACTGGTGTTGACTTTCTGTCAGTTCACTGGTGTTGACTTTCTGTCAGTTCACTGGTATTGACTTTCTGTCAGTTCACTGGTGTTGACTTTCTGTCAGTTCAATGGTGTTGATTTCTGTCAGTTCACTGTGTTGACTTTCTGTCAGTTCACTGGTGTTTACTGTCTGTCAGATCACTATTGTTGACATTTTGTCAGTTCACTGGTGTTGACTTTCTGTCAGTTCACTGGTATTGACTTTCTGTCAGTTCACTGGTGTTTACTTTCTGTCAGATCACTAGTGTTGACATTCTGTCAGATCACTGGTGTTGACTTTCTGTCAGTTCACTGGTGTTGACTTTCTGACAGTTCATTGGTGTTTACTTTCTGTCAGTTCACTGGTGTTGACATTCTGTCAGTTCACTGGTGTTGACATTCTGTCAGTTTACTGTGTTGACTTTCTGTCAGTTCACTGGTGTTGACTTTCTATCAGTTCACTGGTGTTGACTTTCTGTCAGTTCACTGGTATTGACTTTCTGTCAGTTCACTGGTGTTGACCATTGTCAGATCACTAGTGTTGACATTCTGTCAGTTCACTGTGTTGACTTTCTGTCATTTCACTGTGTTGACTTTATATCAGTTCACTGGTGTTGACTTTCTGTCAGTTCACTGGTATTTACTTTCTGTCAGTTCACTGGTGTTGACTTTCTGTCAGTTCACTGGTGTTGACGTTATGTCAGTGCACTGGTGTTGACTTTCTGTCAGTTCACTGGTGTTGACTTTCATATCAGTTCACTGGTATTGACTTTCTCCCAGTTCATTTTGTTGACTTTCTGTCAGTTCACTGGTGTTGACTTTCTGTCAGTTCACTGTGTTGACTTTCTGTCAGTTCACTGGTGTTGACTTTCTATCAGTTCACTGGTGTTGACATTCTGTCAATTCACTGGTGTTGACTTTCTATCAGTTCACTGGTGTTGACATTCTGTCAGTTCACTGGTGTTGACTTTCTGTCAGATCACTGGTGTTGACTTTCCGTCAGTTCATTGGTGTTGATTTCTGTCAGTTCACTGTGTTGACTTTCTGTCAGTTCACTGGTGTTTACTTTCTGTCAGATCACTATTGTTGACATTTTGTCAGTTCACTGGTGTTGACTTTCTGTCAGATCACTAGTGTTGACATTCTGTCCGTTCACTGGTGTTGACGTTCTGTCAGTGCACCGGTGTTGACTTTCTAACAGTTCACTGGTGTTGACTTTCTATCAGTTCACTGTTGTTGGCTTTCAGTCAGTTCACTGGTATTGACTTTCTGTCAGTTCACTGGTGTTGACATTCTGTCAGATCACTAGTGTTGACATTTTGTCAGTTCACTGGTGTTGACTTTCTGTCAGTTCACTCTGTTCACTTTCTATCAGTTCACTGGTGTTGACGTTCTGTCAGTTCAATGTGTTGACTTTCTGTCAGTTCACTGGTGTTGACTTTCTGTCAGATCAATAGTGTTGATATTCTGTCAGATCACTGGTGTTGACTTTCTGTCAGTTCACTGGTGTTGACTTTCTGTCAGTTCACTGGTATTGACTTTCTGTCAGTTCACTGGTGTTGACTTTCTGTCAGTTCAATGGTGTTGATTTCTGTCAGATCACTAGTGTTGACATTCTGTCAGTTCACTGGTGTTTACTGTCTGTCAGATCACTATTGTTGACATTTTGTCAGTGCACTGGTGTTGACTTTATGTCAGTTCACTGGTATTGACTTTCTGTCAGTTCACTGGTGTTTACTTTCTGTCAGATCACTAGTGTTGACATTCTGTCAGATCACTGGTGTTGACTTTCTGTCAGTTCACTGGTGTTGACATTCTGACAGTTCATTGGTGTTTACTTTCTGTCAGTTCACTGGTGTTGACATTCTGTCAGTTCACTGGTGTTGACTTTCTGTCAGTTCACTGTGTTGACTTTCTGTCAGTTCACTGGTGTTGACTTTCTATCAGTTCACTGGTGTTGAAATTCTGTCAGTTCACTGGTGTTGACTTTCTGTCAGATCACTGGTGTTGACTTTCCGTCAGTTCATTGGTGTTGATTTCTGTCAGTTCACTGTGTTGACTTTCTGTCAGTTCACTGGTGTTTACTTTCTGTCAGATCACTATTGTTTACATTTTGTCAGTTCACTGGTGTTGGCTTTCTGTCAGTTCACTGGTATTGACTTTCTGTCAGTTCACTGGTGTTTACTTTCTGTCAGATCACTAGTGTTGACATTCTGTCAGTTCACTGGTGTTGACTTTCTATCAGTTCACTGGTGTTGACTTTCAGTCAGTTCACTGGTATTGACTTTCTGTCAGTTCACTGGTGTTGACATTCTGTCAGATCACTATTGTTGACATTTTGTCAGTTCACTGGTGTTGACTTTCTGTCAGTTCACTGTCTTCACTTTCTATCAGTTCACTGGTGTTGACTTTCTGTCAGATCACTAGTGTTGACATTCTGCCAGTTCACTGGTGTTGACTTTCTATCAGTTCACTGGTGTTGACTTTCTGTCAGTTCACTGGTGTTGACTTTCTGTCAGATCACTGGTGTTGACTTTCCGTTAGTTCATTGGTGTTGATTTCTGTCAGTTCACTGTGTTGACTTTCTGTCAGTTCACTGGTGTTTACTTTCTGTCAGATCACTATTGTTGACATTTTGTCAGTTCACTGGTGTTGACTTTCTGTCAGTTCACTGGTATTGACTTTCTGTCAGTTCACTGGTGTTTACTTTCTGTCAGATCACTAGTGTTGACATTCTGTCAGATCACTGGTGTTGACTTTCTGTCAGTTCACTGGTGTTGACTTCCTGACAGTTCATTGGTGTTTACTTTCTGTCAGTTCACTGGTGTTGACATTCTGTCAGTTCACTGGTGTTGACATTCTGTCAGTTTACTGTGTTGACTTTCTGTCAGTTCACTGGTGTTGACTTTCTATCAGTTCACTGGTGTTGACTTTCTGTCAGTTCACTGGTATTTACTTTCTGTCAGTTCACTGGTGTTGACTTTCTGTCAGTTCACTGGTGTTGACGTTATGTCAGTGCACTGGTGTTGAATTTCTGTCAGTTCACTGGTGTTGACTTTCTATCAGTTCACTGGTATTGACTTTCTCCCAGTTCATTTTGTTGACTTTCTGTCAGTTCACTGGTGTTGACTTGCTGTCAGTTCACTGTGTTGACTTTCTGTCAGTTCACTGGTGTTGACTTTCTATCAGTTCACTGGTGTTGACATTCTGTCAATTCACTGGTGTTGACTTTCTATCAGTTCACTGGTGTTGACATTCTGTCAGTTCACTGGTGTTGACTTTCTGTCAGATCACTGGTGTTGACTTTCCGTTAGTTCATTGGTGTTGATTTCTGTCAGTTCACTGTGTTGACTTTCTGTCAGTTCACTGGTGTTTACTTTCTGTCAGATCACTATTGTTGACATTTTGTCAGTTCACTGGTGTTGACTTACTGTCAGATCACTAGTGTTGACATTCTGTCCGTTCACTGGTGTTGACGTTCTGTCAGTGCACCGGTGTTGACTTTCTAACAGTTCACTGGTGTTGACTTTCTATCAGTTCACTGTTGTTGGCTTTCAGTCAGTTCACTGGTATTGACTTTCTGTCAGTTCACTGGTGTTGACATTCTGTCAGATCACTAGTGTTGACATTTTGTCAGTTCACTGGTGTTGACTTTCTGTCAGTTCACTCTGTTCACTTTCTATCAGTTCACTGGTGTTGACGTTCTGTCAGTTCAATGTGTTGACTTTCTGTCAGTTCACTGGTGTTGACTTTCTGTCAGATCACTAGTGTTGACATTCTGTCAGTTCACTGGTGTTGACTTTCTGTCAGTTCACTGGTGTTGACTTTCTGTCAGTTCACTGGTATTGACTTTCTGTCAGTTCACTGGTGTTGACTTTCTGTCAGTTCAATGGTGTTGATTTCTGTCAGTTCACTGTGTTGACTTTCTGTCAGTTCACTGGTGTTTACTGTCTGTCAGATCACTATTGTTGACATTCTGTCAGTGCACTGGTGTTGACTTTATGTCAGTTCACTGGTATTGACTTTCTGTCAGTTCACTGGTGTTTACTTTCTGTCAGATCACTAGTGTTGACATTCTGTCAGATCACTGGTGTTGACTTTCTGTCAGTTCACTGGTGTTGACTTTCTGACAGTTCATTGGTGTTTACTTTCTGTCAGTTCACTGGTGTTGACATTCTGTCAGTTCACTGGTGTTGACATTCTGTCAGTTTACTGTGTTGACTTTCTGTCAGTTCACTGGTGTTGACTTTCTATCAGTTCACTGGTGTTGACTTTCTGTCAGTTCACTGGTAATGACTTTCTGTCAGTTCACTGGTGTTGACCATTGTCAGATCACTAGTGTTGACATTCTGTCAGTTCACTGTGTTGACTTTCTGTCAGTTCACTGTGTTGACTTTATATCAGTTCACTGGTGTTGACTTTCTGTCAGTTCACTGGTATTTACTTTCTGTCAGTTCACTGGTGTTGACTTTCTGTCAGTTCACTGGTCGTGACGTTATGTCAGTGCACTGGTGTTGACTTTCTGTCAGTTCACTGGTGTTGACTTTCTATCAGTTCACTGGCATTGACTTTCTCTCAGTTCATTTTGTTGACTTTCTGTCAGTTCACTGGTGTTGACTTTCTGTCAGTTCACTGTGTTGACTTTCTGTCAGTTCACTGGTGTTGACTTTCTATCAGTTCACTGGTGTTGACATTCTGTCAATTCACTGGTGTTGACTTTCTATCAGTTCACTGGTGTTGACATTCTGTCATTTCACTGGTGTTGACTTTCTGTCAGATCACTGGTGTTGACTTTCCGTCAGTTCATTGGTGTTGATTTCTGTCAGTTCACTGTGTTGACTTTCTGTCAGTTCACTGGTGTTTACTTTCTGTCAGATCACTATTGTTTACATTTTGTCAGTTCACTGGTGGTGACTTTCTGTCAGTTCACTGGTATTGACTTTCTGTCAGTTCACTGGTGTTTACTTTCTGTCAGATCACTAGTGTTGACATTCTGTCAGTTCACTGGTGTTGACTTTCTATCAGTTCACTGGTGTTGACTTTCAGTCAGTTCACTGGTATTGACTTTCTGTCAGTTCACTGGTGTTGACATTCTGTCAGATCACTATTGTTGACATTTTGTCAGTTCACTGGTGTTGACTTTCTGTCAGTTCACTGTGTTCACTTTCTATCAGTTCACTGGTGTTGACTTTCTATCAGTTCACTGGTGTTGACTTTCAGTCAGTTCACTGGTATTGACTTTCTCCCAGTTCATTTTGTTGACTTTCTGTCAGTTCACTGGTGTTGACTTTCCGTTAGTTCATTGGTGTTGATTTCTGTCAGTTCACTGTGTTGACTTTCTGTCAGTTCACTGGTGTTTACTTTCTGTCAGATCACTATTGTTGACATTTTGTCAGTTCACTGGTGTTGACTTTCTGTCAGATCACTAGTGTTGACATTCTGTCCGTTCACTGGTGTTGACGTTCTGTCAGTGCACCGGTGTTGACTTTCTAACAGTTCACTGGTGTTGACTTTCTATCAGTTCACTGTTGTTGGCTTTCAGTCAGTTCACTGGTATTGACTTTCTGTCAGTTCACTGGTGTTGACATTCTGTCAGATCACTAGTGTTGACATTTTGTCAGTTCACTGGTGTTGACTTTCTGTCAGTTCACTCTGTTCACTTTCTATCAGTTCACTGGTGTTGACGTTCTGTCAGTTCAATGTGTTGACTTTCTGTCAGTTCACTGGTGTTGACTTTCTGTCAGATCACTAGTGTTGACATTCTGTCAGTTCACTGGTGTTGACTTTCTGTCAGTTCACTGGTGTTGACTTTCTGTCAGTTCACTGGTATTGACTTTCTGTCAGTTCACTGGTGTTGACTTTCTGTCAGTTCAACGGTGTTGATTTCTGTCAGTTCACTGTGTTGACTTTCTGTCAGTTCACTGGTGTTTACTGTCTGTCAGATCACTATTGTTGACATTCTGTCAGTGCACTGGTGTTGACTTTATGTCAGTTCACTGGTATTGACTTTCTGTCAGTTCACTGGTGTTTACTTTCTGTCAGATCACTAGTGTTGACATTCTGTCAGATCACTGGTGTTGACTTTCTGTCAGTTCACTGGTGTTGACTTTCTGACAGTTCATTGGTGTTTACTTTCTGTCAGTTCACTGGTGTTGACATTCTGTCAGTTCACTGGTGTTGACATTCTGTCAGTTTACTGTGTTGACTTTCTGTCAGTTCACTGGTGTTGACTTTCTATCAGTTCACTGGTGTTGACTTTCTGTCAGTTCACTGGTAATGACTTTCTGTCAGTTCACTGGTGTTGACCATTGTCAGATCACTAGTGTTGACATTCTGTCAGTTCACTGTGTTGACTTTCTGTCAGTTCACTGTGTTGACTTTATATCAGTTCACTGGTGTTGACTTTCTGTCAGTTCACTGGTATTTACTTTCTGTCAGTTCACTGGTCGTGACGTTATGTCAGTGCACTGGTGTTGACTTTCTGTCAGTTCACTGGTGTTGACTTTCTATCAGTTCACTGGTATTGACTTTCTCTCAGTTCATTTTGTTGACTTTCTGTCAGTTCACTGGTGTTGACTTTCTGTCAGTTCACTGTGTTGACTTTCTGTCAGTTCACTGGTGTTGACTTTCTATCAGTTCACTGGTGTTGACATTCTGTCAATTCACTGGTGTTGACTTTCTATCAGTTCACTGGTGTTGACATTCTGTCATTTCACTGGTGTTGACTTTCTGTCAGATCACTGGTGTTGACTTTCCGTCAGTTAATTGGTGTTGATTTCTGTCAGTTCACTGTGTTGACTTTCTGTCAGTTCACTGGTGTTTACTTTCTGTCAGATCACTATTGTTTACATTTTGTCAGTTCACTGGTGGTGACTTTCTGTCAGTTCACTGGTATTGACTTTCTGTCAGTTCACTGGTGTTTACTTTCTGTCAGATCACTAGTGTTGACATTCTGTCAGTTCACTGGTGTTGACTTTCTATCAGTTCACTGGTGTTGACTTTCAGTCAGTTCACTGGTATTGACTTTCTGTCAGTTCACTGGTGTTGACATTCTGTCAGATCACTATTGTTGACATTTTGTCAGTTCACTGGTGTTGACTTTCTGTCAGTTCACTGTGTTCACTTTCTATCAGTTCACTGGTGTTGACTTTCTATCAGTTCACTGGTGTTGACTTTCAGTCAGTTCACTGGTATTGACTTTCTCCCAGTTCATTTTGTTGACTTTCTGTCAGTTCACTGGTGTTGACTTTCTGTCAGTTCACTGTGTTGACTTTCTGTCAGTTCACTGGTGTTGACTTTCTATCAGTTCACTGGTGTTGACATTCTGTCAATTCACTGGTGTTGACTTTCTATCAGTTCACTGGTGTTGACATTCTGTCAGTTCACTGGTGTTGACTTTCTGTCAGATCACTGGTGTTGACTTTCCGTTAGTTCATTGGTGTTGATTTCTGTCAGTTCACTGTGTTGACTTTCTGTCAGTTCACTGGTGTTTACTTTCTGTCAGATCACTATTGTTGACATTTTGTCAGTTCACTGGTGTTGACTTTCTGTCAGATCACTAGTGTTGACATTCTGTCCGTTCACTGGTGTTGACGTTCTGTCAGTGCACCGGTGTTGACTTTCTAACAGTTCACTGGTGTTGACTTTCTATCAGTTCACTGTTGTTGGCTTTCAGTCAGTTCACTGGTATTGACTTTCTGTCAGTTCACTGGTGTTGACATTCTGTCAGATCACTAGTGTTGACATTTTGTCAGTTCACTGGTGTTGACTTTCTGTCAGTTCACTCTGTTCACTTTCTATCAGTTCACTGGTGTTGACGTTCTGTCAGTTCAATGTGTTGACTTTCTGTCAGTTCACTGGTGTTGACTTTCTGTCAGATCACTAGTGTTGACATTCTGTCAGTTCACTGGTGTTGACTTTCTGTCAGTTCACTGGTGTTGACTTTCTGTCAGTTCACTGGTATTGACTTTCTGTCAGTTCACTGGTGTTGACTTTCTGTCAGTTCAATGGTGTTGATTTCTGTCAGTTCACTGTGTTGACTTTCTGTCAGTTCACTGGTGTTTACTGTCTGTCAGATCACTATTGTTGACATTCTGTCAGTGCACTGGTGTTGACTTTATGTCAGTTCACTGGTATTGACTTTCTGTCAGTTCACTGGTGTTTACTTTCTGTCAGATCACTAGTGTTGACATTCTGTCAGATCACTGGTGTTGACTTTCTGTCAGTTCACTGGTGTTGACTTTCTGACAGTTCATTGGTGTTTACTTTCTGTCAGTTCACTGGTGTTGACATTCTGTCAGTTCACTGGTGTTGACATTCTGTCAGTTTACTGTGTTGACTTTCTGTCAGTTCACTGGTGTTGACTTTCTATCAGTTCACTGGTGTTGACTTTCTGTCAGTTCACTGGTAATGACTTTCTGTCTGTTCACTGGTGTTGACCATTGTCAGATCACTAGTGTTGACATTCTGTCAGTTCACTGTGTTGACTTTCTGTCAGTTCACTGTGTTGACTTTATATCAGTTCACTGGTGTTGACTTTCTGTCAGTTCACTGGTATTTACTTTCTGTCAGTTCACTGGTGTTGACTTTCTGTCAGTTCACTGGTCGTGACGTTATGTCAGTGCACTGGTGTTGACTTTCTGTCAGTTCACTGGTGTTGACTTTCTATCAGTTCACTGGTATTGACTTTCTCTCAGTTCATTTTGTTGACTTTCTGTCAGTTCACTGGTGTTGACTTTCTGTCAGTTCACTGTGTTGACTTTCTGTCAGTTCACTGGTGTTGACTTTCTATCAGTTCACTGGTGTTGACATTCTGTCAATTCACTGGTGTTGACTTTCTATCAGTTCACTGGTGTTGACATTCTGTCAGTTCACTGGTGTTGACTTTCTGTCAGATCACTGGTGTTGACTTTCCGTCAGTTCATTGGTGTTGATTTCTGTCAGTTCACTGTGTTGACTTTCTGTCAGTTCACTGGTGTTTACTTTCTGTCAGATCACTATTGTTTACATTTTGTCAGTTCACTGGTGGTGACTTTCTGTCAGTTCACTGGTATTGACTTTCTGTCAGTTCACTGGTGTTTACTTTCTGTCAGATCACTAGTGTTGACATTCTGTCAGTTCACCGGTGTTGACTTTCTATCAGTTCACTGGTGTTGACTTTCAGTCAGTTCACTGGTATTGACTTTCTGTCAGTTCACTGGTGTTGACATTCTGTCAGATCACTATTGTTGACATTTTGTCAGTTCACTGGTGTTGACTTTCTGTCAGTTCACTGTGTTCACTTTCTATCAGTTCACTGGTGTTGACTTTCTATCAGTTCACTGGTGTTGACTTTCAGTCAGTTCACTGGTATTGACTTTCTGTCAGATCACTGGTGTTGACTTTCCGTCAGTTCATTGGTGTTGATTTCTGTCAGTTCACTGTGTTGACTTTCTGTCAGTTCACTGTGTTGACTTTCTGTCAGTTCACTGGTGTTGACTTTCTATCAGTTCACTGGTGTTGAAATTCTGTCAATTCACTGGTGTTGACTTTCTATCAGTTCATTGGTGTTGACATTCTGTCAGTTCACTGGTGTTGACTTTCTGTCAGATCACTGGTGTTGACTTTCCGTCAGTTCATTGGTGTTGATTTCTGTCAGTTCACTGTGTTGACTTTCTGTCAGTTCACTGGTGTTTACTTTCTGTCAGATCACTATTGTTTACATTTTGTCAGTTCACTGGTGGTGACTTTCTGTCAGTTCACTGGTATTGACTTTCTGTCAGTTCACTGGTGTTTACTTTCTGTCAGATCACTAGTGTTGACATTCTGTCAGTTCACTGGTGTTGACTTTCTATCAGTTCACTGGTATTGACTTTCAGTCAGTTCACTGGTATTGACTTTCTGTCAGTTCACTGGTGTTGACATTCTGTCAGATCACTATTGTTGACATTTTGTCAGTTCACTGGTGTTGACTTTCTGTCAGTTCACTGTGTTCACTTTCTATCAGTTCACTGGTGTTGACTTTCTATCAGTTCACTGGTGTTGACTTTCAGTCAGTTCACTGGTATTGACTTTTTGTCAGTTCACTGGTGTTGACATTCTGTCAGATCACTATTGTTGACATTTTGTCAGTTCACTGGTGTTGACTTTCTGTCAGTTCACTGTGTTCACTTTCTATCAGTTCACTGGTGTTGACGTTCTGTCAGTTCAATGTGTTGACTTTCTGTCAGTTCACTGGTGTTGACTTTCTGTCAGTTCACTGGTGTTGACTTTCTGTCAGTTCACTGGTATTGACTTTCTGTCAGTTCACTGGTGTTGACTTTCTGTCAGGTCAATGGTGTTGACATTCTGTCAGTTCACTGGTGTTGACTTTATGTCAGATCACTGGTGTTGACTTTCTGTCAGTTCATTGGTGTTGACTTTCTGTCAGTTCACTGTGTTGACATTCTGTCAGTTCACTGGTGTTGACTTTCTATCAGTTCACTGGTGTTGACTTTCTGTCAGTTCACTGTGTTGACTTTCTGTCAGTTCACTGGTGTTCACTTTTTGTCAGTTCACTGGTGTTGACATTCTGGGAGGGGAGGGGCGAGTGAAAAAGAGAGAGACAGAGAGAGAGAGCCAGAGAGGGAGGTAGAAAGAGAGAGAGAGCGAGAGAGAGAGCGCGAGAGAGAGAGCGCGAGAGCGCGAATGAGAGAGAGCGCGAGAGAGAGAGCGCGAGAGAGAGAGAGCGCGAGAGAGAGAGATAGAGAGAGAGCGCGCGCGAGAGAGAGAGAGAGAGAAAGAGAGAGAGAGAGAGAGAGAGAGAGAGAGAGAGAGTGAGAGAGAGCTCATTGAATCCCAGCATGGGTCTGCTCTGAACCTCCGACCGCTAGAGAGCCCGGAAGACACAGACATAGGAATTTCAGACTACTTCTGTTCTGCAGTTTTTGCTTCCTTCTCCCCTCTCTCTCACCCAGGGAGCTCTCAGCCTGTTTGGCCAATCACTAGGGTGTTTTCTCCCCTCTCTCTCACACAGGGAGCTCTCAACCTGTTTGGCCCATCACTAGGGTGTTTTCTCCCCTCTCTCTCCTCTCCAACACCAAATGATGATGCTGACTGCAGCATAATGCATGGCTACATGTTGTTTCATCTAAGTAATATGCAGTATCATATTTTTATTTTATGGTACAAAAGATAGTGTTGCTCATAGTCAGATTACAGCAATTGGAAGTCTTCAGTGCAATAGCACGTTCCACAGAAAGATGCTGTATTACAGGATCATCTATAACTTTACCCTTACCATTTGCATTGCATTGTATGGCATACTTGATCATATCCACAGAAATTACTGCAAAAGTCTGAATAGTGAATTTAACATTACTGTTAAGAGGAGAACTGTTGTTTCATGCATGTTGTAATAATGGTAGTCATGTTGAGACCTCTCTGTGTTCTATCATGTTGAGACCTCTGTGTTCTATCATGTTGAGACCTCTCTGTGTTCTATCATTTTAAGACCTCTCTGTTCTATCATGTTGAGACCTCTGTGTTCTATCTTGTTGAGACCTGACTGTGTTCTATAATGTTGAGACCTCACTGTGTTCTGTCATGTTGAGACCTCTCTGTGTTCTATCATGTTGAGACCTC
This sequence comes from Coregonus ussuriensis, assembly GCA_031479575.1. NCBI lineage: Eukaryota > Metazoa > Chordata > Actinopteri > Salmoniformes > Salmonidae > Coregonus > Coregonus ussuriensis. The sequence continues at coordinate 46,889,967 of CM062489.1, read as the reverse complement.
TCTGTGTTCTATAATGTTGAGACCTCTCTCTGTTTTATCATGTTGAGACCTCTCTGTGTTCTATCATGTTGAGACCTCTCTGTATTCTATAATGTTGAGACCTCTCTGTGTTCTATCATGTTGAGACCTCTCTGTGTTCTATAATGCTGAAACCTCTCTGTGTTCTATAATGTTGAGACCTCTCTGTGTTCTATCATGTTGAGACCTTTGTGTTCTATCTTGTTGAGACCTCACTGTGTTCTATAATGTTGAGACCTCACTGTGTTCTGTCATCTTGAGACCTCTCTGTGTTCTATCATGTTGAGACCTCTCTGTGTTCTATAATGTTGAGACCTATCTGTGTTCTATCATGTTGAGACCTCTGTGTTCTATCATGTTGAGACCTCTCTGTGTTCTATCATTTTAAGACCTCTCTGTTCTATCATGTTGAGACCTCTGTGTTCTATCTTGTTGAGACCTGACTGTGTTCTATAATGTTGAGACCTCACTGTGTTCTGTCATGTTGAGACCTCTCTGTGTTCTATCATGTTGAGACCTCTCTGTGTTCTATAATGTTGAGACCTCTCTCTGTTTTATCATGTTGAGACCTCTCTGTGTTCTATCATGTTGAGACCTCTCTGTATTCTATAATGTTGAGACCTCTCTGTGTTCTATCATGTTGAGACCTCTCTGTGTTCTATAATGCTGAAACCTCTCTGTGTTCTATAATGTTGAGACCTCTCTGTTCTATCATGTTGAGACCTTTGTGTTCTATCTTGTTGAGACCTCACTGTGTTCTATAATGTTGAGACCTCACTGTGTTCTGTCATGTTGAGACCTCTCTGTGTTCTATCATGTTGAGACCTCTCTGTGTTCTATAATGTTGAGACCTATCTGTGTTCTATCATGTTGAGACCTCTCTGTGTTCTATCATGTTGAGATCTCTGTGTTCTATCATGTTGAGACCTCTGTGTTCTATCATGTTGAGAGCCTCTCTGTGTTCTATCAAGTTGAGACCTCTCTGTGTTCTATCATGTTGAGACCTCTCTTTGTTCTATAATGCTGAAACCTCTCTGTGTTCTATCATGTTGAGACCTCTCTGTGTTCTATCATGTTGAGTTCTCTCTGTGTTCTATAATGTTGAGACCTCTATGTGTTCTATCATGTTGAGACCTTTGTGTTCTATCATGTTGAGACCTCTCTGTGTTCTATCATGTTGAGACCTCTCTGTGTTCTATAATGTTGAGAACTCTCTGAGTTCTATCATGTTGAGACCTCTCTGTGTTCTATCATGTTGAGACCTTTGTGTTCTATCATGTTGAGACCTCTCTGTGTTCTATCTTGTTGAGACCTCTCTGTGTTCTATCATGTTGAGACCTCTGTGTTCTATCATGTTGAGACCTCTGTGTTCTATAATGTTGAGACCTCTCTGTGTTCTATAATGTTGAGACCTCTCTGTGTTCTATAATGTTGAGACCTCTCTGTGTTCTATCATGTTGAGACCTCTCTGTGTTCTATCACGTTGAGAACTCTCTGTGTTCTATCATGTGGAGACCTCTGTGTTCTATCATGTTGAGACCTCTGTGTTCTATTATGTTGAGACCTCTTTGTGTTCTATCATGTTGAGACCTCTCTGTGTTCTATCATGTTGAGACCTTTAGGTTCTATCATGTAGAGTCCTCTGTGTGTTCTATCATGTAGAGACCTCTGTGTGTTCTATCATGTTGAGACCTCTCTGTGTTCTATCATGTTGAGACCTCTCTGTGTTCTATCACGTTGAGACCTCTGTGTGTTCTATCATGTTGAGACCTCTGTGTTCTATCATGTTGAGACCTCTGTGTTCTATAATGTTGAGACCTCTCTGTGTTTTATCATGTTGAGACCTTTGTGTTCTATCTTGTTGAGACCTCACTGTGTTCTATAATGTTGAGACCTCACTGTGTTCTGTCATGTTGAGACCTCTCTGTGTTCTATCATGTTGAGACCTCTCTGTGTTCTATAATGTTGAGACCTCTCTGTGTTCTATCATGTTGAGACCTCTCTGTGTTCTATCATGTTGAGACCTCTGTGTTCTATCATGTTGAGACCTCTCTTTGTTCTATCATGTTGAGACCTCTCTGTTTTCTATCACGTTGAGACCTCTGTGTGTTCTATCATGTTGAGACCTCTCTGTGTTCTATCATGTTGAGACCTTTCTGTGTTCTATCATGTTGAGACCTCTCTGTGTTCTATCATGTTGAGTCCTCTCTGTGTTCTATAATGTTGAGACCTCTCTGTGTTCTCTCATGTTGAGACCTCTCTGTGTTCTATAATGCTGAAACCTCTCTGTGTTCTATAATGTTGAGACCTCTCTGTGTTCTATCACGTTGAGTTCTCTCTGTGTTCTATAATGTTGAGACCTCTATGTGTTCTATCATGTTGAGACCTTTGTGTTCTATCATGTTGAGACCTCTCTGTGTTCTGTAATGTTGAGACCTCTCTGTGTTCTATCATGTTGAGACCTCTCTGTGTTCTATCACGTTGAGAACTCTCTGTGTTCTATCATGTGGAGACCTCTGTGTTCTATCATGTTGAGACCTCTGTGTTCTATTATGTTGAGACCTCTTTGTGTTCTATCATGTTGAGACCTCTCTGTGTTCTATCATGTTGAGACCTTTAGGTTCTATCATGTAGAGTCCTCTGTGTGTTCTATCATGTAGAGACCTCTGTGTGTTCTATCATGTTGAGACCTCTCTGTGTTCTATCATGTTGAGACCTCTCTGTGTTCTATCACGTTGAGACCTCTGTGTGTTCTATCATGTTGAGACCTCTGTGTTCTATCATGTTGAGACCTCTGTGTTCTATAATGTTGAGACCTCTCTGTGTTTTATCATGTTGAGACCTTTGTGTTCTATCTTGTTGAGACCTCACTGTGTTCTATAATGTTGAGACCTCACTGTGTTCTGTCATGTTGAGACCTCTCTGTGTTCTATCATGTTGAGACCTCTCTGTGTTCTATAATGTTGAGACCTCTCTGTGTTCTATCATGTTGAGACCTCTCTTTGTTCTATCATGTTGAGACCTCTGTGTTCTATCATGTTGAGACCTCTCTTTGTTCTATCATGTTGAGACCTCTCTGTTTTCTATCACGTTGAGACCTCTGTGTGTTCTATCATGTTGAGACCTCTCTGTGTTCTATCATGTTGAGACCTTTCTGTGTTCTATCATGTTGAGACCTCTCTGTGTTCTATCATGTTGAGTCCTCTCTGTGTTCTATAATGTTGAGACCTCTCTGTGTTCTCTCATGTTGAGACCTCTCTGTGTTCTATAATGCTGAAACCTCTCTGTGTTCTATAATGTTGAGACCTCTCTGTGTTCTATCACGTTGAGTTCTCTCTGTGTTCTATAATGTTGAGACCTCTATGTGTTCTATCATGTTGAGACCTTTGTGTTCTATCATGTTGAGACCTCTCTGTGTTCTGTAAGGTTGAGACCTCTCTGTGTTCTATAATGTTGAGAACTCTCTGTGTTCTATCATGTTGAGACCTCTCTGTGTTCTATCATGTTGAGACCTCTGTGTTCTATCATGTTGAGACCTCTCTGTGTTCTATCTTGTTGAGACTTCTCTGTGTTCTATCATGTTGAGACCTCTGTGTTCTATCATGTTGAGACCTCTGTGTTCTATAATGTTGAGACCTCTCTGTGTTCTATAATGTTGAGACCTCTCTGTGTTATATCATGTTGAGACCTCTCTGTGTTCTATCACGTTGAGAACTCTCTGTGTTCTATCATGTTGAGACCTCTCTGTGTTCTATCATGTTGATACCTCTGTGTTCTATCATGTTGAGACCTCTGTGTTCTATCATGTTGAGACCTCTTTGTGTTCTATCATGTTGAGACCTCTCTGTGTTCTATCATGTTGAGACCTTTAGGTTCTATCATGTAGAGTCCTCTGTGTGTTCTATCATGTAGAGACCTCTGTGTGTTCTATCATGTTGAGACCTCTCTGTGTTCTATCATGTTGAGACCTCTGTGTGTTCTATCACGATGAGACCTCTGTGTGTTCTATCATGTTGAGACCTCTGTGTTCTATCATGTTGAGTCCTCTGTGTTCTATAATGTTGAGACCTCTCTGTGTTCTATAATGTTGAGACCTCTCTGTGTTCTATCATGTTGAGACCTCTCTGTGTTCTATCACGTTGAGAACTCTCTGTGTTCTATCATGTTGAGACCTCTGTGTGTTCTATCATGTTGAGACCTCTGTGTTCTATCATGTTGAGACCTCTGTGTTCTATCATGTTGAGACCACTTTGTGTTCTATAATGTTGAGACCTCACTGTTTTCTGTCATGTTGAGACCTCTCTGTGTTCTATCATGTTGAGACCTCTCTGTGTTCTATAATGTTGAGACCTCTCTGTGTTTTATCATGTTGAGACCTCTCTGTGTTCTATCATGTTGAGACCTCTCTGTGTTCTATAATGTTGAGACCTCTCTGTGTTCTATCATGTTGAGACCTCTCTGTGTTCTATAATGCTGAAACCTCTCTGTGTTCTATAATGTTGAGACCTCTCTGTGTTCTATCATGTTGAGACCTTTGTGTTCTATCTTGTTGAGACCTCACTGTGTTCTATAATGTTGAGACCTCACTGTGTTCTGTCATGTTGAGACCTCTCTGTGTTCTATCATGTTGAGACCTCTATGTGTTCTATAATGTTGAGACCTCTCTGTGTTCTATCATGTTGAGATCTCTGTGTTCTATCATGTTGAGACCTCTGTGTTCTATCATGTTGAGACCTCTCTGTGTTCTATCATGTTGAGACCTCTCTGTTTTCTATCACGTTGAGACCTCTGTGTGTTCTATCATGTAGAGACCTCTCTGTGTTCTATCATGTTGAGACCTTTCTGTGTTCTATCACGTTGAGACCTCTCTGTGTTCTATCATGTTGAGACCTCTCTGTGTTCTATCATGTTGAGACCTCTGTGTTCTATCATGTTGACACCTCTGTGTTCTATCATGTTGAGACCTCTCTGTTTTCTATCACGTTGAGACCTCTGTGTGTTCTATCACGTTGAGACCTCTGTGTGTTCTATCATGTTGAGACCTCTCTGTGTTCTATCATGTTGAGACCTTTCTGTGTTCTATCATGTTGAGACCTCTCTGTGTTCTATCATGTTGAGACCTCTCTGTGTTCTATAATGTTGAGACCTCTCTGTGTTCTATCATGTTGAGACCTCTCTGTGTTCTATAATATTGAAACCTCTCTGTGTTCTATAATGTTGAGACTTCTCTGTGTTCTATCACGTTGAGTTCTCTCTGTGTTCTATAATGTTGAGACCTCTATGTGTTCTATCATGTTGAGACCTTTGTGTTCTATCATGTTGAGACCTCTTTGTGTTCTGTAAGGTTGAGACCTCTCTGTGTTCTATAATGTTGAGAACTCTCTGTGTTCTATCATGTTGAGACCTCTCTGTGTTCTATCATGTTGAGACCTCTGTGTTCTATCATGTTGAGACCTCTCTGTGTTCTATCTTGTTGAGACCTCTCTGTGTTCTATCATGTTGAGACCTCTGTGTTCTATCATGTTGAGACCTCTGTGTTCTATAATGTTGAGACCTCTCTGTGTTCTATAATGTTGAGACCTCTCTGTGTTATATCATGTTGAGACCTCTCTGTGTTCTATCACGTTGAGAACTCTCTGTGTTCTATCATGTTGAGACCTCTCTGTGTACTATCATGTTGATACCTCTGTGTTCTATCATGTTGAGAACTCTGTGTTCTATCATGTTGAGACCTCTTTGTGTTCTATCATGTTGAGACCTCTGTGTTCTATCATGTTGAGTCCTCTGTGTTCTATAATGTTGAGACCTCTCTGTGTTCTATAATGTTGAGACCTCTCTGTGTTCTATCATGTTGAGACCTCTCTGTGTTCTATCACGTTGAGAACTCTCTGTGTTCTATCATGTTGAGACCTCTGTGTGTTCTATCATGTTGAGACCTCTGTGTTCTATCATGTTGAGACCTCTGTGTTCTATCATGTTGAGACCACTTTGTGTTCTATAATGTTGAGACCTCACTGTTTTCTGTCATGTTGAGACCTCTCTGTGTTCTATCATGTTGAGACCTCTCTGTGTTCTATAATGTTGAGACCTCTCTGTGTTTTATCATGTTGAGACCTCTCTGTGTTCTATCATGTTGAGACCTCTCTGTGTTCTATAATGTTGAGACCTCTCTGTGTTCTATCATGTTGAGACCTCTCTGTGTTCTATAATGCTGAAACCTCTCTGTGTTCTATAATGTGAGACCTCTCTGTGTTCTATCATGTTGAGACCTTTGTGTTCTATCTTGTTGAGACCTCACTGTGTTCTATAATGTTGAGACCTCACTGTGTTCTGTCATGTTGAGACCTCTCTGTGTTCTATCATGTTGAGACCTCTATGTGTTCTATAATGTTGAGACCTCTCTGTGTTCTATCATGTTGAGATCTATGTGTTCTATCATGTTGAGACCTCTGTGTTCTATCATGTTGAGACCTCTCTGTGTTCTATCATGTTGAGACCTCTCTGTTTTCTATCACGTTGAGACCTCTGTGTGTTCTATCATGTAGAGACCTCTCTGTGTTCTATCATGTTGAGACCTTTCTGTGTTCTATCACGTTGAGACCTCTCTGTGTTCTATCATGTTGAGACCTCTCTGTGTTCTATCATGTTGAGACCTCTGTGTTCTCTCATGTTGACACCTCTGTGTTCTATCATGTTGAGACCTCTCTGTTTTCTATCACGTTGAGACCTCTGTGTGTTCTATCACGTTGAGACCTCTGTGTGTTCTATCATGTTGAGACCTCTCTGTGTTCTATCATGTTGAGACCTTTCTGTGTTCTATCATGTTGAGACCTCTCTGTGTTCTATCATGTTGAGACCTCTCTGTGTTCTATAATGTTGAGACCTCTCTGTGTTCTATCATGTTGAGACCTCTCTGTGTTCTATAATATTGAAACCTCTCTGTGTTCTATAATGTTGAGACTTCTTTGTGTTCTATCACGTTGAGTTCTCTCTGTGTTCTATAATGTTGAGACCTCTATGTGTTCTATCATGTTGAGACCTTTGTGTTCTATCATGTTGAGACCTCTTTGTGTTCTGTAAGGTTGAGACCTCTCTGTGTTCTATAATGTTGAGAACTCTCTGTGTTCTATCATGTTGATACCTCTGTGTTCTATCATGTTGAGAACTCTGTGTTCTATCATGTTGAGACCTCTTTGTGTTCTATCATGTTGAGACCTTTAGGTTCTATCATGTAGAGTCCTTTGTGTGTTCTATCATGTAGAGACCTCTCTGTGTTCTATCATGTTGAGACCTCTCTGTGTTCTATCATGTTGAGACCTCTCTGTGTTCTATCACGTTGAGACCTCTGTGTGTTCTATCATGTTGAGACCTCTGTTCTATCATGTTGAGACCTCTGTGTTCTATAATTTTGAGACCTCTCTCTGTTCTATAATGTTGAGACCTCTCTGTGTTCTAACATGTTGAGACCTCTCTGTGTTCTATCACGTTGAGAACTCTCTGTGTTCTATCATGTTGAGACCTCTCTGTGTTCTATCATGTTGAGACCTCTGTGTTCTATCATGTTGAGACCTCTGTGTTCTATCATGTTGAGACCACTTTGTGTTCTATCATGTTGAGACCTCTCTGTGTTCTATCATGTTGAGACCTTTAGGTTCTATCATGTAGAGTCCTCTGTGTGTTCTATCATGTAGAGACCTCTGTGTGTTCTATCATGTTGAGACCTCTCTGTGTTCTATCATGTTGAGACCTCTCTGTGTTCTATCACGTTGAGACCTCTGTGTGTTCTATCATGTTGAGACCTCTGTGTTCTATCATGTTGAGACCTCTGTGTTCTATAATGTAGAGACCTCTCTGTGTTCTATAATTTTGAGACCTCTCTGTGTTCTATCATGTTGAGACCTCTCTGTGTTCTATCACGTTGAGAACTCTCTGTGTTCTATCATGTTGAGACCTCTCTGTGTTCTATCATTTTGAGACCTCTGTGTTCTATCATGTTGAGACCTCTGTGTTCTATCATGTTGAGACCACTTTGTGTTCTATCATGTTGAGACCTCTCTGTGTTCTATCATAATGAGACCTTTAGGTTCTATCATGTAGAGTCCTCTGTGTGTTCTATCATGTTGAGACCTCTGTGTGTTCTATCATGTTGAGACCTCTCTGTGTTCTATCATGTTGAGACCTCTCTGTGTTCCATCACGTTGAGACCTCTGTGTGTTCTATCATGTTGAGACCTCTCTGTGTTCTATCATGTTGAGACCTCTCTGTGTTCTATCATGTTGAGACCTCTCTGTGTTCTATAATGCTGAAACCTTTTTGTGTTCTATAATGTTGAGACCTCTCTGTGTTCTATCATGTTGAGACCTTTGTGTTCTATCATGTTGAGACCTCTCTGTGTTCTATCACGTTGAAACCTCTCTGTGTTCTATCATGTTGAGACCTCTCTGTGTTCTATCATGTTGAGACCTTTCTGTGTTCTATCATGTTGAGGCCTCTGTGTTTTATCATGTTGAGACCTCTCTGTGTTCTATAATGTTGAGACCTCTCTGTGTTCTATAATGTTGAGATTTTTCTGTGTTCTATAATGTTGAGACCTTTCTTTGTTCTATCATGTTGAGACCTCTCTGTGTTCTATCACGTTGAGTTCTCTCTGTGTTCTATAATGTTGAGAACTCTCTGTGTTCTATCATGATGAGACCTCTCTGTGTTCTATCATGTTGAGACCTCTGTGTTCTATCATGTTGAGACCTCTCTGTGTTCTATCTTGTCGAGACCTCTCTGTGTTCTATCATGTTGAGACCTCTGTGTTCTATCATGTTGAGACCTCTGTGTTCTATAATGTTGAGACCTCTCTGTGTTCTATAATGTTGAGTCCTCTCTGTGTTCTATCATGTTGAGACCTCTCTGTGTTCTATCACGTTGAGAACTCTCTGTGTTCTATCATGTTGAGACCTCTCTGTGTTCTATCATGTTGAGACCTTTGGGTTCTATCATGTAGAGACCTCTGTGTGTTCTATCATGAAGAGACCTCTGTGTGTTCTATCATGTTGAGACCTCTCTGTGTTCTATCACGTTGAGACCTCTCTGTGTTCTATCATGTTGAGACCTCTCTGTGTTCTATCATGTTGAGACCTCTGTGTTCTATCATGTTGAGACCTCTCTGTGTTCTATCATGTTGAGACCTCTCTGTGTTCTATCATGTTGAGACCTCTCTGTGTTCTATCACATTGAGACCTCTGTGTGTTCTATCATGTTGAGACCTCTGTGTTCTATCATGTTGAGACCTCTGTGTTCTATAATGTTGAGACCTCTCTGTGTTTTATCATGTTGAGACCTTTGTGTTCTATCATGTTGAGACCTCTTTGTGTTCTGTAAGGTTGAGACCTCTCTGTGTTCTATAATGTTGAGAACTCTCTGTGTTCTATCATGTTGAGACCTCTCTGTGTTCTATCATGTTGAGACCTCTATGTTCTATCATGTTGAGACCTCTCTGTGTTCTATCTTGTTGAGACCTCTCTGTGTTCTATCATGTTGAGACCTCTGTGTTCTATCATGTTGAGACCTCTGTGTTCTATAATGTTGAGACCTCTCTGTGTTCTATAATGTTGAGACCTCTCTGTGTTATATCATGTTGAGACCTCTCTGTGTTCTATCACGTTGAGAACTCTCTGTGTTCTATCATGTTGAGACCTCTCTGTGTACTATCATGTTGATACCTCTGTGTTCTATCATGTTGAGAACTCTGTGTTCTATCATGTTGAGACCTCTTTGTGTTCTATCATGTTGAGACCTCTGTGTTCTATCATGTTGAGTCCTCTGTGTTCTATAATGTTGAGACCTCTCTGTGTTCTATAATGTTGAGACCTCTCTGTGTTCTATCATGTTGAGACCTCTCTGTGTTCTATCACGTTGAGAACTCTCTGTGTTCTATCATGTTGAGACCTCTGTGTGTTCTATCATGTTGAGACCTCTGTGTTCTATCATGTTGAGACCTCTGTGTTCTATCATGTTGAGACCACTTTGTGTTCTATAATGTTGAGACCTCACTGTTTTCTGTCATGTTGAGACCTCTCTGTGTTCTATCATGTTGAGACCTCTCTGTGTTCTATAATGTTGAGACCTCTCTGTGTTTTATCATGTTGAGACCTCTCTGTGTTCTATCATGTTGAGACCTCTCTGTGTTCTATAATGTTGAGACCTCTCTGTGTTCTATCATGTTGAGACCTCTCTGTGTTCTATAATGCTGAAACCTCTCTGTGTTCTATAATGTGAGACCTCTCTGTGTTCTATCATGTTGAGACCTTTGTGTTCTATCTTGTTGAGACCTCACTGTGTTCTATAATGTTGAGACCTCACTGTGTTCTGTCATGTTGAGACCTCTCTGTGTTCTATCATGTTGAGACCTCTATGTGTTCTATAATGTTGAGACCTCTCTGTGTTCTATCATGTTGAGATCTCTGTGTTCTATCATGTTGAGACCTCTGTGTTCTATCATGTTGAGACCTCTCTGTGTTCTATCATGTTGAGACCTCTCTGTTTTCTATCACGTTGAGACCTCTGTGTGTTCTATCATGTAGAGACCTCTCTGTGTTCTATCATGTTGAGACCTTTCTGTGTTCTATCACGTTGAGACCTCTCTGTGTTCTATCATGTTGAGACCTCTCTGTGTTCTATCATGTTGAGACCTCTGTGTTCTCTCATGTTGACACCTCTGTGTTCTATCATGTTGAGACCTCTCTGTTTTCTATCACGTTGAGACCTCTGTGTGTTCTATCACGTTGAGACCTCTGTGTGTTCTATCATGTTGAGACCTCTCTGTGTTCTATCATGTTGAGACCTTTCTGTGTTCTATCATGTTGAGACCTCTCTGTGTTCTATCATGTTGAGACCTCTCTGTGTTCTATAATGTTGAGACCTCTCTGTGTTCTATCATGTTGAGACCTCTCTGTGTTCTATAATATTGAAACCTCTCTGTGTTCTATAATGTTGAGACTTCTCTGTGTTCTATCACGTTGAGTTCTCTCTGTGTTCTATAATGTTGAGACCTCTATGTGTTCTATCATGTTGAGACCTTTGTGTTCTATCATGTTGAGACCTCTTTGTGTTCTGTAAGGTTGAGACCTCTCTGTGTTCTATAATGTTGAGAACTCTCTGTGTTCTATCATGTTGAGACCTCTCTGTGTTCTATCATGTTGAGACCTCTGTGTTCTATCATGTTGAGACCTCTCTGTGTTCTATCTTGTTGAGACCTCTCTGTGTTCTATCATGTTGAGACCTCTGTGTTCTATCATGTTGAGACCTCTGTGTTCTATAATGTTGAGACCTCTCTGTGTTCTATAATGTTGAGACCTCTCTGTGTTATATCATGTTGAGACCTCTCTGTGTTCTATCACGTTGAGAACTCTCTGTGTTCTATCATGTTGAGACCTCTCTGTGTACTATCATGTTGATACCTCTGTGTTCTATCATGTTGAGAACTCTGTGTTCTATCATGTTGAGACCTCTTTGTGTTCTATCATGTTGAGACCTTTAGGTTCTATCATGTAGAGTCCTTTGTGTGTTCTATCATGTAGAGACCTCTCTGTGTTCTATCATGTTGAGACCTCTCTGTGTTCTATCATGTTGAGACCTCTCTGTGTTCTATCACGTTGAGACCTCTGTGTGTTCTATCATGTTGAGACCTCTGTTCTATCATGTTGAGACCTCTGTGTTCTATAATGTTGAGACCTCTCTCTGTTCTATAATGTTGAGACCTCTCTGTGTTCTAACATGTTGAGACCTCTCTGTGTTCTATCACGTTGAGAACTCTCTGTGTTCTATCATGTTGAGACCTCTCTGTGTTCTATCATGTTGAGACCTCTGTGTTCTATCATGTTGAGACCTCTGTGTTCTATCATGTTGAGACCACTTTGTGTTCTATCATGTTGAGACCTCTCTGTGTTCTATCATGTTGAGACCTTTAGGTTCTATCATGTAGAGTCCTCTGTGTGTTCTATCATGTAGAGACCTCTGTGTGTTCTATCATGTTGAGACCTCTCTGTGTTCTATCATGTTGAGACCTCTCTGTGTTCTATCGCGTTGAGACCTCTGTGTGTTCTATCATGTTGAGACCTCTGTGTTCTATCATGTTGAGACCTCTGTGTTCTATAATGTAGAGACCTCTCTGTGTTCTATAATTTTGAGACCTCTCTGTGTTCTATCATGTTGAGACCTCTCTGTGTTCTATCACGTTGAGAACTCTCTGTGTTCTATCATGTTGAGACCTCTCTGTGTTCTATCATTTTGAGACCTCTGTGTTCTATCATGTTGAGACCTCTGTGTTCTATCATGTTGAGACCACTTTGTGTTCTATCATGTTGAGACCTCTCTGTGTTCTATCATAATGAGACCTTTAGGTTCTATCATGTAGAGTCCTCTGTGTGTTCTATCATGTTGAGACCTCTGTGTGTTCTATCATGTTGAGACCTCTCTGTGTTCTATCATGTTGAGACCTCTCTGTGTTCCATCACGTTGAGACCTCTGTGTGTTCTATCATGTTGAGACCTCTCTGTGTTCTATCATGTTGAGACCTCTCTGTGTTCTATCATGTTGAGACCTCTCTGTGTTCTATAATGCTGAAACCTTTTTGTGTTCTATAATGTTGAGACCTCTCTGTGTTCTATCATGTTGAGACCTTTGTGTTCTATCATGTTGAGACCTCTCTGTGTTCTATCACGTTGAAACCTCTCTGTGTTCTATCATGTTGAGACCTCTCTGTGTTCTATCATGTTGAGACCTTTCTGTGTTCTATCATGTTGAGGCCTCTGTGTTTTATCATGTTGAGACCTCTCTGTGTTCTATAATGTTGAGACCTCTCTGTGTTCTATAATGTTGAGATTTTTCTGTGTTCTATCATGTTGAGACCTCTCTGTGTTCTATCATGTTGAGACCTCTCTGTGTTCTATCACGTTGAGTTCTCTCTGTGTTCTATAATGTTGAGAACTCTCTGTGTTCTATCATGATGAGACCTCTCTGTGTTCTATCATGTTGAGACCTCTGTGTTCTATCATGTTGAGACCTCTCTGTGTTCTATCTTGTCGAGACCTCTCTGTGTTCTATCATGTTGAGACCTCTGTGTTCTATCATGTTGAGACCTCTGTGTTCTATAATGTTGAGACCTCTCTGTGTTCTATAATGTTGAGTCCTCTCTGTGTTCTATCATGTTGAGACCTCTCTGTGTTCTATCACGTTGAGACCTCTCTGTGTTCTATCATGTTGAGACCTCTCTGTGTTCTATCATGTTGAGACCTTTGGGTTCTATCATGTAGAGACCTCTGTGTGTTCTATCATGTAGAGACCTCTCTGTGTTCTATCATGTTGAGACCTTTGTGTTCTATCATGAAGAGACCTCTGTGTGTTCTATCATGTTGAGACCTCTCTGTGTTCTATCACGTTGAGACCTCTCTGTGTTCTATCATGTTGAGACCTCTCTGTGTTCTATCATGTTGAGACCTCTGTGTTCTATCATGTTGAGACCTCTCTGTGTTCTATCATGTTGAGACCTCTCTGTGTTCTATCATGTTGAGACCTCTCTGTGTTCTATCACATTGAGACCTCTGTGTGTTCTATCATGTTGAGACCTCTGTGTTCTATCATGTTGAGACCTCTGTGTTCTATAATGTTGAGACCTCTCTGTGTTTTATCATGTTGAGACCTTTGTGTTCTATCTTGTTGAGACCTCACTGTGTTCTATAATGTTGAGACCTCACTGTGTTCTGTCATGTTGAGACCTCTCTGTGTTCTATCATGTTGAGACCTCTCTGTGTTCTATAATGTTGAGACCTCTCTGTGTTCTATCATGATGAGACCTCTCTGTGTTCTATCATGTTGAGACCTCTGTGTTCTATCATGTTGAGACCTCTCTTTGTTCTATCATGTTGAGACCTCTCTGTTTTCTATCACGTTGAGACCTCTGTGTGTTCTATCATGTTGAGACCTCTCTGTGTTCTATCATGTTGAGACCTTTCTGTGTTCTATCATGTTGAGACCTCTCTGTGTTCTATCATGTTGAGTCCTCTCTGTGTTCTATAATGTTGAGACCTCTCTGTGTTCTCTCATGTTGAGACCTCTCTGTGTTCTATAATGCTGAAACCTCTCTGTGTTCTATAATGTTGAGACCTCTCTGTGTTCTATCACGTTGAGTTCTCTCTGTGTTCTATAATGTTGAGACCTCTATGTGGTCTATCATGTTGAGACCTTTGTGTTCTATCATGTTGAGACCTCTCTGTGTTCTGTAAGGTTGAGACCTCTCTGTGTTCTATAATGTTGAGAACTCTCTGTGTTCTATCATGTTGAGACCTCTCTGTGTTCTATCATGTTGAGACCTCTGTGTTCTATCATGTTGAGACCTCTCTGTGTTCTATCTTGTTGAGACCTCTCTGTGTTCTATCATGTTGAGACCTCTGTGTTCAATCATGTTGAGACCTCTGTGTTCTATAATGTTGAGACCTCTCTGTGTTCTATAATGTTGAGACCTCTCTGTGTTATATCATGTTGAGACCTCTCTGTGTTCTATCACGTTGAGAACTCTCTGTGTTCTATCATGTTGAGACCTCTCTGTGTTCTATCATGTTGATACCTCTGTGTTCTATCATGTTGAGACCTCTGTGTTCTATCATGTTGAGACCTCTTTGTGTTCTATCATGTTGAGACCTCTCTGTGTTCTATCATGTTGAGACCTTTAGGTTCTATCATGTAGAGTCCTCTGTGTGTTCTATCATGTAGAGACCTCTATGTGTTCTATCATGTTGAGACCTCTCTGTGTTCTATCATGTTGAGACCTCTGTGTTCTATCATGTTGAGACCTCTGTGTTCTATAATGTTGAGAACTCTCTGTGTTCTATAATGTTGAGACCTCTCTGTGTTATATCATGTTGAGACCTCTCTGTGTTCTATCACGTTGAGAACTCTCTGTGTTCTATCATGTTGAGACCTCTCTGTGTTCTATCATGTTGAGACCTCTGCGTTCTATCATGTTGAGACCTCTGTGTTCTATCATGTAGAGACCTCTCTGTGTTCTATCATGTTGAGACCTTTGTGTTCTATCATGAAGAGACCTCTGTGTGTTCTATCATGTTGAGACCTCTCTGTGTTCTATCACGTTGAGACCTCTCTGTGTTCTATCATGTTGAGACCTCTCTGTGTTCTATCATGTTGAGACCTCTGTGTTCTATCATGTTGAGACCTCTCTGTGTTCTATCATGTTGAGACCTCTCTGTGTTCTATCATGTTGAGACCTCTCTGTGTTCTATCACATTGAGACCTCTGTGTGTTCTATCATGTTGAGACCTCTGTGTTCTATCATGTTGAGACCTCTGTGTTCTATAATGTTGAGACCTCTCTGTGTTTTATCATGTTGAGACCTTTGTGTTCTATCTTGTTGAGACCTCACTGTGTTCTATAATGTTGAGACCTCACTGTGTTCTGTCATGTTGAGATTTCTCTGTGTTCTATCATGTTGAGACCTCTCTGTGTTCTATAATGTTGAGACCTCTCTGTGTTCTATCATGATGAGACCTCTCTGTGTTCTATCATGTTGAGACCTCTGTGTTCTATCATGTTGAGACCTCTCTTTGTTCTATCATGTTGAGACCTCTCTGTTTTCTATCACGTTGAGACCTCTGTGTGTTCTATCATGTTGAGACCTCTCTGTGTTCTATCATGTTGAGACCTTTCTGTGTTCTATCATGTTGAGACCTCTCTGTGTTCTATCATGTTGAGTCCTCTCTGTGTTCTATAATGTTGAGACCTCTCTGTGTTCTCTCATGTTGAGACCTCTCTGTGTTCTATAATGCTGAAACCTCTCTGTGTTCTATAATGTTGAGACCTCTCTGTGTTCTATCATGTTGAGACCTCTCTGTGTTCTATCATGTTGAGACCTCTCTGTGTTCCATCACGTTGAGACCTCTGTGTGTTCTATCATGTTGAGACCTCTCTGTGTTCTATCATGTTGAGACCTCTCTGTGTTCTATCATGTTGAGACCTCTCTGTGTTCTATAATGCTGAAACCTTTTTGTGTTCTATAATGTTGAGACCTCTCTGTGTTCTATCATGTTGAGACCTTTGTGTTCTATCATGTTGAGACCTCTCTGTGTTCTATCACGTTGAAACCTCTCTGTGTTCTATCATGTTGAGACCTCTCTGTGTTCTATCATGTTGAGACCTTTCTGTGTTCTATCATGTTGAGGCCTCTGTGTTTTATCATGTTGAGACCTCTCTGTGTTCTATAATGTTGAGACCTCTCTGTGTTCTATAATGTTGAGATTTTTCTGTGTTCTATCATGTTGAGACCTCTCTGTGTTCTATCATGTTGAGACCTCTCTGTGTTCTATCACGTTGAGTTCTCTCTGTGTTCTATAATGTTGAGAACTCTCTGTGTTCTATCATGATGAGACCTCTCTGTGTTCTATCATGTTGAGTCCTCTCTGTGTTCTATAATGTTGAGACCTCTCTGTGTTCTCTCATGTTGAGACCTCTCTGTGTTCTATAATGCTGAAACCTCTCTGTGTTCTATAATGTTGAGACCTCTCTGTGTTCTATCATGTTGAGACCTCTCTGTGTTCTATCATGTTGAGACCTCTCTGTGTTCCATCACGTTGAGACCTCTGTGTGTTCTATCATGTTGAGACCTCTCTGTGTTCTATCATGTTGAGACCTCTCTGTGTTCTATCATGTTGAGACCTCTCTGTGTTCTATAATGCTGAAACCTTTTTGTGTTCTATAATGTTGAGACCTCTCTGTGTTCTATCATGTTGAGACCTTTGTGTTCTATCATGTTGAGACCTCTCTGTGTTCTATCACGTTGAAACCTCTCTGTGTTCTATCATGTTGAGACCTCTCTGTGTTCTATCATGTTGAGACCTTTCTGTGTTCTATCATGTTGAGGCCTCTGTGTTTTATCATGTTGAGACCTCTCTGTGTTCTATAATGTTGAGACCTCTCTGTGTTCTATAATGTTGAGATTTTTCTGTGTTCTATCATGTTGAGACCTCTCTGTGTTCTATCATGTTGAGACCTCTCTGTGTTCTATCACGTTGAGTTCTCTCTGTGTTCTATAATGTTGAGAACTCTCTGTGTTCTATCATGATGAGACCTCTCTGTGTTCTATCATGTTGAGACCTCTGTGTTCTATCATGTTGAGACCTCTCTGTGTTCTATCTTGTCGAGACCTCTCTGTGTTCTATCATGTTGAGACCTCTGTGTTCTATCATGTTGAGACCTCTGTGTTCTATAATGTTGAGACCTCTCTGTGTTCTATAATGTTGAGACCTCTCTGTGTTCTATCATGTTGAGACCTCTCTGTGTTCTATCACGTTGAGACCTCTCTGTGTTCTATCATGTTGAGACCTCTCTGTGTTCTATCATGTTGAGACCTTTGGGTTCTATCATGTAGAGACCTCTGTGTGTTCTATCATGTAGAGACCTCTCTGTGTTCTATCATGTTGAGACCTTTGTGTTCTATCATGAAGAGACCTCTGTGTGTTCTATCATGTTGAGACCTCTCTGTGTTCTATCACGTTGAGACCTCTCTGTGTTCTATCATGTTGAGACCTCTCTGTGTTCTATCATGTTGAGACCTCTGTGTTCTATCATGTTGAGACCTCTCTGTGTTCTATCATGTTGAGTGAGACCTCTCTGTGTTCTATCATGTTGAGACCTCTCTGTGTTCTATCACATTGAGACCTCTGTGTGTTCTATCATGTTGAGACCTCTGTGTTCTATCATGTTGAGACCTCTGTGTTCTTTAATGTTGAGACCTCTCTGTGTTTTATCATGTTGAGACCTTTGTGTTCTATCTTGTTGAGACCTCACTGTGTTCTATAATGTTGAGACCTCACTGTGTTCTGTCATGTTGAGACCTCTCTGTGTTCTATCATGTTGAGACCTCTCTGTGTTCTATAATGTTGAGACCTCTCTGTGTTCTATCATGATGAGACCTCTCTGTGTTCTATCATGTTGAGACCTCTGTGTTCTATCATGTTGAGACCTCTCTTTGTTCTATCATGTTGAGACCTCTCTGTTTTCTATCACGTTGAGACCTCTGTGTGTTCTATCATGTTGAGACCTCTCTGTGTTCTATCATGTTGAGACCTTTCTGTGTTCTATCATGTTGAGTTGAGACCTCTCTGTGTTCTATCATGTTGAGTCCTCTCTGTGTTCTATAATGTTGAGACCTCTCTGTGTTCTCTCATGTTGAGACCTCTCTGTGTTCTATAATGCTGAAACCTCTCTGTGTTCTATAATGTTGAGACCTCTCTGTGTTCTATCACGTTGAGTTCTCTCTGTGTTCTATAATGTTGAGACCTCTATGTGTTCTATCATGTTGAGACCTTTGTGTTCTATCATGTTGAGACCTCTCTGTGTTCTGTAAGGTTGAGACCTCTCTGTGTTCTATAATGTTGAGAACTCTCTGTGTTCTATCATGTTGAGACCTCTCTGTGTTCTATCATGTTGAGACCTCTGTGTTCTATCATGTTGAGACCTCTCTGTGTTCTATCTTGTTGAGACCTCTCTGTGTTCTATCATGTTGAGACCTCTGTGTTCAATCATGTTGAGACCTCTGTGTTCTATCTTGTTGAGACCTCTCTGTGTTCTATCATGTTGAGACCTCTGTGTTCAATCATGTTGAGACCTCTGTGTTCTATAATGTTGAGACCTCTCTGTGTTCTATAATGTTGAGACCTCTCTGTGTTATATCATGTTGAGACCTCTCTGTGTTCTATCACGTTGAGAACTCTCTGTGTTCTATCATGTTGAGACCTCTCTGTGTTCTATCATGTTGATACCTCTGTGTTCTATCATGTTGAGACCTCTGTGTTCTATCATGTTGAGACCTCTTTGTGTTCTATCATGTTGAGACCTCTCTGTGTTCTATCATGTTGAGACCTTTAGGTTCTATCATGTAGAGTCCTCTGTGTGTTCTATCATGTAGAGACCTCTATGTGTTCTATCATGTTGAGACCTCTCTGTGTTCTATCATGTTGAGACCTCTGTGTTCTATCATGTTGAGACCTCTGTGTTCTATAATGTTGAGAACTCTCTGTGTTCTATAATGTTGAGACCTCTCTGCTCTGTGTTATATCATGTTGAGACCTCTCTGTGTTCTATCACGTTGAGAACTCTCTGTGTTCTATCATGTTGAGACCTCTCTGTGTTCTATCATGTTGAGACCTCTGCGTTCTATCATGTTGAGACCTCTGTGTTCTATCATGTAGAGACCTCTCTGTGTTCTATCATGTTGAGACCTTTGTGTTCTATCATGAAGAGACCTCTGTGTGTTCTATCATGTTGAGACCTCTCTGTGTTCTATCACGTTGAGACCTCTCTGTGTTCTATCATGTTGAGACCTCTCTGTGTTCTATCATGTTGAGACCTCTGTGTTCTATCATGTTGAGACCTCTCTGTGTTCTATCATGTTGAGACCTCTCTGTGTTCTATCATGTTGAGACCTCTCTGTGTTCTATCACATTGAGACCTCTGTGTGTTCTATCATGTTGAGACCTCTGTGTTCTATCATGTTGAGACCTCTGTGTTCTATAATGTTATGTTGAGACCTCTCTGTGTTTTATCATGTTGAGACCTTTGTGTTCTATCTTGTTGAGACCTCACTGTGTTCTATAATGTTGAGACCTCACTGTGTTCTGTCATGTTGAGATTTCTCTGTGTTCTATCATGTTGAGACCTCTCTGTGTTCTATAATGTTGAGACCTCTCTGTGTTCTATCATGATGAGACCTCTCTGTGTTCTATCATGTTGAGACCTCTGTGTTCTATCATGTTGAGACCTCTCTTTGTTCTATCATGTTGAGACCTCTCTGTTTTCTATCACGTTGAGACCTCTGTGTGTTCTATCATGTTGAGACCTCACTGTGTTCTGTCATGTTGAGATTTCTCTGTGTTCTATCATGTTGAGACCTCTCTGTGTTCTATAATGTTGAGACCTCTCTGTGTTCTATCATGATGAGACCTCTCTGTGTTCTATCATGTTGAGACCTCTCTGTGTTCTATCATGATGAGACCTCTCTGTGTTCTATCATGTTGAGACCTCTGTGTTCTATCATGTTGAGACCTCTCTTTGTTCTATCATGTTGAGACCTCTCTGTTTTCTATCACGTTGAGACCTCTGTGTGTTCTATCATGTTGAGACCTCTCTGTGTTCTATCATGTTGAGACCTTTCTGTGTTCTATCATGTTGAGACCTCTGTGTTCTATCATGTTGAGACCTCTCTGTGTTCTATCATGTTGAGACCTCTCTGTGTTCTATCATGTTGAGACCTCTCTGTGTTCTATCACATTGAGACCTCTGTGTGTTCTATCATGTTGAGACCTCTGTGTTCTATCATGTTGAGACCTCTGTGTTCTTTAATGTTGAGACCTCTCTGTGTTTTATCATGTTGAGACCTTTGTGTTCTATCTTGTTGAGACCTCACTGTGTTCTATAATGTTGTGTTGAGACCTCACTGTGTTCTGTCATGTTGAGACCTCTCTGTGTTCTATCATGTTGAGACCTCTCTGTGTTCTATAATGTTGAGACCTCTCTGTGTTCTATCATGATGAGACCTCTCTGTGTTCTATCATGTTGAGACCTCTGTGTTCTATCATGTTGAGACCTCTCTTTGTTCTATCATGTTGAGACCTCTCTGTTTTCTATCACGTTGAGACCTCTCTGTGTTCTATCATGTTGAGACCTTTCTGTGTTCTATCATGTTGAGACCTCTCTGTGTTCTATCATGTTGAGTCCTCTCTGTGTTCTATCATGTTGAGTCCTCTCTGTGTTCTATAATGTTGAGACCTCTCTGTGTTCTCTCATGTTGAGACCTCTCTGTGTTCTATAATGCTGAAACCTCTCTGTGTTCTATAATGTTGAGACCTCTCTGTGTTCTATCACGTTGAGTTCTCTCTGTGTTCTATAATGTTGAGTTGAGACCTCTATGTGTTCTATCATGTTGAGACCTTTGTGTTCTATCATGTTGAGACCTCTCTGTGTTCTGTAAGGTTGAGACCTCTCTGTGTTCTATAATGTTGAGAACTCTCTGTGTTCTATCATGTTGAGACCTCTCTGTGTTCTATCATGTTGAGACCTCTGTGTTCTATCATGTTGAGACCTCTCTGTGTTCTATCTTGTTGAGACCTCTCTGTGTTCTATCATGTTGAGACCTCTGTGTTCAATCATGTTGAGACCTCTGTGTTCTATCTTGTTGAGACCTCTCTGTGTTCTATCATGTTGAGACCTCTGTGTTCAATCATGTTGAGACCTCTGTGTTCTATAATGTTGAGACCTCTCTGTGTTCTATAATGTTGAGACCTCTCTGTGTTATATCATGTTGAGACCTCTCTGTGTTCTATCACGTTGAGAACTCTCTGTGTTCTATCATGTTGGTTGAGACCTCTCTGTGTTCTATCATGTTGATACCTCTGTGTTCTATCATGTTGAGACCTCTGTGTTCTATCATGTTGAGACCTCTTTGTGTTCTATCATGTTGAGACCTCTCTGTGTTCTATCATGTTGAGACCTTTAGGTTCTATCATGTAGAGTCCTCTGTGTGTTCTATCATGTAGAGACCTCTATGTGTTCTATCATGTTGAGACCTCTCTGTGTTCTATCATGTTGAGACCTCTGTGTTCTATCATGTTGAGACCTCTGTGTTCTATAATGTTGAGAACTCTCTGTGTTCTATAATGTTGAGACCTCTCTGTGTTATATCATGTTGAGACCTCTCTGTGTTCTATCACGTTGAGAACTCTCTGTGTTCTATCATGTTGAGACCTCTCTGTGTTCTATCATGTTGAGACCTCTGCGTTCTATCATGTTGAGACCTCTGTGTTCTATCATGTTGTGTTGAGACCTCTCTGTGTTCTATCATGTTGAGACCTCTCTGTGTTCTATCATGTTGAGACCTCTCTGTGTTCTATCATGTTGAGACCTCTCTGTGTTCTATCATGTTGAGACCTCTCTGTGTTCTATCATGTTGAGACCTCTCTGTGTTCTATCATGTTGAGACCTCTCTGTGTTCTATCACAGTTGAGACCTCTGTGTGTTCTATCATGTTGAGACCTCTCTGTGTTCTATCATGTTGAGACCTCTGTGTTCTATAATGTTGAGACCTCTCTGTGTTTCTATCATGTTGAGACCTCTGTGTTCTATCATGTTGAGACCTCACTGTGTTCTATAATGTTGAGACCTCACTGTGTTCTGTCATGTTGAGATTCTCTGTGTTCTATCATGTTGAGACCTCTCTGTGTTCTATAATGTTGAGACCTCTCTGTGTTCTATCATGATGAGACCTCTCTGTGTTCTATCATGTTGAGACCTCTGTGTTGTGTTCTATCATGTTGAGACCTCTCTGTGTTCTATCATGTTGAGACCTCTCTGTTTTCTATCACGTTGAGACCTCTGTGTGTTCTATCATGTTGAGACCTCACTGTGTTCTATCATGTTGAGACCTCTCTGTGTTCTATCATGTTGAGACCTCTCTGTGTTCTATCATGTTGAGACCTCTCTGTGTTCTATCATGATGAGACCTCTCTGTGTTCTATCATGTTGAGACCTCTCTGTGTTCTATCATGATGAGACCTCTCTGTGTTCTATCATGTTGAGACCTCTCTGTGTTCTATCATGTTGAGACCTCTCTGTGTTCTATCATGTTGAGACCTCTCTGTGTTCTATCATGTTGAGACCTCTCTGTGTTCTATCATGTTGAGACCTCTCTGTGTTCTATCATGTTGAGACCTCTCTGTGTTCTATCATGTTGAGACCTCTCTGTGTTCTATCATGATGAGACCTCTCCTCTGTGTTCTATCATGTTGAGACCTCTCTGTGTTCTATCATGTTGAGACCTCTGTGTTCTATCATGTTGAGACCTCTCTGTGTTCTATCATGTTGAGACCTCTCTGTGTTCTATCATGTTGAGACCTCTCTGTGTTCTATCATGATGAGACCTCTCTGTGTTCTATCATGTTGAGACCTCTCTGTGTTCTATCATGTTGAGACCTCTCTGTGTTCTATCATGTTGAGACCTCTCTGTGTTCTATCATGTTGAGACCTCTCTGTGTTCTATCATGTTGAGACCTCTCTGTGTTCTATCATGTTGAGACCTCTCTGTGTTCTATCATGTTGAGACCTCTCTGTGTTCTATCATGTTGAGACCTCTCTGTGTTCTATCATGTTGAGACCTCTCTGTGTTCTATCATGTTGAGACCTCTCTGTGTTCTATCATGTTGAGACCTCTCTGTGTTCTATCATGTTGAGGAGACCTCTCTGTGTTCTATAATGTTGAGACCTCTCTGTGTTCTATCATGTTGAGACCTCTCTGTGTTCTATAATGTTGAGACCTCTCTGTGTTCTATCATGTTGAGACCTCTCTGTGTTCTATCATGTTGAGACCTCTCTGTGTTCTATCATGTTGAGACCTCTCTGTGTTCTATCATGTTGAGACCTCTCTGTGTTCTATCATGTTGAGACCTCTGTGTTCTATCATGTTGAGACCTCTCTGTGTTCTATCATGTTGAGACCTCTCTGTGTTCTATCATGTTGAGACCTCTGTGTTCTATCATGTTGAGACCTCTCTGTGTTCTATCATGTTGAGACCTCTCTGTGTTCTATCATGTTGAGACCTCTCTGTGTTCTATCATGTTGAGACCTCTCTGTGTTCTATCATGTTGAGACCTCTCTGTGTTCTATCATGTTGAGACCTCTCTGTGTTCTATCATGTCATGTTGAGACCTCTCTGTGTTCTATAATGTTGAGACCTCTCTGTGTTCTATCATGTTGAGACCTCTCTGTGTTCTATCATGCTGAGACCTCTCTGTGTTCTATCATGTTGAGACCTCTCTGTGTTCTATCATGTTGAGACCTCTCTGTGTTCTATAATGTTGAGACCTCTCTGTGTTCTATCATGTTGAGACCTTCTGTGTTCTATCATGTTGAGACCTCTCTGTGTTCTGTAAGGTTGAGACCTCTCTGTGTTCTATAATGTTGAGACCTCTCTGTGTTCTATCATGTTGAGACCTCTCTGTGTTCTATCATGTTGAGACCTCTGTGTTCTATCATGTTGAGACCTCTCTGTGTTCTATCATGTTGAGACCTCTCTGTGTTCTATCATGTTGAGACCTCTGTGTTCAATCATGTTGAGACCTCTGTGTTCTATAATGTTGAGACCTCTCTGTGTTCTATAATGTTGAGACCTCTCTGTGTTCTATCATGTTGAGACCTGACCTCTCTGTGTTCTATAATGTTGAGACCTCTCTGTGTTCTATCATGTTGAGACCTCTCTGTGTTCTATCATGTTGAGACCTCTGTGTTCTATCATGTTGAGACCTCTCTGTGTTCTATCATGTTGAGACCTCTCTGTGTTCTATCACGTTGAGACCTCTCTGTGTTCTATCATGTTGAGACCTCTCTGTGTTCTATCATGTTGAGACCTTTCTGTGTTCTATCATGTTGAGACCTCTCTGTGTTCTATCATGTTGAGACCTCTCTGTGTTCTATAATGTTGAGACCTCTCTGTGTTCTATCATGTTGAGACCTCTCTGTGTTCTATAATGTTGAGACCTCTCTGTGTTCTATCATGTTGAGACCTCTCTGTGTTCTATCACGTTGAGTCCTCTCTGTGTTCTATAATGTTGAGACCTCTATGTGTTCTATCATGTTGAGACCTCTTGTGTTCTATCATGTTGAGACCTCTCTGTGTTCTGTAAGGTCATGTTGAGACCTCTCTGTGTTCTATCATGTTGAGACCTCTCTGTGTTCTATCATGTTGAGACCTCTGTGTGTTCTATCATGTTGAGACCTCTGTGTTCTATCATGTTGAGACCTCTCTGTGTTCTATCATGTTGAGACCTCTCTGTGTTCTATAATGTTGAGACCTCTCTGTGTTCTATCATGTTGAGACCTCTGTGTTCTATAATGTTGAGACCTCTCTGTGTTCTATAATGTTGAGACCTCTCTGTGTTCTATCATGTTGAGACCTCTCTGTGTTCTATCACGTTGAGAACTCTCTGTGTTCTATCATGTTGAGACCTCTCTGTGTTCTATCATGTTGAGACCTCTGTGTTCTATCATGTTGAGACCTCTTGTGTTCTATCATGTTGAGACCTCTTGTGTTCTATCATGTTGAGACCTCTCTGTGTTCTATCATGTTGAGACCTCTCTGTGTTCTATCATGTTGAGACCTCTCTGTGCTGTGTTTTATCATGTTGAGACCTCTCTGTGTTCTATCATGTTGAGACCTCTCTGTGTTCTATAATGTTGAGACCTCTCTGTGTTCTATCATGTTGAGACCTCTCTGTGTTCTATAATGCTGAAACCTCTCTGTGTTCTATAATGTTGAGACCTCTCTGTGTTCTATCATGTTGAGACCTCTCTGTGTTCTATCTTGTTGAGACCTCACTGTGTTCTATAATGTTGAGACCTCACTGTGTTCTGTCATGTTGAGACCTCTCTGTGTTCTATCATGTTGAGACCTCTATGTGTTCTATAATGTTGAGACCTCTCTGTGTTCTATCATGTTGAGACTCTCTGTGTTCTATCATGTTGAGACCTCTGTGTTCTATCATGTTGAGACCTCTCTGTGTTCTATCATGTTGAGACCTCTCTGTTTTCTATCACGTTGAGACCTCTGTGTGTTCTATCATGTTGAGACCTCTCTGTGTTCTATCACGTTGAGACCTCTCTGTGTTCTATCATGTTGAGACCTCTCTGTGTTCTATCATGTTGAGACCTCTGTGTTCTATCATGTTGAGACCTCTCTGTGTTCTATCATGTTGAGACCTCTCTGTGTTCTATCATGTTGAGACCTCTCTGTGTTCTATCACATTGAGACCTCTGTGTGTTCTATCATGTTGAGACCTCTGTGTTCTATCATGTTGAGACCTCTGTGTTCTATAATGTTGAGACCTCTCTGTGTTTTATCATGTTGAGACCTTTGTGTTCTATCTTGTTGAGACCTCACTGTGTTCTATAATGTTGAGACCTCACTGTGTTCTGTCATGTTGAGACCTCTCTGTGTTCTATCATGTTGAGACCTCTCTGTGTTCTATCATGTTGAGACCTCTCTGTGTTCTATCATGATGAGACCTCTCTGTGTTCTATCATGTTGAGACCTCTGTGTTCTATCATGTTGAGACCAGACCTCTCTGTGTTCTATCATGTTGAGACCTCTCTGTTTTCTATCACGTTGAGACCTCTGTGTGTTCTATCATGTTGAGACCTCTCTGTGTTCTATCATGTTGAGACCTCTCTGTGTTCTATCATGTTGAGACCTCTCTGTGTTCTATCATGTTGAGACCTCTCTGTGTTCTATAATGTTGAGACCTCTCTGTGTTCTATCATGTTGAGACCTCTCTGTGTTCTATCATGCTGAGACCTCTCTGTGTTCTATAATGTTGAGACCTCTCTGTGTTCTATCATGTTGAGACCTCTCTGTGTTCTATCATGTTGAGACCTCTTGTGTTCTATCATGTTGAGACCTCTCTGTGTTCTATCATGTTGAGACCTCTCTGTGTTCTATCATGTTGAGACCTCTCTGTGTTCTATAATGTTGAGACCTCTCTGTGTTCTATCATGTTGAGACCTCTCTGTGTTCTATCATGTTGAGACCTGACCTCTGTGTTCTATCATGTTGAGACCTCTCTGTGTTCTATCATGTTGAGACCTCTCTGTGTTCTATCATGTTGAGACCTCTCTGTGTTCTATCATGTTGAGACCTCTCTGTGTTCTATCATGTTGAGACCTCTCTGTGTTCTATCATGTTGAGACCTCTCTGTGTTCTATCATGTTGAGACCTCTCTGTGTTCTATCATGTTGAGACCTCTCTGTGTTCTATCATGTTGAGACCTCTCTGTGTTCTATCATGTTGAGACCTCTGTGTTCTATCATGTTGAGACCTCTGTGTTCTATCATGTTGAGACCTCTCTGTGTTCTATCATGTTGAGACCTCTCTGTGTTCTATCATGTTGAGACCTCTCTGTGTTCTATCATGTTGAGACCTCTCTGTGTTCTATCATGTTGAGACCTCTCTGTGTTCTATCATGTTGAGACCTCTCTGTGTTCTATCATGTTGAGACCTCTCTGTGTTCTATCATGTTGAGACCTCTCCTCTGTGTTCTATCATGTTGAGACCTCTCTGTGTTCTATAATGTTGAGACCTCTCTGTGTTCTATCATGTTGAGACCTCTCTGTGTTCTATCATGTTGAGACCTCTCTGTGTTCTATCATGTTGAGACCTCTCTGTGTTCTATCATGTTGAGACCTCTCTGTGTTCTATCATGTTGAGACCTCTCTGTGTTCTATCATGTTGAGACCTCTGTGTTCTATCATGTTGAGACCTCTCTGTGTTCTATCATGTTGAGACCTCTCTGTGTTCTATCATGTTGAGACCTCTCTGTGTTCTATCATGTTGAGACCTCTGTGTTCTATCATGTTGAGACCTCTCTGTGTTCTATCATGTTGAGACCTCTCTGTGTTCTATCATGTTGAGACCTCTCTGTGTTCTATCATGTTGAGACCTCTCTGTGTTCTATCATGTTGAGACCTCTCTGTGTTCTATCATGTTGAGACCTCTCTGTGTTCTATCATGTTGAGACCTCACCTCTGTGTTCTATCATGTTGAGACCTCTCTGTGTTCTATCATGTTGAGACCTCTCTGTGTTCTATCATGTTGAGACCTCTTGTGTTCTATCATGTTGAGACCTCTCTGTGTTCTATCATGTTGAGACCTCTCTGTGTTCTATCATGTTGAGACCTCTCTGTGTTCTATCATGTTGAGACCTCTCTGTGTTCTATCATGTTGAGACCTCTCTGTTGTTTCTATCATGTTGAGACCTCTCTGTGTTCTATCATGTTGAGACCTCTCTGTGTTCTATCATGTTGAGACCTCTCTGTGTTCTATCATGTTGAGACCTCTCTGTGTTCTATCATGTTGAGACCTCTCTGTGTTCTATCATGTTGAGACCTCTCTGTGTTCTATCATGTTGAGACCTCTCTGTGTTGTGTTCTATCATGTTGAGACCTCTCTGTGTTCTATCATGTTGAGACCTCTCTGTGTTCTATCATGTTGAGACCTCTCTGTGTTCTATCATGTTGAGACCTCTCTGTGTTCTATAATGTTGAGACCTCTCTGTGTTCTATCATGTTGAGACCTCTCTGTGTTCTATCATGTTGAGACCTCTCTGTGTTCTATCATGTTGAGACCTCTTGTGTTCTATCATGTTGAGACCTCTCTGTGTTCTATCATGTTGAGACCTCTCTGTGTTCTATCATGTTGAGACCTCTCTGTGTTCTATCATGTTGAGACCTCTCTGTGTTCTATCATGTTGAGACCTCTGTGTTCTATCATGTTGAGACCTCTCTGTGTTCTATCATGTTGAGACCTCTCTGTGTTCTATCATGTTGAGACCTCTCTGTGTTCTATCATGTTGAGACCTCTCTGTGTTCTATCATGTTGAGACCTCTCTGTGTTCTATCATGTCATGTTGAGACCTCTCTGTGTTCTATCATGTTGAGACCTCTCTGTGTTCTATCATGTTGAGACCTCTCTGTGTTCTATCATGTTGAGACCTCTCTGTGTTCTATCATGTTGAGACCTCTGTGTTCTATCATGTTGAGACCTCTCTGTGTTCTATCATGTTGAGACCTCTCTGTGTTCTATCATGTTGAGACCTCTCTGTGTTCTATCATGTTGAGACCTCTCTGTGTTCTATCATGTTGAGACCTCTCTGTGTTCTATCATGTTGAGACCTCTCTGTGTTCTATCATGTTGAGACCTCTCTGTGTTCTATAATGTTGAGACCTCTCTGTGTTCTATCATGTTGAGACCTCTCTGTGTTCTATCATGTTGAGACCTCTCTGTGTTCTATCATGTTGAGACCTCTCTGTGTTCTATCATGTTGAGACCTCTCTGTGTTCTATAATGTTGAGACCTCTCTGTGTTCTATCATGTTGAGATGAGACCTCTTGTGTTCTATCATGTTGAGACCTCTCTGTGTTCTATCATGTTGAGACCTCTCTGTGTTCTATAATGTTGAGAACCTCTCTGTGTTCTATCATGTTGAGACCTCTCTGTGTTCTATCATGTTGAGACCTCTGTGTTCTATCATGTTGAGACCTCTCTGTGTTCTATCATGTTGAGACCTCTCTGTGTTCTATCATGTTGAGACCTCTCTGTGTTCTATCATGTTGAGACCTCTCTGTGTTCTATCATGTTGAGACCTCTCTGTGTTCTATCATGTTGAGACCTCTCTGTGTTCTATCATGTTGAGACCTCTCTGTGTTCTATCAAGTTGAGACCTCTCTGTGTTCTATCATGTTGAGACCTCTCTGTGTTCTATCATGTTGAGACCTCTGTGTGTTCTATCATGTTGAGACCTCTGTGTTCTATCATGTTGAGACCTCTCTGTGTTCTATCATGTTGAGACCTCTCTGTGTCTATCATGTTGAGACCTCTCTGTGTTCTATAATGTTGAGACCTCTCTGTGTTCTATCATGTTGAGACCTCTCTGTGTTCTATCATGTTGAGACCTCTCTGTGTTCTATCATGTTGAGACCTCTCTGTGTTCTATCATGTTGAGACCTCTCTGTGTTCTATCATGTTGAGACCTCTCTGTGTTCTATCATGTTGAGACCTCTCTGTGTTCTTATCATGTTGAGACCTCTCTGTGTTCTATAATGTTGAGACCTCTCTGTGTTCTATCATGTTGAGACCTCTCTGTGTTCTATCATGTTGAGACCTCTCTGTGTTCTATCATGTTGAGACCTCTCTGTGTTCTATCATGTTGAGACCTCTCTGTGTTCTATCATGTTGAGACCTCTGTGTTCTATCATGTTGAGACCTCTTGTGTTCTATCATGTTGAGACCTCTCTGTGTTCTATCATGTTGAGACCTCTCTGTGTTTGGTTCTATCATGTTGAGACCTCTCTGTGTTCTATCATGTTGAGACCTCTTGTGTTCTATCATGTTGAGACCTCTCTGTGTTCTATCATGTTGAGACCTCTCTGTGTTCTATCATGTTGAGACCTCTCTGTGTTCTATCATGTTGAGACCTCTCTGTGTTCTATCATGTTGAGACCTCTCTGTGTTCTATCATGTTGAGACCTCTCTGTGTTCTATCATGTTGAGACCTCTCTGTGTTCTATCATGTTGAGACCTCTCTGTGTTCTATCATGTTGAGACCTCTTGTGTTCTATCATGTTGAGACCTCTCTGTGTTCTATCATGTTGAGACCTCTCTGTGTTCTATCATGTTGAGACCTCTCTGTGTTCTATCATGTTGAGACCTCTCTGTGTTCTATAATGTTGAGACCTCTCTGTGTTCTATCATGTTGAGACCTCTCTGTGTTCTATCATGTTGAGACCTCTCTGTGTTCTATCATGTTGAGACCTCTCTTCTCTGTGTTCTATCATGTTGAGACCTCTCTGTGTTCTATCATGTTGAGACCTCTCTGTGTTCTATCATGTTGAGACCTCTCTGTGTTCTATCATGTTGAGACCTCTCTGTGTTCTATCATGTTGAGACCTCTCTGTGTTCTATCATGTTGAGACCTCTGTGTTCTATCATGTTGAGACCTCTCTGTGTTCTATCATGTTGAGACCTCTCTGTGTTCTATCATGTTGAGACCTCTCTGTGTTCTATCATGTTGAGACCTCTCTGTGTTCTATCATGTTGAGACCTCTCTGTGTTCTATCATGTTGAGACCTCTCTGTGTTCTATCATGTTGAGACCTCTCTGTGTTCTATCATGTTGAGACCTCTCTGTGTTCTATAATGTTGAGACCTCTCTGTGTTCTATAATGTTGAGACCTCTCTGTGTTCTATCATGTTGAGACCTCTCTGTGTTCTATCATGTTGAGACCTCTCTGTGTTCTATCATGTTGAGTTGAGACCTCTCTGTGTTCTATCATGTTGAGACCTCTCTGTGTTCTATCATGTTGAGACCTCTCTGTGTTCTATCATGTTGAGACCTCTCTGTGTTCTATCATGTTGAGACCTCTCTGTGTTCTATCATGTTGAGACCTCTGTGTTCTATCATGTTGAGA
Organism: Coregonus ussuriensis; assembly: GCA_031479575.1. Classification (NCBI taxonomy): domain Eukaryota; kingdom Metazoa; phylum Chordata; class Actinopteri; order Salmoniformes; family Salmonidae; genus Coregonus; species Coregonus ussuriensis. Next base: position 46,858,885 of record CM062489.1, on the reverse strand, counting down.
CCTCTGTGTTCTATCATGTTGATACCTCTCTGTGTTCTATCATGTTGAGACCTCTCTGTGTTCTATCATGTTGAGACCTCTCTGTGTTCTATCATGTTGAGACCTCTCTGTGTTCTATCATGTTGAGACCTCTCTGTGTTCTATCATGTTGAGACCTCTCTGTGTTCTATCATGTTGAGACCTCTGTGTTCTATCATGTTGAGACCTCTGTGTTCTATCATGTTGAGACCTCTCTGTGTTCTATCATGTTGAGACCTCTCTGTGTTCTATCATGTTGAGACCTCTCTGTGTTCTATCATGTTGAGACCTCTCTGTTCTGTGTTCTATCATGTTGAGACCTCTCTGTGTTCTATCATGTTGAGACCTCTCTGTGTTCTATCATGTTGAGACCTCTCTGTGTTCTATCATGTTGAGACCTCTCTGTGTTCTATCATGTTGAGACCTCTCTGTGTTCTATCATGTTGAGACCTCTCTGTGTTCTATCATGTTGAGACCTCTCTGTGTTCTATCATGTTGAGACCTCTCTGTGTTCTATCATGTTGAGACCTCTCTGTGTTCTATCATGTTGAGACCTCTCTGTGTTCTATCATGTTGAGACCTCTGTGTTCTATCACTGTTGAGACCTCTCTGTGTTCTATCATGTTGAGACCTCTCTGTGTTCTATCATGTTGAGACCTCTGTGTTCTATCATGTTGAGACCTCTCTGTGTTCTATCATGTTGAGACCTCTCTGTGTTCTATCATGTTGAGACCTCTCTGTGTTCTATCATGTTGAGACCTCTTGTCTTGTGTTCTATCATGTTGAGACCTCTCTGTGTTCTATCATGTTGAGACCTCTCTGTGTTCTATCATGTTGAGACCTCTCTGTGTTCTATCATGTTGAGACCTCTCTGTGTTCTATCATGTTGAGACCTCTCTGTGTTCTATCATGTTGAGACCTCTCTGTGTTCTATCATGTTGAGACCTCTCTGTGTTCTATCATGTTGAGACCTCTCTGTGTTCTATCATGTTGAGACCTCTCTGTGTTCTATCATGTTGAGACCTCTCTGTGTTCTATCATGTTGAGACCTCTCTGTGTTCTATCATGTTGAGACCTCTCTGTGTTCTATCATGTTGAGACCTCTCTGTGTTCTATCATGTTGAGACCTCTCTGTGTTCTATCATGTTGAGACCTCTCTGTGTTCTATCATGTTGAGACCTCTCTGTGTTCTATCATGTTGAGACCTCTCTGTGTTCTATCATGTTGAGACCTCTCTGTGTTCTATCATGTTGAGACCTCTCTGTGTTCTATCATGTTGAGACCTCTCTGTGTTCTATAATGTTGAGACCTCTCTGTGTTCTATCATGTTGAGACCTCTGTGTTCTATCATGTTGAGACCTCTCTGTGTTCTATCATGTTGAGACCTCTCTGTGTTCTATCATGTTGAGACCTCTCTGTGTTCTATCATGTTGAGACCTCTCTGTGTTCTATCATGTTGAGACCTCTCTGTGTTCTATCATGTTGAGACCTCTCTGTGTTCTATCATGTTGAGACCTCTCTGTGTTCTATCATGTTGAGACCTCTCTGTGTTCTATCATGTTGAGACCTCTGTGTTCTATCATGTTGAGACCTCTCTGTGTTCTATCATGTTGAGACCTCTCTGTGTTCTATCATGTTGAGACCTTCTGTGTTCTATCACGTTGAGACTCTCTGTGTTCTATCATGTTGAGACCTCTCTGTGTTCTATCATGTTGAGACCTCTCTGTGTTCTATCATGTTGAGACCTCTCTGTGTTCTATCATGTTGAGACCTCTCTGTGTTCTATCATGTTGAGACCTCTCTGTGTTCTATCATGTTGAGACCTCTGTGTTCTATCATGTTGAGACCTCTCTGTGTTCTATAATGTTGAGACCTCTCTGTGTTCTATCATGTTGAGACCTCTCTGTGTTCTATCATGTTGAGACCTCTCTGTGTTCTATCATGTTGAGACCTCTCTGTGTTCTATCATGTTGAGACCTCTGTGTTCTATCATGTTGAGACCTCTCTGTGTTCTATCATGTTGAGACCTCTCTGTGTTCTATCATGTTGAGACCTCTCTGTGTTCTATCATGTTGAGACCTCTCTGTGTTCTATCATGTTGAGACCTCTCTGTGTTCTATCATGTTGAGACCTCTCTGTGTTCTATCATGTTGAGACCTCTCTGTGTTCTATCATGTTGAGACCTCTCTGTGTTCTATCATGTTGAGACCTCTGTGTTCTATCATGTTGAGACCTCTGTGTTCTATAATGTTGAGACCTCTCTGTGTTCTATAATGTTGAGACCTCTCTGTGTTCTATCATGTTGAGACCTCTCTGTGTTCTATCATGTTGAGACCTCTCTGTGTTCTATCATGTTGAGACCTCTCTGTGTTCTATAATGTTGAGACCTCTCTGTGTTCTATAATGTTGAGACCTCTCTGTGTTCTATCACGTTGAGACCTCTCTGTGTTCTATAATGTTGAGACCTCTCTGTGTTCTATCATGTTGAGACCTCTTGTGTTCTATCATGTTGAGACCTCTCTGTGTTCTATAAGGTTGAGACCTCTCTGTGTTCTATAATGTTGAGAACTCTCTGTGTTCTATCATGTTGAGACCTCTCTGTGTTCTATCATGTTGAGACCTCTTGTGTTCTATCATGTTGAGACCTCTCTGTGTTCTATCATGTTGAGACCTCTGTGTTCTATAATGTTGAGACCTCTCTGTGTTCTATAATGTTGAGACCTCTCTGTGTTCTATCATGTTGAGACCTCTGTGTTCTATCATGTTGAGACCTCTGTGTTCTATCATGTTGAGACCTCTCGTGTGTTCTATCATGTTGAGACCTCTGTGTTCTATAATGTTGAGACCTCTCTTGTGTTCTATCATGTTGAGACCTCTCTGTTTCTATCATGTTGAGACCTCTCTGTGTTCTATCATGTTGAGAACTCTCTGTGTTCTATCATGTTGAGGACCTCTCTGTGTTCTATCATGTTGAGACCTCTCTGTGTTCTATCATGTTGAGACCTCTGTGTTCTATTCATGTTGAGACCTCTTGTGTTCTATCATGTTGAGACCTCTCTGTGTTCTATCATGTTGAGACCTCTCTGTGTTCTATCATGTTGAGAACCTCTCTGTGTTCTATATAGTTGAGACCTCTCTGTGTTCTATCATGTTGAGACCTCTGTGTTCTATCATGTTGAGACCTCTCTGTGTTCTATCATGTTGAGACCTCTGTGTTCTATCATGTTGAGAACTCTCTGTGTTCTATCATGTTGAGACCTCTGTGTGTTCTATCATGTTGAGACCTCTGTGTTCTATCATGTTGAGACCTCTCTGTGTTCTATAATGTTGAGACCTCTCTGTGTTCTATAATGTTGAGACCTCTCTGTGTTCTATCTTGTTGAGACCTCTCTGTGTTCTATCATGTTGAGACCTCTGTGTTCTATCATGTTGAGACCTCTCTGTGTTCTATCATGTTGAGACCTCTTGTGTTCTATCATGTTGAGACCTCTCTGTGTTCTATCATGTTGAGACCTCTGTGTTCTATCATGTTGAGACCTCTCTGTGTTCTATCATGTTGAGACCTCTCTGTGTTCTATCATGTTGAGACCTCTCTGTGTTCTATCATGTTGAGACCTCTCTGTGTTCTATCACGTTGAGACCTCTCTGTGTTCTATCATGTTGAGACCTCTGTGTTCTATCATGTTGAGACCTCTGTGTTCTATAATGTTGAGACCTCTCTGTGTTCTATCATGTTGAGACCTCTCTGTGTTCTATCATGTTGAGACCTCTCTGTGTTCTATCATGTTGAGAACTCTCTGTGTTCTATCATGTTGAGACCTCTCTGTGTTCTATCATGTTGAGACCTCTCTGTGTTCTATCATGTTGAGACCTCTCTGTGTTCTATCATGTTGAGACCTCTCTGTGTTCTATCATGTTGAGACCTCTCTGTGTTCTATCATGTTGAGACCTCTCTGTGTTCTATAATGTTGAGACCTCTCTGTGTTCTATAATGTTGAGACCTCTCTGTGTTCTATCATGTTGAGACCTCTCTGTGTTCTATAATGTTGAGACCTCTCTGTGTTCTATCATGTTGAGACCTCTCTGTGTTCTATCATGTTGAGACCTCTTGTGTTCTATAATGTTGAGACCTCTCTGTGTTCTATAATGTTGAGAACTCTCTGTGTTCTATCATGTTGAGACCTCTCTGTGTTCTATCATGTTGAGACCTCTGTGTTCTATCATGTTGAGACCTCTCTGTGTTCTATCTTGTTGAGACCTCTGTGTTCTATAATGTTGAGACCTCTCTGTGTTCTATAATGTTGAGACCTCTCTGTGTTCTATCATGTTGAGACCTCTGTGTTCTATCATGTTGAGACCTCTGTTCTATCATGTTTAGACCTCTGTGTTCTATAATGTTGAGACCTCTCTCTGTTCTATAATGTTGAGACCTCTCTGTGTTCTATCATGTTGAGACCTCTCTGTGTTCTATCATGTTGAGACCTCTCTGTGTTCTATCATGTTGAGACCTCTCTGTGTTCTATAATATTGAAACCTCTCTGTGTTCTATAATGTTGAGACCTCTCTGTGTTCTATCACGTTGAGTTCTCTCTGTGTTCTATAATGTTGAGACCTCTATGTGTTCTATCATGTTGAGACCTTTGTGTTCTATCATGTTGAGACCTCTTTGTGTTCTGTAAGGTTGAGACCTCTCTGTGTTCTATAATGTTGAGAACTCTCTGTGTTCTATCATGTTGTGACCTCTCTGTGTTCTATCATGTTGAGACCTCTGTGTTCTATCATGTTGAGACCTCTCTGTGTTCTATCTTGTTGAGACCCCTGTGTTCTATAATGTTGAGACCTCTCTGTGTTCTATAATGTTGAGACCTCTCTGTGTTATATCATGTTGAGACCTCTCTGTGTTCTATCATGTTGAGATCTCTCTGTGTTCTATCATGTTGAGACCTCTCTGTGTTCTATCATGTTGATACCTCTGTGTTCTATCATGTTGAGAACTATGTGTTCTATCATGTTGAGACCTCTTTGTGTTCTATCATGTTGAGACCTTTAGGTTCTATCATGTAGAGTCCTTTGTGTGTTCTACCATGTAGAGACCTCTATGTGTTCTATCATGTTGAGACCTCTCTGTGTTCTATCATGTTGAGACCTCTGTGTTCTATCATGTTGAGACCACTGTGTTCTATAATGTTGAGACCTCTCTGTGTTCTATAATGTTGAGACCTCTCTGTGTTATATCATGTTGAGACCTCTCTGTGTTCTATCACGTTGAGAACTCTCTGTGTTCTATCATGTTGAGACCTCTCTGTGTTCTATCATGTTGATACCTCTGTGTTCTATCATGTTGAGAACTCTGTGTTCTATCATGTTGAGACCTCTTTGTGTTCTATCATGTTGAGACCTCTGTTCTATCATGTTGAGACCTCTGTGTTCTATAATGTTGAGACCTCTCTCTGTTCTATAATGTTGAGACCTCTCTGTGTTCTATCATGTTGAGACCTCTCTGTGTTCTATCATGTTGAGACCTCTGTGTTCTATTATGTTGAGACCTCTGTGTTCTATCATGTTGAGACCACTTTGTGTTCTATCATGTTGAGACCTCTCTGTGTTCTATCATGTTGAGACCTTTAGGTTCTATCATGTAGAGTCCTCTGTGTGTTCTATCATGTAGAGACCTCTGTGTGTTCTATCATGTTGAGACCTCTCTGTGTTCTATCATGTTGAGACCTCTCTGTGTTCTATCACGTTGAGACCTCTGTGTGTTCTATCATGTTGAGACCTCTGTGTTCTATCATGTTGAGACCTCTGTGTTCTATAATGTTGAGACCTCTCTGTGTTCTATAATGTTGAGACCTCTCTGTGTTCTATCATGTTGAGACCTCTCTGTGTTCTATCACGTTGAGAACTCTCTGTGTTCTATCATGTTGAGACCTCTGTGTTCTATCATGTTGAGACCACTTTGTGTTCTATCATGTTGAGACCTCTCTGTGTTCTATCATGTTGAGACCTCTCTGTGTTCTATAATATTGAAACCTCTCTGTGTTCTATAATGTTGAGACCTCTCTGTGTTCTATCACGTTGAGTTCTCTCTGTGTTCTATAATGTTGAGACCTCTATGTGTTCTATCATGTTGAGACCTTTGTGTTCTATCATGTTGAGACCTCTTTGTGTTCTGTAAGGTTGAGACCTCTCTGTGTTCTATAATGTTGAGAACTCTCTGTGTTCTATCATGTTGAGACCTCTCTGTGTTCTATCATGTTGAGACCTCTGTGTTCTATCATGTTGAGACCTCTCTGTGTTCTATCTTGTTGAGACCTCTGTGTTCTATAATGTTGAGACCTCTCTGTGTTCTATAATGTTGAGACCTCTCTGTGTTATATCATGTTGAGACCTCTCTGTGTTCTATCACGTTGAGATCTCTCTGTGTTCTATCATGTTGAGACCTCTCTGTGTTCTATCATGTTGATACCTCTGTGTTCTATCATGTTGAGAACTCTGTGTTCTATCATGTTGAGACCTCTTTGTGTTCTATCATGTTGAGACCTTTAGGTTCTATCATGTAGAGTCCTTTGTGTGTTCTATCATGTAGAGACCTCTATGTGTTCTATCATGTTGAGACCTCTCTGTGTTCTATCATGTTGAGACCTCTGTGTTCTATCATGTTGAGACCTCTGTGTTCTATAATGTTGAGACCTCTCTGTGTTCTATAATGTTGAGACCTCTCTGTGTTATATCATGTTGAGACCTCTCTGTGTTCTATCACGTTGAGAACTCTCTGTGTTCTATCATGTTGAGACCTCTCTGTGTTCTATCATGTTGATACCTCTGTGTTCTATCATGTTGAGAACTCTGTGTTCTATCATGTTGAGACCTCTTTGTGTTCTATCATGTTGAGACCTTTAGGTTCTATCATGTAGAGTCCTTTGTGTGTTCTATCATGTAGAGACCTCTATGTGTTCTATCATGTTGAGACCTCTCTGTGTTCTATCATGTTGAGACCTCTCTGTGTTCTATCACGTTGAGACCTCTGTGTGTTCTATCATGTTGAGACCTCTGTTCTATCATGTTGAGACCTCTGTGTTCTATAATGTTGAGACCTCTCTCTGTTCTATAATGTTGAGACCTCTCTGTGTTCTATCATGTTGAGACCTCTCTGTGTTCTATCATGTTGAGACCTCTGTGTTCTATCATGTTGAGACCTCTGTGTTCTATCATGTTGAGACCACTTTGTGTTCTATCATGTTGAGACCTCTCTGTGTTCTATCATGTTGAGACCTTTAGGTTCTATCATGTAGAGTCCTCTGTGTGTTCTATCATGTAGAGACCTCTGTGTGTTCTATCATGTTGAGACCTCTCTGTGTTCTATCATGTTGAGACCTCTCTGTGTTCTATCACGTTGAGACCTCTGTGTGTTCTATCATGTTGAGACCTCTGTGTTCTATCATGTTGAGACCTCTGTGTTCTATAATGTTGAGACCTCTCTGTGTTCTATAATGTTGAGACCTCTCTGTGTTCTATCATGTTGAGACCTCTCTGTGTTCTATCACGTTGAGAACTCTCTGTGTTCTATCATGTTGAGACCTCTCTGTGTTCTATCATTTTGAGACCTCTGTGTTCTATCATGTTGAGACCTCTGTGTTCTATCATGTTGAGACCACTTTGTGTTCTATCATGTTGAGACCTCTCTGTGTTCTATCATGTTGAGACCTTTAGGTTCTATCATGTAGAGTCCTCTGTGTGTTCTATCATGTAGATACCTCTGTGTGTTCTATCATGTTGAGACCTCTCTGTGTTCTATCATGTTGAGACCTCTCTGTGTTCTATCACGTTGAGACCTCTGTGTGTTCTATCATGTTGAGACCTCTCTGTGTTCTATCATGTTGAGACCTCTCTGTGTTCTATCATGTTGAGACCTCTCTGTGTTCTATAATGCTGAAACCTTTCTGTGTTCTATAATGTTGAGACCTCTCTGTGTTCTATCATGTTGAGACCTTTGTTTTCTATCATGTTGAGACCTCTCTGTGTTCTATCACGTTGAGACCTCTCTGTGTTCTATCATGTTGAGACCTCTCTGTGTTCTATCATGTTGAGACCTTTCTGTGTTCTATCATGTTGAGGCCTCTCTGTGTTTTATCATGTTGAGACCTCTCTGTGTTCTATAATGTTGAGACCTCTCTGTGTTCTATAATGTTGAGATTTTTCTGTGTTCTATCATGTTGAGACCTCTCTGTGTTCTATCATGTTGAGACCTCTGTGTTCTATCATGTTGAGACCTCTCTTTGTTCTATCTTGTCGAGACCTCTCTGTGTTCTATCATGTTGAGACCTCTGTGTTCTATCATGTTGAGACCTCTGTGTTCTATAATGTTGAGACCTCTCTGTGTCCTATAATGTTGAGACCTCTCTGTGTTCTATCATGTTGAGACCTCTCTGTGTTCTATCACGTTGAGACCTCTCTGTGTTCTATCATGTTGAGACCTCTCTGTGTTCTATCATGTTGAGACCTTTGGGTTCTATCATGTAGAGACCTCTGTGTGTTCTATCATGTAGAGACCTCTCTGTGTTCTATCATGTTGAGACCTTTGTGTTCTATCATGAAGAGACCTCTGTGTGTTCTATCATGTTGAGACCTCTCTGTGTTCTATCACGTTGAGACCTCTCTGTGTTCTATCATGTTGAGACCTCTCTGTGTTCTATCATGTTGAGACCTCTGTGTTCTATCATGTTGAGACCTCTCTGTGTTCTATCATGTTGAGACCTCTCTGTGTTCTATCATGTTGAGACCTCTCTGTGTTCTATCATGTTGAGACCTCTGTGTTCTATCATGTTGAGACCTCTCTGTGTTCTATCATGTTGAGACCTCTCTGTGTTCTATCATGTTGAGACCTCTGTGTGTTCTATCATGTTCTAATGCTGACAGTCATGTTGAGACCTCTGTGTGTCCTATCATGTTCTAATGATGACAGTCATGTTGAAACCTCTGTGTGTTCTAGCTGTAGTTCATTAGATGAGTGGTATAGTACTGCTGCATGTATAGTATAGTCTCTGTCAGTCTCTCTCTCTCTCTCTCTCTCTCTCTCTCTCTCTCTTTCTCTCTCTTTCTCTCTCTTTCTCTCTCTCTCTCTCTGCCTCTCTCTCTCTCTCTCCCTCTCTCTCTCTCTCTCTCTCTCTCTCTCTCTCTCTCTCGCTCTCTCACTTTCTCTCTCTCTCTCTCTCTCTCTCTCTCTCTCTCTCTCTCTCTCTCTCTCTCTCTCTCTCTCTCTCTCTCTCTCTCTCTCTCTCTCTCTCTCTCTCTCTCTCTCCAGAGGTCAATGTTTATTCGCAAATGCAACACCGGCTGTAATCAATACAATTATCCAACGGAAGGCTCTGATTGGCTATTGTGATCCAACCTGTGACTTCTCTGCCAGGTCTGTGATTTGGCTGTGACATTCATAAAGATGAGATCTGCGTTTCAATTGGCACCCTATTCCCTATGTAGTGCACTACTTTTAACCAGGCCCCATAGAGCTCTTGTCGAAAGAAGGCCCTATGTAGGGAATAGGCTGCCATTTGGGATGCAGTGGGGAAGAGAGAAGTGATTAGTGCATGGATACAGATGTAGGATCTTAATTTGAGCCAGTTTGCTACAGCAAGAAAATTATCCTGCAGCATCAGGAAATGTGAATTATTATGTGGATTATAATTCATGCACATATGTTGTAGTGGAAGTCTGAAATTTGAAAGTGGAATGACAAACTTCAGAAGCTCTTTTAAACCTCATATACACTACAAGCGTTACATTCCCTTCATCGCAGGAAAGTTCTCCTGCAACAGGCTGATCAAATTAAGATCCTACACCTGTATGTTGTGACATGATTGCCCATAGGTAGGTCTGTTTTACTGTACTGCTGGATGTATGACAGCTTATTTTACTGTACTGCTGGATGTATGACAGCTTGTTTTACTGTACTGCTGGATGTATGACAGCTTGTTTTACTGTACTGCTGGATGTATGACAGCTTGTTTTACTGTTCTGCTGGATGTATGACAGCTTGTTTTACTGTACTGCTGGATGTATGACAGTTTGTTTTACTGTACTGCTGGATGTATGACAGCTTGTTTTACTGTACTGCTGGATGTATGACAGCTTGTTTTACTGTACTGCTGGATGTATGACAGCTTGTTTTACTGTACTGCTGGATGTATGACAGCTTGTTTTACTGTACTGCTGGATGTATGACAGCTTGAGGATTTAATTGCTGGTTGTTGTTGTATATGTCTATATGTCTTGATCATTGATATCATAGGATTATACTATAACATATAAACAACTAAGCATGCTTAATTATAAACATTTCTTGAGCATTTATCAAACATGTACTATACATACTCCTGAGTGAAACATAGTTTGGTGTTTAGTTCTGGTGCTTATAAGACCAACAGAGAGTAGTTTAGACAGAGATAAATAGAGGGGGATTGGAATAATTACCTTGTTAAAGAAACTGGATACATAACAGCCTACTCCTGTATTCAGCATAAAAATATGCTGAAATGATATTTTTCTCGGCTCTATTCAAAGCTCTTTAATGCCCCCTATCGGAGGCTACAGGAACTGCATCACAGATACAAAGAAACACAGGTGTTGTTAATTTATTAGATAGCGGATAACATTGTTTCTTATGATGATGTTACCCTGTATTATGAGATATTATGATGATAATGGACCTATAAGGCTCTGTATAGGGAATGTGGTGCCATTTGGGACATAGAAGAGGTTTTTCCAGCGCATTCAGTAACATTTCCATTTATCAACTGCTCTGTACAGAAGGTTCACCAACTTGTGGGAAATTCCACAAAATGAGTTCCTTTTGCTGCTCTTTGATATTTTAAGTAGAAATTGTGCACCAGTATTGCATTTTAAATGCCTGTCTTATTAAATTAACATGGAACATTTCCACATGGAAAATTCAATAAATCAGATTTTTTATATGAATAAAGAATTGCTAAAGTGCCAAAATTCTGCATTTTGACATGTCCCTCTGTGCACTCTTTGTGACTTCTAGGAACATTTTAACCCACTTAACCACAACATTTACCATAGTTGTAAAGCCCTAGTTATTTCTGAAGATTATTATTCATTGAACGTGATTAGTGATTCATTTTAAGCTCAACCTTGTTATGTGAACTCAACTCTCGTTTTAGTATGGTGAAACTATTCCTTTTAAAATATGTTTTTCTAAAGAAACATTGAACATCTAATAGTTAAATCATAGTGTAAAAGCAGGTTCTACTCTTTTTGGCCAATTTCTGGTGTTTTGTGGTGGAAAACTAAGTGGGTCGAGCATAACACGTCAACCCTGTTACCCATAGATAGACAGGCTAGAAATGTTTAAACATCTTTTTGTGAAGCTTGTGTTCAATTGCCCCTCCCTGTTGAACATAACACGCTTCCATTCCCCCTGTCACAAGGCGATTTATGGCTGATTTAAGAGGAAATCCTCAACCCTGTTACGATCAACCCTGTTACGGTCAACCCTGTTACGATCAACCCTGTTACGATCAACCCTGTTACGATCAACCCTGTTGCTTCATTAGGCACTTAACAGGCACTTACTATATATATATATATATATATATATATATATATATATATATATATATATATATTTTTTTTTTTTTACCTGTTGAGATGAAAAGATGGAAAGATGTGTTTCTTATTAAGTTGAACATGTGCTCTTCATGACTGAATGTTAAAATGAGGTGAAATCAAAAAAATATTTTTTACACTACCCAAAAGGGACTCGTTTCTTGGAATGACCCATATGGGTCATTTTCAGACCATGCCAAAGAGATCTGGAAAAAATGACAAAGAAACATGAATATGAATCAAATTCAATTAATCAATTTCAGTTGAGCAATGATAAGTGTATCGCCGTGTCATTGATATGAACTTTTCAGCACAGCTAATCCTTCAGTGTCCATGGCTAGACTCTATTGTTTACCTTAGTTGTTGTAGTTAGTACAGGAGAAGGCCTTGGCTGACTTCATAACCTCTAGATCTATGGAAGCTCAGGTGGATTGGGTCGATATGGCCTCTCTCAACACAGGTTGATGCATCACAGGGGGAAAGCATGGTCTGTCATCTCTGAAATACCTCGCTTAGCCCCCCCCAAAAAAATCCCATTCACAGAGATACATAGAGATAGTTTAGTAGTATTGTTTTTCACCAGGGACATGGGTTTAAGGGTTAAAGGCAGGACAATGAAGCAGAAAAATGGGCATTCAAGTGTATTTAAACAATTATTAGGTTTTATGTGATTATTGGGAGAGCTGAGTTACTCTCTAAACAGCACTGTTTAGAGAGTGTTTCTAATGTTTCTAATTCAAATACTGAGAATATAAACAAAACATGCCTTTATTTCTTAAATAAATATTGGAGTGACAGTCAATATACTGGCCAAACCTCATCCTAAATTTCCTTTGTTGAAAAAAAGAGATCTGCAAATTGATGTCAGAAATAGTTTTTTCAGATTTATAGTCCTTTATATTCCTGGCACTGGCCAACACCCAAGGGTGTAAAAAAACCCAGAGCAAATAATGCCTTACTACCACTAATGGAACCGGAATGTTAAATGATGTAAATGAGTTCTAGAACCCATTAGGAACATGGCCAGTTTTAATAAATTGGGTATCTGTTCTACTTCTTATCAAGCCAGTTGGCACGGTAATGCATGGGAGAGGTACATTTAATTTAATGTTAATTGCTCTTCGTAATGTTATTCCTGCCTCTGTGACCTAATGAGAGATACTATAATATATTATTACAAACTTTGGGAGGCCGTTTGGGGGTTTTAATTGGGGACAATAATAAAGTATGTTGGGGACACGTCTATACTAATTTGACAGGCCAATTAGAGGATGGTTTAAGTGGGTTCTCATTGTGTTGTCTGCGGTGTTGGCCTGAATGGCCTGTCCCATTGAAAATTCCTTGTTTAGTAGTTTTTTTTTACAGGTATTTGATTCATATCAATTTATAAGATATTATCTGTTATGATTTTGTGACGAATGAACCCTTGAAATAAGTTCTGAGTTTGGGGTTTGGAAAGAAACAATTTTTTTTATTGGACTGGTGTATTCTACTAAACCAGACAACACTTTAAAGACTCCTCCTGCTGACAGCATGTCTGCTGGGCTTCATGGTAGATAAGTATGTGACCGATGTTGCCTGGTAGCTGCCCACTGTTCTGACAACCTGACATCTAAAGGTAGCTACCAAGGCTTTCAGGAAACATTTGATTAGTCAACATCGCCCCAAGGAGCAACTCTGCAAACAACTGAACTGTCTGGGCTGGGAGAGAGAAGTACAGTCCTTAACCCACAGCCTAAGCTGCTTAGTGTGGAGGAGAATGTATGAATGCGTCCCAAATGGTACCATATGCCCTTTATAGTGCACAGGGCTCTGGTCAAAAGTAGAGCACTACATAGGGAATAGGGTACCATTTGGGACGCATCCTCTGAGTGCTTACTCACACATATCTGTGTGCTGCTGAAGTGTCATTTAGTCTGCAGATCCTCTTAGCATAAAGAAAGCGTTGATACATACTAAAGACTATTGCAGTGTGGCTCAGTTTAATAATCTGGTGCCTGCAGAACAAACCTTCCACTGGGATTAAACCATAACACAGCTCTGTAATCTGTAATCCCTCTGGGGTGGACCAGTCCTCTGGCCGGGGGCCATTTCCTCAAATTCCCAAAGTCCTTGTCCTCCTTGCCTCTGATCCATGGAGTATGGTGGTGGACTTCACATATGTAGGATTTTGGCACTCTCAGTGATGTCATGATGTCTTTCCTTAACTTTCACAAGAAGCAGTCAATTGCCTTTAATCTTTTTCTTACTGTTCACTTGATTCAGAATGTTTTAATGTTCATAGAGGAGAAAGTAGTTAAGCAATTGGTAGACTGTTAACTTTCAAAAGTACCACTTTTAAGCATGAAAAACTCTTTGGGCATGACTTTTCCAAAATCTCTGACCTCATGCTCACTTGTTGAGACTGATTGGAGGCAATGCCTCATACATGAGCTAGAGAGATAGAGAGTTTCTCTTTGTTGGAAAGTTGCCTTTGCAACCCTCTGTCTGTTCGTCACAGCCCCAGATGTATAAAGCCTATTACAGAGCCTGAAACTAAAGAGGAAGAATAAAAGTTACGCAATTGGTAAACTCTTACTATTTCCTCAAATCTCTGAACTCTTCTTACTTCTAGACATTTTACATTTTTGCAGACTCTCTTATCCAGAGCAACTTACAGTAGTGAGTGCTTACACTTTCATACTGGTCACCCGTGGGAATCTAACACACAACCCTGGCTATTGATTTCATGATCCTTGGGCAAAGTAAAACGTCTGCTCTTCGTTGAGGAATTAGAGCTGCACATACTGCAGATACTTTCTCTCTCCTCTTCAATCACCAGGAGACTGAGATACCTTGGAGCTGTTAATATTCATGAACTCTCTGGTGACTTAGAGAACGGAAAAGAACAGCGGAAAAGTCCTCAGAAAAGTCGATTGTCGAGTAAGTTAGAGAAGACAAAGTCCGGAGTAGAGTTTCACCCCAGACATTAGGTAGAGACGTTTGTCATTTGTAAGAAACTTTGCTTCAGTGTTGCAATACGTTCTGCATTGCTCATTTCAGTCTGGTATGGCATATACGGCATAACGTATTAAATTGATGCTAGAAAGGTTATGTATCACTTCAACCAGTATTTTTGAAAAGTAGTGCTCGCGAGCCAAAACGGTTCCCCGAAAATTGTGTACAACATCACCCATTTCATATGAGATGTTACGTCCTGCAAAACAACAAAAAAGTATATATTATTGTTATATATCTTATTAAATTAACTACTTATATTAATTATCATATAAGATGACACATTTCTAACATAAACTCTTAAGATTGTATCTAAGTTAAAGTCTCTCTGTATGAGTAGTGCATCTCAACACTTTCACTTTGTGACTAGTGAGGCGCAATTAAAAGTCAATTAGTCCCTCGTTTAGCCCCGATCGAATTGTACACCCTGGTAATTGATTGTAATGGAAATGACTTGACCACTATTTTCATAAGCTGACAGTGTGATGACGCCAATTTAATGGCTGCTCCATTCCTGGTTAATTGTGGTTGGTGATTGGTGGACCTCTGGAGTTCTGACTTCCATACTAATTAACTAATCATTGGCTACTAAATGATGCAACCTGGAATAATTGAATCAGACAGTGTAGAAACAATGATAGGATGTAGTAGGAATAGAATGTTGAAGCACTGTAGAAACAGAGTAAAAATATGACATTATTAGTCAGCAAAACATAGTCCAAATGTGATGTTCGTCCACCACAATAAAGAGAAAGGTACATATTTTTCACTACAAAGGAAGCATAAGAGTGTAGAATCAACAAGCAACTAATGCTAGTAAAAACATGTGTTTAGATAGATTTTATGGCACAGAGGGATTTTGTGACATTCCTACACCAAACACTGAGGAAATCTACTAAGGAAATCTACTGAGGAAATATTATTATGTGATGTGGCGATTCATGAGGATGCCACACCACGAAGGCTTTAACCCTATTTACACTGTAGATACTCTTATATGACATTTAAGGGTGTGTCTGAGAGAAGTCTAGCAGAATCTCCTACAAGCTGGTTTGGGAGGATGGCTTTGGATAGGTTATCTGTGCTTTCAGTTGAAGACCGCAGAGATCTCTCTCTCTCTCTCTCTCTCTCTCTCTCTCTCTCTCTCTCTCTCTCTCTCTCTCTCTCTCTCTCTCTCTCTCTCTCTCTCTCTCTCTCTCTCTCTCTCTCTCTCTCTTTCTCTCTCTCTTAATAGCACCTCCCTAGTCACAAAGTGAAAGTGTTGAGATGCACTATTCATACAGAGAGCTAGTTCTGCTTTCAGACATTCACTTAATTACATTATTGAGAGCGAGAGAGAGAGAGAGAAAGAGAGAGAGAGAGAGAGAGAAAGAGAAAGAGAGAGAGAGAGAGAAAGAGAGAGAGAAAGAGAGAGAGAGAGAGAGAGAGAGATGGAGACATAGAGACATAGAGACATAGCGACGTAGAGTTTCTCTTTGTTGGAATGTTGTCTTTGCAACTGTTTGTCTGTCTGTCAAAGCCCCAGATGTATAAAACCTAGTTCAGAGCCTGCCTGCCACATGTTGAGACTTGGCTAGCTCTACAAAGACCTATTGATTTCATGATCCTTGGGCAAGGTAAAACGTCTGCTCTTCATTGAGGAATTAGAGCTGCACGTACTGCAGATAGGCCGAGGATACATTCTCTCTCCTCTTCAATCAGAGAGAGAGAGAGAGAGAGAGAGAGAGAGAGAGAGAGAAAGAGAGAGAGAGAGATTTCTCAGACAATACCCTCATATCTACAGTCATTCCTTTTCAAATATTTGCTGAATGGAATTTATGCACATATTTTAATCCCCACATAGAATATGAATGAACCCATAGTTTAATAATTAGCATTGTATAATTAGCTAAATTAAAAGCTAATTATTATGTTGTGCCATTCCTTATTCATTGGTAGTGTATGTAACACATAATTATCAATATCCTACTACCTATTCTGATACACATACAGTTGAGGTAAAGTGCAGTGAGAGCTCAATGGCATCACTGGAGCTGACGGCTTACTCCAGAAAGCTCTTCTCATGTAAAGTGTTGGCTGCTGATATTGGCCACTGTTTGTTGCACATGAATCCCAATGTTCCATTCAACACCTCCGGCTACACTGTATTTGCCCTGCAGTATGTCCAGTCAGTAGCTACAGTGTGTTTGAGCAGTAGGGATGTACAGCTGGAGGAATGAATGAAGCTGGTTCTTTTGTTTCGTGGTTATGTAAGGTGATGTTCCCAATCCGTAATAAAATACATGCTATAACCTTCATGCTATATTAGCTTTCCTAGCTGAGGACCACAGAAGGAAATCAGTGTGTAAAATTGACGAGAACCCATCTAACCTATTTCAGCCCAGGGTTCTCCCCTAAGAATGTAAGAAGGGCGCTGCACCAGCTTGTGGACTGGCTGTGCCACTGTGTAAAAACAAATAATATACTACTTTATTTGTTATCATTTAAAGCTCTAGATTGCAGAAAATGGCAGTGACAGGTCTTAAAAAATGCTAAAATTACACCACCTTACTCATCAGTACCACCTTGTTAAAAATCCCTGTGGAGATCACTGCAGCCACTATTTCAGCCCATATAACCTATTTCAGCCCATATAACCTATTTCAGCCCATATACGTAACCAATTTCAGCCCATATAAACTATTTCAGCCCATATGAACTATTTCCAGTTATCTCTGTGGCATTGGTCTAATCCCAGATGAAATTTCCTTCCCAGCATGCCATGCTCGATAAATCAAGCCAATCGGTGGTCACAGACAACGTTGTTTTTCTCGGGAATGAAGACATAGTAAAGTTGATTAGGTCTGATGGAAGTGACACAGCCAGTGGTGCGATGCGGCAAGGGTTGTTGCAGATCGGAGCAGAGAGAGAGAGAGTGCGCGTCCCAAATGGCACCCTATTCCCTATATAGGGTCTGGTCAAAAGTAGTGCACTATGTTGGGAATAGGGTTGCCATTTGGGATGCAGACAGGACGTTTATTAGGGCCAGTATGTTGTGTATAGTATAATATTTATGACAGGTCCTCATCCTCTCACAGGGCATTGTGCTATTGGCTGTCTTCTCCTATCAACTTTACACACGTCTGAAATAACCTGGGATATGAGGAATGGACTTCACTTTCAATCCCAATTTTTACCAATAAGACCAAATACTCTGTCTACTACTGTAGATACACTTACGTGTTCTTCGTTGTGGGCAGAAAAGCACCTGCACCTGGAATGGAAGATTTGTTTTGAGTGGGAGGTTTGTATGGAAATGTAACTGTAAATTCACCATCTATACTGACTCCACAGTACCTGAAGACAAGAAACAAGATACATATCAACATAATGAGGTGTTGAAGGCCGATCAACATTTCCTTGGCTTGGTCCTCTATCTTACAGCAGATTCCCTTGACATGGAAAACTAAAATGAAAACATACAATATCTCAACTGAGCTCAGATCATTCACTGCTCTACTTTCATATTTTATTCATGTCCACACCAGTAGAATGAAATGGCGAAGGCGGTATCTGTCACTGATTTCATTCACTGGGGAAATAATGACATTTTATTTCAACCCCGGCAATCCATATGACTTGGTAAGGTCATAAACCAGTCTATTCTCTTATTCTTGCTCTGAAAAAAATACACTGAGTGGACAAAACATTAGGAACACATCCTTTTGCCCTCAGAACAGCCTCAGTTCATCGGGGCATGGACTCTACAAGGTGCAGAAAGTGTTCCACATGGACGCTGCTATTTCAGCTCAGGTTCAAAAGACCTCTAGTCAAAGGACAAGCCCTTTCTCACAACATACAACTTCAGATTTGCTATTATAAAACCATTTCTGTTTGGTTTATTGATATGCGGTTTCGGTTCAGTAGCTCTGATGTGCGTCATTAATAGTCTTCCTGTCTGAAACACCCTCCAGGCTTACAGTGTTCCTACCCAGCCAGACTGGACACCATTGATTTTTCCTCAACGCTTAGTGTCTGTCACCCATACTTGTGGACAGTGACTGGTTATAGCAGCCAGTTTTCCACCGGCACTGAACAGAACAGAAAGTCCCAACAGCCCTATAGGATCTAGAATGTGTGGTTGTTGATCGTACAACCAACCTATATGGTGGGTTAGGAAGGACAGGGTTGTGTTACATCTGTTTGGATTCATACCGCTATTACTGTATGTTATTGAAGAGAGCAACATTAAAGAGATGGACTCTCCGTTTGGGCTGATCTGTGACCCAACAGCACCTCCCTCGGTCAGAGGGGAATAAGGCAACCTAATTATACTTTATTGACACACACATGGATGAACTGTACATGGAAAGGTAGTGGAATGGTAGTGGTTCTGAAACAGGAGAAACAGAGGTAATGAATCCACTGTTACCCCATACTATAACTGATAGTACAAGTAGAGCAACAAGCCTATTAACAAGAGAAGGATGAAAACATACATGCTACCTGAACATATTACAATCCAGCTACACACAACGACAGTGTCCAACCATAGTAACTCCTAACTACGAAGAACAATATACACATGTTACACAACTCCATTTGTGCATGCACACCATCCCACAAGAACAGAGTCCAGCTGTTGTTGTGCAGGACAGAGGTTCCTGCTCTCTCTGTGACTGCTTGAAGGATTTCTCCTTAAGTAGAAGGATTGCTTCTTAATCAGGTGTCTTTCTAGACAAACTGGGATAATAAATATAGATTCAAGTTTTTTCTCCATCGAAATGTTGCAGCAAATCACCCCAAATATTTCCCCTCAATCTCCCCATCACCTCGGTCTGTAAGCTTCCCCCATCACCTCCCCCATCATCTCCCCATCACCTTGGACTGTAAGCCTCCCCCATCACTTCCCCATCACCTCGGACTGTAAGCCTCCCCCATCACTTCCCCATCACCTCCCCACTCTCCTCCCCCATCACCTCCCCCATCACCTCGGTCTGTAAGCCTCCCCATCACCTCTGTCTGTAAGCTTCCTCATCACCTCGGTCTGTAAGCCTCCTCATCACCTCGGTCTGTAAGCCTCCCCATCACCTCAGTCTGTAAGCTTCCCCATCACCTCGGTTTGTAAGCTTCCCCATCACCTCGGTCTGTAAGCCTCCCCATCACCTCGGTCTGTAAGCCTCCCCATCACCTCGGTCTGTAAGCTTCCCCATCACCTCAGTCTGTAAGCTTCCCCCATCACCTCGGTCTGTAAGCTTCCCCATCACCTTGGTCTGTAAGCTTCCCCATCACCTCTGTCTGTAAGCTTCCCCATCACCTCGGTCTGTAAGCTTCCCCATCACCTCGGTCTGTAAGCAATCAGTTAACAACTTTATACTGCAGGATCTGGAACCTACGCTTGTAGATATCCATCCATGAGGATCCTAGCTGTGTTTGTCAAGCACCAAGGAACATTCCTATTTATACTGTATACAGGGAAAGGTGTGTGAGAGAGAGAGGGGAGGGGAGAGAGAGAGAGGGGAGGGGAGAGAGTGGGGGAAAGAGAGTGGGGAGAGATATAGAGGGTGAAAGGGAGACAGAGAGAGTGTGTGATAATGAGAGAGAGAGAGAGAGAGAGAGAGAGAGAGAGAGAGAGAGAGAGAGAGAGAGAGAGAGAGAGAGAGAGAGAGAGACAGAGAGAGACAGAGAGACAGAGAGAGAGAGAGAGAGAGAGAGAGAGAGAGAGAGAGAGAGAGAGAGAGAGAGAGAGAGAGAGAGAGATAGAGAGACAGAGAGACAGAGAGACAGAGAGAGAGAGAGAGAGAGAGAGAGAGAGAGAGAGAGAGAGAGAGAGAGAGAGAGAGAGAGAGAGACAGAGACAGACAGAGACAGAGACAGAGAGAGAGAGAGAGAGAGAGAGAGAGAGAGAGAGAGAGAGAGAGAGAGAGAGAGAGAGAGAGAGAGAGAGAGAGAGAGAGAGAAGGTGAGAGAGATAGATAACCCACCTCACAAATCACAGATATGTAAGGATGAGCAGATGCTGGCCAAATCCATCTAGAAATTGACTTTCCTTACTTTTTATTTCTAAAGGAACTTAAGTCCTGTTTTCCAGGAAGGAATGAAAGGAGACATGCAGGAAGGAACGTGAGGTCGCATCCAGGAAGGAACTAGAGGAGCCATCCAGGAAGGAACCAGAGGAGACATCCAGGAAGGAATGAGAGGAGACATGCAAGAAGGAACGAGTGGAAACATCCAGGAAGGAACGAGAGGAGACATCCAGGAAGGAACAAGAGGAGACATGCAGGAAGGAACAAGAGGAGACATCCAGGAAGGAACGAGAGGAGACATCCAGGAAGGAACGAGAGGAGACATGCAGGAAGGAACGAGAGGAGACATCCAGGAAGGAACGAGAGGAGACATGCAGGAAGGAACGAGAGGAGACATGCAGGAAGGAACGAGAGGAGTCATCCAGGAAGGAACGAGAGGAGACATCCAGGAAGGAACGAGAGGAGACATCCAGGAAGGAACGAGAGGAGACATGCAGGAAGGAACGAGAGGAGACATGCAGGAAGGAACGAGAGGAGTCATCCAGGAAGGAACGAGAGGAGACATGCGGACAATACTTCACAAGCTGACTGACAAATGGTGATGTCACAGTAGCCTCCAGGGTCTCAGGCAGGAATGACCTGATGAGGGGGATCACAGAGAGATCATAATTACCTCTAGGATAGAGTAGACAGAGCTGATGTTATCCAACACCTTTTTCACAATCACAGGAAGGAGATGATCAACTGACATCTAGCTTTAATTTAAACCTCCACCTGCCAAGAGTAGGTCTGTACTGATCACTGTAGACTGATCTTCGCTTTATCAAGGGACGGACACCAGCAGAAAGCAGAAATTGGAGATTACCATACCCTTTTGGAATAGAATTACCTTGAAGAGATTTTGAGAAATTGAAATGAATTAGTTTCCTGTTGAAATGAGAAGGGTTGATGTCAGTTTACTGAGCTTGAATGAATGACACGTCTACTGAGATGCATACGGTTGTATTGATCTAGGCCAGGCATTGTGTGTGGTAAATTGATTCTGTCCCCCGGTAACATGGAGAGAGGCTGAAGTAAGTGTGTTTGTGTGTGTGTGTGTGTGTGTGTGTGCGTGCGTGCGTGCGAGGCTGACATGCATGATAACATTTGCACGTGCACATCTACTGTATCAAGGGGTAAAATAATAAGGGTTGTCTATAATAGTACAACTACCCATAGGTCAAAGCTGACTCACTCTTATATGGTTTGTGAATGAGTTTCTTTTAATGTGGCATGAACAGTGAGGGAAAAAAGTATTTGATCCCCTGCTGATTTTGTACGTTTGCCCACTGACAAAGAAATGATCAGTCTATAATTTTAATGGTAGGTTTATTTGAACAGTGAGGGACAGAATAACAACAAAAAAATCCAGAAAAACGCATGTCAAAAATGTTATAAATTGATTTGCATTTTAATGAGGGAAATAAGTTGTCACGTTCGTTCAGAAACGGGTCAGACCAAGACGCAGCATGATATGCAGACATGTTTATTTGAACCGAATAAACACAACGACAAAACAACAAACTAAACGAAACGTGAAGTCCAAGGTAGACACAAACAACATACCTTTCACGGAACAAGATCCCACCACCCACTAGTGCCAATAGGCTGCCTAAGTATGGTCCCCAATCAGAGACAACGAGCGACAGCTGCCTCTGATTGGGAACCACACCGGCCAACATAGATCTAGAACATACTAGATCTAAACATAGAAAATACAACACATCCGGCTCAGGGCGTGACGACCTCTCACTCTTCGCCTCCATGTTGCGCCCCTGGTCTGGTCTAGACCTTGGCGCGTGGCTTCCCCTCTCCTTCCTCCCACTATATTCCAAGCCCTGTCTGGACCATAGTGTGGGAGACCCCGAACCTGGAGAGGGGCTGACGTCTGGGTCTGGACTGGAGCCGCTGACCGGAGCTGGATCGGGCACCGGTGGAGCGGACTACTCAGGCTCCGGACTGGAGCCGCTGACCGGAGCTGGACTAGGCACCGGTGGAGCGGACTGCTCTGGCTCCGGAGTGGAGCCGCTGACCGGATCTGGACTGGACCCCGTTGGAGCGGACTGCTCTGGCTCCGGACTGTAGCCGCTGACCGGAGATGGACTGGGCACCGGTGGAGCGGACTGCTCTGGCTCCGGAGTGGAGCCGCTGACGGGATCTGGACTGGACCCCGGTGGAGCGGACTGCTCTGGCTCCGGAGTGGAGCAGCTGACCGGAGCTGGATCAGGCACCGGTGGAGCGGACTGCTCTGGTTCCTGAGTGGAGCCGCTGACCGGAGCTGGACTGGACCCCAGTGAAGCGGATTGCTCTGGCTCCGGAGTGGAGCAGCTGACCGGAGCTGAACTGGGCACCGGTGGAGCGGACTGCTCTGGCTCCGGAGTGGAGCAGGCACGGGCCCGGGCCGTGCCGGACTGGACACACACACCACTGGCTTGGTGCGAGGAGCAGGAACAGGCCGGACCGGGCTGGCGACGCGCACCACTGGCTTGATGCGAGGGGCAGGAACAGGCCGGGCTGGGCTGGCGACGCGCACCACTAGATTGGTGCGAGGGACAGGAACAGGCCAGACCGGGCTGGCGACGCGCACCACTGGCTTGTTGCGGGGAGCAGGAACGGGCCGTACCGGACTGGCGACGCGCACCACTGGCTTGATGCGAGGGGCAGGAACAGGCCGGGCCAGGCTTCGCCCTTCCACTGGCTTGGTGCGAGGGACAGAAACAGGCCGGGCCGGGCTGGCGACGCGCACCACTAGATTGGTGTGAGGGGCAGGAACAGGCCGGGCCGGGCTGGCGACGCGCACCACTGGCTTGGTGCGAGGAGCAGGAACAGGCCGGGCTGGACTGGAGACGCGCACCACTGGCTTGGTGCAAGGAGCAGGAACAGGTCGGGTCGTACTGGGAACACGCACCACTGGCTTAGTGCAGGGAGCAGGAACGGGCCGGACCGGACTGGCGACACGCACCACTTCCTTGGTGCGAGGAGCGGGACTGGGTTCCTTTATTAACCCCCGCTCCTTCTGCTGCCTAACCAGCTCCTCTCGCCGTGCCTCTACACTTTCCTTCTCACTTTTAGCCTCCTGTAGCGCCTCCCTCTGACCGAATAACTCCTGCTCCCTCTGAACCAATAGCCCCCGTAACATGGTGGCCTCCTCTCCTAACCTGCAGATTCGCCCTTCCACGGCCTCCTGCTGCCTCGTCATCCACCCCGTGTGCCCCCCCCAAAAAATGTTCTTGGGGTTGCCTCTCGGGTCTCCGTCGTCGGCACTCATCTTCCCGTGAGGACTCCTCCGGGAGCCCCCACGAGTTAGGGAACAGAAACTCGTCGTCGTCGTCTTCCTCCGACTCCTCAGTATAATACTGTTCCCACTCCTCTTCCCATGGTCGTGGGGACCCAATCTTGAAACCAACCGGGTGCAGTGGTCGGGGCTCTTCTCTCTCGCTCCCCGACCACCCCTTTAGCCCCACCAAAATTTTTTATTGGGGCTGCTTCTCGGGCTTCCTCCTTGGCCGGCTTCCGTGTTGCCGTTGCTCCTCTCCAGCCTGGGCTTCCTTCGCCCATGGCCCTTTCCCCGCAAATATCTCCTCCCATGACCAGCATTTGCCCACCTGTGACATGGCTATTCGCTCCTCCTGGGCACGCTGCTTGGTCCTTGTTTGGTGGGATCTTCTGTCACGTTCGTTCATAGACGGGTCAGACCAAGGCGCAGCGTGATATGCATACATGTTTATTTTAACAAATAAACAACTACAAAACAATAAACCAACGAAATGTGACGTCCAAGGTAACACACAACAAACCTCACAATGACCAAGATCCCACAACCCACTAGTGCCAATAGGCTGCCTAAGTATGGTCCCCAATCAGAGACAACGAGTGACAGCTGCCTCTGATTGGGAACCACACCAGCCAACATAGATCTATGCATACTAGATCCTACAACATAAATAAACACAACAAGGAATATAAACACCCTGACTCAACATTTAAGCGTCCCCTGAGTCAGGGCGTGACATAAGTATTTGACCCCTCTGCAAAACATGATATAGTACTTGGTAGCAAAACCCTTGTTGTCAATCACACTTTTTTCCCTCACTGTATGAATGTCCGGATAATTCATAATACTCTATCCATACAGCAATACTACATGCTGATGGGAACTACAAGTGCAGGACTACAAGTTCCATACTTCCATATCTTACAAGGGTTCCATACTTCCATATCTTACAAGGGTTCTGTACTTCCATATCTAACAAGGGTTACATACTTCCGTATCTTACAAGGGTTCCATACTTCCATATCTTACAAGGGTTCCAAACTTCCATATCTTACAAGGGTTCCATACTTCCATATCACACATTGGTTCCATAATTCCATGTCTTACAAGTGTTTCTTCCTTCCATATCGTACAAGGGTTCAATACTTCCAAATCTTACAAGAGTGCCATACTTCCATATCTTACAAGGGTTCCATACTTCCATATCTTACAAGGGTTCCTTGCTTCCATATCGTACAAGGGTTCAATAGTTCCATATCTTACAAGGGTTCCATACATCCATATCTTACAAAGGTTCCATACTTCCATATCTTACAAGGGTGCCATACTTCCATATCTTACAAGGGTTCCATACTTCCATATCTTACAAGGGTTCCATACTTCCATATCTTACAAGGGTTCCATACTTCCATATCTTACAAGGGTTCCTTGCTTCCATATCGTACAAGGGTACAATACTTCCATATCTTACAAGGGTTCCATACTTCCATATCTTACAAAGGTTCCATACTTCCATATCTTACAAGGGTTCCATACTTCCATATCTTACAAGGGTTCCATACTTCCATATCTCACATTGGTTCCATACCTCCATATCTTACAAGGGTGCCATACTTCCATATCTTACAAGGGTTCCATACTTCCATATCTTACAAGAGTTCCATATTTCCATTTCTTAAAGGGTTCCATACTTCCATATCTTACAAGGGTTCCATACTTCCATATCTTACAAGGGTTCCATACTTCCATATCTTACAAGGGTTCCATACTTCCATATCTTACAAGGGTTCCATACTTCCATTTGTTACAAGGGTTCCATATTTCCATATCTTACATGGGTTCCATACTTCCATATCTTACAAGGGTTCCATACCTCCATATCTTTCAAGGGTTCCATACTTCCATATCTTACAAGGGTCCAATACTTCCATATCTTACAAGGGTTCCATACTTCCATATCTTACAAAGGTTCCATACTTCCATATCTTACAAGGGTTACATACTTCCATATCTTACAAGGGTTCCATACTTCCATATCTCACATTGGTTCCATACCTCCATGTCTTACAAGGGTGCCATACTTCCAGATCTTACAAGGGTTCCATACTTCCATGTCTTACAAGAGTTCCATATTTCCATTTATTAAAGGGTTCCATACTTCCATATCTTACAAGGGTTCCATACTTACATATCTTAAAAGGGTTCCATACTTCCATATGTTACAAGGGTTCCATACATACATATCTTACAAGGGTTTCTTGCTCCATATCGTACAAGGGTTCCATACTTCCATATCTTACAAAGGTTCCATACTTCCATATCTTACAAGGGTTCCATACTTCCATATCTTACAAGGGTTCCATTTTTCCATTTCTTAAAGGGTTCCATACTTCCATATCTTACAAGGGTTCCATACTTCCATATCTTACAAGGGTTCCATACTTCCATATCTTACAAATGTTCCATACTTCAATATCTTACAAGAGTTCCATACTTCCATATATCACATTGGTTCCATACCTCCAGGTCTTACAAGGGTGCCATACTTCCATATCTTACAAGTGTTCCATACTTCCATATCTTACAAGGGTCCCATACTTCCATATCTTACGAAGGTTCCATACTTCCATATCTTACAAAGGTTCCATACTTCCATATCTTACAAGGGTTCCATACTTCCATATCTTACAAGGGTTCCATACT
Organism: Coregonus ussuriensis; assembly: GCA_031479575.1. Taxonomy (NCBI): domain Eukaryota; kingdom Metazoa; phylum Chordata; class Actinopteri; order Salmoniformes; family Salmonidae; genus Coregonus; species Coregonus ussuriensis. The sequence goes on along the minus strand of CM062489.1, from coordinate 46,832,224 downwards.
TCCATTTGTTACAAGGGTTCCATATTTCCATATCTTACATGGGTTCCATACTTCCATGTCTTACAAGGGTTCCATACTTCCATATCTTACAAGTGTTCCATACTTCCATATATCACATTGGTTCCATACCTCCATGTCTTACAAGGGTGCCATACTTCCATATCTTACAAGTGTTCCATACTTCCATATCTTACAAGAGCTCCATATTTACATTTCTTAAAGGGTTCCATACTTCCATATCTTACAAGGGTTCCATACTTCCATATCTTACAAGAGTTCAATACTTCCATATCTTACAAAGGTTCCATACTTCCATATCTTACAAGGGTTCCATACTTCCATATATCACATTGGTTCCATACCTCCATGTCTTACAAGGGTGCCATACTTCCATATCTTACAAGTGTTCCATACTTCCATATCTTACAAGGGTTCCATACTTCCATATCTTACAAAGGTTCCATACTTCCATATCTTACAAAGGTTCCATACTTCCATATCTTACAAGGGTTCCATACTTCCATATCTTACAAGGGTTCCATACTTCCATTTGTTACAAGGGTTCCATATTTCCATATCTTACATGGGTTCCATACTTCCATGTCTTACAAGGGTTCCATACTTCCATATCTTACAAGTGTTCCATACTTCCACATCTTACAAGGGTTCCATAATTCCATGTCTTAAAAGGGTTCCATACTTCCATATCTTCAAGGGTTCCATACTTCCATATGTTACAAGGGTTCCATACTTACATATCTTACAAGGGTTCCTTGCTTCCATATCGTACAAGGGTTCCATACTTACATATCTTAAAAGGGTTCCATACTTCCATATCTTACAAGGGTTCCATACTTCCATATCTTACAAAGGTTCCATACTTCCATATCTTACAAGGGTTCCATACTTCCATATCTTACAAGGGTTCCATACTTCCATATCTTACAAGGGTTCCATACCTCCATATCTTTCAAGGGTTCCATACTTCCATATCTTACAAGGGTTCAATACTTCCATATCTTACAAGGGTTCCATACTTCCATATCTTACAAGGGTTCCATACTTCCATTTCTCACATTGGTTCCATAATTCCATATCTTACAAGGGTTCCATACTTCCATATCTTAAAAGGGTTCCATGCTTCCATATCTTACAAGGGTTCAATACTTCCATATCTTACAAGGGTTCCATAATTCCATGTCTTAAAAGGGTTCCATACTTCCATATCTTCAAGGGTTCCATACTTCCATATGTTACAAGGGTTCCATACTTACATATCTTACAAGGGTTCCTTGCTTCCATATCTTACAAGGGTTCCATACTTCCATATCTCACAAGGGTTCCATACTTCCATATCTCACATTGGTTCCATACCTCCATGTCTTACAAGGGTGCCAAACTTCCAGATCTTACAAGGGTTACATACTTCCATGTCTTACAAGAGTTCCATATTTCCATTTATTAAAGGGTTCCATACTTCCATATCTTACAAGAGTTCCATATTTCCATTTCTTAAAGGGTTCCATACTTCCATATCTTACAAGGGTTCCAAACTTACATATCTTAAAAGGGTTCCATACTTCCATATGTTACAAGGGTTCCATACTTACATATCTTACAAGGGTTCCTTGCTTCCATATCATACAAGGGTTCCATAATTCCATATCTTACAAGGGTGCCATGCTTCCATATCTTACAAGGGATCCATACTTCCATATCTTACAAGGGTTCCATACTTTCATATCTTTCAAGAGTTCCATATTTCCATTTCTTAAAGGGTTCCATACTTCCATATCTTACAAGGGTTCCATACTTCCATATCTTACAAGGGTTCCATACTTCCATATCTTACAAATGTTCCATACTTCCATATCTTACAAGGGTTCCATACTTCCATATATCACATTGGTTCCATACCTCCATGTCTTACAAGGGTGCCATACTTCCATATCTTACAAGTGTTCCATACTTCCATATCTTACAAGGGTTCCATACCTCCATATCTTACAAAGGTTCCATACTTCCATATCTTACAAGGGTTACATACTTCCATATCTTACAAGGTTTCCATACTTCCATTTGTTACAAGGGTTCCATATTTCCATATCTTACATGGGTTCCATACTTCCATATCTTACAAGGGTTCCATACCTCCATATCTTTCAAGGGTTCCATACTTCCATATCTTACAAGGGTTCCATACCTCCATTTCTTACAAGGGTGCCATACTTCCATATCTTACAAGTGTTCCATACTTCCATATCTTACAAGAGTTCCATATTTCCATTTCTTAAAGGGTTCCATACTTCCATATCTTACAAGGGTTCCATACTTCCATATCTTACAAGGGTTCCATACTTCCATATCTTACAAGGGTTCCATACTTCCATATCTTACAAGGGTTCCATACTTCCATTTGTTACAAGGGTTCCATATTTCCATATCTTACATGGGTTCCATACTTCCATATCTTACAAGGGTTCCATACCTCCATATCTTTCAAGGGTTCCATACTTCCATATCTTACAAGGGTCCAATACTTCCATATCTTACAAGGGTTCCATACTTCCATATCTTACAAGGGTTCCATACTTCCATATCTTACAAGGGTTCCATACTTCCATATCTTACAAGGGTTCCATACTTCCATATCTCACATTGGTTCCATACCTCCATGTCTTACAAGGGTGCCATACTTCCAGATCTTACGAGGGTTCCATACTTCCATGTCTTACAAGGGTTCCATACTTCCATATCTTACAAGGGTTCCATACTTCCATATCTTACAAGGGTTCCATACTTCCATATCTTAAAAGGGTTCCATACTTCCATATGTTACAAGGGTTCCATACTTACATATCTTACAATGGTTCCTTGCTTCCATATCGTACAATGGTTCAATACTTCCATATCTTACAAGGGTTCCATACTTCCATATCTTACAAGGGTTCCATACTTCCATATCTTACAAGGGTTCCATATTTCCATTTCTTAAAGGGTTCCATACTTCCATATCTTACAAGGGTTCCATACTTCCATATCTTACAAGGGTTCCATACTTCCATATCTTACAATGTTCCATACTTCAATATCTTACAAGAGTTCCATACTTCCATATATCACAATGGTTCCATACTCCAGGTCTTACAAGGGTGCCATACTTCCATATCTTACAAGGGTTCCATACTTCCATATCTTACAAGGGTCCCATACTTCCATATCTTACAAGGGTTCCATACTTCCATATCTTACAAAGGTTCCATACTTCCATATCTTACAAGGGTTCCATACTTCCATATCTTACAAGGGTTCCATACTTCCATTTGTTACAAGGGTTCCATATTTCCATATCTTACATGGGTTCCATACTTCCATGTCTTACAAGGGTTCCATACTTCCATATCTTACAAGGGTTCCATACTTCCATATCTTACAAGGGTTCCATACCTCCATGTCTTACAAGGGTGCCATACTTCCATATCTTACAAGTGTTCCATACTTCCATATCTTACTAGAGTTCCATATTTCCATTTCTTAAAGGGTTCCATACTTCCATATCTTACAAGGGTTCCATACTTCCATATCTTACAAGGGTTCCACACTTCCATATCTTACAAAGGTTCCATACTTGGGTTCCATACTTCCATATATCACATTGGTTCCATACCTCCATGTCTTACAAGGGTGCCATACTTCCATATCTTACAAGTGTTCCATACTTCCATATCTTACAAGGGTTCCATACTTCCATATCTTACAAAGGTTCCATACTTCCATATCTTACAAAGGTTCCATACTTCCATATCTTACAAGGGTTCCATACTTCCATATCTTACAAGGGTTCCATACTTCCATTTGTTACAAGGGTTCCATATTTCCATATCTTACATGGGTTCCATACTTCCATGTCTTACAAGGGTTCCATACTTCCATATCTTACAAGTGTTCCATACTTCCACATCTTACAAGGGTTCCATACTTCCATATCTTACAAGGGTTCCATACTTCCATATCTTCAAGGGTTCCATACTTCCATATGTTACAAGGGTTCCATACTTACATATCTTACAAGGGTTCCTTGCTTCCATATCGTACAAGGGTTCCATACTTCCATATCTTACAAGGGTTCCATACTTCCATATCTTACAAGGGTTCCATACTTCCATATCTTACAAAGGTTCCATACTTCCATATCTTACAAGGGTTCCATACTTCCATATCTTACAAGGGTTCCATACTTCCATATCTTACAAGGGTTCCATAGCTTCCATATCTTACAAGGGTTCCATACTTCCATATCTTACAAGGGTTCCATACTTCCATATCTTACAAGGGTTCCATACTTCCATATCTTACAAGGGTTCCATACTTCCATATCTCACATTGGTTCCATAATTCCATATCTTACAAGGGTTCCATACTTCCATATCTTACAAGGGTTCCATGCTTCCATATCTTACAAGGGTTCCATACTTCCATATCTTACAAGGGTTCCTTGCTTCCATTTCGTACAAGGGTTCAATACTTCCATATCTTACAAGGGTTCCATACTTCCATATCTTACAAGGGTTCCATACTTCCATATCTTCAAGGGTTCCATACTTCCATATGTTACAAGGGTTCCATACTTACATATCTTACAAGGGTTCCTTGCTTCCATATCTTACAAGGGTTCCATACTTCCATATCTCACAAGGGTTCCATACTTCCATATCTCACATTGGTTCCATACCTCCATGTCTTACAAGGGTGCCAAACTTCCAGATCTTACAAGGGTTACATACTTCCATGTCTTACAAGAGTTCCATATTTCCATTTATTAAAGGGTTCCATACTTCCATATCTTACAAGAGTTCCATATTTCCATTTCTTAAAGGGTTCCATACTTCCATATCTTACAAGGGTTCCAAACTTACATATCTTAAAAGGGTTCCATACTTCCAAATGTTACAAGGGTTCCATACTTACATATCTTACAAGGGTTCCTTGCTTCCATATCATACAAGGGTTCCATAATTCCATATCTTACAAGGGTGCCATGCTTCCATATCTTACAAGGGATCCATACTTCCATATCTTACAAGGGTTCCATACTTTCATATCTTTCAAGAGTTCCATATTTCCATTTCTTAAAGGGTTCCATACTTCCATATCTTACAAGGGTTCCATACTTCCATATCTTACAAGGGTTCCATACTTCCATATCTTACAAAGGTTCCATACTTCAATATCTTACAAGGGTTCCATACTTCCATATATCACATTGGTTCCATACCTCCAGGTCTTACAAGGGTGCCATACTTCCATATCTTACAAGTGTTCCATACTTCCATATCTTACAAGGGTTCCATACCTCCATATCTTACAAAGGTTCCATACTTCCATATCTTACAAGGGTTCCATACTTCCATATCTTACAAGGTTTCCATACTTCCATATCTTACAAGGGTTCCATATTTCCATATCTTACATGGGTTCCATACTTCCATATCTTACAAGGGTTCCATACCTCCATATCTTTCAAGGGTTCCATACTTCCATATCTTACAAGGGTTCCATACCTCCATGTCTTACAAGGGTGCCATACTTCCATATCTTACAAGGGTTCCATACTTCCATATCTTACAAGAGTTCCATACTTCCATTTCTTAAAGGGTTCCATACTTCCATATCTTACAAGGGTTCCATACTTCCATATCTTACAAGGTTCCATACTTCCATATCTTACAAGGGTTCCATACTTCCATATCTTACAAGGGTTCCATACTTCCATTTCTTACAAGGGTTCCATACTTCCATATCTTACATGGGTTCCATACTTCCATATCTTACAAGGGTTCCATACCTCCATATCTTCAAGGGTTCCATACTTCCATATCTTACAAGGGTCCAATACTTCCATATCTTACAAGGGTTCCATACTTCCATATCTTACAAAGGTTCCATACTTCCATATCTTACAAGGGTTCCATACTTCCATATCTTACAAGGGTTCCATACTTCCATATCTCACATTGGTTCCATACCTCCATGTCTTACAAGGGTGCCATACTTCCAGATCTTACGAGGGTTCCATACTTCCATGTCTTACAAGAGTTCCATATTTCCATTTCTTAAAGGGTTCCATACTTCCATATCTTACAAGGGTTCCATACTTCCATATCTTACAAGGGTTCCATACTTCCATATCTTACAAGGGTTCCATACTTCCATATCTTACAAGGGTTTCTTGCTCCATATCGTACAAGGGTTCCATACTTCCATATCTTACAAAGGTTCCATACTTCCATATCTTACAAGGGTTCCATACTTCCATATCTTACAAGGGTTCCATTTTTCCATTTCTTAAAGGGTTCCATACTTCCATATCTTACAAGGGTTCCATACTTCCATATCTTACAAGGGTTCCATACTTCCATATCTTACAAATGGTTCCATACTTCAATATCTTACAAGAGTTCCATACTTCCATATATCACATTGGTTCCATACCTCCAGGTCTTACAAGGGTGCCATACTTCCATATCTTACAAGTGTTCCATACTTCCATATCTTACAAGGGTCCCATACTTCCATATCTTACGAAGGTTCCATACTTCCATATCTTACAAAGGTTCCATACTTCCATATCTTACAAGGGTTCCATACTTCCATATCTTACAAGGGTTCCATACTTCCATTTCTTACAAGGGTTCCATACTTCCATATCTTACAAGGGTTCCATACTTCCATGTCTTACAAGGGTTCCATACTTCCATATCTTACAAGGGTTCCATACTTCCATATATCACATTGGTTCCATACCTCCATGTCTTACAAGGGTGCCATACTTCCATATCTTACAAGTGTTCCATACTTCCATATCTTACAAGAGTTCCATATTTACATTTCTTAAAGGGTTCCATACTTCCATATCTTACAAGGGTTCCATACTTCCATATCTTACAAGGGTTCCATACTTCCATATCTTACAAAGGTTCCATACTTCCATATCTTACAAGGGTTCCATACTTCCATATATCACATTGGTTCCATACCTCCATGTCTTACAAGGGTGCCATACTTCCATATCTTACAAGTGTTCCATACTTCCATATCTTACAAGGGTTCCATACTTCCATATCTTACAAAGGTTCCATACTTCCATATCTTACAAAGGTTCCATACTTCCATATCTTACAAGGGTTCCATACTTCCATATCTTACAAGGGTTCCATACTTCCATTTGTTACAAGGGTTCCATATTTCCATATCTTACATGGGTTCCATACTTCCATGTCTTACAAGGGTTCCATACTTCCATATCTTACAAGTGTTCCATACTTCCACATCTTACAAGGGTTCCATAATTCCATGTCTTAAAAGGGTTCCATACTTCCATATCTTCAAGGGTTCCATACTTCCATATGTTACAAGGGTTCCATACTTACATATCTTACAAGGGTTCCTTGCTTCCATATCGTACAAGGGTTCCATACTTACATATCTTAAAAGGGTTCCATACTTCCATATCTTACAAGGGTTCCATACTTCCATATCTTACAAAGGTTCCATACTTCCATATCTTACAAGGGTTCCATACTTCCATATCTTACAAGGGTTCCATACTTCCATATCTTACAAGGGTTCCATACCTCCATATCTTTCAAGGGTTCCATACTTCCATATCTTACAAGGGTTCAATACTTCCATATCTTACAAGGGTTCAATACTTCCAAATCTTACAAAGGTTCCATACTTCCATATCTCACATTGGTTCCATAATTCCATATCTTACAAGGGTTCCATACTTCCATATCTTAAAAGGGTTCCATGCTTCCATATCTTACAAGGGTTCAATACTTCCATATCTTACAAGGGTTCCTTGCTTCCATTTCGTACAAGGGTTCAATACTTCCATATCTTACAAGGGTTCCATAATTCCATGTCTTAAAAGGGTTCCATACTTCCATATCTTCAAGGGTTCCATACTTCCATATGTTACAAGGGTTCCATACTTACATATCTTACAAGGGTTCCTTGCTTCCATATCTTACAAGGGTTCCATACTTCCATATCTCACAAGGGTTCCATACTTCCATATCTCACATTGGTTCCATACCTCCATGTCTTACAAGGGTGCCAAACTTCCAGATCTTACAAGGGTTACATACTTCCATGTCTTACAAGAGTTCCATATTTCCATTTATTAAAGGGTTCCATACTTCCATATCTTACAAGAGTTCCATATTTCCATTTCTTAAAGGGTTCCATACTTCCATATCTTACAAGGGTTCCAAACTTACATATCTTAAAAGGGTTCCATACTTCCATATGTTACAAGGGTTCCATACTTACATATCTTACAAGGGTTCCTTGCTTCCATATCATACAAGGGTTCCATAATTCCATATCTTACAAGGGTGCCATGCTTCCATATCTTACAAGGGATCCATACTTCCATATCTTACAAGGGTTCCATACTTTCATATCTTTCAAGAGTTCCATATTTCCATTTCTTAAAGGGTTCCATACTTCCATATCTTACAAGGGTTCCATACTTCCATATCTTACAAGGGTTCCATACTTCCATATCTTACAAATGTTCCATACTTCAATATCTTACAAGGGTTCCATACTTCCATATATCACATTGGTTCCATACCTCCAGGTCTTACAAGGGTGCCATACTTCCATATCTTACAAGTGTTCCATACTTCCATATCTTACAAGGGTTCCATACCTCCATATCTTACAAAGGTTCCATACTTCCATATCTTACAAGGGTTACATACTTCCATATCTTACAAGGTTTCCATACTTCCATTTGTTACAAGGGTTCCATATTTCCATATCTTACATGGGTTCCATACTTCCATATCTTACAAGGGTTCCATACCTCCATATCTTTCAAGGGTTCCATACTTCCATATCTTACAAGGGTTCAATACTTCCATATCTTACAAGGGTTCCATAATTCCATATCTTACAAGGGTTCCTTGCTTCCATATCTTACAAGAGATCCATATTTTCATATTTCTTTTTTTTTTTTTTTTTTTTTCGGGGGGATGGATCAGCTTAATATTGCAGATAGATTGTATCTTCTATCAATGTAATTTTCTGCATCACTTCCAATCCCCCATGTTTATTTTATTTTTTATATATATATTCCCCTTTATTACTTTTCAACCCCACCATCCTTTCCCTACTTGGAGTAAATTAGTGAACAACAACGCCCAGGCCTCTACTTCCGGTCTATACTTACTATCTACACCTTATAGACAGAGTTAATTTTACAATAATTCTATATATATATATATATATATATATATATATATATATATATATACATATTTATTTTTTTGCTCCTAAACTTCTTCTACTCTCAACCTCTCCGATCATTTTCATGATGTCCATCCGGTTTGCTTCTAAATGCCATATCTTTCTAACTGTGCTCTTTCCCAAAAGCTCCCAACATACAACCTATATACTTATTATGGACACAGTATGCTTACATTATTACCTATCTTTGTTATTATTTTTGTTATTTGTTATTAGTCCCATCCTTCAACTCTATTCAATACCTCCCATCTATCTCTTAACACCATCCATATAGGATTTCTATTTGCCATATATATTTAAACCATACTGTGATGTTTTACAAAAGTTCTGAACCTTTCTATTCTCATTGCTTCTACAGATTGTGAATTAAAAATAAACATTTTTGCTAAAAGTATTATTATATTATTGATTGATTGACTATGACTTTTCAGATCACCCAGTAATGCTATCTGCAAGGTTAGTTCCAGGTAAATATTGCAATCCTTTAGCCATTCCTGGACCTGTGTCCAAAAACAAGCTACAAATGGACAGAACCAAAACAAATGATCTAATGATTCTATCTCTTCACAGCAAAATCTGCAGAGCTGGGAAGATTGTATCCCCCATATAAATAACATTCTATTGGTAGCAAGAATTTTATATAATAATTTAAATTGAAAGATTCTAATTTTTGAATCCGGTGTCGTTTTGCGTGTCAGTTCATAAACACTATGCCATGGGATCGGTACGTCAAAGATCTCTTCCCAACTATTTTGCAATCTATATGGGACTGCTGTCAATCCTTTGGTCCTTAAGTGAAACTGATATACTTTTTTATTTATCACAGTTTTCCTTAACCAATTATGTTCTTTAATGCAAGGCCGACAGACAAGTTCCTTACTTTCTCCCCCTTCAACTTTCCTCTTCCACTTTTGCGGTAAGGCTGCAATTATTTGGTTGTAATTTTGGGTAGAGCAGACATTTCCATATGTTTTTGTTAGCTGCATGTGCGACATAACTCCACCAGTCCTACCGATGATATCATTTACGAAGATTATACCTTTTTTAAACATTCTGTCAAAAAATAAAGTTTTTTTGTCAATTAGTATATTTGAATTTAACCACAATATTTGTTGCATTATTTGTTCTGTCGTTTCTGGAGGATTAAATTGAAATTGCAACCAACTTTCTATGGCTTGTTTTAGAAATAATGACATTTGGGAGATTATTTCCTTTTCAAATAACTGAAAGTGAGAGGTTGTAATCTGAATAAAGGGAAAAAGGCCTTTCTTGAACAGTGGGTGGGACAATCTTACTAATTTGCTTGAGAACCAGTTCGGATTTAAGTATAACTTTTGGATGACTGAAGATTTTAGTGATAGGTCTAATGCTTTAATATTTAATAATTTCTGTCCTCCGAATTCATATTCATTATATAAATATGCTCTTTCAATTTTGTCTGGCTTGCTGTTCCAAATAAAATTGAATATTTTTTTCTCATATAATTTAAAAAACTGTTTGCTAGGCGTAGGCAAGACCATAAGCAAATAGGTAAACTGGGATAATACTAAAGAGTTAATCAGGGTGATTTTTCCACAAATTGACAGGTATTTTCCTTTCCATGGTAGTAAGATCTTATCTATTTTTGCTAACTTTCTATTAAAATTTATTGAAGTGAGATCATTTATTTCCTTTGAGATATGTATTCCGAGTATATCCACATCACCATCAGACCATTTTATTGGTAAACTACATGGTAATGTAAAAATTGTATTTTTTAGTGATCCAATACGTAATATAGTACATTTGTCATAATTTGGTTTTAATCCAGAGAGGTTAGAAAATGTATCTAGATCCTCTATGAGGCTGTGGAGGGATTCTAGTTGTGGATCTAAAAGAAAACATGAATCATCTGCGTACAATGACACCTTTGTTTTTAAGCCCTGTATTTCTAATCCTCTGATATTATTATTGGATCTGATTTTAATAGCTAACATCTCGATGGCCACAATAAATAGATATGCCGATAGTGGACAACCTTGTTTCACTCCTCTTGACAGTTTGAAACTTTCTGAGAAATAGCCATTATATACTATTTTACACCTAGGGTTACTATACATGATTTTGACCCATTTTATAAGAGATTCTCCAAAATTGAAATGCTCCAGGCATTTATATATAAATTCCAGTCGAACTTTATCAAATGCCTTTTCGAAGTCTGCTATGAATAGCAGGCCTGGTTTCCCATATTTTCCATAGTGTTCTATTGTTTCCAATACTTGCCTTATATTATCTCCAATGTATCTTCCATGTAAAAAACCTGTCTGATTAGAATGAATAATATCCGACAATAGCTTTTTAATTCTATGCGCTATACATTTTGCTAGGATTTTTGCATCACAACACTGAAGTGTAAGGGGCCTCCAATTTTGTAAATGGACTGGATCTTTATATTTTCCACTTGTATCCTGTTTCAGTAATAATGAGATCAGACCTTCTTCTTGAGTGTCAGATAATCTACCATTTACATAGGAGTGGTTAAAACATGCTAATAACGGTCCTCTTAGTATATCAAAAAAGGTTTGGTATACCTCGATTGGTATGCCATCCAACCCTGGAGTTTTCCCGGACTTAAAGTCTTTAATTGCATCCAGAAGTTCCTCCTCTGTAATTTCACCTTCACATGAGTCTTTCTGTGTGGCTGTTAATTTGACATTATCAATAGGAAAAAAATCTCTACAATTAGATTCAGTTTGAGGAGATGGACGCGACTGAAAAGAAAACATATGCTTAAAATACTTTGTTTCTTCCTTCAAAATATCATTAGGTGAATTATGGGTGACTCCGTCAATTGTAACCAGTTTCATTAAGTTCTTTTTGGTAGCGTTCCTATGTTGAAGATTAAAAAAGAATTTTGTGCATTTTTCCCCATATTCCATCCAGTTTGCTTTATTTTTATAATATATTACACTTGATCTTTCTTGAATAAGTTTTTCCATTTCTTTTTGTTTTTCCTCTAATTTATTCTGAGCCTCTATGTTACAGTTTTTATTGCCATCTATCTGTTCTGTTAGACTTTCTATTTCCTTTCTTAGTATAAACTCTTTTGACCTAAATTGCTTTTGTTTTCGAGATGAGTACTGAATTGCATGGCCTCTAAAGGCACATTTAAAGGTGTCCCATACAATGAGGGGATTCGCTGTACCTATGTTATGTTGGAAAAAGTCAGTTATAAATTCCTTTGTTCTAATTATAAATAAATTATCATCTAATAGGCTTTGATTAAATTTCCAATATCCTCGCCCACGTGGAAATTCAGTCAGAGTAATGTATATGCCTATTATATGATGGTCCGACCGCATTCTGTCCCCTATCAACACTTTTTTTACTTTTGGTGCCAACGAGAATGAGATAAGAAAGAAGTCAAGACGACTAGCTTGATTCAGTCTCCGCCATGTATATCTCACTAGATCAGCATATTTAAGCCTCCATATATCTACTAGTTCTAATGTATCCATGACATTCACAATTTCCTTAAGAGCATGTGGGTGATTGTTTGTGGTGTGATTTCCTTTTCGGTCCATTGAGCTATTTAAAACAGTATTATAATCCCCCACCATAATAATATTGTCTTGAGTTGCTTGCAGGCTTGATAATTTATTATATATATTGTCAAAGAATTGTGGATCATCATTATTTGGTCCGTAAAGGTTAATGAGCCATATCTGTTTATGGTCCAATACCATATTTAAAATAATCCATCTACCTTGCGTATCTATTTGGACAATTTGCACATTCGGATCGAAATTACTATTAATTAATATCATCACCCCTTTTGAATTTCTTTGCCCATGGGAGAAGTATATTTCCCCCCCCCCATTCTTTTTTCCACGCTACTTCATCTCGAATTGTTGAATGAGTTTCCTGTATACAATAGATATTATATTCCTTCTCTTTGAGCCATGTAAATATTGTTCTTCTTTTGTTATTATCAGCTAAGCCATTACAATTATAACTGGCTATACTTATTTCACCATACACCATAATGAGATACAAGTTTCAAGTCTATTTATCATTATATATGTTTGTAAATTTACCAATAAAAAATAGCGTAATGATTGAGTGTCCATATAGCTGTACCGTGATATTTGCATTGCTACGGAGTAACCCTTCAATTGTTCTCCACTAATTCCCCCGCTAAAGCCCCTCCCCATCCCAAGTTGAGCCGTCATCCCAGTGATCAGCATCCCCCCCACGTCCCTCCGTATCCCTAAGGCCCCGAGAGGCCAGGACCCGTCCATCGAAAACAGCACACAGTGCCACCCACAAAACAGAAGCAGGTTAACCGCCAAAAGCATTTCCAATGCTTTCACCTCTATATATATATATATATCTATATAACTATTATTTTTTTTTTATTATGCATATCCTATTTTCCATCATTATCAATTAATATGCGTAATAATGTCGGCAGTTCACGCATAGGATTCTAACATATAACCAGGATTGCCATTGTATTACATTTAATTCATTGACAAGCAATTATTATCCTAGCAAATAATTCCCGCGGTCCATCCCATTCCCCCCCCCCCCCCCCCCCCCCCCCAACATCCCCACCCCCCCCCCACAACAGATGCCAGACCAGCACACACGCACATACTCACATACTCCAACACACTCAACCCCCCTCCTCCACAATCCACCATAAAATCCGATACTCAACGGCTGTTATATCCCAGAGCCCAACTCGAGAAATAACTTGATCTACGAGTGCACATACAGTTAAAGCTGATTGAGAAAGCATGCAAATTGAGCAGAAATTGACAACAATGTGAGATTTGATTAACCTACTTAATCTATGTCAAGTCCTAGGTGATGGAGATCAGATCCACCCTCTTCACCTGAGACACAAACACTCTGATCCCCTGTTGTAACCATTTTCCCAAGCATCTCCATGCGGTCAGACCTTTGATTATTTTGTGCCACCTGGGCCACAATGATAAACCCCCTCTCTGATTGTCCGAGTGTGACCCCCTCCCCTTGGGTTACTGCAGCCAGTGTTGCCAGCACTGCCACTACCTGGGTGGGCGTACCCCACCGGAATCCCCACCGGCTAGGTAAAAGGTCGTCAAGGTTCTCATTAGCAGCTTTGAGAATTTCCTTGTATATTATGCTCTCCCATCAGGGGGCTCTGGCTTTGTAGGACCAACCCTGCCAGGCAGGCTCAGAATCTTGAGGGGGCGGTGCTGCTCAAGTAGGTCTCTGACCGCATTTATTTCTCTATTTAGGCTGCATATTCACAGCAGGTCCATAAAATAGATGGGAACTTCTCTTTGGTGTATGGGTCGCTCAGGTGGGTGTCCAGGTTATAGGGTTAGGGATCTTTCCATCATGATAGGACAATGAATAATTAGATTAGATGTATACTATATTTAAAAATGTATATCCCTCATCTACACAAAATTGAATGCTCTCTCTCTCACTACCCCTGTTCATAGACCCCCGGTCGGCTCTGGGATATGCAACCATTTCCCCTCTCACTCACTTAACGCCGTACCTTTTCAAGCACAAAAATGCACACCACATGGTTGACTGCGGAAGAAATGGGCCGAGCGTGCAAACGCACCCGCATCCACATCTGCTGCAAGGGGGAAAGGACGCCAGAGAGAACACAGGACCAACCACAACAACCATCTGCCAAAACAACAACCTCCCGCCAAAAAATCCATGTTCTAATTATTTGTATATAAAGATGTATTATTCTGCTTGTTATATAGTTTTATCCATTTATAAAATACTATACTTACTATAAATATTATTTAATATTACAATCCCTATCATTGCTAGTATCAGGTGCTCCAATATTTGACTCCTCCATTACAACTTTTAGAATAGCCATGGAGTAGTCTTTGTGTCTCTGAACATTTGGTTGTCAATATATAATTTATCCACCACTAGTGCAACACGTTTCCCTTTTAATCTGTTTTCCTTGAAGATTGGATACAGAACTTTGCGCCTTTCTACAATCTCCTTCGGGAACTGATCATTCATGCCTATTTTCGTGCCAGCAAGTCTTTTTCCCAGGCTTTTCACCATAGCTTTGTCCTTAAAAAAAGCAAATTTGGCAACGATTGGGCGCTCATATTTCTGTCCTCTTTTTCCGAAACGATGTACACGTTCGAGTTGGATTTTATCGACAGCCTCGAGTGGGATTTGTAGCGCTGTATGCAGGAAGTCCTTCATAATATTCTCTGTTATTTCTCCCTCCTTTTCCTGAATACCCGTAAGTACTAGATTTTCCCTCATCGATCTAGTTTGGATGTCTAGTAAGGCTTCTCTCAGAAGATTGTTCTCCTTTTTTAATTCCCTAACGTCCGTTTCCATTTTAGAGACTGTCACTTTTATTTCTTTGGTTTCTTTCTCCATTACCAAAGCTTTTTCGTCACTCATTTGAAGACTCGCTTTCAACTCTTTTACGTCTTTACTGACCAGTTCTAATATGCCCAATTTGTCATTTATCGACTTCAACAGGTCGCTTTCCACACTTACCATACCTAGTGGTGAAAAGCATATATCATCTGTATCTGTCGATGAGTCGCGTTTTCTTTTGGGGATCGGCTCTCCACGCTTGTCTTCAGTCATGTTTGGGTGTTGCTTGTTGTAGTAATATTTGTCGATATATTTCTCTAGCCTTATGATCTTATTTCTGTTATTATCCAGATTGAATTATATTAACTGCGAATATATGAAATGCTAATATTTAGTCCAACTTACTGATTTTGAATATTATGTTTTTATCTTGAGGTGTTTTGTACCGATTTCTATTCAATACGCCATCTTGTTTACGCGCCTACTCTGGTCTTGGCGCCTACTCTGGTCTTGGAAGTATGGAACCCATACTTCCATATCTTACAAGGGTTCCATACTTCCATATCTCACATTGGTTCCATACCTCCATGTCTTACAAGGGTGCCATACTTCCAGATCTTACAAGGGTTCCATACTTCCATGTATTACAAGAGTTCCATATTTCCATTTATTAAAGGGTTCCATACTTCCATATCTTACAAGGGTTCCATTCTTCCATATCTTACAAGAGTTCCATATTTCCATTTCTTAAAGGGTTCCATACTTCCATATCTTACAAGGGTTCCATACTTCCATATCTTAAAAGGGTTCCATATTTCCATATCTTACAAGGGTTCCATTCTTCCATATCTTACAAGAGTTCCATATTTCCATTTCTTAAAGGGTTCCATACTTCCATATCTTACAAGGGTTCCATACTTACATATCTTACAAGGGTTTCTTGCTTCCATATCGTACAAGGGTTCAATACTTCCATATCTTACAAGGGTGCCATACTTCCATATCTTACAAGGGTGCCATACTTCCATATCTTACAAGGGTTCCATACTTCCATATCTTACAAGGGTTCCATACTTCCATATATCACATTGGTTCCATACCTCCATGTCTTACAAGGATGCCATACTTCCATATCTTACAAGTGTTCCATACTTCCATATCTTACAAGAGTTACATACTTCCATATCTTACAAGGGTTCCATACTTCCATATCTTACAAAGGTTCCATACTTCCATATCTTACAAAGGTTCCATACTTCCATATCTTACAAGGGTTCCATACTTCCATATCTTACAAGGGTTCCATACTTCCATTTGTTACAAGGGTTCCATATTTCCATATCTTACATGGGTTCCATACTTCCATGTCTTACAAGGGTTCCATACTTCCATATCTTACAAGTGTTCCATACTTCCACATCTTACAAGGGTTCCATAATTCCATGTCTTAAAAGGGTTCCATACTTCCATATCTTCAAGGGTTCCATACTTCCATATGTTACAAGGGTTCCATACTTACATATCTTACAAGGGTTCCTTGCTTCCATATCGTACAAGGGTTCAATAATTCCATATCTTACAAGGGTGCCATACTTCCATATCTTACAAGGGTTCCATACTTCCATATCTTACAAGAGATCCATATTTCCATTTCTTACAAGGGTTCCATACTTCCATATCTTACAAGGGTTCCATACTTTCATATCTTACAAGGGTTCCATACTTCCATATCATACAAGGGTTCCATACTTCAATACCTTATAAGTGTTCATTGCTTCCATTTCGTACAAGGGTTCAATTCTTCCATATCATACATGGGTTCCATACTTCCATATTTTACAAGGGTTCCATAATTCCATGTCTTACAAGGGTTCCATACTTCCATATCTTACAAGGGTTCCATACTTCCATATATCACATTGGTTCCATACCTCCATGTCTTACAAGGGTGCCATACTTCCATATCTTACAAGTGTTCCATACTTCCATATCTTACAAGAGTTCCATATTTACATTTCTTAAAGGGTTCCATACTTCCATATCTTACAAAGGTTCCATACTTCCATATCTTACAAGGGTTCCATACTTCCATATCTTACAAAGGTTCCATACTTCCATATCTTACAAGGGTCCATACTTCCATATATCACATTGGTTCCATACCTCCATGTCTTACAAGGGTGCCATACTTCCATATCTTACAAGTGTTCCATACTTCCATATCTTACAAGGGTCCCATACTTCCATATCTTATAAAGGTTCCATACTTCCATATCTTACAAAGGTTCCATACTTCCATATCTTACAACGGTTCCATACTTCCATATCTTACAAGGGTTCCATACTTCCATTTGTTACAAGGGTTCCATATTTCCATATCTTACATGGGTTCCATACTTCCATGTCTTACAATGGTTCCAAAATTCCATATCTTGCAAGTGTTCCATACTTCCACATCTTACAAGGGTTCCATACTTCCATATCTTACAAGGTTCCATACTTCCATATCTTACAAGTGGTTCCATACTTCCATATCTTACAAGGGTTCCATACTTCCATATCTTACAAGGGTTCCATACTTCCATATCTTACAAGGGTTCCATACTTCCATATCTTACAAGGGTTCCATACTTCCATATCTTACAAAGGTTCCATACTTCCATATCTTACAAGGGTTCCATACTTCCATATCTTACAAGGGTTCCATACTTCCATATCTTACAAGGGTTCCATACTTCCATATCTTACAAGGGTTCCATACTTTCCATATCTTACAAGGTTCCATACTTCCATATCTTACAAGGGTCCATACTTCCATATCTTACAATGGTTCCATACTTCCATATCTTACAAGGGTTCCATACTTCCATATCTTACAAGGGTTCCATACTTCCATGTCTTACAAGGTTCCATACTTCCATATCTCACATTGGTTCCATACTTCCATATCTTACAAGGGTTCCATACTTCCATATCTTACAAGGGTTCCATACTTCCATATCTTACAAGGGTTCCATATTTCCATTTATTAAAGGGTTCCATACTTCCATATCTTACAAGAGTTCCATATTTCCATTTCTTAAAGGGTTCCATACTTCCATATCTTACAAGGGTTCCAAACTTACATATCTTAAAAGGGTTCCATACTTCCATATGTTACAAGGGTTCCATACTTACATATCTTACAAGGGTTCCTTGCTTCCATATCATACAAGGGTTCCATAATTCCATATCTTACAAGGTTGCCATGCTTCCATATCTTACAAGGGATCCATACTTCCATATCTTACAAGGGTTCCATACTTTCATATCTTACAAGAGTTCCATATTTCCATTTCTTAAAGGGTTCCATACTTCCATATCTTACAAGGGTTCCATACTTCCATATCTTACAAGGGTTCCATACTTCCATATATCACATTGGTTCCATACCTCCAGGTCTTACAAGGGTGCCATACTTCCATATCTTACAAGTGTTCCATACTTCCATATCTTACAAGGGTTCCATACTTCCATATCTTACAAAGGTTCCATACTTCCATATCTTACAAGGGTTACATACTTCCATATCTTACAAGGTTTCCATACTTCCATTTGTTACAAGGGTTCCATATTTCCATATCTTACATGGGTTCCATACTTCCATATCTTACAAGGGTTCCATACCTCCATATCTTTCAACGGTTCCATACTTCCATATCTTACAAGGGTTCCATACTTCCATTTGTTACAAGGGTTCCATATTTCCATATCTTACATGGGTTCCATACTTCCATGTCTTACAATGGTTCCAAAATTCCATATCTTGCAAGTGTTCCATACTTCCACATCTTACAAGGGTTCCAGAATTCCATGTCTTAAAAGGGTTCCATACTTCCATATCTTCAAGGGTTCCATACTTCCATATGTTACAAGGGTTCCAAACTTACATATCTTACAAGGGTTCCTTGCTTCCATATCGTACAAGGGTTCAATAATTCCATATCTTACAAGGGTGCCATACTTCCATATCTTACAAGGGTTCCATACTTCCATATCTTACAAGAGATCCATATTTCCATTTATTTCAAGGGTTCCATACTTCCATATCTTACAAGGGTTCCATATTTCCAAATCTTACAAGTGTTCCATACTTCCATATCTTACAAGAGTTACATACTTCCATATCTTACAAGGGTTCCATACTTCCATATCTTACAAAGGTTCCATACTTCCATATCTTACAAAGGTTCCATACTTCCATATCTTACAAGGGTTCCATACTTCCATATCTTACAAGGGTTCCATACTTCCATTTGTTACAAGGGTTCCATATTTCCATATCTTACATGGGTTCCATACTTCCATGTCTTACAAGGGTTCCATACTTCCATATCTTACAATTATTCCATACTTCCACATCTTACAAGGGTTCCATAACTCCATGTCTTAAAAGGGTTCCATACTTCCATATCTTCAAGGGTTCCATACTTCCATATGTTACAAGGGTTCCATACTTATATATCTTACAAGTGTTCCTTGCTTCCATATCTTACAAGGGTTCCATACTTCCATATCTCACAAGGGTTCCATACTTCCATATCTCACATTGGTTCCATACCTCCATGTCTTACAAGGGTGCCAAACTTCCAGATCTTACAAGGGTTCCATACTTCCATGTCTTACAAGAGTTCCATATTTCCATTTATTAAAGGGTTCCATACTTCCATATCTTACAAGAGTTCCATATTTCCATTTCTTAAAGGGTTCCATACTTCCATATCTTACAAGGGTTCCAAACTTACATATCTTAAAAGGGTTCCATACTTCCATATGTTACAAGGGTTCCATACTTACATATCTTACAAGGGTTCCTTGCTTCCATATCATACAAGGGTTCCATAATTCCATATCTTACAAGGTTGCCATGCTTCCATATCTTACAAGGGATCCATACTTCCATATCTTACAAGGGTTCCATACTTTCATATCTTACAAGAGTTCCATATTTCCATTTCTTAAAGGGTTCCATACTTCCATATCTTACAAGGGTTCCATACTTCCATATCTTACAAGGGTTCCATACTTCCATATCTTACAAATGTTCCATACTTCAATATCTTACAAGGGTTCCAAACTTCCATATATCACATTGGTTCCATACCTCCAGGTCTTACAAGGGTGCCATACTTCCATATCTTACAAGTGTTCCATACTTCCATATCTTACAAGGTTTCCATACTTCCATTTATTACAAGGGTTCCATATTTCCATATCTTACATGGGTTCCATACTTCCATATCTTACAAGGGTTCCATACCTCCATATCTTTCAAGGGTTCCATACTTCCATATCTTACAAGGGTTCAATACTTCCATATCTTACAAGGGTTCCATAATTCCATATCTTACAAGGGTTCCCTGCTTCCATATCTTACAAGAGATCCATATTTTCATTTCTTACAAGGGTTCCATACTTCCATATCTCACATTGGTTCCATACCTCCATGTCTTACAAGGGTGCCATACTTCCAGATCTTACAAGGGTTCCATACTTCCATGTCTTACAAGAGTTCCATATTTCCATTTATTAAAGGGTTCCATACTTCCATATCTTACAAGGGTTCCATTCTTCCATATCTTACAAGAGTTCCATATTTCCATTTCTTAAAGGATTCCATACTTCCATATCTTACAAGGGTTCCATACTTCCATATCTTAAAAGGGTTCCATACTTCCATATCTTACAAGGGTTCCATTCTTCCATATCTTACAAGAGTTCCATATTTCCATTTCTTAAAGGGTTCCATACTTCCATATCTTACAAGGGTTCCATACTTACATATCTTACAAGGGTTTCTTGCTTCCATATCGTACAAGGGTTCAATACTTCCATATCTTACAAGGGTGCCATACTTCCATATCTTACAAGGGTGCCATACTTCCATATCTTACAAGGGTTCCATACTTCCATATCTTACAAGGGTTCCATACTTCCGTATATCACATTGGTTCCATACCTCCATGTCTTACAAGGATGCCATACTTCCATATCTTACAAGTGTTCCATACTTCCATATCTTACAAGAGTTACATACTTCCATATCTTACAAGGGTTCCATACTTCCATATCTTACAAAGGTTCCATAGTTCCATATCTTACAAAGGTTCCATACATCCATATCTTACAAGGGTTCCATACTTCCATATCTTACAATGGTTCCATACTTCCATTTGTTACAAGGGTTCCATATTTCCATATCTTACATGGGTTCCATACTTCCATGTCTTACAAGGGTTTCCATACTTCCAAATCTTACAAGTATTCCATACTTCCACATCTTACAAGGGTTCCATAACTCCATGTCTTACAAGGGTTCCATACTTCCATATCTTACAAGGGTTCCATACTTCCATATATCACATTGGTTCCATACCTCCATGTCTTACAAGGGTGTCATACTTCCATATCTTACAAGTGTTCCATACTTCCATATCTTACAAGAGTTCCATATTTACATTTCTTAAAGGGTTCCATACTTCCATATCTTACAAGGGTTCCATACTTCCATATCTTACAAGGGTTCCATACTTCCATATCTTACAAAGGTTCCATACTTCCATATCTTACAAGGGTCCATACTTCCATATATCACATTGGTTCCATACCTCCATGTCTTACAAGGGTGCCATACTTCCATATCTTACAAGTGTTCCATACTTCCATATCTTACAAGGGTCCCATACTTCCATATCTTACAAAGGTTCCATACTTCCATATCTTACAAAGGTTCCATACTTCCATATCTTACAACGGTTCCATACTTCCATATCTTACAAGGGTTCCATACTTCCATTTGTTACAAGGGTTCCATATTTCCATATCTTACATGGGTTCCATACTTCCATGTCTTACAATGGTTCCAAAATTCCATATCTTGCAAGTGTTCCATACTTCCACATCTTACAAGGGTTCCATAATTCAATGTCTTAAAAGGGTTCCATACTTCCATATCTTCAAGGGTTCCATACTTCCATATGTTACAAGGGTTCCATACTTACATATCTTACAAGGGTTCCTTGCTTCCATATCGTACAAGGGTTCAATAATTCCATATCTTACAAGGGTGCATACTTCCATATCTTACAAGGGTTCCATATTTCCATATCTTACAAGTGTTCCATACTTCCATATCTTACAAGAGTTACATACTTCCATATCTTACAAGGGATCCATGCTTCCATATCTTACAAAGGTTCCATACTTCCATATCTTACAAAGGTTCCATACTTCCATATCTTACAAGGGTTCCATACTTCCATATCTTACAAGGGTTCCATACTTCCATTTGTTACAAGGGTTCCATATTTCCATATCTTACATGGGTTCCATACTTCCATGTCTTACAAGGGTTCCATACTTCCATATCTTACAAGTATTCCATACTTCCACATCTTACAAGGGTTCCATAACTCCATGTCTTAAAAGGGTTCCATACTTCCATATCTTCAAGGGTTCCATACTTCCATATGTTACAAGGGTTCCATACTTACATATCTTACAAGGGTTTCTTTCTTCCATATCTTACAAGGGTTCCATACTTCCATATCTCACAAGGGTTCCATACTTCCATATCTCACATTGGTTCCATACCTCCATGTCTTACAAGGGTGCCAAACTTCCAGATCTTACAAGGGTTCCATACTTCCATGTCTTACAAGAGTTCCATATTTCCATTTATTAAAGGGTTCCATACTTCCATATCTTACAAAAGATCCATATTTCCATTTCTTACAAGGGTTCCATACTTCCATATCTTACAAGGGTTCCATACTTTCATATCTTACAAGGGTTCCATACTTCCATATCATACAAGGTTTCCATACTTCAATGCCTTATAAGTGTCATTGCTTCCATTTCGTACAAGGGTTCAATTCTTCCATATCATACATGGGTTCCATACTTCCATATCTTCAAGGGTTCCATACTTCCATATGTTACAAGGGTTCCATACTTACATATCTTACAAGGGTTCCTTGCTTCCATATCGTACAAGGGTTCAATAATTCCAAATCTTACAAGGGTGCCATACTTCCATATCTTACAAGGATTCCATACTTCCATATCTTACAAGAGATCCATATTTCCATTTCTTACAAGGGTTCCATACTTCCATATCTTACAAGGGTTCCATACTTTCATATCTTACAAGGGTTCCATACTTCCATATCATACAAGGGTTCCATACTTCAATACCTTATAAGTGTTCATTGCTTCCATTTCGTACAAGGGTTCAATTCTTCCATATCATACATGGGATCCATACTTCCATATTTTACAAGGGTTCCATAATTACATGTCTTACAAGGGTTCCATACTTCCATATCTTACAAGGGTTCCATACTTCCATATATCACATTGGTTCCATACCTCCATGTCTTACAAGGGTGCCATACTTCCATATCTTACAAGTGTTCCATACTTCCATATCTTACAAGAGTTCCATATTTACATTTCTTAAAGGGTTCCATACTTCCATATCTTACAAGGGTTCCATACTTCCATATCTTACAAGGGTTCCATATTTCCATTTCTTAAAGGGTTCCATACTTCCATATCTTATAAGGGTTGCATACTTCCATATCTTACAAGAGTTCCATATTTCCATTTCTTAAAGGGTTCCATACTTCCATATCTTACAAGGGTTCCATACTTCCATATCTTACAAGGTTTCCATACTTCCAAATCTTACAAACGTTCCATACTTCCATATCTTACAAGGGTTCCATACTTCCATTTGTTTCAAGGGTTCCATATTTCCATATCTTACATGGGTTCCATACTTCCATATCATAAAAGGTTGCCATACTTCCATATCTTACAAGGGTTCCATTCTTCAATACCTTACAAGTGTTCATTGCTTCCATTTTGTACAAGGGTTCAATTCTTCCATATCATACATGGGTTCCATACTTCCATATTTTACAAGGGTTCCATAATTCCATGTCTTACAAGGGTTCCATACTTCCATATCTTACAAGGGTTCCATACTTCCATATATCACATTGGTTCCATACCTCCATGTCTTACAATGGTGCCATACTTCCATATCTTACAAGTGTTCCATACTTCCATATCTTACAAGAGTTCCATATTTCCATTTCTTAAAGGGTTCCATACTTCCATATCTTACAAGGGTTCCATACTTCCATATCTTACAAGGGTTCCATACTTCCATATCTTACAAAGGTTCCATACTTCCATATCTTACAAGGGTTCCATACTTCCATATATCACATTGGTTCCATACCTCCATGTCTTACAAGGGTGCCATACTTCCATATCTTACAAGTGTTCCATACTTCCATATCTTACAAGGGTTCCATACTTCCATATCTTACAAAGGTTCCATACTTCCATATCTTACAAGGGTTACATACTTCCATATCTTACAAAGTTTCCATACTTCCATTTGTTACAAGGGTTCCATATTTCCATATTTTACATGGGTTCCATACTTCCATATCTTACAAGGGTTCCATACCTCCATATCTTTCAAGGGTTCCATACTTCCATATCTTACAAGGGTTCCATACTTCCATATCTTACAAGGGTTCCTTGCTTCCATATCTTACAAGAGATCCATATTTTCATTTCTTACAAGGGTTCCATACTTCCATATCTTACAAGGGTTCCATACTTCCATATCTCACATTGGTTCCATACCTCCATGTCTTACAAGGGTGCCATACTTCCAGATCTTACAAGGGTTCCATACTTCCATGTCTTACAAAAGTTCCATATTTCCATTTATTAAAGGGTTCCATTCTTCCATATCTTACAAGGGTTCCATTCTTCCATATCTTACAAGAGTTCCATATTTCCATTTCTTAAAGGGTTCCATACTTACATATCTTACAAGGGTTTCTTGCTTCCATATCGTACAAGGGTTCAATACTTCCATATCTTACAAGGGTGCCATACTTCCATATCTTACAAGGGAGCCATACTTCCATATCTTACAAGGGTTCCATACTTCCATATCTTACAAGGGTTCCATACTTCCATATATCACATTGGTTCCATACCTCCATGTCTTACAAGGATGCCATACTTCCATATCTTACAAGTGTTCCATACTTCCATATCTTACAAGAGTTACATACTTCCATATCTTACAAGGGTTCCATACTTCCATATCTTACAAAGGTTCCATACTTCCATATCTTACAAAGGTTCCATACTTCCATATCTTACAAGGGTTCCATACTTCCATATCTTACAAGGGTTCCATACTTCCATTTGTTACAAGGGTTCCATATTTCCATATCTTACATGGGTTCCATACTTCCATGTCTTACAAGGGTTCCATACTTCCATATCTTACAAGTGTTCCATACTTCCACATCTTACAAGGGTTCCATAACTCCATGTCTTAAAAGGGTTCCATACTTCCATATCTTCAAGGGTTCCATACTTCCCTATGTTACAAGGGTTCCATACTTACATATCTTACAAGGGTTCCTTGCTTCCATATCGTACAAGGGTTCAATAATTCCATATCTTACAAGGGTGCCATACTTCCATATCTTACAAGGGTTCCATACTTCCATATCTTACAAGAGATCCATATTTCCATTTCTTACAAGGGTTCCATACTTCCATATCTTACAAGGGTTCCATACTTTCATATCTTACAAGGGTTCCATACTTCCATATCATACAAGGGTTCCATACTTCAATACCTTATAAGTGTTCATTGCTTCCATTTCGTACAAGGGTTCAATTCTTCCATATCATACATGGGTTCCATACTTCCATATTTTACAAGGGTTCCATAATTCCATGTCTTACAAGGGTTCCATACTTACATATCTTACAAGGGTTCCATACTTCCATAAATCACATTGGTTCCATACCTCCATGTCTTACAAGGGTGCCATACTTCCATATCTTACAAGTGTTCCATACTTCCATATCTTACAAGGGTCACATACTTCCATATCTTACAAAGGTTCCATGCTTCCATATCTTACAAAGGTTCCATACTTCCATATCTTACAAGGGTTCCATACTTCCATATCTTACAAGGGTTCCATACTTCCATTTGTTACAAGGGTTACATATTTCCATATCTTACATGGGTTCCATACTTCCATGTCTTACAATGGTTCCAAACTTCCATATCTTGCAAGTGTTCCATACTTCCACATCTTACAAGGGTTCCATAAATCCATGTCTTAAAAGGGTTCCATACTTCCATATCTTCAAGGGTTCCATACTTCCATATGTTACAAGGTTCCATACTTACATATCTTACAAGGGTTCCTTGCTTCCATATCTTACAAGGGTTCCATACTTCCATTTGTTACAAGGGTTCCATATTTCCATATCTTACATGGGTTCCATACTTCCATGTCTTACAAGGGTTCCATACTTCCATATCTTACAAGTATTCCATACTTCCACATCTTACAAGGGTTCCATAACTCCATGTCTTAAAAGGGTTCCATACTTCCATATCTTCAAGGGTTCCATACTTCCATATGTTACAAGGGTTCCATACTTACATATCTTACAAGGGTTCCTTGCTTCCATATCGTACAAGGGTTCAATAATTCCATATCTTACAAGGGTGCCATACTTCAATATCTTACATGGATTCCATACTTCCATATCTTACAAGAGATCCATATTTCCATTTCTTACAAGGGTTCCATACTTCCATATCTTACAAGGCTTCCATACTTTCATATCTTACAAGGGTTCCATACTTCCATATCATACAAGGTTTCCATACTTCAATGCCTTATAAGTGTTCATTGCTTGCATTTCGTACAAGGGTTCAATTCTTCCATATCATACATGGGTTCCATACTTCCATATTTTACAAGGGTTCCATAATTCCATGTCTTACAAGGGTTCCATGCTTCCATATCTTCAAGGGTTCCATACTTCCATATGTTACAAGGGTTCCATACTTACATATCTTACAAGGGTTCCTTGCTTCCATATCGTACAAGGGTTCAATAATTCCATATCTTACAAGGGTGCCATACTTCCATATCTTACAAGGATTCCATACTTCCATATCTTACAAGAGATCCATATTTCCATTTCTTACAAGGGTTCCATACTTCCATATCTTACAAGGGTTCCTTACTTTCATATCTTACAAGGGTTCCATACTTCCATATCATACAAGGGTTCCATTCTTCAATACCTTATAAGTGTTCATTGCTTCCATTTCGTACAAGGGTTCAATTCTTCCATATCATACATGGGTTCCATACTTCCATATTTTACAAGGGTTCCATAATTCCATGTCTTACAAGGGTTCCATACTTCCATATCTTACAAGGGTTCCATACTTCCATATATCACATTGGTTCCATACCTCCATGTCTTACAAGGGTGCCATACTTCCATATCTTACAAGTGTTCCATACTTCCATATCTTGCAAGAGTTCCATATTTACATTTCTTAAAGGGTTCCATACTTCCATATCTAACAAGGGTTCCATACTTCCATATCTTACAAGGGTTCCATACTTCCATATCTTACAAAGGTTCCATACTTCCATATCTTACAAGGGTCCATACTTCCATATATCACATTGGTTTTCCATAACTCCATGTCTTACAAGGGTGCCATACTTCCATATCTTACAAGTGTTCCATACTTCCATATCTTACAAGGGTCCCATACTTCCATATCTTACAAAGGTTCCATACTTCCATATCTTACAAAAGTTCCATACTTCCATATCTTACAAGGGTTCCATACTTCCATATCTTACAAGGGTTCCATACTTCCATTTGTTACAAGGGTTCCATATTTCCATATCTTACATGGGTTCCATACTTCCATGTCTTACAATGGTTCCAAACTTCCAAATCTTGCAAGTGTTCCATACTTCCACATCTTACAAGGGTTCCATAATTCCATGTCTTAAAAGGGTTCCATACTTCCATATCTTCAAGGGTTCCATACTTCCATATGTTACAAGGGTTCCATACTTACATATCTTACAAGGGTTCCTTGCTTCCATATCGTACAAGGGTTCAATAATTCCATATCTTACAAGGGTGCCATACTTCCATATCTTACATGGATTCCATACTTCCATATCTTACAAGAGATCCATATTTCCATTTCTTACAAGGGTTCCATACTTCCATATCTTACAAGGCTTCCATACTTTCATATCTTACAAGGGTTCCATACTTCCATATCATACAAGGTTTCCATACTTCAATGCCTTATAAGTGTTCATTGCTTGCATTTCGTACAAGGGTTCAATTCTTCCATATCATACATGGGTTCCATACTTCCATATTTTACAAGGGTTCCATAATTCCCATGTCTTACAAGGGTTCCATGCTTCCATATCTTCAAGGGTTCCATACTTCCATATGTTACAAGGGTTCCATACTTACATATCTTACAAGGGTTCCTTGCTTCCATATCGTACAAGGGTTCAATAATTCCATATCTTACAAGGGTGCCATACTTCCATATCTTACAAGGGTTCCATACTTCCATATCTTACAAGAGATCCATATTTCCATTTCTTACAAGGGTTCCATACTTCCATATCTTACAAGGGTTCCATACTTTCATATCTTACAAGGGTTCCATACTTCCATATCATACAAGGGTTCCATACTTCAATACCTTATAAGTGTTCATTGCTTCCATTTCGTACAAGGGTTCAATTCTTCCATATCATACATGGGTTCCATACTTCCATATTTTACAAGGGTTCCATAATTCCATGTCTTACAAGGGTTCCATACTTCCATATCTTACAAGGGTTCCATACTTCCATATATCACATTGGTTCCATACCTCCATGTCTACAAGGGTTCCATACTTCCATATCTTACAAGTGTTCCATACTTCCATATCTTACAAGGGTTCCATACTTCCATTTCTTACAAGGGTTCCATACTTCCATATCTTACAAGGGTTCCATACTTCCATATCTTACAAGGGTTCCATACTTCCATATCTTACAAGGGTTCCATACTTCCATATCTTACAAGGGTTCCATACTTCCATATCTCACATTGGTTCCATAACTCCATATCTTACAAGGGTGCCATACTTCCATATCTTACAAGTGTTCCATACTTCCATATCTTACAAGGGTTCCATACTTCCATATCTTACAAGGGTTCCATACTTCCATATCTTACAAAGGTTCCATACTTCCATATCTTACAAGGGTTCCATACTTCCATATCTTACAAGGGTTCCATACTTCCATTTCTTACAAGGGTTCCATACTTCCATATCTTACATGGGTTCCATACTTCCATGTCTTACAATGGTTCCATACTTCCATATCTTACAAGTGTTCCATACTTCCACATCTTACAAGGGTTCCATAATTCCATGTCTTAAAAGGGTTCCATACTTCCATATCTTCAAGGGTTCCATACTTCCATATCTTACAAGGGTTCCATACTTCCATATCTTACAAGGGTTCCTTGCTTCCATATCGTACAAGGGTTCAATACTTCCATATCTTACAAGGGTGCCATACTTCCATATCTTACAAGGGTTCCATACTTCCATATCTTACAAGAGTTCCATATTTCCATTTCTTACAAGGGTTCCATACTTCCATATCTTACAAGGGTTCCATACTTCCATTTCTTACAAGGGTTCCATACTTCCATATCTTACAAGGGTTCCATACTTCCATATCTTACAAGAGTTCCATACTTCCATATCTTACAAGGGTTCCATACTTCCATATCTTACAAGGGTTCCTTACTTCCATATCTTACAAGGTTTCCATACTTCCAAATCTTACAAACGTTCCATACTTCCATATCTTACAAGGGTTCCATACTTCCATTTGTTTCAAGGGTTCCATATTTCCATATCTTACATGGGTTCCATCCTTCCATGTCTTACAAGGGTACCATACTTCCATATCTTACAGGTGTTCCATACTTCCACATCTTACAAGGGTTCCATAATTCCATGTCTTAAAAGGGTTCCATACTTCCATATCTTCAAGGGTTCCATACTTCCATATGTTACAAGGGTTCCATACTTACATATCTTACAAGGGTTCCTTGCTTCCATATCGTACAAGGGTTCAATAATTCCATATCTTACAAGGGTGCCATACTTCCATATCTTACAAGGGTTCCATACTTCCATATCTTACAAGATATCCATATTTCCATTTCTTACAAGGGTTCCATACTTTCATATCTTACAAGGGTTCCATACTTCCATATCTTACAAGAGATCCATATTTCCATTTCTTACAAGGGTTCAATTCTTCCATATCATACATGGGTTCCATACTTCCATATTATACAAGGGTTCCATAATTCCATGTCTTACAAGGGTTCCATACTTCCATATCTTACAAGGGTTCCATACTTCCATTTGTTACAAGGGTTCTATATTTCCATATCTTACATGGGTTCCATACTTCCATGTCTTACAAGGGTTCCATACTTCCATATCTTACAAGTGTTCCATACTTCCACATCTTACAAGGGTTCCATAATTCCATGTCTTAAAAGGGTTCCATACTTCCATATCTTCAAGGGTTCCATACTTCCATATTTTACAAGGGGTTCCATAATTCCATGTCTTACAAGGGTTCCATACTTCCATATCTTACAAGGGTTCCATACTTCCATATATCACATTGGTTCCATACCTCCATGTCTTACAAGGGTGCCATACTTCCATATCTTACAAGTGTTCCATACTTCCATATCTTACAAGAGTTCCATATTTACATTTCTTAAAGGGTTCCATACTTCCATATCTTACAAGGGTTCCATACTTCCATATCTTACAAGGGTTCCATACTTCCATATCTTACAAGGGTTCCATAATTCCATCTCTTACAAGGGTTCCATACTTCCATATCTTACAAGGGTTCCATACTTCCATATCTTACAAGGGTTCCTTGCTTCCATATCGTACAAGGGTTCAATACTTCCATATCTTACAAGGGTTCCATACTTCCATATCTTACAAGGGTTCCATAATTCCATGTCTTACAAGGGTTCCATACTTCCATATCTTACAAGGGTTCCATACTTCCATATCTTAAAAGGGTTCCATACTTCCATATCTTACAAGGGTTCCATACTTCCATATCTCACATTGGTTCCATAATTCCATGTCTTACAAGGGTTCCGTAATTCCATGTTTTACAAGGGTTCCATACTTCCATATCTTACAAGAGTTCCATATTTTAAATCTCTTTTACGTGTTGTTGATTATTGTGAATCTGTAATTTCTTCCAGAATGCATGCCTATAAGAAGCACATGAGATCCAATTCAAAACATACCACCACCACATCCTGAATTAAGACAGAATAATACCTTTGAGTTACACCTCCTGTACCTTTATATGAGGGTCTGAAGTCCTTAGAGTTGTGTATGTTTCCATTGTGCTCTACCATTCATACAGAGCTGTGATTGATTACCTGTAGTGGAACAATACATCGTTGTCTGAGCTTTTAGCTCCTAGCCTGTCTGTTAGTCTGTAGAAAATGGCACAGTTTTCCCTAATCAGTGCACTACTTTTGACCAGAGCCCTGTAAAGAGAATAGGGTACCATTTGGGACACAAGCTGAGTCGACCTCCACTGTAAGATGGAGCTGTACAACGTCTCCTCTGAGGATACTCCTCAACATCCTGAAAAAAACACCAACACTGTTTATTTAACATGTTCTTAATGCATCCATTACATTTAATGTACAGTTAATATTTTATTTAAAATACATTTGACTGCAATTTTAGAAAGAGCTATTAATACTTGTAAATAAAATACGCTTTTTGGTGCATATGAAATCAAATATTAAAGCTACTTATTTTTATTGTGAGATTTTGGAGCCATTTATTTTAAACTACACAACACTAAACAGCAGACAATGCAACACTGGAAGAAAACAGACATCTCCTGTAAATAACATTTAATATATCCAGACATTATGATCATTTTGTAAAGTAAAAAAAGTATTGCTCTGATTCAGTTCAGCCAGTTGAATAGGGCCGTGTAAAGATCAGTGGATAGAGTTGTAGTGTGTAACGACGGTAGAAGCTGTCCTAAGGAGGGTTTCTTAAGGTCATTACTGTCCTCTGAGCTCTATGAGCCTAACTTGATAAATTCAGAAGGGCATTTGCCCTTCAAGCTGGACCATTTGCTCCAGGCTCACCTCTGTTAAGGGCCCTAATCTAATGCCATCTGTCTGCTCAGAAAGAGAAAAAAAAATTGTTTGTGAAAAATGAGCCTCCCCTAATCAAAAATACGGTCAGCTCCATTTATTGGACCTCAGAGAATTTCTTCTTTGAGGCCTCAGAGGAAAAGTAAATGTAGTCAATTATGTCTGAGTGATTCACATCGGCAAAATACCAGTTCTACATTAGTGGCTCATTGTTCAGTATGAAGACTATCAGGGCTACAAAGTGGGGATTCCAGTGTATTTCAATGAATGAAAAATCTATAATTGTTTTGAAAAAAAGTATATATCTATTTCTATAAAAAATATATAATTATAGTGAATTGTATTTTACCTGCATATAGGCCTGCAGCACAGTTTCCTATACTCATCATATAGGCCGACAGCACAGTTTCCTATACTCATCATATAGGCCTACAGCACAGTTTCCTATACTCATCATATAGGCCAAAAGCACAGTTTCCTATACTCATCATATAGGCCAAAAGCACAGTTTCCTACATTCATCATATAGGCCTACATCACAGTTTCCTATAATCATCATATAGGCCAACAGCACAGTTTCCTATACCCATCAGTTTCCAATACTCATTAGTTTCCTATACTACTCAGTTTCCTATACTTCACAATGTGAAGTGAAAAAAGGTATGTAGTTTTTATAGTTACAAATGTTACAGAGAGACAATTTCGCCCATTTTACAGAGATTGTAAATATAGTTACTTTCACGTGTGACATTGCAGTCAGTGGGCCCAAATGTCAGCTAGCTGGTGCCACTGAAGTCTCCTCTGCATGTCTGCCATGACAAACAGGATTACGACGGACAATTGATTTGGCACCTGCCATCAAACCTAGCCCCCATTCCTCTCCTCTCCTCCTCCTTCCTTTCCTCCTCCCATCCAACCATCCTTCCTTTCTATCCAGCCAGCCAGCCAGCCACCCTCCTCATCTCCTTTCCTCTCCTCTCTGCTCCTCTCCTCCACCCTCCCATCCATCCCATCCTCTACTTCCTCCAACCAGCCCACCTCTCCCCAGCAGATACCAGCATCCTTCACATGTCCTCCAGTGTCTCTCTGTACATCTCAGTGTCCTCCAGTGTCTCTCTGTACATCTCAGTGTCCTCCAGTGTCTCAGTGTCCTCCAGTGTCTCTCTGTACATCTCAGTGTCCTCCAGTGTCTCTCTGTACATCTCAGTGTCCTCCAGTGTATCTCTGTATGTCTCAGTGTCCTCCAGTGTCTCAGTGTCCTACAGTGTCTCTCTGTACATCTCAGTGTCCTTCAGTGTATCTCTGTATGTCTCAGTGTCCTCCAGTGTCTCAGTGTCCTCCAGTGTCTCTCTGTGTGTCTCAGTGCCCTCCAGTGTCTCTCTGTACGTCTCAGTGTCCTCCAGTGTCTCTCTGTATATCTCATTGTCCTCCAGTGTCTCTCTGTACGTCTCAGTGTCCTCCAGTGTCTCTCTGTACATCTCAGTGTCCTCCAGTGTCTCTCTGTACGTCTCAGTGTCCTCCAGTGTCTCTCTGTGTGTCTGTGTCCTCCAGTGTCTCTCTATACATCTCAGTTACCTCCAGTGTCTCTCTGTGTGTCTCAGTGTCCTCCAGTCTCTCTCTGTACGTCTCAGTGTCCTTCATTGTCTCTCTGTGTCTCAGTGTCCTCCAGTGTCTCTCTGTACATCTCAGTGTCCTTCAGTGTCTCTGTGTCTCAGTGTCCTCCAGTCTCTCTCTGTGTGTCTCAGTCTCCTCCAGTGTCTCTCTGTACATCTCAGTGTCCTCCAGTGTCTCTCTGTACATCTCAATGTCCTCCAGTGTCTCTCTGTGTGTCTGTGTCCTCCAGTGTCTCTCTATACATCTCAGTTCCCTCCAGTGTCTCTCTGTGTATCTCAGTTTCCTCCAGTCTCTCTCTGTACGTCTCAGTGTCCTCCAGTGTCTCTCTGTACATCTCAGTCTCCTTCAGTGTCTCTGTGTCTCAGTGTCCTCCAGTGTCTCTCTGTGTGTCTCAGTGTCCTCCAGTCTCTCTCTGTGTGTCTCAGTGTCCTCCAGTGTCTCTCTGTACATCTCAGTGTCCTCCAGTGTCTCTCTGTACATCTCAGTGTCCTCCAGTGTCTCTCTGTGTGTCTGTGTCCTCCAGTGTCTCTCTATACATCTCAGTTCCCTCCAGTGTCTCTGTGTGTCTCAGTGTCCTCCAGTCTCTCTCTGTACGTCTCAGTGTCCTTCATTGTCTCTCTGTGTCTCAGTGTCCTTCAGTGTCTCTCTGTGTCTCAGTGTCCTCCAGTGTCTCTCTGTGTATCTCAGTGTCATTCAGTGCCTCTCTGTGTCTCAGTGTCCTCCAGTGTCTCTCTGTGTATCTCTGTGTCATCCAGTGTCTCTATGTGTCTCAGTGTCCTCCAATATCTCTCTGTACATCTCAGTGTCCTCCTGTGTCTCTCTGTGTGTCTCAGTGTCCTCCAGTATCTCTCTGTGTGTCTATGTCCTCCAGTGTCTCTCTGTACATCTCAGTGTCCTTCAGTGTCTCTGTGTCTCAGTGTCCTCCAGTCTCTCTCTGTGTATCTCAGTGTCCTCCAGTGTCTCTCTGTGTGTCTCAGTATCCTCCAGTCTCTCTCTGTGTGTCTCAGTGTCATCCAGTGTCTCTCTTGTGTCTTAGTGTCCTCCAGTGTCTCTCTGTGTGTCTCAGTGTCCTCCAGTATCTCTCTGTGTGTCTGTGTCCTCCAGTGTCTCTCTGTATGTCTCAGTGTCCTTCAGTGTATCTGTGTCTCAGTGTCCTCCAGTCTCTCTCTGTGTATCTCAGTGTCCTCCAGTGTCTCTCTGTGTGTCTCAGTGTCCTCCAGTCTCTCTCTGTGTGTCTCAGTGTCCTCCAGTGTCTCTCTGTGTGTCTCAGTGTCCTTCAGTGTCGCTCTGTGTCTCAGTGTCCTCCAGTGTCTCTCTGTGTATCTCAGTGTCCTTCAGTGTCTCTCTGTGTCTCAGTGTCCTCCAGTGTCTCTCTGTGTATCTCAGTGTCCTCAGGTGTCTCTCTGTGTGTCTCAGTGTCCTCCAATGTGTCTCTGTACATCTCAGTGTCCTCCAGTGTCTCTCTGTGTGTCTCAGTGTCCTCCAGTGTCTCTCTGTGTGTCTGTGTCCTCCAGTGTCTCTCTGTATATCTCAGTGTCCTTCAGTGTCTCTGTGTCTCAGTGTCATTCAGTGTCTCTCTGTACATCTCAGTGTCCTCCAGTGTCTCTCTGTATGTCTCAGTGTCCTCCAGTGTCTCAGTGTCCTCCAGTGTCTCTGTGTGTCTCAGTGCCCTCCAGTGTCTCTCTTTACGTCTCAGTGTCCTCCAGTGTCTCTCTATACATCTCATTGTCCTCCAGTGTCTCTCTGTACGTCTAAGTGTCCTCCAGTGTCTCTCTGTATATCTCAGTTCCCTCCAGTGTCTCTCTGTGTGTCTCTGTGTCGTCCAGTCTCTCTCTGTACATCTCAGTGTCCTTCAGTGTCTCTCTGTACATCTCAGTGTCCTCCAGTGTCTCTCTGTATGTCTCAGTGTCCTCCAGTGTCTCAGTGTCCTCCAGTGTCTCTGTGTGTCTCAGTGCCCTCCAGTGTCTCTCTTTACGTCTCAGTGTCCTCCAGTGTCTCTCTGTACATCTCATTGTCCTCCAGTGTCTCTCTGTGTGTCTGTGTCCTCCAGTGTCTCTCTATACATCTCAGTTCCCTCCAGTGTCTCTCTGTGTGTCTCTGTGTCCTCCAGTCTCTCTCTGTACATCTCAGTGTCCTTCAGTGTCTCTCTGTGTCTCAGTGTCCTCCAGTGTCTCTCTGTACATCTCAGTATCTTTCAGTGTCTCTGTGTCTCAGTGTCCTCCAGTCTCTCTCTGTGTATCTCAGTGTCCTCCAGTGTCTCTCTGTGTGTCTCAGTGTCCTCCAGTCTCTCTCTGTGTGTCTCAGTGTCCTCCAGTGTCTCTCTGTACATCTCAGTGTCCTCCAGTGTCTCTCTGTACATCTCAGTGTCCTCAGGTGTCTCTCTGTGTGTCTGTGTCCTCCAGTGTCTCTCTATACATCTCGGTTCCCTCCAGTGTCTCTCTGTGTGTCTCAGTTTCCTCCAGTCTCTCTCTGTACGTCTCAGTGTCCTCCAGTGTCTCTCTGTACATCTCAGTGTCCTTCAGTGTCTCTGTGTCTCAGTGTCATCCAGTGTCTCTCTGTGTGTCTCAGTGTCCTCCAGTCTCTCTCTGTGTGTCTCAGTGTCCTCCAGTGTCTCTCAGTACATCTCAGTGTCCTCCAGTGTCTCTCTGTACATCTCAGTGTCCTCCAGTGTCTCTCTGTGTGTCTGTGTCCTCCAGTGTCTCTCTATACATCTCAGTTCCCTCCAGTGTCTCTCTGTGTGTCTCAGTGTCCTCCAGTCTCTCTCTATACGTCTCAGTGTCCTTCAGTGTCTCTCTGTGTCTCAGTGTCCTCCAGTGTCTCTCTGTACATCTCAGTGTCCTTCAGTGTCTCTGTGTCTCAGTGTCCTCCAGTCTCTCTCTGTGTATCTCAGTGTCCACCAGTGTCTCTCTGTGTGTCTCAGTGTCCTCCAGTCTCTCTCTGTGTGTCTCAGTGTCCTCCAGTGTCTCTCTGTACATCTCAGTGTCCTCCAGTGTCTCTCTGTACATCTCAGTGTCCTCCAGTGTCTCTCTGTGTGTCTGTGTCCTCCAGTGTCTATCTATACATCTCAGTTCCCTCCAGTGTCTCTCTGTGTGTCTCAGTTTCCTCCAGTCTCTCTCTGTACGTCTCAGTGTCCTCCAGTGTCTCTCTGTACATTTCAGTGTCCTTCAGTGTCTCTGTGTCTCAGTGTCCTCCAGTCTCTCTCTATGTATCTCAGTGTCCTCCAGTGTCTCTCTGTGTGTCTCAGTGTCCTCCAGTCTCTCTCTGTGTGTCTCAGTGTCCTCCAGTGTCTCTCTGTGTGTCTCAGTGTCCTTCAGTGTCTCTCTGTGTCTCAGTGTCCTCCAGTGTCTCTCTGTGTATCTCAGTGTCATTCAGTGCCTCTCTGTGTCTCAGTGTCCTCCAGTGTCTCTCTGTGTATCTCAGTGTCCTCCAGTGTCTGTCTGTGTGTCTCAGTGTCCTCCAATGTCTCTCTGTACATCTCAGTGTCCTCCAGTGTCTCTCTGTGTGTCTCAGTGTCCTCCAGTATCTCTCTGTGTGTCTGTGTCCTCCAGTGTCTCTCTGTACATCTCAGTGTCCTTCAGTGTCTCTGTGTCTCAGTGTCCTCCAGTCGCTCTCTGTGTATCTCAGTGTCCTCCTGTGTCTCTCTGTGTGTCTCAATATCCTCCAGTCTCTCTCTGTGTGTCTCAGTGTCATCCAGTGTCTCTCTTGTGTCTTAGTGTCCTCCAGTGTCTCTCTGTGTGTCTCAGTGTCCTCCAGTGTCTCTCTGTATGTCTGTGTCCTCCAGTGTCTCTCTGTACGTCTCAGTGTCCTTCAGTGTCTCTGTGTCTCAGTGTCCTCCAGTCTCTCTCTGTGTATCTCAGTGTCCTCCAGTGTCTCTCTGTGTGTCTCATTGTCCTCCAGTCTCTCTCTGTGTGTCTCAGTGTCCTCCAGTGTCTCTCTGTGTGTGTCAGTGTCCTTCTGTGTCGCTCTGTGTCTCAGTGTCCTCCAGTGTCTCTCTGTTTATCTCAGTGTCCTTCAGTGTCTCTCTTGTGTCTCAGTGTCCTCCAGTGTCTCTCTGTGTATCTCAGTGTCCTCCAGTGTCTCTCTGTGTGTCTCAGTGTCCTCCAATGTCTCTCTGTATGTCTCAGTGTCCTCCAGTGTCTCTCTGTGTCTCTCAGTGTCCTCCAGTGTCTCTCTGTGTGTCTGTGTCCTCCAGTGTCTCTCTGTATATCTCAGTGTCCTTCAGTGTCTCTGTGTCTCAGTGTCCTTCAGTGTCTCTCTGTACATCTCAGTGTCCTCCAGTGTCTCTCTGTATGTCTCAGTGTCCTCCAGTGTCTCAGTGTCCTCCAGTATCTCTATGTGTGTCTCAGAGCCCTCCAGTGTCTCTCTGTACGTCTCAGTGTCCTCCAGTGTCTCTCTGTACATCTCATTGTCCTCCAGTGTCTCTCTGTACATCTCAGTGTCCTCCAGTGTCTCTCTGTATGTCTCAGTGTCCTCCAGTGTCTCAGTGTCCTCCAGTATCTCTCTGTGTGTCTCAGTGCCCTCCAGTGTCTCTCTGTACGTCTCAGTGTCCTCCAGTGTCTCTCTGTACATCTCACTGTCCTCCAGTGTCTCTCTGTACATCTCAGTGTCCCCCAGTGTCTCTCTGTACATCTCGGTGTCCTCCAGTGTCTCTCTGTATGTCTCAGTGTCCTCCAGTGTCTCTCTGTACATCTCAGTGTCCTCCAGTGTCTCTCTGTACGTCTCAGTGTCCTCCAGTGTCTCTCTGTGTGTCTGTGTCCTCCAGTGTCTCTCTATACATCTCAGTTCCCTCCAGTGTCTCTCTGTGTGTCTCAGTGTCCTCCAGTCTCTCTCTGTGTGTCTCAGTGTCCTTCAGTGTCTCTCTATGTCTCAGTGTCCTCCAGTGTCTCTCTGTACATCTCAGTGTCCTTCAGTGTCTCTGTGTCTCAGTGTCCTCCAGTCTCTCTCTGTGTATCTCAGTGTCCACCAGTGTCTCTCTGTGTGTCTCAGTGTCCTCCAGTCTCTCTCTGTGTGTCTCAGTGTTCTCCAGTGTCTCTCTGTACATCTCAGTGTCCTCCAGTGTCTCTCTGTACATCTCAGTGTCCTCCAGTGTCTCTCTGTGTGTCTGTGTCCTCCAGTGTCTCTCTATACATCTCAGTTCCCTCCAGTGTCTCTCTGTGTGTCTCAGTTTCCTCCAGTCTCTCTCTGTACGTCTCAGTGTCCTCCAGTGTCTCTCTGTACATCTCAGTGTCCTTCAGTATCTCTGTGTCTCAGTGTCCTTCAGTGTCTCTCTGTACATCTCAGTGTCCTCCAGTGTCTCTCTGTATGTCTCAGTGTCCTCCAGTGTCTCAGTGTCCTCCAGTATCTCTCTGTGTGTCTCAGTGCCCTCCAGTGTCTCTCTGTACATCTCAGTGTCCTCCAGTGTCTCTCTGTACGTCTCAGTGTCCTCCAGTTTCTCTCTGTACATCTCAGTGTCCTCCAGTGTCTCTCTGTATGTCTCAGTGTCCTCCAGTGTCTCTCTGTGTGTCTGTGTCCTCCAGTGTCTCTCTATACATCTCAGTTCCCTCCAGTGTCTCTCTGTGTGTCTCAGTGTCCTCCAGTCTCTCTCTGTTTGTCTCAGTGTCCTTCAGTGTCTCTCTGTGTCTCTCTGTCATCCAGTGTCTCTATGTACATCTCAGAGTCCTTCAGTGTCTCTGTGTCTCAGTGTCCTCCAGTCTCTCACTGTGTGTTACAGTGTCCTCCAGTGTCTCTCTGTACATCTCAGTGTCCTCCAGTGTCTCTCTGTATATCCCAGTGTCCTCCAGTGTCTTAGTGTCCTCCAGTGTCTCTCTGTACATCTCAGTGTCCTCCAGTGTCTCTCTGTACATCTCAGTGTACTCCAGTGTATCTCTGTATGTCTCAGTGTCTTCCAGTGTCTCAGTGTCCTCCAGTGTCTCTCTGTGTGTGTCTCAGTGCCCTCCAGTGTCTCTCTGTACGTCTCAGTGTCCTCCAGTGTCTCTCTGTACATCTCATTGTCCTCCAGTGTTTCTCTGTATGTCTCATTTTCCTCCAGTGTCACTCTGTACATCTCAGTGTCCTCCAGTGTCTCTCTGTGTGTCTGTGTCCTCCAGTGTCTCTCTATACATCTCAGTTCACTCCAGTGTCTCTCTGTGTGCCTCAGTGTCCTCCAGTCTCTCTCTGTACGTCTCAGTGTCCTTCAGTGTCTCTCTGTGTCTCAGTGTCCTCCAGTGTCTCTCTGTACATCTCAGTGTCCTTCAGTGTCTCTGTGTCTCAGTATCCTCCAGTCTCTCTCTGTGTATCTCAGTGTCCTCCAGTGTCTCTCTGTGTATCTCAGTGTCCTCCAGTGTCTCTCTGTGTGTCTCAGTATCCTCCAGTCTCTCTCTGTGTGTCTCAGTGTCATCCAGTGTCTCTCTTGTGTCTTAGTGTCCTCCAGTGTCTCTCTGTGTGTCTCAGTGTCCTCCAGTGTCTCTCTGTGTGTCTGTGTCCTCCAGTGTCTCTCTGTACGTCTCAGTGTCCTTCAGTGTCTCTGTGTCTCAGTGTCCTCCAGTCTCTCTCTGTGTATCTCAGTGTCCTCCAGTGTCTCTCTGTGTGTCTCAGTGTCCTCCAGTGTCTCTCTGTGTGTGTCAGTGTCCTCCAGTGTCTCTCTGTGTGACTCAGTGTCCTCCAGTGTCTCTCTTTGTGTCTCAGTATCCTCCAGTCTCTCTCTGTGTGTCTCAGTGTCATCCAGTGTCTCTCTTGTGTCTTAGTGTCCTCCAGTGTCTCTCTGTGTGTCTCAGTGTCCTCCAGTGTCTCTATGTGTGTCTGTGTCCTCCAGTGT
Organism: Coregonus ussuriensis; assembly: GCA_031479575.1. Taxonomy (NCBI): domain Eukaryota; kingdom Metazoa; phylum Chordata; class Actinopteri; order Salmoniformes; family Salmonidae; genus Coregonus; species Coregonus ussuriensis. The sequence goes on along the minus strand of CM062489.1, from coordinate 46,790,952 downwards.
CTCTCTGTACGTCTCAGTGTCCTTCAGTGTCTCTGTGTCAGTGTCCTCCAGTCTCTCTCTGTGTATCTCAGTGTCATCCAGTGTCTCTCTTGTGTCTTAGTGTCCTCCAGTGTCTCTCTGTGTGTCTCAGTGTCCTCCAGTGTCTCTCTGTACATCTCAGTGTCCTTCAGTATCTCTGTGTCTCAGTGTCCTTCAGTGTCTCTCTGTACATCTCAGTGTCCTCCAGTGTCTCTCTGTATGTCTCAGTGTCCTCCAGTGTCTCAGTGTCCTCCAGTATCTCTCTGTGTGTCTCAGTGCCCTCCAGTGTCTCTCTGTACATCTCAGTTGTCCTCCAGTGTCTCTCTGTACGTCTCAGTGTCCTCCAGTTTCTCTCTGTACATCTCAGTGTCCTCCAGTGTCTCTCTGTATGTCTCAGTGTCCTCCAGTGTCTCTCTGTGTGTCTGTGTCCTCCAGTGTCTCTCTATACATCTCAGTTCCCTCCAGTGTCTCTCTGTGTGTCTCAGTGTCCTCCAGTCTCTCTCTGTTTGTCTCAGTGTCCTTCAGTGTCTCTCTGTGTCTCTCTGTCATCCAGTGTCTCTATGTACATCTCAGAGTCCTTCAGTGTCTCTGTGTCTCAGTGTCCTCCAGTCTCTCACTGTGTGTTACAGTGTCCTCCAGTGTCTCTCTGTACATCTCAGTGTCCTCCAGTGTCTCTCTGTATATCCCAGTGTCCTCCAGTGTCTTAGTGTCCTCCAGTGTCTCTCTGTACATCTCAGTGTCCTCCAGTGTCTCTCTGTACATCTCAGTGTACTCCAGTGTATCTCTGTATGTCTCAGTGTCTTCCAGTGTCTCAGTGTCCTCCAGTGTCTCTCTGTGTGTGTCTCAGTGCCCTCCAGTGTCTCTCTGTACGTCTCAGTGTCCTCCAGTGTCTCTCTGTACATCTCATTGTCCTCCAGTGTTTCTCTGTATGTCTCATTTTCCTCCAGTGTCACTCTGTACATCTCAGTGTCCTCCAGTGTCTCTCTGTGTGTCTGTGTCCTCCAGTGTCTCTCTATACATCTCAGTTCACTCCAGTGTCTCTCTGTGTGCCTCAGTGTCCTCCAGTCTCTCTCTGTACGTCTCAGTGTCCTTCAGTGTCTCTCTGTGTCTCAGTGTCCTCCAGTGTCTCTCTGTACATCTCAGTGTCCTTCAGTGTCTCTGTGTCTCAGTATCCTCCAGTCTCTCTCTGTGTATCTCAGTGTCCTCCAGTGTCTCTCTGTGTATCTCAGTGTCCTCCAGTGTCTCTCTGTGTGTCTCAGTATCCTCCAGTCTCTCTCTGTGTGTCTCAGTGTCATCCAGTGTCTCTCTTGTGTCTTAGTGTCCTCCAGTGTCTCTCTGTGTGTCTCAGTGTCCTCCAGTGTCTCTCTGTGTGTCTGTGTCCTCCAGTGTCTCTCTGTACGTCTCAGTGTCCTTCAGTGTCTCTGTGTCTCAGTGTCCTCCAGTCTCTCTCTGTGTATCTCAGTGTCCTCCAGTGTCTCTCTGTGTGTCTCAGTGTCCTCCAGTGTCTCTCTGTGTGTGTCAGTGTCCTCCAGTGTCTCTCTGTGTGACTCAGTGTCCTCCAGTGTCTCTCTTTGTGTCTCAGTATCCTCCAGTCTCTCTCTGTGTGTCTCAGTGTCATCCAGTGTCTCTCTTGTGTCTTAGTGTCCTCCAGTGTCTCTCTGTGTGTCTCAGTGTCCTCCAGTGTCTCTATGTGTGTCTGTGTCCTCCAGTGTCTCTCTGTACGTCTCAGTGTCCTTCAGTGTCTCTGTGTCAGTGTCCTCCAGTCTCTCTCTGTGTATCTCAGTGTCATCCAGTGTCTCTCTTGTGTCTTAGTGTCCTCCAGTGTCTCTCTGTGTGTCTCAGTGTCCTCCAGTGTCTCTCTGTGTGTCTGTGTCCTCCAGTGTCTCTCTGTACGTCTCAGTGTCCTTCAGTGTCTCTGTGTCTCAGTGTCCTCCAGTCTCTCTCTGTGTATCTCAGTGTCCTCCAGTGTCTCTCTGTGTGTATCATTGTCCTCCAGTCTCTCTCTGTGTGTCTCAGTGTCCTCCAGTGTCTCTCTGTGTGTCTCAGTGTCCTTCAGTGTTGCTCTGTGTCTCAGTGTCCTCCAGTGTCTCTCTGTGTATCTCAGTGTCCTTCAGTGTCTCTCTGTGTCTCAGTGTCCTCCAGTGTCTCTCTGTGTATCTCAGTGTCCTCCAGTGTCTCTCTGTGTGTCTCAGTGTCCTCCAATGTCTCACTGTACATCTCAGTGTCCTCCAGTGTCTCTCTGTGTGTCTCAGTGTTCTCCAGTGTCTCTCTGTGTGTCTGTGTCCTCCAGTGTCTCTCTGTATATCTCAGTGTCCTTCAGTGTCTCTGTGTCTCAGTGTCCTTCAGTGTCTCTCTGTACATCTCAGTGTCCTCCAGTGTCTCTCTGTATGTCTCAGTGTCCTCCAGTGTCTCAGTGTCCTCCAGTATCTCTCTGTGTGTCTCAGTGCCCTCCAGTGTCTCTCTGTACGTCTCAGTGTCCTCCAGTGTCTCTCTGTACATCTCATTGTCCTCCAGTTTCTCTCTGTACATCTCAGTGTCCTCCAGTGTCTCTCTGTATGTCTCAGTGTTCTCCATTGTCTCAGTGTCCTCCAGTATCTCTCTGTGTGTCTCAGTGCCCTCCAGTGTCTCTCTGTACGTCTCAGTGTCCTCCAGTGTCTCTCTGTACATCTCACTGTCCTCCAGTGTCTCTCTGTACATCTCAGTGTCCTCCAGTGTCTCTCTGTACATCTCAGTGTCCTCCAGTGTCTCTCTGTATGTCTCATTGTCCTCCAGTGTCTCTCTGTACATCTCAGTGTCCTCCAGTGTCTCTCTGTATGTCTCAGTGTCCTCCAGTGTCTCTCTGTGTGTCTGTGTCCTCCAGTGTCTCTCTATACATCTCAGTTCCCTCCAGTGTCTCTCTGTGTGTCTCAGTGTCCTCCAGTCTCTCTCTGTGTGTCTCAGTGTCCTTCAGTGTCTCTCCTTGTCTCAGTGTCCTCCAGTGTCTCTCTGTACATCTCAGTGTCCTTCAGTGTCTCTGTGTCTCAGTATCCTCCAGTCTCTCTCTGTGTATCTCAGTGTCCTCCAGTGTCTCTCTGTGTGTCTCAGTGTCCTCCAGTCTCTCTCTGTGTGTCTCAGTGTCCTCCAGTGTCTCTCTGTACATCTCAGTGTCCTCCAGTGTCTCTCTGTACATCTCAGTGTCCTCCAGTGTCTCTCCTTGTCTCAGTGTCCTCCAGTGTCTCTCTGTACATCTCAGTGTCCTCCAGTGTCTCTCTGTATGTCTCAGTGTTCTCCATTGTCTCAGTGTCCTCCAGTATCTCTCTGTGTGTCTCAGTGCCCTCCAGTGTCTCTCTGTACGTCTCAGTGTCCTCCAGTGTCTCTCTGTACATCTCAGTGTCCTCCAGTGTCTCTCCTTGTCTCAGTGTCCTCCAGTGTCTCTCTGTACATCTCAGTGTCCTCCAGTGTCTCTCTGTATGTCTCAGTGTTCTCCATTGTCTCAGTGTCCTCCAGTATCTCTCTGTGTGTCTCAGTGCCCTCCAGTGTCTCTCTGTACGTCTCAGTGTCCTCCAGTGTCTCTCTGTACATCTCACTGTCCTCCAGTGTCTCTCTGTACATCTCAGTGTCCTCCAGTGTCTCTCTGTACATCTCAGTGTCCTCCAGTGTCTCTCTGTATGTCTCATTGTCCTCCAGTGTCTCTCTGTACATCTCAGTGTCCTCCAGTGTCTCTCTGTATGTCTCAGTGTCCTCCAGTGTCTCTCTGTGTGTCTGTGTCCTCCAGTGTCTCTCTATACATCTCAGTTCCCTCCAGTGTCTCTCTGTGTGTCTCAGTGTCCTCCAGTCTCTCTCTGTGTGTCTCAGTGTCCTTCAGTGTCTCTCCTTGTCTCAGTGTCCTCCAGTGTCTCTCTGTACATCTCAGTGTCCTTCAGTGTCTCTGTGTCTCAGTATCCTCCAGTCTCTCTCTGTGTATCTCAGTGTCCTCCAGTGTCTCTCTGTGTGTCTCAGTGTCCTCCAGTCTCTCTCTGTGTGTCTCAGTGTCCTCCAGTGTCTCTCTGTACATCTCAGTGTCCTCCAGTGTCTCTCTGTACATCTCAGTGTCCTCCAGTGTCTCTCCTTGTCTCAGTGTCCTCCAGTGTCTCTCTGTACATCTCAGTGTCCTCCAGTGTCTCTCTGTATGTCTCAGTGTTCTCCATTGTCTCAGTGTCCTCCAGTATCTCTCTGTGTGTCTCAGTGCCCTCCAGTGTCTCTCTGTACGTCTCAGTGTCCTCCAGTGTCTCTCTGTACATCTCACTGTCCTCCAGTGTCTCTCTGTACATCTCAGTGTCCTCCAGTGTCTCTCTGTACATCTCAGTGTCCTCCAGTGTCTCTCTGTATGTCTCATTGTCCTCCAGTGTCTCTCTGTACATCTCAGTGTCCTCCAGTGTCTCTCTGTATGTCTCAGTGTCCTCCAGTGTCTCTCTGTGTGTCTGTGTCCTCCAGTGTCTCTCTATACATCTCAGTTCCCTCCAGTGTCTCTCTGTGTGTCTCAGTGTCCTCCAGTCTCTCTCTGTGTGTCTCAGTGTCCTTCAGTGTCTCTCCTTGTCTCAGTGTCCTCCAGTGTCTCTCTGTACATCTCAGTGTCCTTCAGTGTCTCTGTGTCTCAGTATCCTCCAGTCTCTCTCTGTGTATCTCAGTGTCCTCCAGTGTCTCTCTGTGTGTCTCAGTGTCCTCCAGTCTCTCTCTGTGTGTCTCAGTGTCCTCCAGTGTCTCTCTGTACATCTCAGTGTCCTCCAGTGTCTCTCTGTATATCTCAGTGTCCTCCAGTGTCTCTCTGTGTGTCTGTGTCCTCCAGTGTCTCTCTATACATCTCAGTTCCCTCCAGTGTCTCTCTGTGTGTCTCAGTTTCCTCCAGTCTCTCTCTGTACGTCTCAGTGTCCTCCATTGTCTCTCTGTACATCTCAGTGTCCTTCAGTGTCTCTGTGTCTCAGTGTCCTTCAGTGTCTCTCTGTGTGTCTCAGTGTCCTCCAATGTCTCACTGTACATCTCAGTGTCCTCCAGTGTCTCTCTGTGTGTCTCAGTGTTCTCCAGTGTCTCTCTGTGTGTCTGTGTCCTCCAGTGTCTCTCTGTACATCTCAGTGTCCTTCAGTGTCTCTGTGTCTCAGTGTCCTTCAGTGTCTCTCTGTACATCTCAGTGTCCTCCAGTGTCTCTCTGTATGTCTCAGTGTCCTCCAGTGTCTCAGTGTCCTCCAGTATCTCTCTGTGTGTCTCAGTGCCCTCCAGTGTCTCTCTGTACGTCTCAGTGTCCTCCAGTGTCTCTCTGTACATCTCATTGCTCTCTGTACTCTCAGTGTCCTCCAGTGTCTCTCTGTATGTCTCAGTGTCCTCCAGTGTCTCAGTGTCCTCAGTATATCTCTGTGTTCTCAAGTGCCCTCCAGTTCTTCTGTGTGTCTCAGTGTCCTCCAGTGTCTCTCTGTACATCTCAGTTCCTCCAGTGTCTCTCTGTACGTTCAGTGTCCTCAGTGTCTCTCTGACATCTCTGTGGTGTCTCTGTTCCTCCTCAAGTGTCCTCCCCCCCCAGTCGCTCCACGTCTCGTTGTGTCTCAGTGCCACTTCGCTCTGTCCTCAGTGTCTCTCTGTGTGGTGTCAGTGTCCTCCAGTGTCTCTCTGTGTGACTCAGTGTCCTCCAGTGTCTCTCTGTGTGTCTCAGTATCCTCCATTCTCTCTCTGTGTGTCTCATGTCATCCAGTGTCTCTCTTCAATCAATCAATCAATCAATCAATTTTATTTTATATAGCCCTTCTTACATCAGCTAATATCTCGAAGTGCTGTACAGAAACCCAGCCTAAAACCCCAAACAGCTAGTAATGCAGGTGTAGAAGCACGGTGGCTAGGAAAAACTCCCTAGAAAGGCAAAACCTAGGAAGAAACCTAGAGAGGAACCAGGCTATGAGGGGTGGCCAGTCCTCTTCTGGCTGTGCCGGGTGGAGATTATAACAGAACCATGCCAAGATGTTCAAAAATGTTCATAAGTGACAAGCATGATCAAATAATAATCAGGAATAAATCTCAGTTGGCTTTTCATAGCCGATCATTAGAGTTTAAAACAGCAGGTCTGGGACAGGTAGGGGTTCCATAACCGCAGGCAGAACAGTTTAAACTGGAATAGCAGCAAGGCCAGGCGGACTGGGGATAGCAAGGAGTCACCACGGCCGGTAGTCCCGACGTATGGTCCTAGGGCTCAGGTCTCTCAGTTGGCTTTTCATAGCCGATCATTTAGAGTTGAAAACAGCAGGTCTGGGACAGGTTGGGGTTTCGTAGCCGCAGGCAGGCAGAACTGTTGAAACTGGAATAGCAGCAAGGCCAGGCGGACTGGGGGCAGCAGGGTGTCATCATGCCCGGTAGTCCTGACGTATGGTCCTAGGGCTCAGGTTCTCAGAGAGAAAGAGAGAACGAGAGAATTAGAGAGAGCATACTTAAATTCACACAGGACACTGGATAAGACAGGAGAAGTACTCCAGGTATAACCAACTAACCCCAGCCCCCCGACACATAAACTACTGCAGCATAAATACTGGAGGCTGAGACAGGAGCGGTCCGGAGACACTGTGGCCCCATCCGAAGAAACCCCCGGACAGGGCCAAACAGGAAGGATATAACCCCACCCACTCCGCCAAAGCACAGCCCCCGCACCACTAGAGGGATATCCCCAACCACCAACTTACAATCCTGAGACAAGGCCGAGTATAGCCCACAGAGGTCTCCACCACAGCACAAACCAAGGGGGGGGGGGGGGCGCCAACCCAGACAGGAAGAGAAGATCACGTCAGTAACTCAACCCACTCAAGTGACGCACCCCTCCCAGGGACGGCATGAAAGAGCACCAGCAGGCCAGTGACTCAGCCCCTGCAACAGGGTTAGAGGCAGAGAACCCCAGTGGAGAGGGGAACCGGCCTGGCAGAGACAGCAAGGGCTGTTCGTTGCTCCAGCCTTTCCGTTCACCTTCACACTCCTGGGCCAGACTACACTCAATCATATGACCTACTGAAGAGATAAGTCTTCAGTAAAGACTTAAAGGTTGAGACCGAGTCTGCGTCTCTCACATGGGTAGGCAGACTGTTCCATAAAAATGGAGATCTATAGGAGAAAGCCCTGCCTCCCGCTGTTTGCTAGTGTAACCAGGAGGTGAGGCCTCATTTAACACAGCAAATTCATCAGGCTTAAGCCATGTTTCAGTCAGGCCAATCACATCAAGATTATGATCAGTGATTAGTTCATTGACTATGACTGCCTTTGAAGTGAGGGATCTAACATTAAGTAACCCTATTTTGAGATGTGAGGTATCACGATCTCTTTCAATAATGGCAGGAATGGAGGAGGTCTTTATCCTAATAAGATTGCTAGGGTGGACACCACCATGTTTAGTTTTGCCCAACCTAGGTCGAGGCACAGACACAGTCTCAATGGGTATGGCTGAGCTGACTACACTGACTATGCTATTGGCAGACTCCACTAAGCTGGCAGGTTGGCTAACAGCCTGCTGCCTGGCCTGCACCCTATTTCACTGTGGGGCTAAAGGAGTTAGAGCCCTATCTATGTTGGTAGATAAGAGGAGAGCACCCCTCCAGCTAGGATGGAGTCCGTCACTCCTCAGCAGGTCAGGCTTGATCCTGTTTGTGGGTGAGTCCCAGAAAGAGGGCCAATTATCCACAAATGTTATCTTTTGGGAGGGGCAGAAAACAGTTTTCAACCAGCGATTAAGTGCTGAGACTCTGCTGTAGAGTAGAGCTCGTCACTTCCCCTAACTGGGAGGGGGCCAGAGACAATTACTCGATGCCGACACATCTTTCTAGCTGATTTACACGCTGAAGCTATGTTGCACTTGGTGACCTCTGACTGTTTCATCCTAACATCGTTGGTGCCGACGTGGATAACAATATCTCTATACTCTCTACACTCGCCAGTTTTAGCTTTAGCCAGCACCATCTTTAGATTAGCCTTAAAGATGTGTCTTAGTGTCCTCCAGTGTCTCTCTGTGTGTCTCAGTGTCCTCCAGTTTCTCTCTGTGTGTCTGTGTCCTCCAGTGTCTCTCTGTACGTCTCAGTGTCCTTCAGTGTCTCTGTGTCTCAGTGTCCTCCAGTCTCTCTCTGTGTATCTCAGTGTCCTCCAGTGTCTCTATGTGTGTCTCATTGTCCTCCAGTCTCCCTCTGTGTGTCTCAGTGTCCTCCAGTGTCTCTCTGTGTGTCTCAGTGTCCTTCAGTGTCGCTCTGAGTGTCCTCCAGTGTCTCTCTGTGTATCTCAGTGTCCTTCAGTGTATCTCTTTGTCTCAGTGTCCTCCAGTGTCTCTCTGTGTATCTCAGTGTCCTCCAGTGTCTCTCTGTGTGTCTCAGTGTCCTCCAATGTCTCTCTGTACATATCAGTGTCCTCCAGTGTCTCTCTGTGTGTCTCAGTGTCCTCCAGTGTCTGTCTGTGTGTCTGTGTCCTCCAGTGTCTCTCTGTATATCTCAGTGTCCTTCAGTGTCTCTGTGTCTCAGTGTCCTTCAGTGTCTCTCTGTACATCTCAGTGTCCTCCAGTGTCTCTCTGTATGTCTCAGTGTCCTCCAGTGTCTCAGTGTCCTCCAGTATCTCTCTGTGTGTCTCAGTGCCCTCCAGTGTCTCTCTGTATGTCTCAGTGTCCTCCAGTGTCTCTCTGTACATCTCATTGTCCTCCAGTGTCTCTCTGTACGTCTCAGTGTCCTCCAGTGTCTCTCTGTACATCTCAGTGTCCTCCTGTCTCTCTGTACATCTCAGTGTCCTCAAGTGTCTCTCTGTGTGTCTGTGTCCTCCAGTGTCTCTCTATACATCTCAGTTCGCTCCAGTGTCTCTCTGTGTGTCTCAGTTTCCTCCAGTCTCTCTCTGTGTGTCTCAGTGTCCTCCAGTGTCTCTCTGTGTGTCTCAGTGTCCTTCAGTGTCTCTCTGTGTCTCAGTGTCCTCCAGTGTCTCTCTGTGTATCTCAGTGTCCTTCAGGGCCTCTCTGTGTCTCCGTATCCTCCAGTGTCTCTCTGTGTGTCTCAGTGTCCTCCAGTGTCTCTCTGTGTGTCTCAGTGTCCTCCAATGTCTCTCTGTACATCTCAGTGTCCTCCAGTGTCTCTGTGTCTCAGTGTCCTCCAGTGTCTCTCTGTACATCTCACTGTCCTCCAGTGTCTCTCTGTGTGTCTCAGTGTCCTCCAGTGTCTCAGTGTCCTCCAGTATCTCTCTGTGTGTCTCAGTGCCCTCCAGTGTCTCTCTGTACATCTCAGTGTCCTCCAGTGTCTCTCTGTACATCTCATTGTCCTCCAGTGTCTCTCTGTACGTCTCAGTGTCCTCCAGTGTCTCTCTGTACATCTCAGTGTCCTCCAGTGTCTCTCTATACATCTCAGTTCCCTCCAGTGTCTCTCTGTGTGTCTCAGTGTCCTCCAGTCTCTCTCTGTACGTCTCAGTGTCCTTCAGTGTCTCTCTGTGTCTCAGTGTCCTCCAGTCTCTCTCTGTGTATCTCAGTGTCTCACTGTGTGTCTCAGTTTCCTCCAATGTCTCTCTGTACATCTCAGTGTCCTCCAGTATCTCTCTGTGTGTCTCAGTGTTCTCCAGTGTCTCTCTGTGTGTCTGTGTCCTCCAGTGTCTCTCTGTGTGTCTCAGTGTCCTCCAGTGTCTCTCTGTGTGTCTCAGTCTCCTCCAGTGTCTCTCTGTGTGTCTCAGTGTCCTCCAGTGTCTCTCTGTGGGTGTCAGTGTCCTCCAGTGTCTCTCTGTGTGTCTCAGTGTCCTCCAGTGTCTCTCTGTGTGTCTCAGTGTCCTCCAGTGTCTCTCTGTACGTCTCAGTGTCCTCCAGTGTCTCTCTGTGTGTCTGTGTCCTCCAGTGTCTCTCTGTGAGTCTCAGTGTCCTCCAGTCTCTCTCTGTGTATCTCAGTGTCCTTCAGTGTCTCTCTGTGTCTCAGTGTCCTCCAATGTCTCTCTGTTTATCTCAGTGTCCTTCACTGTCTCTGAGTCTCAGTGTCTTCCAGTCTCTCTCTGTGTATCTCAGTGTCCTCCAGTGTCTCTCTGTGTGTCTCAGTGTCCTTCAGTGTATCTCTGTGTCTCAGTGTCCTCCAGTGTCTCTCTGTGTATCTCAGTGTCCTCCAGTGTCTCTCTGTGTGTCTCAGTGTCCTCCAATGTCTCTCTGTACATCTCAGTGTCCTCCTGTGTCTCTCTGTGTGTCTCAGTGTCCTCCAGTGTCTGTCTGTGTGTCTGTGTCCTCCAGTGTCTCTCTGTATATCTCAGTGTCCTTCAGTGTCTCTGTGTCTCAGTGTCCTTCAGTGTCTCTCTGTACATCTCAGTGTCCTCCAGTGTCTCTCTGTATGTCTCAGTGTCCTCCAGTGTCTCAGTGTCCTCCAGTATCTCTCTGTGTGTCTCAGTGCCCTCCAGTGTCTCTCTGTATGTCTCAGTGTCCTCCAGTGTCTCTCTGTACATCTCATTGTCCTCCAGTGTCTCTCTGTACGTCTCAGTGTCCTCCAGTGTCTCTCTGTACATCTCAGTGTCCTCCAGTGTCTCTCTGTACATCTCAGTGTCCTCAAGTGTCACTCTGTGTGTCTGTGTCCTCCAGTGTCTCTCTATACATCTCAGTTCGCTCCAGTGTCTCTCTGTGTGTCTCAGTTTCCTCCAGTCTCTCTCTGTGTGTCTCAGTGTCCTCCAGTGTCTCTCTGTGTGTCTCAGTGTCCTCCAGTGTCTCTCTGTGTGTGTCAGTGTCCTCCAGTGTCTCTCTGTGTGACTCAGTGTCCTCCAGTGTCTCTCTGTGTGTCTCAGTATCCTCCATTCTCTCTCTGTGTGTCTCAGTGTCATCCAGTGTCTCTCTTGTGTCTTAGTGTCCTCCAGTGTCTCTCTGTGTGTCTCAGTGTCCTCCAGTTTCTCTCTGTGTGTCTGTGTCCTCCAGTGTCTCTCTGTACGTCTCAGTGTCCTTCAGTGTCTCTGTGTCTCAGTGTCCTCCAGTCTCTCTCTGTGTATCTCAGTGTCCTCCAGTGTCTCTATGTGTGTCTCATTGTCCTCCAGTCTCCCTCTGTGTGTCTCAGTGTCCTCCAGTGTCTCTCTGTGTGTCTCAGTGTCCTTCAGTGTCGCTCTGTGTCTCAGTGTCCTCCAGTGTCTCTCTGTGTATCTCAGTGTCCTTCAGTGTATCTCTTTGTCTCAGTGTCCTCCAGTGTCTCTCTGTGTATCTCAGTGTCCTCCAGTGTCTCTCTGTGTGTCTCAGTGTCCTCCAATGTCTCTCTGTACATATCAGTGTCCTCCAGTGTCTCTCTGTGTGTCTCAGTGTCCTCCAGTGTCTGTCTGTGTGTCTGTGTCCTCCAGTGTCTCTCTGTATATCTCAGTGTCCTTCAGTGTCTCTGTGTCTCAGTGTCCTTCAGTGTCTCTCTGTACATCTCAGTGTCCTCCAGTGTCTCTCTGTATGTCTCAGTGTCCTCCAGTGTCTCAGTGTCCTCCAGTATCTCTCTGTGTGTCTCAGTGCCCTCCAGTGTCTCTCTGTATGTCTCAGTGTCCTCCAGTGTCTCTCTGTACATCTCATTGTCCTCCAGTGTCTCTCTGTACGTCTCAGTGTCCTCCAGTGTCTCTCTGTACATCTCAGTGTCCTCCAGTGTCTCTCTGTACATCTCAGTGTCCTCAAGTGTCTCTCTGTGTGTCTGTGTCCTCCAGTGTCTCTCTATACATCTCAGTTCGCTCCAGTGTCTCTCTGTGTGTCTCAGTTTCCTCCAGTCTCTCTCTGTGTGTCTCAGTGTCCTCCAGTGTCTCTCTGTGTGTCTCAGTGTCCTTCAGTGTCTCTCTGTGTCTCAGTGTCCTCCAGTGTCTCTCTGTGTATCTCAGTGTCCTTCAGGGCCTCTCTGTGTCTCCGTATCCTCCAGTGTCTCTCTGTGTGTCTCAGTGTCCTCCAGTGTCTCTCTGTGTGTCTCAGTGTCCTCCAATGTCTCTCTGTACATCTCAGTGTCCTCCAGTGTCTCTGTGTCTCAGTGTCCTCCAGTGTCTCTCTGTACATCTCACTGTCCTCCAGTGTCTCTCTGTATGTCTCAGTGTCCACCAGTGTCTCAGTGTCCTCCAGTATCTCTCTGTGTGTCTCAGTGCCCTCCAGTGTCTCTCTGTACATCTCAGTGTCCTCCAGTGTCTCTCTGTACATCTCATTGTCCTCCAGTGTCTCTCTGTACGTCTCAGTGTCCTCCAGTGTCTCTCTGTACATCTCAGTGTCCTCCAGTGTCTCTCTATACATCTCAGTTCCCTCCAGTGTCTCTCTGTGTGTCTCAGTGTCCTCCAGTCTCTCTCTGTACGTCTCAGTGTCCTTCAGTGTCTCTCTGTGTCTCAGTGTCCTCCAGTCTCTCTCTGTGTATCTCAGTGTCTCACTGTGTGTCTCAGTTTCCTCCAATGTCTCTCTGTACATCTCAGTGTCCTCCAGTATCTCTCTGTGTGTCTCAGTGTTCTCCAGTGTCTCTCTGTGTGTCTGTGTCCTCCAGTGTCTCTCTGTGTGTCTCAGTGTCCTCCAGTGTCTCTCTGTGTGTCTCAGTGTCCTCCAGTGTCTCTCTGTGTGTCTCAGTGTCCTCCAGTGTCTCTCTGTGTGTGTCAGTGTCCTCCAGTGTCTCTCTGTGTGTCTCAGTGTCCTCCAGTGTCTCTCTGTGTGTCTCAGTGTCCTCCAGTGTCTCTCTGTACGTCTCAGTGTCCTCCAGTGTCTCTCTGTGTGTCTGTGTCCTCCAGTGTCTCTCTGTGTGTCTCAGTGTCCTCCAGTCTCTCTCTGTGTATCTCAGTGTCCTTCAGTGTCTCTCTGTGTCTCAGTGTCCTCCAATGTCTCTCTGTTTATCTCAGTGTCCTTCACTGTCTCTGAGTCTCAGTGTCTTCCAGTCTCTCTCTGTGTATCTCAGTGTCCTCCAGTGTCTCTCTGTGTGTCTCAGTGTCCTCCAGTGTGTCTCTGTGTGTGTCAGTGTCCTCCAGTGTCTCTCTGTGTGTCTCAGTGTCCTCCAGTGTCTCTCTGTGTGTCTCAGTGTCCTCCAGTGTCTCTCTGCACGTCTCAGTGTCCTCTAGTGTCTCTCTGCACGTCTCAGTGTCCTCTAGTGTCTCTCTGTGTGTCTGTGTCCTCCAGTGTCTCTCTGTGTGTCTCAATGTCCTTCAGTGTCTCTCTGTGTCTCAGTGTCCTCCAGTGTCTCTCTGTGTATCTCAGTGTCCTTCAGTGCCTCTCTGTGTCTCAGTGTCCTCCAGTGTCTCTCTGTGTGTCTCAGTTTCCTCCAGTGTCTCTCTGTGTGTCTCAGTGTCCTCCAATGTCTCTCTGTACATTTCAGTGTCCTCCAGTGTCTCTGTGTCTCAGTGTCCTCCTGAGTCTCTCTGTACATCTCAGTGTCCTCCAGTGTCTCTCTGTATGTCTCTGTGTCCTCCAGTGTCTCTCTGTACATCTCAGTGTCCTTCAGTGTCTCTGAGTCTCAGTGTCCTCCAGTCTCTCTCTGTGTATCTCAGTGTCCTCCAGTGTCTCTCTGTGTGTCAGTGTCCTCCAGTGTCTCTCTGTGTGTCTCAGTGTCCTCCAGTGTCTCTCTGTGTTTCTCAGTGTCCTCCAGTGTCTCTCTGTACGTCTCAGTGTCCTCCAGTGTCTCTCTGTGTGTCTGTGTCCTCCAGTGTCTCTCTGTGTGTCTCAGTGTCCTCCAGTCTCTCTCAGTGTATCTCAGTGTCCTTCAGTGTCTCTCTGTGTCTCAGTGTCCTCCAATGTCTCTCTGTGTATCTCAGTTTCCTTCAGTGTCTCTGAGTCTCAGTGTCCTCCAGTCTCTCTCTGTGTATCTCAGTGTCCTCCAGTGTCTCTCTGTGTGTCTCAGTGTCCTCCAGTGTCTCTCTGTGTGTGTCAGTATCCTCCAGTGTCTCTCTGTGTGTCTTAGTGTCCTCCAGTGTCTCTCTGTGTGTCTCAGTGTCCTCCAGTGTCTCTCTGCACGTCTCAGTGTCCTCCAGTGTCTCTCTGTGTGTCTTTGTCCTCCAGTGTCTCTCTGTGTGTCTCAGTGTCCTTCAGTGTCTATCTGTGTCTCAGTGTCCTCCAGTGTCTCTCTTTGTATCTCAGTGTCCTTCAGTGCCTCTCTGTGTCTCAGTGTCCTCCAGTGTCTCTCTGTGTGTCTCAGTTTCCTCCAGTGTCTCTCTGTGTGTCTCAGTGTCCTCCAGTGTCTCTCTGTACATCTCAGTGTCCTTCAGTGCCTCTCTGTGTCTCAGTGTCCTCCAGTGTCTCTCTGTGTGTCTCAGTTTCCTCCAGTGTCTCTCTGTGTGTCTCAGTGTCCTCCAGTGTCTCTCTGTACATCTCAGTGTCCTCCAGTGTCTCTCTGTATGTCTCAGTGTCCTCCAGTGTCTCAGTGTCCTCCAGTATCTCTCTGTGTGTCTCAGTGCCCTCCAGTGTCTCTCTGTGTGTCTCAGTGTCCTCCATTGTCTCTCTGTGTGTCTCAGTGTCCTCCAGTGTCTCTCTGCACGTCTCAGTGTCCTCTAGTGTCTCTCTGTGTGTCTGTGTCCTCCAGTGTCTCTCTGTGTGTCTCAGTGTCCTTCAGTGTCTCTCTGTGTCTCAGTGTCCTCCAGAGTCTCTCTGTGTATCTCAGTGTCCTTCAGTGCCTCTCTGTATCTCAGTGTCCTCCAGTGTCTCTCTGTGTGTCTCAGTTTCCTCCAGTGTCTCTCTGTGTGTCTCAGTGTCCTCCAGTGTCTCTCTGTACATCTCAGTGTCCTCCAGTGTCTCTCTGTGTATCTCAGTGTCCTTCAGTGCCTCTCTGTGTCTCAGTGTCCTCCAGTGTCTCTCTGTGTGTCTCAGTTTCCTCCAGTGTCTCTCTGTGTGTCTCAGTGTCCTCCAGTGTCTCTCTGTACATCTCAGTGTCCTCCAGTGTCTCTCTGTATGTCTCAGTGTCCTCCAGTGTCTCAGTGTCCTCCAGTATCTCTCTGTGTGTCTCAGTGCCCTCCAGTGTCTCTCTGTACGTCTCAGTGTCCTCCAGTGTCTCTCTGTACATCTCAAATATCCTCCAGTGTCTCTCTGTACGTCTCAGTGTCCTCCAGTGTCTCTCTGTACATCTCAGTGTCCTCCAGTGTCTCTCTGTACATCTCAGTGTCCTCCAGTGTCTCTCTGTGTGTCTGTGTCCTCCAGTGTCTCTCTATACATCTCAGTGTCCTCCAGTGTCTCTCTGTGTGTCTGTGTCCTCCAGTGTCTCTCTGTGTGTCTCAGTTTCCTTCAGTGTCTCTCTGTGTCTCAGTGTCCTCCAGTGTCTCTCTGTGTATCTCAGTGTCCTTCAGTGCCCCTCTGTATCTCAGTTTCCTCCAGTGTCTCTCTGTGTGTCTCAGTGTCCTCCAGTGTCTCTCTGTACATCTCAGTGTCCTCCAGTGTCTCTCTGTGTATCTCAGTGTCCTTCAGTGCCTCTCTGTGTCAGTGTCCTCCAGTGTCTCTCTGTGTGTCTCAGTTTCCTCCAGTGTCTCTCTGTGTGTCTCAGTGTCCTCCAGTGTCTCTCTGTACATCTCAGTGTCCTCCAGTGTCTCTCTGTATGTCTCAGTGTCCTCCAGTGTCTCAGTGTCCTCCAGTATCTCTCTGTGTGTCTCAGTGCCCTCCAGTGTCTCTCTGTACGTCTCAGTGTCCTCCAGTGTCTCTCTGTACATCTCATTGTCCTCCAGTGTCTCTCTGTACGTCTCAGTGTCCTCCAGTGTCTCTCTGTACATCTCAGTGTCCTCCAGTGTCTCTCTGTACATCTCAGTGTCCTCCAGTGTCTCTCTGTGTGTCTGTGTCCTCCAGTGTCTCTCTATACATCTCAGTTCCCTCCAGTGTCTCTCTGTGTGTCTCAGTGTCCTCCAGTCTCTCTCTGTACGTCTCAGTGTCCTTCAGTGTCTCTCTGTGTCTCAGTTACCTCCAGTGTATCTCTATACATCTCAGTGTCCTTCAGTGTCTCTGTGTCTCAGATTCCTCCAGTCTCTCTCTGTGTATCTCAGTGTCCTCCAGTGTCTCTCTGTGTTTCTCAGTGTCCTCCAGTCTCTCTCTGTGTTTCTCAGTGTCCTCCAGTGTCTCTCTGTGTGACTCAGTGTCCTCCAGTCTCTCTCTGTGTGTCTCAGTGTCCTCCAGTGTCTCTCTGTGTGTCTCAGTGTCCTTCAGTGTCTCTCTCTGTCTCAGTGTCCTCCAGTGTCTCTCTGTGTATCTCAGTGTCCTTCAGTGCCTCTCTGTGTCTCAGTGTCCTCCAGTGTCTCTCTGTTTATCTCAGTGTCTCTCTGTGTGTCTCAGTTTCCTCCAATGTCTCTCTGTACATCTCAGTGTCCTCCAGTGTCTCTCTGTGTGTCTCAGTGTTCTCCAGTGTCTCTCTGTGTGTCTGTGTCCTCCAGTGTCTCTCTGTACATCTCAGTGTCCTTCAGTGTCTCTGAGTCTCAGTGTCTTCCAGTCTCTCTCTGTGTATCTCAGTGTCCTCCAGTGTCTCTCTGTGTCTCAGTGTCCTCCAGTCTCTCTCTGTGTGTGTCAGTGTCCTCCAGTGTCTCTCTGTGTGTCTCAGTGTCCTCCAGTGTCTCTCTGTGTGTCTCAGTGTCCTCCAGTGTCTCTCTGTACGTCTCAGTGTCCTCCAGTGTCTCTCTGTGTGTCTGTGTCCTCCAGTGTCTCTCTATACATCTCAGTTCCCTCCAGTGTCTCTCTGTGTGTCTCTGTGTCCTACAGTCTCTCTCTGTACGTCTCAGTGTCCTCCAGTGTCTCTCTGTGTGTCTCAGTGTCATCCAGTCTCTCTCTGTGTGTCTCAGTGTCCTCCAGTGTCACTCTGTGTGTCTCAGTGTCCTCCAGTCTCTCTCTGTGTGTCTCAGTGTCCTCCAGTGTCTCTCTTTGTGTCTCAGTGTTCTCCAGTGTCTCTCTGTGTGTCTCTGTGTCCTCCAGTGTCTCTCTGTGTGTCTCAGTGTTCTCCAGTGTGTCTCTGTGTGTCTCATTGTCCTCCAGTGTCTCGCTGTGTGTCTCAGTGTCCTCCAGTGTCTCTCTGTGTGTCTCAGTGTCCTCCAGTGTCTTTCTGTGTATCTCAGATGAGGACAGCTGATCACCACTAATAGCAGATACTAACTGATGGTCTCTCTCTCTCTCTCCCACCCTGTCTCTCTTTCTATGTCCCTTTCTCTCTCTCTCTCTCTCTCTCTCTCTCTCTCTCTATCTCTCTCCCAGTCTCTATCATTCTCTCTCTCTCCTTCTCGTTCTCTCTCTTTCTATCCTCTCTCTCTCTCCCCCCTCTCTCCTACTGCTGCCCACGTTCCTCCTTTCCAAACCGCCTCCCAAAATGGAGAAGCTGGACTCTACTATCCAGTCAGCTGTCAGCTAAAGTGAGCGCCCACATTTTGCATTAAGGACTCGCTCTGAGGACGGAGCACAAATTGGACTTAAGTGCTCCAGAGACTGAGTGACACTGGTTCTAACACAAGGAGGCCATTCAACGAGTCCATTCTCAGTTAGATAGTGAGGGGAAGAAAAAAAATGTGTTTGGAATTGTCTGAATGAGAGGCAAGGTGTTGAGAGAGAGAGAGGAAGCGAGACGAGAAACACACACTTCGGCTGGGAAGATATACTGTACAGCAATTATCTTGAAGCCCCTATACTATACTTAGTATAGTTGGTATATAGGGTTGGTTGTATAAGGAGAACATCCTAAAGAGCAGTCAATAGGGTTGGTTGTATAAGGAGAACGTCCTAAAGAGCAGTCAATAGGATTGATTGTATAAGGAGAACATCCTAAAGAGCAGTCAATAGGGTTGGTTGTATAAGGAGAACATCCTAAAGAGCAGTCGTTAGGGTTGGTTGTATAAGGAGAACATCCTAAAGAGCAGTCAATAGGGTTGGCTGTATAAGGAGAACATCCTAAAGAGTAGTCAATAGGGTTGGTTGTATAAGGAGAACATCCTAAAGAGCAGGTGTTAGGGTTGGTTGTATAAGGAGAACATCCTAAAGAGCAGTCAATAGGGTTGGTTGTATAAGGAGAACATCCTAAAGAGCAGTCAATAGGGTTGGTTGTATAAGGAGAACATCCTAAAGAGCAGTCAATATGGTTGATTGTATAAGGAGAACATCCTAAAGAGCAGTCAATAGGGTTGGTTGAATAAGGAGAACATCCTAAAGAGCAGTCGTTAGGATTGGTTTTATAAGGAGAACATCCTAAAGAGCAGTCAATAGGGTTGATGGTATAAGGAGAACATCCTAAAGAGCAGTCAATAGGGTTGGTTGTATAAGGAGAACATCCTAAAGAGCAGTCAATAGGGTTGGTTGTATAAGGAGAACGTCCAAAAGAGCATTCAATAGGGTTGATTGTATAAGGAGAACATCCTAAGGAGCAGTCAATAGGGTTGGTTGTATAAGGAGAACTTCCTAAAGAGCAGTCGTTAGGGTTGGTTGTGTAAGGAGAACATCCTAAAGAGCAGTCAATAGGGTTGGTTGTATAAGGAGAACATCCTAAAGAGCAGTCAATAGGGTTGGTTGTATAAGGAGAACATCCTAAAGAGCAGTCAATAGGGTTGGTTGTATAAGGAGAACGTCCTAAAGAGCAGTCAATAGGGTTGGTTGTGTAACGAGAACGTCCTAAAGAGCAGTCAATAGGGTTGGTTGTATAAGGAGAACGTCCCAAAGAGCAGTCAATAGAGTTGGTTGTATAAGGAGAACGTCCTAAAGAGCAGTCAATAGGGTTGGTTGTATAAAGAGAACGTCCTAAAGAGCAGTCAATAGGGTTGGTTGTATAAGGAGAACATCCTAAAGAGGAGTCAATAGGGTTGGTTGTATAAGGAGAACATCCTAAAGAGCAGTCAATAGGGTTGGTTGTATAAGGAGAACGTCCTAAAGAGCAGTCAATAGGGTTGGTTGTATAAGGAGAACATCCTAAAGAGCATTCAATAGGTTTGGTTGTATAAGGAGAACATCCTAAAGAGCAGTCAATAGGGTTGATGGTATAAGGAGAACATCCTAAAGAGCAGTCAATAGGGTTGGTTGTATAAGGAGAACATCCTAAAGAGCAGTCAATAGGGTTGGTTGTATAAGGAGAACGTCCTAAAGAGCAGTCAATAGTGTTGGTTGTATAAGGAGAACATCCCAAAGAGCAGTCAATAGGGTTGGTTGTATATGGAGAACGTCCTAAAGAGCAGTCAATAGGGTTGGTTGTATAAGGAGAACGTCCTAAAGAGCAGTCAATAGGGTTGGTTGTATAAGGAGAACATCCTAAAGAGCAGTCAATAGGGTTGGTTGTATAAGGAAAACATCCTAAAGAGCAGTCGTTAGGGTTGGTTGTATAAGGAGAACATCCTAAAGAGCAGTCAATAGGGTTGATCGTATAAGGAGAACATCCTAAAGAGCAGTCAATAGGGTTGGTTGTATAAGGAGAACATCATAAAGAGCAGTCAATAGGGTTGGTTGTATAAGGAGAACGTCCTAAAGAGCATTCAATAGGGTTGATTGTATAAGGAGAACATCCTAAAGAGCAGTCAATAGGGTTGGTTGTATAAGGAGAACATCCTAAAGAGCAGTCGTTAGGGTTGGTTGTATAAGGAGAACATCCTAAAGAGCAGTCAATAGGGTTGGTTGTATAAAGAGAACATCCTAAAGAGCAGTCAATAGGGTTGGTTGTATAAGGAGAACATCCTAAAGAGCAGTCAATAGGGCTGGTTGTATAAGGAGAACATCCTAAATAGCAGTCAATAGGGTTGGTTGTACAAGGAGAACATCCTAAAGAGTAGTCAATAGGGTTGGTTTTATAAGGAGAAAATCCTAAAGAACAGTCAATAGGGTTCGTTGTATAAGGAGAACGTCCAAAAGAGCAGTCAATAGGGTTGGTTGTATAAGGAGAACATCCTAAAGAGCAGTCAATAGGGTTGGTTGTATAAGGAGAACATCCTAAAGAGCAGTCAATAGGGTTGGTTGTATAAGGAGAACGTCCTAAAGAGCAGTCAATAGGGTTGGTTGTATAAGGAGAACGTCCTAAAGAGCAGTCAATAGGGTTGGTTGTATAAGGAGAACATCCTAAAGAGCAGTCAATAGGGTTGGTTGTATAAGGAGAACGTCCTAAAGAGCAGTAAATAGGGTTGGTTGTATAAGGAGAACATCCTACCGGGAGACATGACTACTCATCAAACCATAAATTATGTATCCATTTGACGTTTAGTCAATTCTTTGGTTACTGTGAGAATGTAGGCTACCACTATGTAACTGTATAGCATTTTCCAATGGTTTCCAGCTCTCTATAAATATTAGTTGTATTATTCTGCTATGCCATCTCTTGATGCAGTTATTTTCAATTTCTCATAATCTTTGGTATTGGACAGATCAGTTAAACAAAGGTTGATTTCATTCATTAGCTGTGTAATACTGAGACACACCCAATATCGATTTGTTTGGAGAAGAGGTGTGATCTGAAGGCTGAATCTCCCAGCTGTAGCTGCCTATAACATCTCAGACCATCACAGGGCAGTAGGCAGAGTGAGAACAAATAATGATGACTTATATCATCTCAGACCATCACAGGGCAGAAGGCAGAGTAAGAACATATAATGATGACTTATAACATCTCAGACCATCACAGGGCAGCAGGCAGAGTGAGAACCTATTATGATGACTTGAATCTGATCTTCAACACCATGTATAACATAAGGGTAGTTGACGTTACCATGCTTATATAGGGGCTACAATCATTTAAAACTTCTAATAATGTATTTAGCATATAAAGCATATCCTGTATAACATTCATTAATAATAACTATGTAAATATCAATTGACATTTAATAACATAAAAGTGTAATTACTAAACTTCATAATCCTATCACACCATGCACATCACATCCACGGGGGGCCAGTATGAAAAAAATTAATAATAATAATAATATTGTATGCACTCACTAACTGTAAGTCGCTCTGGATAAGAGCTTCTGCTAAATGACTAAAATGTAAAAATGTAATGGTGTCTGGAGATATCAGGATAAGATAAATTACTTCTGTAGAGGATGCTAATGACATCTCAGCTCTTTGTAATGGTTGACTAATATAGACACTTGAGTCCCATAGTAATGAACTACAAATGGTTGTAAGGAGAGATGAGAGAGAGAGAGAGAGAGAGAGAGAGAGAGAGAGAGAGAGAGAGAGAGAGAGAGAGAGAGAGAGAGAGAGAGAGAGAAAGAAGAGAGAGAGATAAACGTCTCAGCCGGATTCCTTAGCACTGAGATACTGCTCATTAACACACCAGACTTATCACTAGAGACTGACTCATAGAGGAGTGTGTTTCAGACTTATCACTAGAGATGTCATAAGATACATATTTCCATTCAGGGTTTTCTTTCTTTATGGAAAACCAGGAAGAAACAGAATGGTCAGCACCCCAGAAACTGGCTTTGTCAAGTCCAAGACTCCTTCTCCGCTCAGAATAGAAAAAGGCACCACTGGGCTGTATCACAACCGGCCGTGATCGGGAGTCCCATAGGGCGGCGCACAATTGGCCCAGCGTCGTCCGGGTTAGTGGAGGGTTTGGCAGGGGGGGCTTTACTTGGCTCATCACGCTCTAGCGACTCCTTGTGGCGGGCCGGGCACCTGCAGGTTGACCTCGGTCGTCAGGTGTTCGGTGTTTCCTCTGACACATTGGTGCGGCTGGCTTCCGGGTTAAGCGGGCGGGTGTTAAAAAGCGCGGTTAGGCGAGTTATGTTTCGGAGGACGCATGACTCGGCCTTCGCCTCCCAAGCCCGTTGGGGAGTTGCAGCGATGAGACAAGATCGAAATTGGGGAGAAAAAGAGGGTGAAATACAAAAAAAATATTTTTAAAAAGGCACCATTATTCCTCGTGAGGATCAGGTGAGCTAGGGTTAAAGGTGACGGAGACTGAGTTTGCATCCGAAATGGCACCCGATTCCCTATGTAGTGCACTACCCCAAGGTGCCCTGGTCAAAAGTAGTGCACTTTATAGTGGATTAGGTGCTAAATAGGCTGCCATTTAGGGCACATCCAGAGAAAGTCTTATAGGAATGAAAGGGAAACAGCTCAGGAAGGAGGATAAAGAGAGAGCCTGTTAAAAATTCTGACACCTCACTATAAAGTAGGATTTCTGAGCCACTTGGGGCTCTGGGAGGACTTCAACAGATGCTCCCAGTAAATGTGGGCTTTGTCATTTCTGACAAGCCTTGCCAAATGGAAATGTCATCAGCAGCCACACTACACCATGCTGTTAATATTCAAACCATTGAATAAGAGAAAAGGGTTTTATGTTTTTTTGTTTTGCTTTAGGCAGCTGCATAGTCTGATGATCCATGTATTTTCTAAGACAATTCTCTGAAACCTATATCAATTACACACTCTAATGTAAAAGGCACATATGATTCAGTTCTATGGATTTCTTAAATGTGAGCTTTTCAGAATTCTAAAACATATTTAATTCTACCCTTACATTAAAATAATGTGAACTTATTCACAGCTTGATCATAATATTTTGAGTTGTAGAAGGTTTCATGAAAGAGCGTGCACACACAAAAATATGTGAAAATATCCACCAACACATTATTTCTGTGGTAGAATAGAACCAACAATTCCATGCTATGTCCTCTTTATTATAAAGCCAATCCATTTTAAATGAAGCATTTCAGATCTTAGCAGCGCATCTCTTTCTAATGCAAAACCAAACAAATATCACAACTCCACAAACGTTGACATTGACATCTTGAATAGGCCTTATTGTACTCTTCAGCCATAACCTATTTAGTTTTCGAAAAATGTATTGATTTGGGTGAATTTGAACAACGTAAGCATGGCACAAAACCACTACAAATCTCTGTCTTCATACTTTGATGGCTATCTGAAATGAAGACTTGTAATTCCATTTGAAATGTGCCTACTGTATGTTATTGTGAATAGATTTTGTTAACCCTGAGATTGAACTCAATTGAGCAAGGGCAAAAACCAACTAAAGCAATTCCAAGCTTTGGATAAATTCTATTAAATGACGATGGTCTTCTACGTTGCAACTGTCTATTGTCTGACTATGTTGCAACTGCAGTTCATTTAGAGATACAGTATATTATCACACTGTTTTACTTATTTATCAAAAAAATCTATGATTTGCTCAAGCCTCACTGTATACAGTGCTACTCAAAAACAGTCAGCCTCAAGGGTGCTAGATTCCAAGAACTGGATGTATAGACAGGACTAAACATAGGGTTCTAGATTCCTAGAACTGGATGTATAGACAGGACTAAACGTAGGGTTTTAGACTCCTAGAACTAGATATATAGACAGGACTAAACATAGGGTTTTAGATTCCTAGAACTGGATATATAGACAGGACTAAATATAGGGTTCTAGATTCCTAGAACTGGATATATAGACAGGACTAAACGCCACCACTACAGACAAGTTGAACAACATCTTCAAGGACAACTGTCTGGGAGAGCAGCACCAGGGACACAGCACAGTGAGTTGTGGGCTGCATCCATAAACCACCATGACTACCATATATGCTTCATTTTGCTCCAGGAAGCTATTTCCCAGGGGACATTTGAAATGCCTCATCAATTGAGGCAATGTTCCCTTTCACTGGACTTGTTTTGTGTACCTAAAAGCTGGGAGCCACATTCATCTTTGAAATAACCCAATCCCTTTTCTGGCTGGCCTGCTGGGCATGTATTGTGTGTTGGAGCGAAGGACACTCTGTTCTGTCTGTTCTGTCTGGCCTAACAAACTGACATGCTACACATCAGAGGGTTAGGATCTAATATGTTTATAGCCTAACTCATTTATTTGTTGTCACCTAATATTTGTAGCGTTTGTGATTGACCAACCTAATGTACTGCCCCTGTGAATCCATATAACTGCTTTCATATTCTGCTTGTTGCAGAACTGATCCAATCTACAATGAGACATTTGGCATAACGGATTGGTGAAAGAGAAACTCTTAGCTTTTTAAAGGTCCAAATGAAGAGCTCATCTGACACAGTATCACCAATGACAGCATCACCAATGACAGCATCACCAATGACAGTATCACCAATGACAGCATCGCCAATGATAGCATCACCAATGACAGTATCACCAATGACAGCATCACCAATGACAGTATCATCAATGACAGCATCACCAATGACAGCATCACCAATGACAGCATCACCAATGACATTAACACCAATGGCAGCATCACCAATGACAGCATTAGCAATGACAGCATCACCAATGACAGCATCACCAATGACAGCATCATCAATGACATTAACACCAATGACAGCATCACCAATGACAGCATTAGCAATGAAAGCATCACCAATGACAGCGTCACCAATGACAGTATCACCAATGACAGTAACACCAATGACAGTATCACCAATGACAGTATCAACAATGACAGCATCATCAATGACACTATCACCAATGACAGTAACACCAATGACAGCATCATCAATGACAGTATCAGTAATGACAGTATCACCAATGACAGCACTACAGGAAAAGCCCAGGACTGATAGTCTGCCTTTGCATTGCTTTCTCTTCAGGGTTTTATGCTGGTTATCTGTATAGCACGTTGGGTCAACTGCTGATGTGAAAAGGGCTTTATAAAAACATTTGATTGATTAATAGTAAACTCCCCTGGTTTTATTTTAGTACCACACGAAAAGCACAGGACCCAATCACTTTCTGGCCTCGTGGGCATGTTGTCGGAGTCGTCTATTTGTCCTGTGTGCTAGAGCACAGGCCATTCTGTCTGGCCTTGACAAACTGAGGTGCTACACATCACAGGGTTAGGGTTTCTGTGAGTATTCTGGCCTATAGATTAAACTCATTTATTTCAGTCGCCTTATTAACTGTTGTCAATCCAAATTCATTGCTTTGTGTTAAAAAATATATGTACTTTTAGCAGGATGAAACAACATTTGATATCATATTATTGTAGTACACCATCTCATGTAATCAGCCTGGAAATCCATGGCCTATAAGTGCTCTGCTTGCTTGCTGCATACAGTTTAATCTATGACATTTGCCATAATAGATTATGACAGCCTAAATAAAGAACTAAGGTTAGTATTTGAGACAGAATCACACCAAATGCACAAAATATTTTACTTAAAAGGTAACATTTACTTGTTGCATTCGTTATCATTTGTTAGCATTTATTAGTCAATAAATCTATGGTAGGCCTATTTCTAGCAATAAAATAAATGATAATCTCTCAAGGTTTTGTTTTAAAATATTTATTTAGTCACAGCATAAAATAACGAAACGTTCTTCTGGCTACACAAACTGGGACTATATAATACCATTAAATAAACAAGACCAGACATTATTCAGTTCCATTATTCATTTTATTCAAGACAGAAAGACATCAAACTTTCTTGTTCAATTCGAGTTAAAAGACACCCAGTGTTTGCAGTATTTTTCAACATGAAAAAATAAGTGTTCAGAATATTATAATTTTTTGTTTTAATTTATCAGGTGGTGTACCCTCAGCACCCCTACTTCCTGCGGCTATGGCGATAGACTACAACAACAACAACACACACACACACACACACACACACCCTGAGCGTTGATTATTGATCATGCAGGTAGCAGAGCAGAGAAGGCCATATGAAGATAGACTTAGACATATAATTTAACAGTTCCATTTTAGAAAAAAAAACGGTTTTATTTATCCCGGGAAAAGGGAGCGGGGTTTGGGCTGGAAATCCTGGTAAATCTTGGTAACCCGGTTCCCGCCACTATACCCTAATTCCATCCTGTTTTACTTTAGTATCACTTTTCATACCTCAATTTGGTCCGGTAGGTAGGTGGGTAGTAATATTAATCTACGACCTCAGTGATTGGATGTGGCGATAAATTATCTGAGAGGGAGAGTATTCTCCTGAGGTCCATTTCCTGACAAGGCTCTAGATTATGTCCCACCACAGTTCCATCATCGCTCCCAGACCCAGCCTGCATCCCAAAGCACATTCTATTCCCTATTTAGTGCACTGCTTTTGACCATAGCCACCATAGAGCACTATATAGGGAATAGGGTGCCATTTGGGTTGCAGTCCCTGGCGTCAAAGTCATAAGACCACAAAATGGAAGGAAAAGGACATTTGGAGCAGAAATCAACCTACTAGAAACCAACTCCTCAATTATTTTTGACTGCCTGGCAGTCCTGGACCATTGGGGACCATTTTGTAATTCCTTCGTACATTAAGGAATTCATTATTTGAAACCGTTCTGCCAGAGCTCTAGACATCCCAATATGACTTTCTGCAGTGGGCCTAGTCTGCTGTCTCTCTCTCTCTCTCTCTCTCTGTCTCTCTGATCAGCTCTAGACATCCCAATATGACTTTCTGCAGTGGGCCTAGTCTGCTGTCTTTCTCTCTCTCTCTCTGTCTCTCTGATCAGCTCTAGACATCCCAATATGACTTTCTGCAGTGGGCCTAGTCTGCTGTCTCTCTCTCTCTCTCTCTCTCTGTCTCTCTGATCAGCCTGAAGCTCTGGCGTTTTTCTTGAGACTGCGCCTGCGTCCCAAATGGCACCGTATTCCCTTTATAGTGCACTACTTTTGACCAGCGCCATACGGTGGCTCCGGGGGGAAAAAAATAGTGCACTATAAAGGGAATAGGGTGCTATTTAGGTTACAGGCTGGGTTTCCATTCCCAGTGTGCTGCTGACATTGATCTATCCTTGGGTGTTTACCTGCAGGACCAGGTCAGACTCTAAACTATGGTCTGTGGACATTAAAAGAACAGATATAAGAATCAGACCATAATGATTTTCTTGTCCACCTCTCATGTTGACCTGTAAATTGGGTGTACTGTAATACTGCAACAGCCACCAACAGGGTGACTAGCTGAGTGTAGACCGAGCGTCCTAACAAGAGTGATGAGTTTATAAGAAATGAGTGTCGCAATTTTTTTTACCTCTTTAGATTTATAATACACAATATATACAAAAGTATGTGGACACCCCTTCCAATTAGTGGATTCGGCTATTTCAGCCACACCCATTGCTGACAGGTGTATAAAATGGAGCACACTGCCATGCAATCTCCATAGACAAACATTGGCAGTAGAATGGCCTTACTGAAGAGCTCAGTGACTTTCAACGTGGCACCGTCATAGGATGTCAACTTTACAAAAAGTCAGTTGAAATGTCTGTCCTGCTAGAGCTGCCCCGGTCAACTGTAAGTGCTGTTGTTGTGAAGTGGAAACGTCTAGGAGCAACAACAGCTCAGCCTCGAAATGGTGGGACACACAAGCTCACAGAACGGGACCGCCGAGAGCTGAAGCATGTAGCGCGTTGACACATTGACTC
Organism: Coregonus ussuriensis; assembly: GCA_031479575.1. NCBI lineage: Eukaryota > Metazoa > Chordata > Actinopteri > Salmoniformes > Salmonidae > Coregonus > Coregonus ussuriensis. Next base: position 46,763,756 of record CM062489.1, on the reverse strand, counting down.
AGTACTGGTACTCCCTATATAGAGTCATGTTATTACCTCGTACCCCTGCACATCGACTCAGTACTGGTACTCCCTGTATATAGCCATGTTATTACCTCGTACCCCTGCATATCGACTCAGTACTGGTACTCCCTGTATATAGCATGTTATTACCTCGTACCTCTGCACATCAACTCAGTACTGGTACTCCCTGTATATAACCATGTTATTACCTCGTACCCCTGCACATCAACTCAGTACTGGTACTCCCTGTATATAGCCATGTTATTACCTCGTACCCCTGCACATCGACTCAGTACTGGTACTTCCTGTATATAACCATGTTATTACCTCGTACCCCTGCACATCAACTCAGTACTGGTACTCCCTGTATATAGCCATGTTATTACCTCGTACCCCTGCACAGCGACTCAGTACTGGTACTTCCTGTATATAGCCATGTTATTACCTTGTACCCCTGCACATCAACTCAGTACTGGTACTTCCTGTATATAGCCATGTTATTACCTCGTACCCCTGCACATCAACTCAGTACTGGTACTTCCATGTTATTACCTCGTACTCCTGCACATCAACTCAGTACTGGTACTTCCTGTATATAGCCATGTTATTACCTCGTACCCCTGCACATCAACTCAATACTGGTACTTCCTGTATATAGCCATGTTATTACCTCATACCCCTACACATTGACTCAGTACTGGTACTTCCTGTATATAGCCATGTTATTACCTCGTACCCCTACACATCAACTCAGTACTGGTACTCCCTGTATATAGCCATGTTATTACCTCGTACCCCTGCACATCGACTCAGTACTGGTACTCCCTGTATATAGCCATGTTATTACCTCGTACTCCTGCACATCGACTCAGTACTGGTACTCCCTGTATATAGCCATGTTATTACCTCGTACCTCTGCACTTCAACTCAGTACTGGTACTCCCTGTATATAACCATGTTATTACCTCGTACCCCTGCACATCAACTCAGTACTGGTACTCCCTGTATATAGCCATGTTATTACCTCGTACCCCTGCACATCGACTCAGTACTGGTACTTCTTGTATATAGCCATGTTATTACCTCGTACCCCTGCACATCAACTCAGTACTGGTACTTCCTGTATATAGCCATGTTATTACCTCGTACCCCTGCACATCAACTCAGTACTGGTACTTCCTGTATATAGCCATGTTATTACCTCGTACCCCTGCACATCAACTCAGTACTGGTACTTCCTGTATATAGCCATGTTATTACCTCATACCCCTACACATCGACTCAGTACTGGTACTTCCTGTATATAGCCATGTTATTACCTCGTACCCCTACACATTGACTCAGTACTGGTACTTCCTGTATATAGCCATGTTATTACCTCGTACTCCTGCACATCGACTCAGTACTGGTACTCCCTGTATATAGCCATGTTATTACCTCGTACACCTGCACATCAACTCAGTACTGGTACTTCCTGTATATAGCCATGTTATTACCTCATACCCCTACACATCAACTCAGTACTGGTACTTCCTGTATATAGCCATGTTATTACCTCGTACCCCTGCACATCAACTCAGTACTGGTACTTCCTGTATATAGCCATGTTATTACCTCATACCCCTACACATTGACTCAGTACTGGTACTTCCTGTATATAGCCATGTTATTACCTCGTACCCCTACACATTGACTCAGTACTGGTACTTCCTGTATATAGCCATGTTATTACCTCGTACTCCTGCACATCGACTCAGTACTGGTACTCCCTGTATATAGCCATGTTATTACCTCGTACCCCTGCACATCAACTCAGTACTGGTACTCCCTGTATATAGCCATGTTATTACCTCGTACCCCTGCACATCGACTCAGTACTGGTACTCCCTGTATATAGCCATGTTATTACCTCGTACCCCTGCACATCGACTCAGTACTGGTACTTCCTGTATATAGCCATGTTATTACCTCGTACCCCTGCACATCAACTCAATACTGGTACTCCCTGTATATATCCATGTTATTACCTCGTACCCCTGCACATAGACTCAGTACCTGTACTTCCTGTATATAGCCATGTTATTACCTCGTACCCCTGCACATCAACTCAGTACTGGTACTTCCTGTATATTGCCATGTTATTACCTCCTACCCCTGCACATTGACTCAGTACCTGTACTTCCTGTATATAGCCATGTTATTACCTCGTACCCCTGCACATCAACTCAGTACTGGTACTTCCTGTATATAGCCATGTTATTACCTCATACCCCTACACATTGACTCAGTACTGGTACTTCCTGTATATAGCCATGTTATTACCTCGTACCCCTGCACATTGACCCAGTACTGGTGCTTCCTGTATATAGCCATGTTAATTTTACTCATTATTGTTGTTTGTTGTTCACTGTATATTTATTCCTCGTGTCACTATTTCTATATACACTGTATATTTATTTATTTATTTATCTTTTACTCTGCATTGTTGGAAAAGGACCCGTAAATAAGCAATTCACTGTAAGTCTACACCTGTTGTTTAAAAGCATGTGACAAATAGTTTATATTTTTGTTTTATTTGTTATAGTCTGTACGTATCTTTTCATTCATGAAACAAAATAATGAAATGTGTGCAGCTGAGTGTCTGGAAGAGGTAGTTGGTCCATAGCAATGAGGTAATGGTTAAGAACAAGGTACAGCAGTAGCTGCATGAGATAACACTGCCATCTTGTGTATGGTACTGAAAAGGACTTCCTGTAAGGACCACATCCATTGACACATTTCTTCCTCTCCCTCTGAAGTAGGCATAGAAATGATGTAATTCGGTCCACACTGAAGAATCAGTCTGCTGTGATGTCCTGCATGCTGTGTTTGAGTGTGTGTGAGTGGATGGATTGGTAGTGGATGGAGTGGTAGTGGATGGACTGGTAGTGGATGTCTCAACAGGTTTTTTTCACGTTGATGGGCATTCTTTACAACACAGCTAGGCTCACCACCATCACCATGACATCCTATTGTACAGGGGGCCGCGGGAGGGAGGGAGGGTGGGAGGAAAGAGGGATGGAGTGAGGCATCTAGCAGTCTCTCTATTGTGTACAGGGGGGGCCATAGGAGGGAGGGACGGAGGAAGGGAAGGATGGAGGGAGGGAGGCGTCTCTCTCTCTCTCTCTCTCTCTCTCCTCTCCAACCCTGTTTATACCCGGCGCTAACATGCATCCTTTTTCCTGACTGTGTCCACGTCCTGATTGTGGCCACATTTGTAGACAGGTGTAGGCGATCAAAAGACACTTATTGTGATCAGATCTTCCTGCCCACCTCCGGAGGTGGCACCATTGACTTACAACATCAGTGTAGCTTAAAATAAATACATGAATATTATTTAGTACAAAAGTATCTGTCAAATAATTTGACTACAGGCAGGGACCAAGATATCTGGTCACAATGTAGACACAGTGAACAGATAAAAGACAGTCAGAATGTGGATAAGCATGTTAGCACCAGGTGTAAACAAGGCTCCTGTGTGTGTTCTCTAATGGCCATAACGAGAGGACAGGCCATTCATTATATGGGGGAAGGTAGCGGAGGACTACAATTAAGTAGAAAAACACAGGGCGCTTGTAAAGGGCGCTGGGTAATGTGACGTCTGGATGATGGATTCAAGGGAAATGAGACTCGCAGGGCATCGCGGGGGACTTGCACGCACGCACACACACACATAAACACATGGCACACACATACAAACACACACACACACACACACACACACACATACAAACACACACACACACACACATACACACACAGGGCCGAGAGCACCGTCCTTATTATCCCCGGCCAGTTGAAAATCTATCATCCAAGTAAATTAGAGTAGCTAGCTAGCGTTAGCTGAGGATAGAGTAGTGCTGCGGTGAGGTTAGCTTCAGGCAGTCTGTCAGATCTGCTCTGGTTGTATTTAATACAGGCCACCCACCGGTGGAGGGCTTGGCTTTCTTATTGATGACTGGGAGCAGAGTTATAGGCTGCATGCCTATGACACTGTCTAACCATGTTCTCCTGGAAAACTTGAAACCAAGCTCTGAGAACTACGTTTCAGTGGAGTGGGGTTCTTCAGCTGTAGTAGTATGAAGAAATGAAACATTCAACTCACTAAAATGAAGTTAAGTAGACAACTCCTTGTGCCAACTCATTGTGCCAACTCCTTGTCACTCATTGTATTGTGTCACTCACATAGCACAAACAGATCTGGCTGATTAAGTGCAATATGGGTCAGGTTGTTTGGAGGTATCCAGGACAAAATGTACTGTGGAACAACTTGACTTCTCAGGAGGTCATTGTTCAGTGTATTTAACAAACACGCTCTGAGGGGGTGCTTTTGGCTACCCAGACTATTTGCATTGTTCCCCCCCCCCCCCACCCCCTCTTTTACGCTGCAGCTACTCTCTGTTTATAATCGATGCATAGTCACCTTACCTCTACCTACATGTACATATTACCTCCATTACCTGGACTAACCTGTGCCCCCGCACATTGACTCTGTACCGGTACCCCCTGTATATAGCCTCACTACTGATATTTTACTGCTGCTTTTTAATCATTTGTTATTTTTCTATTTTTTGTATTTTTTTTATACATAAAAAAGCCAGACTACGGTTTGCAACTGCACATGGGGACAACGATCTTACCTTTTGGAGAAATGTCCTCTGGTCTGATGAAACAAAAATAGAACTGTTTGGCCATAATGACCATCGTTATGTTTGGAGGAAAAAGGAGAAGGCTTGCAAGCCGAAGAACACCATCCCAACCGTGAAGCACGGGGGTGGCAGCATCATGCTGTGGGGGTGCTTTGCTGCAACAAGGACTGGTGCACTTCACAAAATAGATGGCATCATGTGGAAGGAAAATTATGTGGATATATTGAAGCAACATCTCAAGACATCAGTCAGGAAGTTAAAGCTTGGTCACAAATGGGTCTTCCAAATGGACAATGACCCCAAGCATACTTCCAAAGTTGCAACAAAATGGCTTGAGGACAACAAAGTCAAGGTATTGGAGAGGCCATCACAAAGCCCTGACCTTAATCCTATAGAAAAGTTGTGGGCAGAACTTAAAAAACGTGTGCGAGCAAGGAGGCCTACAAACCTGACTCAATTACACCAGCTCTGTCAGAAGGAATGGGCCAAAATTCACCCAATTTATTGTGGGAAGCTTGCGGAAGGCTACCCGAAACGTTTGACCCAAGTTAAACAATTTAATGGCAATGCTACCAAATACTAATTGAGTATATGTAAACTTCTGACCCACTGGGAATGTGATGAATGAAATAAAAGCTGAAATAAATCATTCTCTCTATTATTATTCTGACATTTCACATTCTTAAAATAAAGTGGTGATCCTAACTGACCTAAGACAGGGAATTTTTACTAGGATTAAATGTCAGGAATTGTGAAAAACTGAGTTTAAATATATTTGGCTAAGGTGTATGTAAACTTCCGACTTCAACTGTACAGTACCAGTCAAAAGTTTGGACACACCTACTCATTCAAGGGTTTTTCTTTCTTTTTTTATATTTTCTACATTGTAGAATAATAGTGAAGACATCAAAACTATTAAATAACACATATGGAATCATGTAGTAAACCAAAAAGTGTTAAACAAATCAAAATATATTTTATATTTGAGATTCTTCAAATAGCCACCCTTTGCCTTGATGACAGTTTTGCACACTCTTGGCATTCTCTCAACCAGCTCCACCTGGAATGCTTTTCCAACAGTCTTGAAGGAGTTCCCACATATGCTGAGCACTTGTTGGCTGCTTATCCTTCACTCTGCGGTCCGACTCATCCCAAACCATCTCAATTTGGTTGAGGTCAGGGGGATTGTGGAGACCAGGTCATCTGATGCAGCACTCCATCACTCTCCTTCTTGGTAAAATAGGCCCTTACACAGCCTGGAGGTGTGTTGGTTCATTGTCCTGTTGAAAAACAAATGATAGTCCCACTAAGCCCAAACCAGATGGGATGGCGTAACGCTGCAGAATGCTGTGGGAGCCATTGCGGTTAAGTGTGTCTTGAATTCTAAATAAATCACAGACAGTGTCAACAGCAAAGCACCCCCACACCATAACACCTCCTCCTCCATGCTTTACAGTGGGAACTACACATGCAGAGATCCTCCGTTCACCCACACTGCGTTTCACAAAGACACGGTGGTTGGAACCAAAAAACTCACATTTGGACTCCAGACCAAAGGACACATTTCCACCGGTCTATATCCATTGCTCGTGTTTCTTGGCCCAAGCATGTCTCTTCTTCTTATTGGTGTCCTTCAGTAGTGGTTTCTTTGCAGCAATTCGACCATGAAGGCCTGATTCACACAGTCCCCTCTGAACAGTTGATGTTGAGATGTGTCTGTTACTAGAACTCTGTGAAGCATTTATTTGGCTGCAATTTCTGAGGCTGGTAACTCTAACAAACTTATCCTCTGCAGCAGAGGTAACTCTGGGTCTTTCATTACTGTGGCGGTCCTCATGAGAGCCAGTTTCATCATAGCGTTTGATGGTTTATTCGACTGCACTTGAAGAAACTTTCAAAGTTGAAATGTCCGTATTGACTGACCTTCATGTCCTAAAGTAATGATGCTGTAATTTCTCTTTGCTTATTTGAGCTGTTCTTGGCATAATATGGACTCTGCCTTTTACCAAATAGGGCTATCTTCTGTATACCCCCCTACCTTGTCACAACACAACTGATTGGCTCAAATGTATTAAGAAGGAAAGAAATTCCACAAATTAACTTTTCACAAGGCACACCTGTTAATTGAAATGTATTCCAGGTGACTACCATATGAAGCTGGTTGAGAGAATGCCAAGAGTGTGCAAAGCTGTCATCAATTTAAGGCAAAGGGTGGCTACTTTGAAGAATCTCAAATATAAATACACTGCTCAAAAAAATAAAGGGAACACTTAAACAACACAATGTAACTCCAAGTCAATCACACTTCTGTGAAATCAAACTGTCCACGTAGGAAGCAACACTGATTGACAATACATTTCACATGCTGTTGTGCAAATGGAATAGACAACAGGTGGAAATTATAGGCAATTAGCAAAACACCCCCAATAAAGGACTGGTTTTGCAGGTGGTGACCACAGACCACTTCTCTGTTCCTATGCTTCCTGGCTGATGTTTTGGTCACTTTTGAATGCTGGCGGTGCTTTCACTCTAGTGGTAGCATGAGACGGAGTCTACAACCCACACAAGTGGCTCAGGTAGTGCAGCTCATCCAGGATGGCACATCAATGCGAGCTGTGGCAAAAAGGTTTGCTGTGTCTGTCAGCGTAGTGTCCAGAGCATGGAGGCGCTACCAGGAGACAGGCCAGTACATCAGGAGACGTGGAGGAGGCCGTAGGAGGGCAACAAACCAGCAGCAGGACCGCTACCTCCGCCTTTGTGCAAGGAGGAGCAGGAGGAGCACTGCCAGAACCCTGCAAAATGACCTCAAGCAGGCCACAAATGTGCATGTGTCTGCTCAAACGGTCAGAAACAGACTCCATGAGGGTGGTATGAGGGCCCGACGTCCACACCGTGCAGGACGTTTGGCATTTGCCAGAGAACACCAAGATTGGCAAATTCGCCACTGGCGCCCTGTGCTCTTCACAGATGAAAGCAGGTTCACACTGAGCACGTGACAGACGTGACAGAGTCTGGAGACGCCATGGAGAACGTTCTGCTGCCTGCAACATCCTCCAGCATGACCGGTTTGGCGGTGGGTCAGTCATTGTGTGGGGTGGCATTTCTTTGGGGGGCCGCACAGCCCCCCATGTGCTCGGCAGAGGTAGCCTGACTGCCATTAGGTACCGAGATGAGATCCTCAGACCCCTTGTGAGACCATATGCTGGTGCGGTTGGCCCTGGGTTCCTCCTAATGCAAGACAATGCTAGACCTCATGTGGCTGGAGTGTGTCAGCAGTTCCTGCAAGAGGAAGGCATTGATGCTATGGACTGGCCCGCCTGTTCCCCAGACCTGAATCCAATTGAGCACATCTGGGACATCATGTCTCAAAGTTGGATCAGCCTGTAGTGTGGTTTTCAACTTTAATTTTGAGGGTGACTCCAAATCCAGACCTCCATGGGTTGATACATTTGATTTCCATTGATAATTTTTGTGTGATTTTGTTGTCAGCACATTCAACTATGTAAAGAAAAAAGTATTTAATAAGATTATTTAATTCATTCAGATCTAGGATGTGTTATTTTAGTGTTCCCGTTATTTTTTTGAGCAGTGTATTTTGTAATTTGTTTAACACTTATTTGGTTACTACATAATTCCATATGGGTTATTTCATAGTTTTGATGTCTTCACTATTATTCCACAATGTAGAAAATAGTAAAAATAAAGAGAAACCTTTGAATGAGTAGGTGTGTCCAAACTTTTGACTGGTACTGTACACATTCACACACACACACACACACACACACACACACACACACACACACACACACACACACACACACACACACACACACACACGCACAAAGCACCAGCATGTCACCTGTGCAACTAGATGCGAAAAGAACTCTAGATCACCTTTACTCCACACACAGAAACGAATACAAAGCTCTCCCTCGCCCTCCCTTTGGCAAATCTGACCATAACTCTATCCTCCTGATTCCTGCTTACAAGCAAAAACTCAAACAGGAAGTACCAGTGACACGCTTAATACAGAAGTTGTCCAATTAAGCGGATGCTAAGCTACAGGACTGTTTCGCTAGCATAGACTGGAACATGTTCCAGGATTCATCCATTGGCTTTGAGGAGTTTATCACATCAGTCACCGGCTTCATTAATACAGTGACTGTACGTACATATCCCAACTAGAAGCCATGGATTACAGGCAACATCCGCACTGAGCTAAAGACTAGAGCTGCTGCTTTCAAGGAGCGGGACACTATCTGGACGCTTCTAAGAAATCCCGCTACGCCCTCCGACGAACTATCAAACAAGTGTCAATACAGTGCTAAGATCGAATCCCACTATGCTGGCTCTGACGCTCGTCGGATATGGCAGGGCTTGTGTTACAGAGCCCACCTGCCGAGGGCGCTGTGGGACTAACTTCCAGCGTGTGTGTTGTTGTTTATGACTGGCTTGCTTCTTCAGCCAATCAGACTGTCCCCATGCACCCCACACTCTGCCAATGCATCCTCTGATTGGTCAGATGCTCCTAAATAGCCCAGCACTGGCCAGTCGGATCCGTTGCATGCTCTCTCAAGCATATAAGTATTAGCAGGGCCTTAACTGTGTTTTTCCAGTCTGAGAACATTTTTACATTTACATTTTAGTCATTTAGCAGACGCTCTTATCCAGAGCGACTTACAGTTAGTGAGTGCATACATTTTCCTCCTTTTTTTCATAAAAATGTTCATACAATTACAAATACACAATAGCATCTATTTATTGAAAACATAAATAGGATATACAACATAAATATGATAACATATATTAAACGTGGGTGGACATGTGTGCATGGGCTGCGTAAACAAAGTAAGTTGTTGTTACTGTTGTTATCATTGCAGTATGTGCTAGAGTAGCAGTTTTTTCTTTGTAGTTCTCATTCCTGTTATTATAATGTTACTACTGATATAGTCTGCAATGATTAGTCACTGTTTACGACTTCCTGTTTCCTATATATTTAAATTTAGTCCTTGCTCTTGTTTGTTGCTGTGCAATAGCCTATTTGTATAATATACAGCCCTTGCCATTAATCTTGTGTGCTATTGCCATGCTAGTCATTCATCTGATGTTACTATGTTATACATGGTTATTAGGTCATTATTAGACACAGTCCTTGTTGTTCTATCCCATATTCCATTCTATCCTGCTCTACATACTGCATATCTATTCAGACCAGTGTATTTATCTCCTGTATAGCATATTTATTATCTCTCTGTTTGTGTCCATTACAGAACCCTCCCCATATACATCCCCACGTTCATCTTCCTCAGTGTGTTTAAATAAAGTTCCTATGTGTGTTAACTCTTGTGTTGGTTTATTCCCTTCTAACCGGGGGCGGTGTCAGTGAGTCACAAAGCAGTAAAATACGTAGAGCCAGGTCGCACTCTTTCATTTTACAAACTATACCAGATTACAAAGGGAAACCCAGCTGCGAGCTGCCCAGTGACGTGAGCCTACCAGACAAGCTAAATGCCTTCTACGCTCGCTTCAAAGCAAGCAACACTGAACCATGCATGAGTGCACCAGCTGTTCCTGATGACTGTGTGATCACGCTCCCCGTAGCGGATTTGAGTAAGACCTTTAAACAGTTTAACAAGGCCGCAAGACCAGATGGATTACCAGAACGCATACTCAGAACATGCGCTGACCAGTTGGTATTTGTCTTCACTGACATTTTAAACCTCTCCCTGACCCATTCTGTTATACCTACAAGTTTCAAGCAGGCCACCATAGTTCCTGTGCCCAAGAATGCCAAGGTAACCTGTCTAAATGACCCACTCCAATTCACATACCGCCCCAACAGATCCACAGATGATGCAAATCTCTATTGCACTCCACACTGCCCTTTCCCACCTGGACAAGAGGAACACCTATGTGAGAATGCTGTTCATTGACTATGGCTCAGCGTTCAACACCATAGTGCCCCCCAAGTTCATCACTAAGCTAAGGACCCTGGGACTGAATTCCTCCCTCTGCAACTGGATCCTGGACTTCCTGACAGGCCACCCCCATGTGGTGAGGGTAGGTAACAACACATCTGCCACACTGATCCTCAACACTGGGGCCCCTCAGGGGTGCGTGCTTAGTCCCCTCCTGTACTCCCTGTTCACCCACGACTGCGTGGCTGCGCACAACCCCAACACCATCATTACGTTTGCTAACGACACGACGGTGGCAGGCCTGATCACCGACAACGATGAGACAGCCTATAGGGAGGAGGTCAGAGACCTGGCCGTGTGGTGCCAAGACAACAACCTCTCCCTTAACATCAGCAAGACTAAGGAGCTGATCGTGGACTACAGGAAAAGGAGGGCCATGCATTCCCCCAATCACATCAATGGGGATGTAGTGGAGCGGGTCGAGAGGTTCAAGTTAGTTAAATAGTTAACCAAATAGCTACCCAGACTATCTGCATTGACCCTTTTTTAACTAACTTTTTTGAATCATCACATATGCTGCTGCTACTGTTTATTATCTGTCACTTTATTCCTAGTTTTATCTTCATATCCATCTCAATTACCTCGTATCCCTGCACATCGACTCAGTACTGGTACCCCGTGTATATAGCCAAGTTATCGTTACTCATTGTGTATTTATTATTACTTTTATTAGTGCGTCTTTTACTTTTCTATTATTTCTCTATTTTCTTTCTCTCTGCATCGTTGGGAAGGGCCCGTAAGTAAACATTTCACTCTCAGTCTACACCTTTTCTTTACGAATTATGTGACAAATAACATTTGATTTGATTTGACACACACTGTCTGTTGCAGAGACAGCGATACAACTGAATTACCTCTGTGTGCCTCAGTAGGACCCAAGGGAGTAACACAGTTGTTGCTTAGCAAATCTCCATTACCATCTGTGGTATGTGACAGTTAGAGTGAATAAATATTCATTATGTAGGGAGCGTCCCAAATTGAGTCCTATTCCCTACATAGTGCACTCTTTTTGACCAGGGCCCATAGAGCTCTGGGCAAAATAAGTGCACTATATCACTATATAGGGAATAGGGTGCCATTTGAGACACAGAAGTCGTGTCCTTATTAGATGGACACCAATGGGCATACAGTCAATCTACAGACTGCAAAATGCCAACTATCTGAATAATAACATTATTACACGCAACAACTGGAAACTGTAACTTATAGTGAAACAGAGTGCTGCTAAAATGGAATATAAAGATTAAAATGCCATTTATTTTTTGCTTTTGACATCTTGACATTTAGAAGACTGGTTGTGCAAATAAACAATGTAATTCACTCGTAGATCATTGTCACGCCCTGACTCAGGGGACGCTTATATGTTGAGTCAGGGTGTGTATATTCCTTGTTGTGCATGTTCTATGTTGTAGGATCTAGTATGTCTAGTTCTATGTTGGCCGGTGTGGTTCCCAATCAGAGGCAGCTGTCGCTCGTTGTCTCTGATTGGGGACCATACTTAGGCAGCCTATTGGCACTGTCTAGTTGTGGGATCTTGTTCAGTGTAAGGTATGTTGTGTGTGTTACCTTGGACTTCACGTTTTGTTTCGTTTATTGTTTTGTCGAGTGTTTATTAAGTTAAAATAAACATGTATGCATATCACGCTGCGCCTTGGTCCGTCCCATCCTTCAACGAACGTGACAGAAGATCCCACCAAACGAGGACCAAGCAGCGTGTTCAGGAGCAGACAGCCTGGACCTGGGAGGAGATCCTGGACGGTAAGGGATCCTGGACTTGGGAGGAGATTCAGGCTGGGATGGATCGCCGTCCTTGGGAGGAGACAGTGGAGGCCCGGTATAGAGAGGAGAAACGGCGCCAACAGTGCCGACGACGGAGACCTGAGAGGCAACCCCAAGAAATCTTTTTTTGGGGGGCACACGGTGTGGACGACGAGGCAGCAGGAGGCCGTTAAAGGGCGGGTCTGCAGGTTAGGAGAGGAGGCCACCATGTTACGGGGGCTATTGGTTCAGAGGGAGCAGGAGTTATTCGGTCAGAGGGAGGCGCTACAGGAGGCTATAAGGGAGAAGGAAAGTGTAGAGGCACGGCGAGAGGAGCATGTTAGGCAGCAGAAGGAGCGGGGGTTAATAAAGGAACCCAGTCCTGCTCCTCGCACCAAGCAAGTGGTGCGCGTCGCCGGCCCGGCCCGGCCTGTTCCTGCTCCTCGCACCAAGCCAGTGGTGTGCGTCCACAGTCCGGCCCAGCCTGTTCCTGCTCCTCGCACCAAGCCAGTGGTGCGCATCGCCAGTCCGGCCCGGCCTGTTCCGGCTCCTCGCACCAGACCAGTGGTGCGTTTGTCCAGTCCGGCACGGCCCGTGCTCGTTCCACTGGTGCCTGGTCCGGCACCGGTCAGCTGCTCCACTCCGGAGCCAGAGCAGTCCGCTCCACCGGTGCCTCATCCAGTTCCGGTCAGCTGTTCCACTCCGGAGCCAGAATAGTCCGCTCCACCGGTGCCTGATCCAGCTCCGGTCAGCTGCTCCACTCCGGAGCCAGAGCAGTCCGCTCCACTAGTGCCTGATCCAGCTCCGGTCAGCTGCTCCACTCCGGAGCCAGAGCAGTCCGCTCCACCGGGGCCCAGTCCAGCTCCGGTCAGCGGCTCCACTCCGGAGCCAGAGCAGTCCACTCCACCGGTGCCTGATCCAGCTCCGGTCAGCGACTCCACTCCGGAGCCAGAGCAGTCCGCTCCACCGGTGCCTAGTCCAGCTCCGGTCAGCGGCTCCTGTCCAGACCATGACGTCAGCCCCTCTCCAGGTTCGGGGTCTCCCACATCAGGGTCCAGACAGGGCCTGGCGTATCGTGGGAGGAAGGAGAGGGGAAGCAGCGCGCCGAGGTCCAGACCAGACCAGGGGCGCAACAGGGAGGCGGAGAGTGAGAGGTCGTCACGTCCCGAGCCAGATCCGCTTCCGAGGCGGAATGCCCACCCGGCCCCTACCCTGTTATGTTTATGTTGTGCGGTCGGAGTCCACACCTTTGGAGGGGGGGTGGGGGGGGGGGTACTGTCACGCCCTGACTCAGGGGACGCTTATATGTTGAGTCAGGGTGTGTATATTCCTTGTTGTGCATGTTCTATGTTGTAGGATCTAGTATGTCTAGTTCTATGTTGGCCGGTGTGGTTCCCAATCAGAGGCAGCTGTCGCTCGTTTTCTCTGATTGGGGACCATACTTAGGCAGCCTATTAGCACTGTCTAGTTGTGGGATCTTGTTCCGTGTAAGGTATGTTGTGTGTGCTACCTTGGACTTCACGTTTCGTTTCGTTTATTGTTTTGTCGAGTGTTTATTAAGTTAAAATAAACATGTATGCATATCACGCTGCGCCTTGGTCCGTCCCGTCCTTCAACGAACGTGACAATCATGTTGCAATTTAGATTGTACAGCTATAAAATAGCTGTATCTAATGTTGGTGATTTAATTATACTGTTTGTAATGTCCTTGATTATAGCAGCATTTTACAGCATTTTACATCAGTGTTTACAACTGTGGAAGTGGAAGTATTTCTTGTATGGTTTTTGACTATAGATGAACAACAGAACAGAATAGCTAAGGTTTTACACGACAGACAAATTAACATCAACAATGACCTGAGGGAAATATGTAAATAGAGGGTCTGCCTATATAAATGGAGATTAAGTTAACTGGAGGAAATTACATTTTGAGAAATACTTATATGTTCTGTGAACATTAAATGAAATACCCATCTATCATGTCACATTTCACATACACAGTTTTCCATTTGATTTATTTGGGATTTATCCGGATAATCCAGCATTCCATGACTGACATGAATGTTACAGGCCTGCTAACACATCAAAAGCTCATTCTGATATTTTGCCGTACACAAAGTAGACCAACAAAACGTTTATAATTCATAAAGTCCCTTCACGGAAGATGTTCTTGATTCCTCAGCGACAGACAGGAAAGATATCCTTGATTCCTCAGCGACAGACAGGAAAGATATCCTTGATTCCTCAGCGACAGACAGGAAAGATATCCTTGATTCCTCAGCGACAGACAGGAAAGATATCCTTGATTCCTCAGCGACAGACAGGAAAGATATCCTTGATTCCTCAGCGACAGACAGGAAAGATATCCTTGATTCCTCAGCGACAGACAGGAAAGCATTGAAACCAGTTGCCTGTACTGTAGCAGGCACATTTAATCCCACCAGGTAGCTAGCTAGTGTGAGATATGGTACGAACATCATTAATAATATTTAATACGACAGAGTAGCTAGCTACCGTGAGATATGGTACGAACATCATTAATAATATTTAATACGACAGGGTAGCTAGCTAGCGTGAGATATGATACGAACATCATTATAATATTCCAGCTTTTTATTGACATCCTGGCTCCGCCTGAGGAGAGTAGACCAGGCGGTATGGTACGGGAAAGGGGGAAGGAGACGGGAGGCAGGACCATCATCATCATCATCATCCCTTTTGGCTGTGTCCCAAGTCGTACCCTATTCTCTATGTATTGACTGCAATCCATAGGGCCCTGGTCAAAAGTAGTGCACTAAATAGGGAATAGGGTGCCATTTGGAACGCAGTTTTATCGCACATAGATGTATGCTAATCCTTCCTGCCTGGGCCGATGTGTTAAGCAGGAAGGCCCTGTGGCCTTTTTATCACGCGTGTGTGTGGGTGTGTGTGGGTGTGTGTGGGTGTGTGTGGGTGTGTGTGTGTTGGGTAACTGCCTCTCTCTGCCAGCTCGGAGCAGCAGACAGACTGACAGGCTGATAATCTCATTACTAGGATGAGTTACCTCTGAGGCATCACAGGATTGGGGTGTGTGTGTGTGTGTGTTGTTGTGTGTGTGTGTGTGTGTGTGTGTGTGTGTGTGTGTGTGTGTGTGTGTGTGTGTGTGTGTGTGTGTGTGTGTGTGTGTGTGTGTGTGTGTGTGTGTGTGATGGTTAGAGAGGTTGAAGTCAACACAGGCTAACGTTAATTACACTTGAGGAGACAGGCGATAAATTTACACATTCAAATGTGGGAATGTGGGATGTCATATTTGCGTGTGTATACAGTGAGTGTGTGTGTGTGTGTGTGTGTGTGTGTGTGTGTGTGTGTGTGTGTGTGTGTAAAAATATGTGTTAATTAAGTGATAATGCCGGAGATGCCGTGGTTTGGAGGATATATTGGCACGGGTGTTATAAGGCCCAAAACCATGCCAATATATTATCACTTTTTTACAACGATTACCAACATATTAAAATAATGATTGACATTACCATAGAAAACGTTATTTTGATGAATTCATACTATTTAATTCCACGAGGATATAGTCCTGAGGTTGCTTCCCAAGCCGGCTGCTTGTTCTTCGATTGCATTGTTTCTAGCCAAGGTTCACTTGTCGTTAGCTCGATTGGCAGGTTGCTATGGGAAACAGAAATGGTTGCTATAGAGGCTCTTCCCCGCCCTTGCTAGCTTGCCAACTACACAGCTAGCACAATCACCTCAAACCATGGATGGGCATCTTTGATGGGCGTGTGGGCCACAAAAAATTGGAACTAATCATACGGGGAAGCCGTGGCTCGCGGGTCTGCCTACCTACATCCATACCCACACATGCAAACAGAGCCGGCCCTAGCCTTTTGGGGGCCCTAAGCAAAATGTTTAAACTGTTGCAGCTTTAAAGCACTACACTTTTTGCAAGGGGGCAGAGATTTTTTTTCTCCAGTTTTACAGCAAATTTCCTGCAAGTCTGCATATTTTGCCATAGGGTGGAGAGAAATGTTTGCAGTTTTCAATATTATGTCTGAGTGAGTCTAACAAATACAATGGGGGCCCACCGGTCGGTAATTTGGAGATCAAATTTATAAATGGTCTGGGCTGGGCTGATGAGACCGTGGATAGCGCAGTGAGATGGAACAGTAAACAGGCAGTTCGCCATCATAGCCTTATCCAGTGGTAAATCGAGGAATAGTCACCGGCTGGTACGCGGTTTTAACCAATCAGCATGCAGGATTAGACTCACCTGTCGTATAATTATAATGGGGCCATACTTACCATTTTTTGAAAATGTTAAGCATCAGCCAATTAAAATCGTTGACATAGTTGCATGTGATCAAAGGCTAAATGTTAGCTGTTCCCATGACATAACCTGGCCCATTTAGCCCTATGCTATCCTCACCAGGTAAAATATAAACGTAACATGCAACAATTTCAAATATTTCACTGAGTTACAGTTCATATAAGGAAATCAGTCAATTTAAATCAAGAAATTAGGCCCTAAACTATGGATTTCACGACTGGGAATACAGATACGCATCTGTTGGTCACAGATACACTACATGACCAAAAGAATATGGACCTGCTCATCAAACATCTCGTTCCAAAATCATGGGCATTAATATGGAGTTGGTCCTCCCTTTGCTGCTATAACAGCCTCCCCTCTTCTGGGAAGGCTTTCCACTAGATGTTGGAACATTGCTGCATGGACTTGCTTCCATTCAGCCACAAGAGCATTAGTGAGGTTGAGCACTGCTGTTGGGTGATTAGGCCTGGCTTGCAGTCGGTTGAGGTCAGGGCTCTGTGCAGGCCTGTCAAGTTCTTCCACACTGATCTTGACAAACCATTTCTGTATGGACCTCGCTTTGTGCACGGGGACATTGTCATGCTGAAACAGGAAAGGGCCTTCCCCAAACTGTTGCCACAAAGTTGGAAGCACAGAATCATCTAGAATGTAATTGTATGATGTACCGTTAAGATTTCCCTTCACTGGAACTTAGGAGCCTGAACCATGAAAAACAGCCCAGACCATAATTCCTCCTCCACCAAACTTTACAGTTGCCACTATGCATTTGGGCAGGTAGTGTTCTCCTGGCATCCGCTAAACCCAGATTCGTCTGTCGGACTGCCAGATGTTGAAGCATGATTCATCACTCTAGAGAACTTGTTTCCACTGCTCCAGAGTCCAATGGTGGCAAGCTTTACACCACTCCAGCCGACGCTTGGTATTGCGCATGGTGATCTTAGGCTTGTGTGCGGCTGCTCGACAATGGAAACCCATTTCATGAAGCTCCAGACGAACAGTTATTGTGCTGATGTTACTTCCAGAGGCAGTTTGGAACTCGGTAGTAAGCGTTGCAACCGAGGACAGACGATTTGTACGCGCTACGCGCTTCAGCACTCGGCGGTCCCATTCTGTGAGCTTGTGTGGCCCACCACTTTGCGGCTGAGCCGTTGTTGCTCCTAGATCTTTCCACTTCATAATAACAGCACTTACAGTTGAAAAGGGCAGCTCTAGCAGGGCAGAAATTTGACAAACTGACTTGTTGGAAAGGTGGCATCCTATGACTGTGCCACGTTGAAAGTCACTGAGCTCTTCAGTAAGGCCATTTTACTGCCAATGTTTGTCTATGGAGATTGCATGGCTGTGTGCTTGATTTGATACACCTGTCAGCAACGGGTGTGGTTGAAATAGCCGAATCCACTAATTTGAAGGGGTGTCCACATACTTTTGTATACATAGTGTACCTTAAAAAATAAAAGTAGAGGCGTGGATCAGAAAATCAGTCAGTATCTGGAGTGACCACCATTTGAATCATGCAGCACGACACATCTTCTGTCTCTCTCTCTCTCTCTCTCTCTCTCTCTCTCTCTCTCTCTCTCTCTCTCTCTCTCTCTCTCTCTCTCTCTCTCTCTCTCTCTCTCTCTCTCTCTCTCTCTCTCTCTCTCTCTCTCTCTCTCTCTCTCTCTCTCTCAATTCAATTCAATAGACTTTATTGACATGGCAAGTAAAATTACTTACATTGTCAAAGTACACATATAACAAAAATGGTGGGACCAACAGCAATAAAAATAGTAGTAGTGGAAATGGGATTACCATTAACAGCAACTACAACAACAATATTAATGAGAATAACAATACATTAAAGCAATAGTAGTCGACCAATCTCAACATGACTGAGAAGAATCAATCAATCAATCAATTTTATTTTATATAGCCCTTCTTACATCAGCTAATATCTCGAAGTGCTGTACAGAAACCCAGCCTAAAACCCCAAACAGCTAGTAATGCAGGTGTAGAAGCACGGTGGCTAGGAAAAACTCCCTAGAAAGGCGAAAACCTAGGAAGAAACCTAGAGAGGAACCAGGCTATGAGGGGTGGCCAGTCCTCTTCTGGCTGTGCCGGGTGGAGATTATAACAGAACCATGCCAAGATGTTCAAAAATGTTCATAAGTGACAAGCATGGTCAAATAATAATCAGGAATAAATCTCAGTTGGCTTTTCATAGCCGATCATTAAGAGTTGAAAACAGCAGGTCTGGGACAGGTAGGGGTTCCATAACCGCAGGCAGAACAGTTGAAACTGGAATAGCAGCAAGGCCAGGCGGACTGGGGACAGCAAGGAGTCACCACGGCCGGTAGTCCCGACGTATGGTCCTAGGGCTCAGGTCTCTCAGTTGGCTTTTCATAGCCGATCATTAAAGAGTTGAAAACAGCAGGTCTGGGACAGGTAGGGGTTTCGTAGCCGCAGGCAGAACAGTTGAAACTGGAATAGCAGCAAGGCCAGGCGGACTGGGGACAGCAAGGTGTCATCATGCCCGGTAGTCCTGACGTATGGTCCTAGGGCTCAGGTTCTCAGAGAGAAAGAGAGAACGAGAGAATTAGAGAGAGCATACTTAAATTCACACAGGACACTGGATAAGACAGGAGAAGTACTCCAGGTATAACCAACTAACCCCAGCCCCCCGACACATAAACTACTGCAGCATAAATACTGGAGGCTGAGACAGGAGCGGTCTGGAGACACTGTGGCCCCATCCGAAGAAACCCCCGGACAGGGCCAAACAGGAAGGATATAACCCCACCCACTCCGCCAAAGCACAGCCCCCACACCACTAGAGGGATATCCCCAACCACCAACTTACAATCCTGAGACAAGGCCGAGTATAGCCCACAGAGGTCTCCACCACAGCACAAACCAAGGGGGGGGGCGCCAACCCAGACAGGAAGATCACGTCAGTAACTCAACCCACTCAAGTGACGCACCCCTCCCAGGGACGGCATGAAAGAGCACCAGCAAGCCAGTGACTCAGCCCCTGCAACAGGGTTAGAGGCAGAGAACCCCAGTGGAGAGGGGAACCGGCCCGGCAGAGACAGCAAGGGCTGTTCGTTGCTCCAGCCTTTCCGTTCACCTTCACACTCCTGGGCCAGACTACACTCAATCATATGACCTACTGAAGAGATAAGTCTTCAGTAAAGACTTAAAGGTTGAGACCGAGTCTGCGTCTCTCACATGGGTAGGCAGACTGTTCCATAAAAATGGAGATCTATAGGAGAAAGCCCTGCCTCCCGCTGTTTGCTTAGAAATTCTAGGGACAATTAGGAGGCCTGCGTCTTGTGACCGTAGCGTACGTATTGGTATGTACGGCAGGACCAACTCGGAAAGATAGGTAGGAGCAAGCCCATGTAACGCTTTATAGGTTAACAGTAAAACCTTGAAATCAGCCCTTGCCTTAACAGGAAGCCAGTGTAGGGAAGCTAGCACTGGAGTAATATGATCAAATTTCTTGGTTCTAGTCAGGATTCTAGCAGCCGTATTTAGCACTAACTGAAGTTTATTTAGTGCTTTATCCGGGTAGCCGGAAAATAGAGCATTGCAGTAGTCTAACCTAGAAGTAACAAATGCATGGATTAATTTTTCTGCATCATTTTTGGACAGAAAATTTCTGATTTTTGCAATGTTACGTAGATGGAAAAAAGCTGTCCTTGAAACAGTCTTGATATGTTCGTCAAAAGAGAGATCAGGGTCAAGAGTAACACCGAGGTCCTTCACAGTTTTATTTGAGATGACTTTACAACCATCAAGATGAATTGTCAGATTTAACAGAAGATCTCTTTGTTTCTTGGGACCTAGAACAAGCATCTCTGTTTTGTCCGAGTTTAAAAGTAAAAAGTTTTCAGCCATCCACTTCCTTATGTCTGAAACACAGGCTTCTAGCGAGGGCAATTTTGGGGCTTCACCATGTTTCATTGAAATGTACAGCTGTGTGTCATCCGCATAGCAGTGAAAGTTAACATTATGTTTTCGAATAACATCCCCAAGAGGTAAAATATATAGTGAAAACAATAGTGGTCCTAAAACGGAACCTTGAGGAACACCGAAATGTACAGTTGATTTGTCGGAGGACAGACCATTCACAGAGACAAACTGATATCTTTCCGACAGGTAGGATCTAAACCAGGCCAGAACTTGTCCGTGTAGACCAATTTGGGTTTCCAGTCTCTCCAAAAGAATGTGGTGATCGATGGTGTCAAAGGCAGCACTAAGGTCTAGTAGCACGAGGACAGATGCAGAGCCTCGGTCTGACGCCATTAAAAGGTCATTTACCACCTTCACAAGTGCAGTCTCAGTGCTATGATGGGGTCTAAAACCAGACTGAAGCATTTCGTATACATTGTTTGTCTTCAGAAAGGCAGTGAGTTGCTGCGCAACAGCTTTTTCTAAAATTTTTGAGAGGAATGGAAGATTCGATATAGGCCGATAGTTTTTTATATTTTCCGGGTCAAGGTTTGGCTTTTTCAAGAGAGGCTTTATCACTGCCACTTTTAGTGAGTTTGGTACACATCCGGTGGATAGAGAGCTGTTTATTATGTTCAACATAGGAGGGCCAAGCACAGGAAGCAGCTCCTTCAGCAGTTTAGTAGGAATAGGATCCAGTATGCAGCTTGAAGGTTTAGAGGCCATGATTATTTTCATCATTGTGTCAAGAGATATAGTACTAAAACACTTAAGTGTCTCTCCCGATCCCAGGCCCTCGCAGAGCTGTGCAGATCCAGGACAGCTAAGCCCTGGAGGAATACGCAGATTCAAAGAGGAGTCCGTAATTTGCTTTCTAATGGTCATGATCTTTTCCTCAAAGAAGTTCATGAATTTATCACTGCTGAAGTGAAAGCCATCCTCTCTTGGGGAATGCTGCTTTTTAGTTAGCTTTGCAACAGTATCAAAAAGAAATTTTGGATTGTTCTTATTTTCCTCAATTAAGTTGGAAAAGTAGGATGATCGAGCAGCAGTGAGGGCTCTTCGGTACTGCACGGTACTGTCTTTCCAAGCTAGTCGGAAGACTTCCAGTTTGGTGTGGCGCCATTTCCGTTCCAATTTCCTGGAAGCTTGCTTCAAAGCTCGGGTATTTTCTGTATACCAGGGAGCTAGTTTCTTATGACAAATGTTTTTCGTTTTTAGGGGTGCAACTGCATCTAGGGTATTGCGCAAGGTTAAATTGAGTTCCTCAGTTAAGTGGTTAACTGATTTTTGTCCTCTGACGTCCTTGGGTAGGCAGAAGGAGTCTGGAAGGGCATCAATGAATTTTTGTGTTGTTTGAGAATTTATAGCACGACTTTTGATGCTCCTTGGTTGGGGTCTGAGCAGATTATTTGTTGCG
This sequence comes from Coregonus ussuriensis, assembly GCA_031479575.1. Lineage (NCBI taxonomy): Eukaryota > Metazoa > Chordata > Actinopteri > Salmoniformes > Salmonidae > Coregonus > Coregonus ussuriensis. The sequence continues at coordinate 46,741,661 of CM062489.1, read as the reverse complement.
ATTGCAAATGTAATAAAATGGTGGTCCGATAGTCCAGGATTTTGTGGAAAAACATTAAGATCTACAACATTTATTCCATGGGACAAAACTAGGTCCAGAGTATGACTGTGGCAGTGAGTAGGTCCAGAGACATGTTGGACAAAACCCACTGAGTCGATAATGGCTCCGAAAGACTTTTGGAGTGGGTCTGTGGACTTCTCCATGTGAATATTAAAATCACCAAAAATTAGAATATGATCTGCTATGACTACAAGGTCTGATAGGAATTCAGGAAACTCAGAGAGGAACGCTGTATATGGCCCAGGAGGCCTGTAAACAGTAGCTATAAAAAGTGATTGAGTAGGCTGCATAGATTTCATGACTAGAAGCTCAAAAGATGAAAACGCCATTTTTTTTTTTGTAAATTGAAATTTGCTATCGTAAATGTTAGCAACACCTCCGCCTTTGCGGGATGCACGGGGAATATGGTCACTAGTGTAACCAGGAGGTGAGGCCTCATTTAACACAGCAAATTCATCAGGCTTAAGCCATGTTTCAGTCAGGCCAATCACATCAAGATTATGATCAGTGATTAGTTCATTGACTATGACTGCCTTTGAAGTGAGGGATCTAACATTAAGTAACCCTATTTTGAGATGTGAGGTATCACGATCTCTTTCAATAATGGCAGGAATGGAGGAGGTCTTTATCCTAATAAGATTGCTAGGGTGAACACCGCCATGTTTAGTTTTGCCCAACCTAGGTCGAGGCACAGACACAGTCTCAATGGGTATGGCTGAGCTGACTACACTGACTGTGCTATTGGCAGACTCCACTAAGCTGGCAGGTTGGCTAACAGCCTGCTGCCTGGCCTGCACCCTATTTCACTGTGGGGCTAGAGGAGTTAGAGCCCTATCTATGTTGGTAGATAAGAGGAGAGCACCCCTCCAGCTAGGATGGAGTCCGTCACTCCTCAGCAGGTCAGGCTTGGTCCTGTTTGTGGGTGAGTCCCAGAAAGAGGGCCAATTATCCACAAATGTTATCTTTTGGGAGGGGCAGAAAACAGTTTTCAACCAGCGATTAAGTGCTGAGACTCTGCTGTAGAGCTCGAGGAGAGACACATGGAACGAGGGGTTAATACGGTAATTAAGAGTAAGCTGTAACCTATAACAAACCTCGTTCAATCTCCTCAGGACTTTAAATGGCCCCACAAACCGCCGACCCAGCTTCCAGCAGGGCAGGCGAAGGGGCAGGTTTCATTTACATTTACATCATTTAGCAGACGTTCTTATCCAGAGCGACTTACAAATTGGTGCATTCAACTTATGATAGCACTTTTTTTCTCCTTTTTTTATGGGGGGGGGGGTGAGGAAGGGGGGGGGGGGTAGAAGGATTGCTTTATACTATTCCAGGTATTCCTTAAAGAGGTAGGGTTTCAAGTGTCTCTGGAAGGTGGTCAGTGACTCCGCTGTCCTGGCGTCGTGGGGGAGCTTGTTCCACCATTGGGGTGCCAGAGCAGCAAATAGCTTTGACTGGGCTGAGCGGGAACTGTGCTTCTGTAGAGGTAGGGGAGCTAGCAGGCCAGAGGTGGATGAACGTAGTGCCCTCGTTTGGGTGTAGGGTCTGATCAGAGCCTGAAGGTAAGGAGGTGCCGTTCCCCTCACAGCTCTGTAGGCAAGCACCATGGTCTTGTAGTAGATGCGAGCCTCAACTGGAAGCCAGTGGAGTGTGCAGAGGAGCGGGGTGACATGAGAGAACTTGGGAAGGTCGAACCCCAGACGGGCTGCGGCGTTCTGGATAAGTTGTAGGGGTTTAATGGCACAGGCAGGGAGCCCAGCCAACAGCGAGTTGCAGTAATCTAGACGGGAGATTACAAGTGCCTGGATTAGGACCTGTGCCGCTTTCTGTGTAAGGTAGGGTCGTACTCTGCGAATGTTGTAGAGCATGAACCTGCAGGATCGGGTCACCGCTTTGATGTTAGCAGAGAATGACAGGGTGTTGTCCAGGGTCACGCCAAGGTTCTTTGCACTCTGGGAGGAGGACACAATGGAGTTGTCAACCATGATGGCGAGATCATGGAACGGGCAGTCCTTCCCCGGGAGGAAGAGCAGCTCCGTCTTGTCGAGGTTCAGCTTGAGGTGGTGATCCGTCATCCACACTGATATGTCTGCCAGACATGCAGAGTTCCGATTCGCCACCTGGTTATCAGAAGGGGGAAAGGAGAAAATTAATTGTGTGTCGTCTGCGTAGCAATGATAGGAGAGACCATGTGAGGATATGACAGAGCCAAGTGACTTGGTGTATAGAGAGAATAGGAGAGGGCCTAGAACTGAGCCCTGGGTGACACCAGTGGTGAGAGCACGTGGTGCGGAGACAGATTCTCGCCACGCCACCTGGTAGGAGAGACCTGTCAGGTAGGACGCAATCCAAGAGTGAGCAGCGCCGGAGATGCCCAACTCGGAGAGGGTGGAGAGGAGGATCTGATGGTTCACAGTATCAAAGGCAGCGGATAGGTCTAGAAGGATAAGAGCAGAGGAGAGAGAGTTTGCTTTAGCAGTGCGGAGAGCCTCCGTGACACAGAGAAGAGCAGTCTCAGTTGAATGACCAGTCTTGAAACCTGACTGGTTTGGATCAAGAAGGTCATTCTGAGAGTGATAGCAGGAGAGTTGGCTAGAGACGGCACGCTCAAGAGTTTTGGAGAGAAAAGAAAGAAGGGATACTGGTCTGTAGTTGTTGACATCGTAGGGATCGAGTGTAGGTTTTTTGAGTAGGGGTGCAACTCTCGCTCTCTTGAAGACAGAAGGGACATGGCCAGCGGTCAAGGATGAGTTGATGAGCGAGGTGAGGTAAGGGAGAAGGTCTCCGGAAATGGTCTGGAGAAGAGAGGAGGGGATAGGGTCAAGCGGACAGGTTGTTGGGCGGCCGGCCGTCACAAGTCGCAAGATTTCATCTGGAGAGAGAGGGGAGAAAGAAGTCAAAGCATAGGGTAGGGCAGTGTGAGCAGGACCAGCGGTGTCATTTGACTTAATAAATGAGGATCGGATGTCATCAACCTTCTTTTCAAAATGGTTGACGAAGTCATCCACAGAGAGGGAGGAGAGAGGGGGAGGAGGAGGAGGATTCAGCAGGGAGGAGAAGGTGGCAAAGAGCTTCCTAGGGTTAGAGGCAGAGGCTTGACATTTAGAGTGGAAGAGAATGTAGAGAGGAGGGAGTGAAAAGATGACAGGTTCGCAGGGAGTCCAGTTTTCCTCCATTTTCCGCTCGGCTGCCCGGAGCCCTCTTCTGTGAGCTCGCAATGAGTCGTCAAGCCACGGAGCAGGAGGGGAGGACCGAGCCGGCCGGGAGGATAGGGGACATAGAGAGTCAAAAGATGCAGAAAGGGAGGAGAGGAGGGTTGAGGAGGCAGAATCAGGAGATCGGAGGGAGAAGGATTTAGCAGAGGGAAGAGATGATAGGATGGAAGAAGAGAGAGTAGCGGGAGAGAGAGAGCGAAGGTTGCGACGGCACATTACCATCTGAGTAGGGGCAGAGTGAGTAGTGTTGGAGGAGAGCGAGAGAGAAAATGATATATTGTAGTGGTCGGAGACTTGGAGGGGAGTTGCAGTCACATTAGTAGAAGAACAGCATCTAGTAAAGATGAGGTCAAGCGTATTGCCTGCCTTGTGAGTAGGGGGGGGGGGGGGGGGGGGTGAGAGGGTGAGGTCAAAAGAGGAAAGGAGTGGAAAGAAGGAGGCAGAGAGAAATGAGTCAAAGGCAGACGTAGGGAGGTTAAAGTCACCCAGAACTGTGAGGGATGAGCCATCCTCAGGAAATGAACTTATCAAGGCGTCAAGCTCATTGATGAACTCTCCAAGGGAACCTGGAGGGCGATAAATGACAAGGATGTTAAGCTTGAATGGGCTAATGACTGTGACAGCATGGAATTCAAATGAGGAGATAGACAGATGGGTCAGGGGAAAAAGAGAGAATGTCCACTTTGGAGAGATGAGGATTCCTGTGCCACTGCCGCGCTGACCAGATGCTCTCGGGGTATGCGAGAACACATGGTTAGACGAGGAAAGAGCAGTAGGAGTAGCAGTGTTTTCTGTGGTAATCCATGTTTCCGTCAGCGCCAAGAAGTCGAGGGACTGGAGGGTAGCATAGGCTGAGATGAACTCTGCCTGTTGGCCGCAGAACGGCAGTTCCAGAGGCTGCCAGAGACCTGGAACTCCACGTGGGTCGTGCGCGCAGGGACCACCAGATTAGAGTGGCAACAGCCACGTGGTGTGAAGCGTTTGTATGGCCTGTGCTGAGAGGAGAGAAAAGGGATAGACAGACACATAGTTGACAGGCTACAGAGAAAGGCTACAATAATGCAAAGGAGATCGAATGAAATGAACTAAACATCTGGGAAAGCGAGAAAGCGGGGCCTACCTCACTTACGTTTCACTAAAACACTCAAATATAACTCTCCCAACTTCCACTTTAGAAATTATAATTGTTGTAAACTACAGCGGTTCAATGTTTCTAGGAATAGACTCTAACTTAGTTTATTCAGCTAGCTAACTTGGTACACCGAATCATATGACGCCAAAGCCAACTAGCATGCCAGCCTCCAATAACACGGTTTAGCAACAATACTCGGTTACAACAAACCACCAGTGTGTTAACACGCCAAGCAGATCATTCGTGTCCGTGTCTGTCACACCCTGGCTCTGGGGACTCTATATTTTGAGCCAGGGTGTGTAGTTTCTATGTGTTTGTGTTTCTATGTCTTGACCCTGATCTCTCTTTTGACGAACATATCAAGACTGTTTCAAGGACAGCTTTTTTCCATCTACGTAACATTGCAAAAATCAGAAATTTTCTGTCCAAAAATGATGCAGAAAAATTAATCCATGCATTTGTTACTTCTAGGTTAGACTACTGCAATGCTCTATTTTCCGGCTACCCGGATAAAGCACTAAATAAACTTCAGTTAGTGCTAAATACGGCTGCTAGAATCCTGACTAGAACCAAGAAATTTGATCATATTACTCCAGTGCTAGCTTCCCTACACTGGCTTCCTGTTAAGGCAAGGGCTGATTTCAAGGTTTTACTGTTAACCTATAAAGCGTTACATGGGCTTGCTCCTACCTATCTTTCCGAGTTGGTCCTGCCGTACATACCAATACGTACGCTACGGTCACAAGACGCAGGCCTCCTAATTGTCCCTAGAATTTCTAAGCAAACAGCGGGAGGCAGGGCTTTCTCCTATAGATCTCCATTTTTATGGAACAGTCTGCCTACCCATGTGAGAGACGCAGACTCGGTCTCAACATTTAAGTCTTTACTGAAGACTTATCTCTTCAGTAGGTCATATGATTGAGTGTAGTCTGGCCCAGGAGTGTGAAGGTGAACGGAAAGGCTCTGGAGCAACGAACAGCCCTTGCTGTCTCTGCCAGGCCGGTTCCCCTCTCCACTGGGGTTCTCTGCCTCTAACCCTGTTGCAGGGGCTGAGTCACTGGCTTGCTGGTGCTCTTTCATGCCGTCCCTGGGAGGGGTGCGTCACTTGAGTGGGTTGAGTTACTGACGTGATCTTCCTGTCTGGGTTGGCGCCCCCCCTTGGTTTGTGCTGTGGTGGAGACCTCTGTGGGCTATACTCGGCCTTGTCTCAGGATTGTAAGTTGGTGGTTGAGGATATCCCTCTAGTGGTGCGGGGGCTGTGCTTTGGCAGAGTGGGTGGGGTTATATCCTTCCTGTTTGGCCCTGTCCGGGGGTTTCTTCGGATGGGGCCACAGTGTCTCCGGACCGCTCCTGTCTCAGCCTCCAGTATTTATGCTGCAGTAGTTTATGTGTCGGGGGGCTGGGGTTAGTTGGTTATACCTGGAGTACTTCTCCTGTCTTATACAGTGTCCTGTGTGAATTTAAGTATGCTCTCTCTAATTCTCTCGTTCTCTCTTTCTCTCTGAGAACCTGAGCCCTAGGACCATACGTCAGGACTACCGGGCATGATGACACCTTGCTGTCCCCAGTCCGCCTGGCCTTGCTGCTATTCCAGTTTCAACTGTTCTGCCTGCGGTTACGAAACCCCTACCTGTCCCAGACCTGCTGTTTTCAACTCTTTAATGATCGGCTATGAAAAGCCAACTGAGAGACCTGAGCCCTAGGACCATACGTCGGGACTACCGGCCGTGGTGACTCCTTGCTGTCCCCAGTCCGCCTGGCCTTGCTGCTATTCCAGTTTCAACTGTTCTGCCTGCGGTTATGGAACCCCTACCTGTCCCAGACCTGCTGTTTTCAACTCTTAATGATCGGCTATGAAAAGCCAACTGAGATTTATTCCTGATTATTATTTGACCATGCTTTACATTTTTGAACATCTTGGCATGGTTCTGTTATAATCTTCACCCGGCACAGCCAGAAGAGGACTGGCCACCCCTCATAGCCTGGTTCCTCTCTAGGTTTCTTCCTAGGTTTTCGCCTTTCTAGGGAGTTTTTCCTAGCCACCGTGCTTCTACACCTGCATTACTAGCTGTTTGGGGTTTTAGGCTGGGTTTCTGTACAGCACTTCGAGATATTAGCTGATGTAAGAAGGGCTATATAAAATAAAATTGATTGATTGATGTCGTGTTCTAGTATTGTATTTCTATGTTGGCCAGTGTGGTTCTCAATCAGAGGCAACGAGTGTCAGCTGTGGCTGGTTGTCTCTGATTGGGAACCATATTTAAACCGTCTGTTTTCCCTTAGTGTTTGTGGGATCTTGTTTCCGTTTGGTTTGTTCCGTGTTTGAGTTAACCTTAGGACTGCACGTATCGTTTGTTGTTTGTTGTTTTTGTATTATCACTAAAGATAATAAATATGTTAGTTCATCACGCTGCGCCTTGGTCTACTCCGTATAACGATCGTGACAGAAGATCCCACCTTACCAGGACCAAGCAGCGTGTCCAGGAGCAGGCAGCCTGGACGTGGGAGCAGATCTTGGACGGGCAGGGGTCCTGGACCTGGGAGGAAATCCAGGCCGGGATGGATCGCCGGCCATGGAAGGAGACGGTAGAGGCGCGACGGAGAGAGGAGCAACGGCGTAATCAGTGTCGTCGTCGGATGGACGAGAGGCAACCCCAAAAAAAATTTAGGGGGGGGCACAGGGCATGGACGACGGGGCTGACGGAGGCAGACAAGGGGCGAATTCAGAAGGCCACCAGGTTACGGGAGCCATTGGTGAGAAGAGGGAAGGAAGATGTAGAGAAGCGGCGAGAGGTACTGAGGTGTATTGCCAGTCCGGTCCGGCCCGTTCCTGATTCCCGTTTAAGGCCAGTGGTGTGTGTTCCCAGTACGGTCCGGCCTGTTCCTGCCCCTCGCACCAAGTGTACGGTGCGCGTCGCCAGTCCGGCCCGGCCTGTTCCTGCTCCCCGCACCAAGCCTACGGTGTGCGTCGCCAGCCCGGCCCGGCCTGTTCGTGTCACTCGCACCAAGCTTACGGTGCGCGTCGCCAGCCCGGCCCGGCCTGTTCCTGCCACTCGCACCAAGCCTACGGTGCGCGTCGCCAGCCCGGCCCGGCCTGTTCCTGCCACTCGCACCAAGCCTACGGTGCGCGTCGCCAGCCCGGCCCGGCCTGTTCCTGTCACTCGCACCAAGCCTGCGGTGTGCGTCGCCAGCCCGGCCCGGCCTGTTCCTGCTCCCCGCACCAAGCCTACGGTGTGCGTCGCCAGCCCGGCCCGGCCTGTTCCTGCTCCCCGCACCAAGCCTACGGTGTGCGTTGCCAGCCCGGCCCGGCCTGTTCCTGCTCCCCGCACCAAGCTTACGGTGTGCGTCGCCAGCCCGGCCCGGCTTGTTCCTGCCACTCGCACCAAGCCTACGGTGCGCGTCGCCAGCCCGGCCCGGCCTGTTCCTGCCACTCGCACCAAGCCTACGGTGTGCGTCGCCAGCCCGGCCCGGCCTGTTCCTGCTCCCCGCACCAAGCCTACGGTGTGCGTCGCCAGCCCGGCCCGGCCTGTTCCTGCTCCCCGCACCAAGCCTACGGTGTGCGTCGCCAGCCCGGCCCGGCCTGTTCCTGCTCCCCGCGCCAAGCTTACGGTGTGCGTCGCCAGCCCGGCCCGGCTTGTTCCTGCCACTCGCACCAAGCCTACGGTGCGCGTCGCCAGCCCGGCCCGGCCTGTTCCTGCCACTCGCACCAAGCCTACGGTGTGCGTCGCCAGCCCGGCCCGGCCTGTTCCTGCTACTCGCACCAAGCCAGGGGTGCGAGTCGTCAGCCAGGTAAGGCCTGTTCCTGCCACTCGCACCAAGCCTACGGTGCGCGTCGCCAGCCCGGCCCGGCCTGTTCCTGCCCCTCGCACCAAGCCTACGGTGCGCGTCGCCAGCCCAGCCCGGCCTGTTCCTGCTCCCCGCACCAAGCCTACGGTGTGCATCGCCAGCCCGGCCCGGCCTGTTCCTGCCACTCGCACCAAGCCTACGGTGCGCGTCGCCAGCCCAGCCCGGCCTGTTCCTGCTCCCCGCACCAAGCCTACGGTGTGCATCGCCAGCCCGGCCCGGCCTGTTCCTGCCACTCGCACCAAGCCTACGGTGCGCGTCGCCAGCCCGGCCCGGCCTGTTCCTGCCACTCGCACCAAACCTACGGTGCGCGTCGCCAGCCCGGCCCGGCCTGTTCCTGCCACTCGCACCAAACCTACAGGTGCGCGTCGCCAGCCCGGCCCGGCCTGTTCCTGCCACTCGCACCAAACCTACGGTGCGCGTCGCCAGCCCGACCCGGCCTGTTCCTGCCACTCGCACCAAACCTACGGTGCGCGTCGCCAGCCCGGCCCGGCCTGTTCCTGCCACTCGCACCAAACCTACGGTGCGCGTCGCCAGCCCGGCCCGGCCTGTTCCTGCCACTCGCACCAAGCCTACGGTGCGCGTCGCCAGCCCGGCCCGGCCTGTTCCTGCTACTCGCACCAAGCCAGGGGTGCGAGTCGTCAGCATGGTAAGGCCCGTTCCTGTTCCACGCACCAAGCCAGGGGTGCGTATAGTCAGCCCGGTCCGGCCCGTTGCTGCTCCACACACCAAGCCAGGGGTGCGCATCGTCAGCCCGGTCCGGTCCGTTCCTGCTCCACGCACCAAGCCAGGGATGCGCGTCGTCAGTCCGGCACAACCCGTGCCTGGGTCACCGGTGCCTGATCAGGTACCGGTCAGCTGCTCCACAATGGAGCTTAAGCGGTCCGCTCCTTCGATGTCCCGTCCAGCTCCAGCCAGCGGGACCGGACCAGGGGCGTTACGGGGGGATTATTGGAGGGTGGTGGGCAAGCCCGGAGCCGGAACCGCCTCCGAGGAGGAATGCCCACCCAGCCCTCCCCACCCAGCCCTCCCCAGTCCGCGCCTTTGGGGGGGGGGGTACTGTCACACCCTGGCTCTGGGGACTCTATATTTTGAGCCAGGGTGTGTAGTTTCTATGTGTTTGTGTTTCTATGTCGTGTTCTAGTATTGTATTTCTATGTTGGCCAGTGTGGTTCTCAATCAGAGGCAACGAGTGTCAGCTGTGGCTGGTTGTCTCTGATTGGGAACCATATTTAAACCGTCTGTTTTCCCTTAGTGTTTGTGGGATCTTGTTTCCGTTTGGTTTGTTCCGTGTTTGAGTTAACCTTAGGACTGCACGTATCGTTTGTTGTTTTTGTATTATCACTAAAGATAATAAATATGTTTGTTCATCACGCTGCGCCTTGGTCTACTCCGTATAACGATCGTGACAGTGTCTAACGTTGTGTAACGTTTTGGGGTAGTTTTGACAGTTTGAGTGAGTACGTCGTCAACTTATTCAGCCAGTTAGTTAGCTAGAATAGTTAGCATACTAGCTAGCCATTGCTCTCTGCCAACGAACTAACCCCTCCTCCCACGGCACGAACACACAGAGAGCCAAGCTAACGTTAGCTAGTCACCCATGTCCCGAATTCCCTTGAACGACCCTGCTTACCAGTATGTAAAAACATAACAAAAATAAATGTAGGTTATAGCTTACCCTTAGTAGCTACTGTTAGCCAGTTAAGTGCAAAGCTAGCCACTGAATCGATTCAGCCAGTTCGCGTCTGTCCCAACGGAGAGAAAGCGTCTCCAAATATTAACGCTAGGTCGTTCCAGCTATTGTTTATTTAGCTATCCAGGTAGCTACATTTCGAGTACAGTAGCTACTAACTACCTAACGTTAACGCTTCAGATAATGAGGTTAGAAAAACAGCTGAATGGTAGGTAGCTAGCTGGCATAAATACAGGTACTCTTAAGCGTGGAATAACATTGGAAACAACTATCCACAGTTGCTAATAGTTACCAGTAGCTACCCGCTAGCTAGCTAGCATTATTGGTCCAGGTAGTGAGTTAGCTAGCCTCGTGCTTCACCGGGCTCAGCTGAATACAATACTTACCTACAATAATTACCTACAATAACTACCTAGATAAACTACCTACAAAACCTAACTACAATACCTACCTACCTACAATCTAAATACATGGCTTAATCTTTACTCGACACCATATGAGCCAAGCTTACCTCCCGCCAGAGAGAGAAACAACCTCACCCGTCGCTGTCCAAGTCTAAAGTAGCTTCTTGAACACAAAGGTTGTACAATGTATAATTAGGTGAAATCACCTGTTGTACTTCATGGTTTTTCGGGTCGAGAGCCAGACCCGGTCCCCCGGTGCATACACCGGGGCCTCACTGCGGTGGCGATCGGCGCTCGCCTTTTGTCGCCTGATGGCCCGCTGCAGGTGTACATGAGCAGCGTTCCAGGTCTCTTCGGAGTGCCGAAACCACTCATCCACCGCAGGAGCCTCGATCTGGCTCTGTTGCCAAGGTGCCAGGACCGGCTGATAACCTAACACACACTGGAAAGGAGTAAGGTTAGTAGAGGAGTGGCAGAGTGAGTTTTGGGCCATCGCTGCCCAGGGGATATAACCCGACCACTCCCCCTGCCGGTCCTGGCAATATGACTGCAGAAACCTACCCACATCCTGGTTGACTCTTTCCACCTGCCCATTACTCTCGGGGTGAAAACCTGAGGTCAGGCTGATCGAGACACCCAGACGTTCCATGAACGACCTCCAGACCCTTGAGGTGAACTGGGGACCTTGATCCGACACAATATCCTCAGGTACCCCGTAGTGCCGGAAGACGTGTGTAAATAGGGCCTCAGCAGTTTGTAGGGCTGTAGGGAGACCTGGCATAGGAATGAGACGGCAGGACATAGAAAACCGATCCACAACGACCAGGATCGTGGTGTTCCCTTGTGAGGGGGGAAGGTCCGTAACAAAATCCACCGATAGGTGGGACCACGGCCGTTGTGGAACAGGGGGTTGTAACTTCCCTCTGGGCAGGTGTCTAGGTGCCTTACACTGGGCGCACACCGAGCAGGAGGAAACATAACTCCTCACGACCTTGGCTGAAGTGGGCCACCAGTACTTCCCACTAAGACAGTGCACTGTCCGACCGATGCCAGGATGACCAGAGGAGGGTGACGTGTGAGCCCAATAGATCAATCGATCGCGAACCTTGAGCGGCACGTATATACGACGCTCTGGACACTGGGGGGGAGTGGGCTCAGTACTCCTGAGTGGCGCAGTGGTCTAAGGCACTGCATCGCAGTGCTAACTGTGCCACTAGAGATCCTGGTTCGAATCCAGGCTCTGTCGCAGCCGGCCGCGACCGGGAGACTCATGGGCGGCGCACAATTCTCCCAGCGTCGTCCAGGGTAGGGGAGGGAATGGCCGGCAGGGATGTAGCTCAGTTGATAGAGCATGGCGTTTGCAATGCCAGGGTTGTGGGTTCGATTCCCACGGGGGGCCAGTATAAAAAAATATGTATTCACTAACTGTAAGTCGCTCTGGATAAGAGTGTCTGCTAAATGACTAAAATGTAAATGTAACGCCCGCTCGATGTCCGCGTCAACCTCCCACAGGGCGTCTGCCTTAGCGTCCTGGGAACCTGGTCTGTAAGTAAGCGTAAACACAAAACGAGTGAAGAACATGGCCCACCTTGCCTGGCGAGGGTTCAACCTCCTCGCCGCCCGAATGTACTCCATATTGCGATGGTCAGTCAAAATGAGAAAAGGGTGTTTAGCCCCCTCAAGCCAATGCCTCCACACTTTCAGAGCTTTAACCACAGCTAACAGCTCCCGGTCCCCCACATCATAGTTGCGCTCCGCCGGACTGAGCTTTTTAGAAAAGAAAGCACAGGGGCAGAGTTTGGTGGCGTACCCGAGTGCTGAGACAGTTCAGCTCCTATCCCAGCCTCGGACGCGTCCACCTCAACCTGAAATGCCAAGGAGGGATCCGGATGAGCCAGCACTGGAGCCGAAGTAAACAGGTCCTTCAGATGACCAAAAGCCCTGTCTGCCTCAGCTGACCACTGTAGACGCACCGGTCCTCCCTTCAGCAAGGAGGTAATGGGAGCCGTTACCTGACCAAAGCCCTGGATAAACCTCCGGTAGTTGTTGGCAAAACCCAAGAATCGCTGCACCTCCTTCACCGTGGTTGGAGTCGGCCTATTACGCACGGCCGAAATGCGGTCAATCTCCATCTCCACCCCTGATGTGGACATGCGGTGCCCTAGGATGGAGATGGACTCTTGGAAGAACAGACATTTCTCCGCCTTCACATACAGGTCATGCTCCAACAGTCGACCAAGCACCTGACGCACCAGGGACACATGCTCGGCCCGTGTAGCGGAGTATATGAGAATGTCATCTATATACACCACTACACCCTGTCCGTGCAGGTCCCTGCAAATCTCATCAACAAAGGATTGGAAGACTGATGGAGCATTCATCAAACCGTATGGCATGACGAGGTACTCATAGTGACCAGAGGTGGTACTGAATGCTGTCTTCCACTCATCTCCCTCCCGGATACGCACCAGGTTGTACGCGCTCCTGAGATCCAATTTCGTGAAGAAGCGCGCCCTGTGCAATGACTCTGTCATACTAGCAATCAGAGGTAGTGGATAGCTGTATTTTACAGTGATCTGATTAAGACCACGGTAGTCAATGCACGGGCGTAAGCCACCATCCTTCTTCTTCACAAAAAAGAAACTCGATGACACAGGGGAAGTGGAAGGCCGAATTTAACCTTGCCTCAGCGATTCGGTGACATATGTTTCCATAGCCGCTGTCTCTTTCTGTGACAGAGGATACACGTGACTCCGGGGAAGCGCAGCGCCTACCTGGAGGTTTATCGCACAATCCCCCTGTCGATGGGGTGGTAATTGAGTCGCCTTCTTTTTTACAGAAGGCGAGAGACAAATCGGCATATTCAGGCGGAATGTGCATGATGGAAACCTGGTTTGGACTTTCCACCTACACACCTCCCAGAGCACTGACTAGACCATCCCTTGAGAGCCCTCTGTTGCCATGAAATAGTGGGTTCATGAGAGGTTAACCAGGGAAGCCCCAATACCACTGGAAACGCAGGAGAATCAATCAGATATAGACTAATTGTTTCCTCATGCCCATCCTGCGTCTTCATCCAGAGTGGAGCTGTGGCCTCCCTAATCAGACCTGACCCTAAAGGGCGACTATCTAGGGCATGTATAGGGAAGGGCACATCAATTGGCACAATAGGAATTCCTAACCTATGGGTAAACTGACTATCAATAAAGTTCCCAGCTGCGCCTGAATCTACTAGGGCCTTATGCTGGGAATGATAAGAAAATACAACATCTATACACATATGCGCAACAGGGAGCTTTGGGTGAGTTGGGTGCCTACTCACCTGAAACGGTCCACCAGTGCTCTGCCTACTGCCTCGACTCCTTGAAGGCCCTCCCCAGCACTGACCAGCAGTGTGTCCTCTGCGGCCACAGTTGGTGCAGGGGACGGCCCCTCTACCGGTCTCCCTCAGAGCAGCACCTCCGAGCTCCATAGGGGTAGGGTCGGAGGTGCTGGGGGATGGAATGGACGGCCCCTGATCCGGACGTCCGTGGGTGGCCAACAGGTTATCCAGTCGGATTGACAGATCCACCAGTTGGTCCAGGTTTAGGTTGGTGTCCCTGCAGGCCAGTTCCCGACGAACGTCCTCCCTTAAGCTGCAACGGTAGTGGTCGATGAGGGCCCTCTCATTCCATGCTGCGCTGGCAGCCAGAGTCCGAAAGTCCAGTGCAAACTCCTGCGTGCTCCTCTTCCCCTGTCTGAGGTGGAATAGACGCTCACCCGCCGCTCTCCCCTCTGGTGGATGATCGAATACCGCCCTAAAGCGGCGGGTAAACTCTGCATAGTTTACAGTTGCGGCGTCTATTCCCCCCCACTCGGCGTTGGCCCACTCGAGCGCCTTACCGGACAGACAGGAGATGAGGGCGGACACGCTCTCGTATCCCGAGGGAGCCGGGTGGATGGTTGCCAGGTAGAGCTCTACCTGGAGCAGAAAACCCTGACACCCGGCAGCTGTACCGTCATATGCCCTCGGGAGCGAGAGCCGAATCCCTCTGGACCCAGATGGTGAAGAGGTGGACAGCGGTGTTGATGGTGGTGTAATTGGAGGAGGTATAGGGACATTCCTCTCTCCCATCGCTCCATGGTATTAACCACTCGTTCCATAGCGGTGCCGAGAGCCTGGATCATGGCCGCTTGTTGTTGGACGCGTTCCTCCATCGATCCGGCTGGCATTGCTGTACCTGCTGACTCCATATTAAGGTGCGTGTTTCTGTCAAGGCGTCAGTGTATTGCGGTATGCGAAGTCAGGCGCAGGACACAGAGCTAATCAAAAGCGTACCTTACTCGTAGGAAAATGTATGAACAAAACCTCCACGCAGGGAGGAAACAAACCCGCACACTAACGACAACCAAAACATGAACAAACACGCACAACACACAGTGTGAGACAGAGGGTTAAATAGGGAAGACATAACTACATGATGGGAAACAGGTGTGACCAATAAAGACAAAACAAGTCGAACATAGACACATGGATTGGTAGTAGCTAATACTCTGGTGACGACGAACGCCGAAGCCTGCCCGAGCAAGGAGGAGGGGCAGCCTCGGCTGAATTCGTGACACCTACATTTCCCTTTGATTTAACCACCTACATTTTGCCAACCAGTCTGAACATGGTTTGTAAGGAGCAGCATTTTTCATGCAGTGTAAATTGGCCCCCGCCGTTCTCAAATCCAATAAGACCGACCCACTTCTCCTCCTCCTCTAGTTGATGTACTGTATGCTGTCTGGCTGTGTGGATGGGAAGCTGCCTGGCTGTGTGGATGGAAGCTGTCTGGCTGTATGGATGGATGCTGTCTGGCTGTGTGGATGGAAGCAGTCTCGCTGTGTGGATGGAAGTTGCCTGGCTGTGTGGATGGAAGCTGTCTGGCTGTGTGGATGGATGCTGTCTGGCTGTGTGGATGGAAGCTGTCTGGCTGTGTGGATGGATGCTGTCTGGCTGTGTGGATGGAAGCTGTCTGGCTGTGTGGATGGAAGCTGTCTGGCTGTGTGGATGGTAGCTGTCTGGCTGTGTGGATGGAAGCTGTCTGGCTGCTGGCTGTGTGGACGGAAGCAGCCTGGCTGTGTGGATGGAAGCTGTCTGGCTGTGTGGATGGAAGCTGTCTGGCTGTGTGGATGGAAGCTGTCTGGCTTTGTGGATGGAAGCTTTCTGGCTGTGTGGATGGAAGCTGTCTGGCTGTGTGGATGGAATCTGTCTGGCTGTGTGGATGGAAGCTGTCTGGCTGTGTGGATGGAAACTGTCTGGCTGTGTGAAATCACTGGGGTGGGGCTCAAAGAGCTCTGCCTCTCTGGTACTGGGCTTGAATACAGTCCAACATACTTCTGAGAGGGCTCCAACACACACACACACACACACACACACACGGACAGACACACACAGACACACACAGACACACACACACACACACACACAGACACACACGTGCTATTTTATCATGATAAACAGTTTACACTGCATAGCAATACAGTTAGGTAGGAGTGGATAGTTACTGTATTTCTCCCTATCTTATTACTGCGCTCTCTCTCTCTCTCTCTCTCTCTCTCTCTCTCTCTCCCTGTCTCCCTGTCTCTGGCTATAATTGCTCATTTATTTGATTGAGGCTTAGAGGCAGTAGTCCCATCTTGATAAGAGGATCTCTGGGGCTTTCTAGACAACAAAAGCATCCGGGAGCCTCTCTCTCTCTGCATCCCTCCGTTACCTAGGTAGCCAGGCAGGCAGGCAGCACACACAGGGCTGGGTGCTGGGAGACATCCACTCTAGGTTTTGGCCATTCTTCTCTAATTACAGGACTGTCTGCCAGGAGGCACCATTCTCTGAATAGATGGGATGTCTGCCTGCGTGCCTGCCTGCCTGCCTGCCTGCCTGCCTGCCTGCCTGCCTGCCTGCCTGCCTGCCTGTCTGTCTGTCTGTCTGTATGTCTGTCTGTCTGTCTGCCTCCCTGTATGTTTGCCTCCCTGTCTAACTGCCTGTCTGTCTGCCGTCATAAACACAAAGCCAATGATTCTGATGCTGTTCATTGTGATACATGCTTGTGTTTGTGTGCCTCGCATTGCACCTGCCTCCCTCTCCCTCCCCCTTCCTCCCCCTGCCTCCCCCTGCCTCCCCCTGCCTCCCCCTACCTCCCCCTGCCTCCCCCTGCCATCCCTGCCTCCCCCTGCCCCCCCTGCCTCCCCCTGCCCCCCCTGCCTACCCGGCCTCCCCTGCCTCCCCTGCTTCACCTGCCTCCGCAGCCTCCCCATGCCCCCCCTGCCTCCCCCTGCCTCCCCCTGCCTCCCCTGCCTCCCCTGCCATCAAATACAACATATTAACATAGAAAATACAATCCCTAAGCCTAGCTGTAGAAAGTCCTTCCTTATGCCGTTCAGTAACATGAAACTCCCCAGCAGTAACAAAAAAGAACATACAAATATTTTTCATCCCCACTGGTACCGTAATCATCCAACAGCTACAGTAATCATCCAGCTGGTGCAGTAATCATCCAGCTGGTACAGTAATCATACAGCTGGTACAGTAATCCTCCAGTAGCTACAGTAATCATCCAGCAGGTACAGTAATCATCCAGCACGTACAGTAATCATACAGCTGCTACAGTAATCACCCAGCAGGTACAGTAATCATCTAACAGGTACAGTAATCATCCAGCAGGTACAGTAATCATCCAGCAGGTAAAATAATCCTCCAGCAGCTACACAATCATCCAGCAGGTACAGTAAATACCCAGCTGCTACAGTAATCATCCAGCTGGTACAGTAATCATCCAACAGGTACAGTAATCATTCAGCTGTTACAGTAATCATCCAGCAGGTACAATAATCATCCAGCAGGTACAGTAATTATCCAGCAGCTACAGTAATCATCCAGCAGGAACAGTAATCATCCAGCAGGTACAGTAATCATCCAGCAGATAAAATAATCCTCCAGCAGCTACATTAATCATCCAGCAGGTACAGTAATCATCCAGCTGCTACAGTAATCATCCAGCAGCTACAATAATCATCCAGCTGGTACAGTATTCATCCAACAGGTACAGTAATCATTCAGCTGTTACAGTAATCATCCAGTAGGTACAATAATCATTCAGCAGGTACAGTAATCATCCAGAAGGTACAGTAATCATCCAGTAGCTACAGTAATCATCCAGTAGCTACAGTAATCATCCAGCAGGTACAGTAATCATCCAACAGGTACAATAATCATCCAACAGGTACAGTAATCATCCAGCAGCTACAGTAATCGTCCAGCAGGTACAGTAATCCTCCAGCAGCTACAGTAATCATTCAGCAGGTACAGTAATCATCCAGCAGGTACAGTAATCATCCAGCAGCTAGCTTTAACGATAGAGTAAAAACTCAAGAAAAACTCATTTCTGTGTGATTAATTGTTTTGGTCCACCTTTATAACTAATGTTCTGCCCGGTAATGCCGGAGTGGAGCAGCCTATTAGAAATCACCTCTATACATCATGGCTGCGTCCCAAATGGCACCCTGTTCCCTACATAGTACACTCTTTTGACCAGGGTCCATAGGATTCCCATAGGACTCTGGTCAATAGTATTGCACTATATTGGGAATAGGGTGCCATTTGGGATGCACAATCAAGTCATAGTGCTGACAGATGACCACTCAGATATATTATTAGAAATGTTCAAATTAAAATGGGGTTGCTTAAGGTGTTAACCTGATTACTTTATATCCTGGAGGGCTTTTCTGTCTGTTATTAAATTATTACAAGACCATTAGGAATGCCTCCTTAAGGCTCTCATAACCTGATTTGTGAAGGGCAAATCAAATATATAGCCTTCGGGCAACAATCTTTTAATATCATTAAAGAAGGGGGAATACATTACGCTTATATTACGTTTTAATACGCAAATGTTAAAAGCTGTTAAATTGTGACTATTACTGTTACTATTCGCTAAGCCAAGGGAATGTCCACAACTCTGTAAAAGGATTTGATGACAAGACTTGTGACATTTCACAGTGTTGAGTTGGGGTCAATTCAGTTTTCATGTCAGTCAATTCACAAAGTAACATTTTTTTTTTTTCAATTCACTTCCATCTTCAATAAACTTTTCTGAATTTACCGTATTGAAAACTGAAATGACCCCAAGTAACCCCTGGTCCTTGTAAATGCAGCATCAACAACCTCTCTTCAGATATTGACAGATAGGTCTGTCCTCAGTCCTGCTCATGAAAAGAGCTGTCTTCCACCGGAGGTCTGAGAGTGACATACAGGATCAATATGTTGAAGAATGAATACAACATCAGAAGGTAAGGTTATGTGATGGATAACTTTCCAATGTCATGTTGTCCCATCTATCATCCTAATGCCACCTCTTATTGAACTGTCTGGGAAAGTAATTCACAGTTGAACAAATAAATCACTTTGGCAAAGGATAGATGGTATTATGTGCAGTGGATGTGTACACTGCAACATGGCCACTGGCCACTAGGTGTCACCATTGGTAATAGAAAGTTCATGACAGTTGTAATAATCTACTCCATACATCTACCCCATTTAAGCCTACCAAACTTGTGAGCGAAATGTGATTTAGAACCATAGAATTAGGAATGAGAATAGTAATTAGAATAGTAATTAGAATGAGCAATTAGAATTGTAATTAGAACAGTAATTTAATAGGATCTCTATGTTCCGAACTCTGTCTGGGTCAAGCATTAGAATAATAGTCACCCTCTCCTTCCCCCTGTCTGTCTCTGGCCACTAGGCCTAGCAGATAGAGAGGATGAACCAATAGAGGCCCTCTCCTTCCCCCTGTCTGTCTCTGACCACTAGGCCTAGCAGATAGAGAGGATGAACCAATAGAGGCCCTCTCCTTCCCCCTGTCTGTCTCTGACCACTAGGCCTAGCAGATAGAGAGGATGAACCAATAGAGGCCCTCTTCCTCCCCCTGTCTGTCTCTGACCACTAGGCCTAGCAGATTGAGAGAATGGACCAAGAGAGGCTTGTCAAAACCTCTGAATATATTTAATGACTTACTGCCCCTACAGCCATTATCAATCACATTCAAAGATTAAGAGAGAGAGAGAGAGAGAGAGAGAGAGAGAGAGAGAGAGAGAGAGAGAGAGAGAGAGAGAGAGTCTGAGCTAACAGCATAACAGCCTCCTCCCGTCCCCTGGTCTAATGAGATCTTCAGCAATTACAGGCCAGGGTGATTCTCCTACTAGCATTCTGCACACGCTCACTGAGGACTTCCTGGTAGGACTCTGCACACACTCACTGGGAACTTCCTGAAGGTGACCTTTCCAATGGCGGTAACCATAGTAACCAACCTCACCGTTCAGAGGAGCAGCTTGTACACAGAGAAAGAGAGAGATAGATAGAGAGAGAGACATAAAGAGAGAGAGAGAGAGAGAGAGAGAGAGAGAGAGAGAGAGAGAGAGAGAGAGAGAGAGAGAGAGAGAGAGAGAGAGAGAGAGAGAGAGAGAGAGAGAGAGAGAGAGAAAACAGAGAGCAAGAGAGAGATGAAAAAACGACAGAAATGCTATGGCTTGTGTACAAAGAGGGAGAGATGAGTTTGTACACAGAGCGAAGGGAGAGATGAGCACAGTCTGTAACCTGAGAATCTTTATACAAAAGAATGGAAATGCTTGTACACAGAGAATTTCTAGTTAAACAACAGAGAGACATGTCTTGTACACACAGAGAGAGAGAGAGAGAGAGAGAGAGAGAGTGGGTGAGATGAGGTAACACAGCTTGTAAACACAGAGAGAGAGAGAATATAAAAAAATTGTGTCATTACCCCAAATTTGAAACCTTTACTCAAGGTTTCAAAGACCTCTCTGATGAGGATAGGCTACCCGTCCTGTTGGGGAGGACGCAGAGAGCTGTGGGTTGGCAGCGCACTACATTGCTGCCTGCCATAAGATGAGGGGCAGTGTCTGACAGACCAACCAACCTGCACATGTCCTCTATGCTTATTGTTATTGTTATTATTCAATGGATGGTTATTTTTGCCCTTGATGATTGTTGTTACTGATTGTCCCATTGACAATATTGGTTATTATTATTTTAATTATGTTAACATTGTAAATGTATCAGTCAATCTCCAAAGTACGCTTTGGCAATATGTGCATTGTTAGGTCATGCCAATAAAGCAAATTGAACTGAATTGAGAGAGAGAGAGAGAGAGAGAGAGAGAGAGAGAGAGAGAGAGAGAGAGAGAGAGAGAGAGAGAGAGAGAGAGAGAGAGAGAGAGAGAGAGAGAGAGAGAGAGAGGGAGAGAGAGAGAGAGAGAGAGAGAGAGAGAGAGAGAGAGAGAGAGAGAGAGAGAGAGAGAGAGAGAGAGATGAGGTAACACAACTTGGACACAGAGAATCTAGGGCTATGGTCAAAAGCAATTTCTCCAGCAAACAAACAAGCTATGGTATGGTATGGTATGGTATGGTATGGTATGGGTAAACAGCCAAGTGGGTAGGATAGTATTGACCGCAGTCAGACGATGTGTGTTGATTGTGAGGGTGGACAAGACTGGTAGGATAGTATTAACCCTAAAACTTCCAGGTTCTATTAACATGTAACACTGAACAACACTGCTGCCAGGAAGAAAACCCAGGCCTTTACCCACCTGGAATACACATCTGTTCAGGAGCATGTTAACAGGATGATGTCAGAGCTACAACACATAAAGTCCAGTGGTCATGGTGTGGACTTACTGTCTTATTACTGAAGGTAGGCCTTTCATCATTGGCCAGAGAAACACACATGGACATTAATAAATAGATTGATGCGTAGTGGAATCTGGTCAAATATTGATAGACAGGTTGATTATTAACAGTAATTGATTGATTAGGTGTTTGTAAAGGAATCCTGTGTGGGTGTTGTGGCAGTGTTCTTCTCCCTCATCTGTTTCCTCCAGTAGAAAAAGAGAGAAACTGAGCCAGTGACTAACGCCTAATGCTGGCTTCACATGCTACGTCAATGGACCTAGGGCTATAAATAAACCGGCTCTAGAATGTGATGGGAATTCAATTCAGGGGATTGGTTCTAGAATCATTGGAAGATTTCAACTTTGTAGAACATAAGGAAGGGTTGTTGTGTTTAAAATCCTACCCTCATCAGTGGTTTAATTACAGTCCATTCTCCTTTATGAGAGTTGTATGATTCTTACATCATTATTAGAAACATGTCCAAGATCTTGTCCAAAACAGAGAGGTGTTGCAAGGGGATCTCACAGCCTGTTCTATCCTGTTTCTGGGCCTCATTTAACTGTTGATATCAGCCTGCTTGTCTCATGGGGGAGGATTGGTACTATTACATCAGTAGTTCCTATGGAAACACACATCCAGTCAGGGCTGGTTGTACCGTCTACCTATTATTACCATAGAGCCATACAGGTATATATAATGGAGTTGGTCATTACCGTAGAGCCATACAGGTATATATAATGGAGGTGGTCATTACCATAGAGCCATACAGGTATATATAATGGAGGTGGTCATTACCATAGAGCCATACAGGTATATAAAATGGAGGTGGTCATTACCGTATAGCCATACAGGTATATATAATGGAGGTGGTCATTACCATAGAGCCATACAGGTATATATAATGGAGGTGGTCATTACCATAGACCATACAGGTATGTACAATGGAGGTGGTCATTACTGTAGAGCCATTCAGGTATATATAATGGAGTTGGTCATTACCGTAGAGCCATACAGGTATATATAATGGAGGTGGTCATTACCATAGAGCCATACAGGTATATAAAATGGAGGTGGTCATTACCGTATAGCCATACAGGTATATATAATGGAGGTGGTCATTACCATAGAGCCATACAGGTATATATAATGGAGGTGGTCATTACCATAGACCATACAGGTATATACAATGGAGGTGGTCATTACTGTAGAGCCATTCAGGTATATATAATGGAGTTGGTCATTACCGTAGAGCCATACAGGTATATATAATGGAGGTGGTCATTACCATAGAGCCATACAGGTATATAAAATGGAGGTGGTCATTACCGTAGAGCCATACAGGTATATATAATGGAGATGGTCATTACTGTACATTTACATTTTTACATTTTCATCATTTAGCAGACGCTCTTATCCAGAGCGACTTACAAATACTCTCTCTCTCTCTCAATTCAATTTCAATTCAATTTAAGGGCTTTATTGGCATGGGAAACGTATGTTAACATTGCCAAAGCAAGTGAAGTAGATAGTAAACAAAAGTGAAATAAACAATAAATATTAACAGTAAACATTACACTCAGAAGTTTCAAAAGAATAAAAACATTTCAAATGTCATTTTATGTATATATACAGTGTTGTAACAATGTGCAAATAGTTAAAGTACAAATGGGAAAATAAATAAACATAAATATGGGTTGTATTTACAATGGTGTTTGTTCTTCACTGGTTGCCCTTTTCTTGTGGCAACAGGTCACAAATCTTGCAGCTGTGATGGCACACTGTGGTTTTTCACCCAGTAGATAAGGGAGTTTATCAAAATTGGGTTTGTTTTCGAATTCTTTGTGGATCGCTGTAATCTGGCGGAAATATGTGTCTCTAATATGGTCATACATTTGGCAGGAGGTTGGGAAGTGCAGCTCAGTTTCCACCTCATTTTGTGGGCAGTGTGCACATAGCCTGTCTTCTCTTGAGAGCCAGGTCTGCCTACGGCGGCCTTTCTCAATAGCAAGGCTATGCTCACTGAGTCTGTACATAGTCAAAGCTTTCCTTAAGTTTGGGTCAGTCACAGTGGTCAGGTATTCTGCCACTGTGTACTCTCTGTTTAGGGCCAAATAGCATTCTAGTTTGCTCAGTTTTTTTGTTTGTTCTTTCCAATGTGTCAAGTAATTCTCTTTTTGTTTTCTCATGATTTGGTTGGGTCTAATTGTTGTTGTTGTTGTTGTTGTTGTTGTTGTTGTTGTTGTTGTCCTGGGGCTCTGTGGGGTCTGTTTGTGTTTGTGAACAGAGCCCCAGGACCAGCTTACTTAGGGGACTCTTCTCCAAGTTCATCTCTCTGTAGGTGATGGCTTTGTTATGGAAGGTTTGGGAATCGCTTCCTTTTAAGTGGTTATAGAATTTAACGGCTCTTTTCTGGATTTTGATAATTAGCGGGTATTGGCCTAATTCTGCTCTGCATGCATTATTTGGTGTTTTACGTTGTACACGGAGGATGTTATGCAGAATTCTGCATGCAGAGTCTCAATTTGGTGTTTGTCCCATTTTGTGAATTATTGGTTGGTGAGCGGACCCCCGACCTCACAACCATAAAGGGCAATGGGTTCTATAACTGATTCAAGTATTTTTAGCCAGATCCTAATTGGTATGTCAAATTTTATGTTGCTTTTGATGGCATAGAAGGCCCTTCTTGCCTTGTCTCTCAGATCATTCACAGCTTTGTGGAAGTTACCTGTGGCGCTGATGTTTAGGCCGAGGTATGTATAGTTTTTTGTGTGCCCTCTCTCTCCCTCTCCCTCCCTCCCTCCCTCCCTCCCTCCCTCTTCCTCCATTCTCCTCCCTCCCCCACTGTACCTGTGTAGATGTCAGGGTGCGATGTGTATGCAGCGAGTGAAGTCAAGCGCAGGACACAGAGATGCTAGCAGACTTACTTTACTAAATGTAAAGCACAAAACAAAAACCTCCAAACCTGGAGGGAAAAACAGCATACACGTAATATGGAGAATACAGCTATACCGACTAGACACAAAACAATAACACACAAATACCAAACGTGAGACAAGGGTAAATATAGGCTATACAATCAAACATAATAGACAACAGGTGTAACTACTCAAGACAAAACAAGACAAACAACGAAACATCGATCGGCAGTAGCTAGTACTCCGGGGACGACGAACGCCGAAGCCTGCCCGAGCAAGGAGAAGGAGCAGCCTCGGCAGAATCCGTGACAGTACCCCCCCCCCCTTGATGCGCGGCCCCAGCCGTGCGCCGACCCCGGCCTCGGGGACGGCCAGGAGGACGCGGAGCAGGGCGAGTCGGATGACTCCGGTGGAACTCCGTCAAGAGGGAGGGATCTAAGATGTCCCTTCTAGGGACCCAGCACCGTTCCTCCGGACCGTACCCCTACCACTCCACGAGATACTGCAGACCCCCCATCCGACGTCTCGAATCCACGATGGACCGGACTGAGTACGCCGGAGCCCCCTCGATGTCCAGTGGGGGCGGAGGATCCTCTCGTATCTCATTCTCCTGGAGTGGACCAGCTACCACCGGCCTGAGGAGAGACACATGGAACGAGGGGTTAATGCGGTAATTTATGGGCAGTTGTAACCTATAACATACCTCGTTCAATCTCCTCAGGACTTTAAATGGCCCCACAAACCGCCGACCCAGCTTCCGGCAGGGCAGGCGAAGGGGCAGGTTTCGAGTCGAGAGCCAGACTCGATCTCCAGGTGCATAAACTGGACCCTCACTGCGGTGGCGATCGGCGCTCGCCTTATGCCTACTGATAGCCCGCTGCAGATGGACAAGCGCCATAATCACTCATCCACCGCAGGAGCCTCGATCTGGCTCTGATGTCAGGGTGCCAGGACCGGCTGATACCCCAACACACACTGAAAAGGAGTATGATTAGTGGAGGAGTGGTGAAGTGAGTTTTGGGCAATCTCTGCCCAGGGGATATACCCCGACCACTCCTCCTGCCGGTCCTGGCAATAGGACCTCAGAAACCTACCCACATCCTGGTTTACTCTCTCCACCTGCCCATTACTCTCAGGGTGAAAACCCGAGGTAAGGCTAATTGAGACCCCAAAACGTTCCATAAACGCCCTCCAGACTCTAGAGGTGAACTGGGGACCCCGATCAGACACTATATCCTCAGGCACCCCGTAGTGCCGGAAAACGTGTGTAAACAGGGCCTCAGCAGTTTGTAGGGCAGTAGGGAGACCTGGCATAGGAATGAGACGGCAGGCCTTAGAAAACCAATCCACAACGACCAACATCGTGGTGTTCCCCTGGGAGGGGGGAAGGTCAGTGACAAAGTCCACCGATAGGTGAGACCACGGCCGTTGTGGAACGGGTAGGGGTTGTAACTTCCCCCTGGGCAGGTGTCTAGGTGCCTTACACTGGGCGCACACCGAGCAGGAGGAGACATAAACCCTCACGTCCTTGGCTAAGGTTGGCCACCAGTACTTCTCACTAAGGCAGTGCACTGTCCTGCCAATCCCAGGATGACCAGAGGAGGGTGACGTGTGAGCCCAATATATCAGTCGATCACGGATCTCGAGCGGCACGTACTTCCGCCCCTCTGGACACTCAGGATGAGTAGGGTCTGCACGTAACGCCCGCTCGATCTCCGCATCGACCTCCCACACCACCGGTGCCACCAGACAAGATTCCGGAAGTATGGGAGTGGGCTCAATGGACCTCTCCTCTGTGTCATATCGCCGGGACAGGGCGTCTGCCTTCACGTTCTGTGACCCTGGTATATACGTGAGCTTAAATACAAACCGGGCCAGAAACATGGCCCACCTAGCCTGACGAGGGTTCAGTCTCCTCACTGCCCGGATGTACTCAAGGTTACGATGGTCAGTCAGAATGAGGAAAGGGTGTTTCGCCCCCTCAAGCCAATACCTCCACACCTTTAGGGCTTGAACCACCGCTAGCAGCTCCCTGTCCCCCACGTCATAATTCCGTTCCGCCGGACTGAGCTTCTTAGAATAAAAGGCACAGGGATGGAGTTTAGGAGGCGTGCCCGAGCGTTGAGACAGTCAAGCACCAATCCCTGCCTCTAACGCGTCCACTTCCACTTGGATCGCCAAAGAGGGGTCCGGATGTGCCAGCACCGGAACTGAGGTGAACAGGTCCTTCATGTCACGATCGTCGGGAAGAGAGGACCAATGCGCAGCGTGGAATGTGAACATACTTTATTTTTTTATTCACCACACGAACAAAACAACAAACGATACGAAACGTGAAGTCCTTGGTTACAAGACAAACCATACGGAACAAGATCCCACAACACACTGTGGAAAACAGGCTGCCTAAGTATGGTTCCCAATCAGAGACAACAAGCAACAGCTGATACACGTTGCCTCTGATTGAGAACCACACCGGCCAACATAGAAACAAAAGAACTAGATAATAACCCTAGCACACAAAACACATAGAAACCACACACCCTGGCTCAACATAACAGAGTCCCAGAGCCAGGGCGTGACAGTACCCCCCCCCCCCCAAAGGCGCGGACTGCGACCGCGCCAAACATAAACCGAACAGGGGAGGGCCGGGTGGGCATTCCTCCTCGGAGGCGGTTCCGGCTCCGGGCTTGACCCCCACCCTCCAACCAACCCCCCAAAGCGCCCCTGGTCCGGTCTGGCCCTGCTGGCCGGAGCTGGACTGAACACTGGTGGAGCGGATTGCTCTAGCTCCGGAGTGGAGCAGCTGACCGGTGCCGGACCAGGCACCGGTGGAACAGGCACGGGCTGTGCCGGACTGACGACGCGCACCACTGGCTTGGTGCGGGGAGCAGGGACGGGCCGGACCGGGCTGACGACGCGCACCCTTGGCTTGGTGCGGGGAGCAGGGACGGGCCGAACCGGGCTGACGAAGCGCACCACTGGCTTGGTGCGGGGAGCAGGAACAGGCCGGACCGGGCTGACGACGCGCACCATTGGCTTGGTGCGGGGAGCAGGGACGGGCCGAACCGGGCTGACGAAGCGCACCACTGGCTTGGTGCGGGGAGCAGGAACAGGCCGGACCGGGCTGACGAAGCACACCACTGGCTTGGTGCGGGGAGCAGGACAAGGCCGGACCGGGCTGACGACGCGCACCACAGGCTTGGTGCGAGGGGCAGGAACAGGCCGGACCGGGCTGACGACGCGCACCATTGGCTTGGTGCGGGGAGCAGGGACGGGCCGAACCGGGCTGACGAAGCGCACCACTGGCTTGGTGCGGGGAGCAGGAACAGGCCGGACCGGGCTGACGAAGCGCACCACTGGCTTGGTGCGGGGAGCAGGAACAGGCCGGACCGGGCTGACGAAGCGCACCACTGGCTTGGTGCGGGGAGCAGGAACAGTTCGAACCGGGCTGACGAAGCGCACCACTGGCTTGGTGCGGGGAGCAGGAACAGGCCGGACCGGGCTGATGACGCGCACCATTGGCTTGGTGCGGGGAGCAGGGACGGGCCGAACCGGGCTGACGAAGCGCACCACTGGCTTGGTGCGGGGAGCAGGAACAGGCCGGACCGGGCTGACGAAGCGCACCACTGGCTTGGTGCGGGGAGCAGGGACGGGCCGAACCGGGCTGACGAAGCGCACCACTGGCTTGGTGCGGGGAGCAGGAACAGGCCGGACCGGGCTGACGAAGCACACCACTGGCTTGGTGCGGGGAGCAGGACAAGGCCGGACCGGGCTGACGACGCGCACCACAGGCTTGGTGCGAGGGGCAGGAACAGGCCGGACCGGGCTGACGACGCGCACCATTGGCTTGGTGCGGGGAGCAGGGACGGGCCGAACCGGGCTGACGAAGCGCACCACTGGCTTGGTGCGGGGAGCAGGAACAGGCCGGACCGGGCTGACGAAGCGCACCATTGGCTTGGTGCGGGGAGCAGGGACGGGCCGAACCGGGCTGACGAAGCGCACCACTGGCTTGGTGCGGGGAGCAGGAACAGGCCGGACCGGGCTGACGAAGCGCACCACTGGCTTGGTGCGGGGAGCAGGGACGGGCCGAACCGGGCTGACGAAGCGCACCACTGGCTTGGTGCGGGGAGCAGGAACAGGCCGGACCGGGCTGACGAAGCACACCACTGGCTTGGTGCGGGGAGCAGGAACAGGCCGGACCGGGAAGACGACGCGCACCACAGGCTTGGTGCGAGGGGCAGGAACATGCCGGACCGGGCTGGCGACGCGCACCACAGGCTTGGTGCGAGGGGCAGGAACATGCCGGACCGGGCTGGCGACGCGCTCCACAGGCTCGGTGCGAGGGACAGGAACAAGCCGGACCGGGCTGGCGACGCACACCACACGCTCGGTGCGAGGGACAGGAACAAGCCGGACCGTACTGGGGACACACACCACTGGCCCTACGCGGGGATCAGGAACGGGCCGGACCGGACTGGCAACACACCCCAGTACCTCTCGCCGTGCCTCTACATTCTCCTTCCCCCTGGTGACCAGTGACTCCTGTAACCTGGCGGCCTCCTTTGCCAACCCGCTGAACCACTCTATCCCGGCCTCCTGCTGCTCCGTCGTCCACGGCGTGAGCTCCCCCCTAAAAGATTTCTGGGCGTCTCTCCTCCCCGTGGGCCAGGCCTCCATGGCTCTCGCCAGACTCTCGCTCCTCTGCTCCCAAGTCCAGCCTCTCTCCTCCTCCCGCGGCTTGACCCAGTCGAGGTTGATATCCTTTAACGCCCTCTCTGGCGTTGGCTCCTGGACACGCTGCTTGGTCCAGTTACGGTGGGATCTTCTGTCACGATCGTCGGGAAGAGAGGACCAATGCGCAGCGTGGAATGTGAACATACTTTATTTTTTTATTCACCACACGAACAAAACAACAAACGATACGAAACGTGAAGTCCTTGGTTACAAGACAAACCATATGGAACAAGATCCCACAACACACTGTGGAAAACAGGCACCCTAAGTATGGTTCCCAATCAGAGACAACAAGCAACAGCTGATACACGTTGCCTCTGATTGAGAACCACACCGGCCAACATAGAAACAAAAGAACTAGATAATAACCCTAGCACACAAAACACATAGAAACCACACACCCTGGCTCAACATAACAGAGTCCCAGAGCCAGGGCGTGACACTTCAGATGTCTAAACGCCCTGTCCGCCTCAGCCGACCACTGCAAACGCACCGGGCCCCCCTTTAGCAGGGAGGTGATGGGAGCTGCTACCTGTCCAAAACCCCGGATAAACCCCAAAACCGCTGCAACTCCTTAACCGTGGTGGGAGTCTGCCAATTACTCACGGCTGAAACGCGGTCAATCTCCATCTTCAACCCTGACGCGGACAAACGATGTCCCAGGAAGGAGATGGACTCCTGGAAAAACAGGCATTTCTCCGCCTTCACATACAAGTCATGCTCCAACAGCCTACCCAACACCCGACGCACCAGGGACACATGCTCGGCTCGTGTAGCGGTGTATATTAGAATGTCATCAATATACACCACTACACCCTGTCCATGCAAGTCCCGGAAAATCTCGTTCACAAATGTTTGGAAGACTGAAGGAGCATTCATTAACCCGTAGGGCATGATGAGATACTCATAGTGACCCGAGGTGGTACTAAATGCTGTTTTCCATTCATCTCCCTCCCTAATGCGCACCAGGTTGTAAGCGCTCCTGAGATCCAATTTTGTGAAGAATCGCGCCCCATGTAATGACTCCGTCATACTCGCAATCAGAGGGAGAGGATAACTGTATTTAATGGTAATCTGATTGAGACCACGGTAATCAATACACGGGGGCAAACCTCCATCCTTCTTCTTCACAAAAAGGAAACTCGAGGACGCAGGAGAAGTGGAGGGCCGTATGTAGCCCTGTCCCAGAGATTCGGCGACGTATGTCTCCATAGCCGCCGTCTCCTCTTGAGACAGAGGATACACATGACTACGCGGAAGTGCAGCGCCTGCCTGGAGGTCTATCGCACAATCCCCCTGTCGATGAGGTGGTAATTGAGTCACCCTCTTCTTAATGAAGACGAGTGCCAAATCTGTATACTCAGGAGGAATGTGCAGTGCGGGCATTTGGTTCGGACTTTCCACCGTTGTCGCCCCTACGGAAACACCTATACACCGCCCGACACACTGATCAGACCATTCCCTGAGAGGCCTCTGTTACCATGAAATGTTGGGGTCATGAGATATTAACCAAGGAAGCCCCAACACCACGGGAAACGCAGGAGAGTCGTTCAAATACAACTGTATAATCTCCTCATGACCCCCCTGCGTCTTCATCTTAAGTGGCGCTGTGACCTCCCTAATCAATCCCGACCCCAAAAGGCGGCTGTCTAGGGCATGGATAGGGAAGGGCACATCAACTGGTATGAGGGGAATCCCTAACTTATAACAGAAACTGCAATCAATAAAATTCCCAGCTGCGCCTGAATCGACTAGCGCCTTATGCTGGGAGTGAGAAGAAACCTCGGGGAACACAACTTGGAAACACATGTGGACAACAGGGAGCTCTGGGTGAGTTGGGCGCTTACTCACCTGGAATGACTCATCAGTGCGTGACCTGCTGCCTCGATCCCTAGGAGACCATCCCCAGCACCGAACCGCAGTGTGTCCTCTGCGGCCACAGTTGGTGCAGGGGACAGCCTCTCTCCTGGTCTCTCTCCTCCTCTCTCTAGCACCAGCACCCCCGAGCTCCATAGGGCTCGGCTCGGAGGTGCTGGGGGATGGAATGGACGGCCCCAGCTCCGGACGTCCGCGGGTGGCCAACAGGGTATCCAGACGAATCGACATGTCCACCAACTGATCGAAGCTTAGGTTGGTGTCCCTGCAGGCCAACTCTCGGCGAACGTCCTCCCGTAGGCTGCACCTATAGTGGTCGATGAGGGCTCTCTCATTCCATCCCGCATTGGCCGACCAGAGTCCGGAAATCCAGTGCGAATTCCTGCACGCTCCTCTTCCCCTGTCTGAGGTGGAACAGATGCTCCCCCGCCGCTTTCCCCTCTGGGGGATGATCGAAAACCTCCCTGAAGCGGCGGGAGAACTCCGCATAACTGACTGTAACGGCGTCTATTCCCCTCCATTCGGCATTGGCCCACTCCAGTGCCTTGCCGGACAGACAGGAGATGAGGGCGGAGACGCTCTCGTATCCCGAGGGCGCCGGGTGAATGGTTGCCAGGTAGAGTTCTACTTGGAGCAGGAAACCCTGACACCCGGCCGCGGTGCCATCATAAGCACTCGGGAGCGAGAGCCGAATCCCACTGGACTCCGGAGATGGAACGATGGGTATGGCCGAGGGTGGTGGTATTGTTGGAGGAGGTGTGGGCAAACCTCCTCTCTCCCATCGGCTCAAAGTGTCCATAACATCCTGCATGGCGGTGCCCAGTCTCTGGATCATGGCGTCTTGGCTGCTTACGTGCTCCTCCAATGATCCCGTTGGTACCGCTGATCCTGCTGACTCCATGGTGAAGTGTGTTATTCTGTCAGGGTGCGATGTGTATGCGGCGAGTGAAGTCAAGCGCAGGACACAGAGATGCTAGCAGACTTACTTTACTAAATGTAAAGCACAAAACAAAAACCTCAGAACCTGGAGGGAAAAACACCATACACGTAATATGGAGAATCCAGCTATACCGACTAGACACAAAACAATAACACACAAATACCAAACGTGAGACAAGGGTAAATATAGGCTATACAATCAAACATAATAGACAACAGGTGTAACTACTCAAGACAAAACAAGACAAACAACGAAACATCGATCAGCAGTAGCTAGTACTCCGGGGACGACGAATGTCGAAGCCTGCCCGAGCAAGGAGGAGTAGCAGCCTCGGCAGAATCCGTGACAGTAGAGCCATACAGGTACAGTGGGGTCCGAAATGATTGACACCCTTGATAAAGATGAGCAAATGTGACTGTATAAAATAAATAATTAAAATACTGAGCTATATTTTTTTAAAATATTTTCTACTAATACAATTGCTCAGGGAAATAGATTTTGTTTAACAAGTCATATTCTTTTCTCAAAAAGATAGGGGTCAAAATTGTTGTTACACCTATAGATTCTTATAAATCCACATTAATCTAGAAGTGTTTAGAAACATATTCTATCTTTTTTACAATAAAAGTGAATCCAAAATGACACAATACATTATTTATCATTCATTTTTATTAGGCACATAATAATCTGAAACACATCCAAAACGAACTACAAATGCATCCAACAAGTTTGTAGAGTCACAAGCTTGATGTAGTCATTGTATGTCAGGTATATGGGACCAAATACTAAACTTTTCACTACTTTATTGATAAGAATCTTTAGCAGTGTCAATAATTTTGACCCCTATCTTTTTGAGAAAAAAATATATTACTTGTCAAACAAAATATTTATCTTTCTCGGCTTTATGTGCTGATTTAAAGTAATCTTAGTGGCCTTTTAAATGGAAGGAAATCTGATAATTCCCTCATTCATTGTTATTATTATTTTTATTATTTTTATATAATAAAAAATATACAGTAAACAGTCAAAAGTTTGGACACACCAACTCATTCAAGGCTTTTTCTTTATTTGTACTATTTCCTACAATGTATAATAATAGTGAAGACATCAAAACTATGAAATAACACATATGGAATCATGTAGTAACCAGAAAAGTGTTAATTATATTAAAATATATGTTATATTTGAGATTCTTCAAAGCATCCACCCTTTGATGACAGCTTTGCACACTCTTGGCATTCTCTCAACCAGCTTCATGAGGTAGTCACCTGGAATGCATTTGAATTAACAGGTGTGCCTTGTTAAAAGTTAATTTGTGGAATTCAAAACTATTAAATAGCACATATGGAATCACAGAGTAACCAAAGAAGTGTTAAAGGTTGGGTGATTGTGGAGGCCAGGTCATCTGATGCAGCACTCCATCACTCTCCTTCTTGTTCAAATAGCCCTTACACAGCCTGGAAGTGTGTTGGGTCATTGTCCTGTTGAAAAACAAATGATAGTCCCACTAAGCCCAAACCAGATGGGATGGCGTATCGCTGCAGAATGCTGTGGTAGCCATGCTGGTTAAATGTGCCTTGAATTCTAAATAAATCAACAGCAAAGCACCCTCACACCATCATACCTCTTCCTCCATGCTTCACGGTGGGAACCACACATGCAGAGATCAGATTTCCAGCGGTCTAATGCCCATTGCTCGTGTTTCTTGGCCCAAGCAGGTCTCTTCTTCATATTGGTGTCCTTTAGTATTGGTTTCTTTGCAGCAATTCGACCATGAAGGCCTTATTCACACAGTCTCCTCTGAATAGTTGATGTTGAGATGTGTCTGTTACTTGAACTCAGTGAAGCATTTATTTGGGCTGCAATCTAAGGTGCAGTTAACTCTAATGAATTTATCCTCTGCAGCAGAGGTAACTCTGGGTCTTCCTTTCCTGTGACTGACCTTTATGTCTTAAAGCAATGATGGACTGTCGTTTCTCATCGCTTATTTTAGCTGTTCTTGCCATAATATGGACTTGGTCTTTTACCAAATAGGGCTATCTTCTGTATACACCCCTACCTTGTCACAACACAACTGATTGGCTTAAACGCATTAAGAAGGAAAGAAATTCCACAAATTAACTTTTAACAAGGCACACCTGTTAATTCAAATGCATTCCAGGTGACTACCTCATGAAGCTAGTTGAGAGAATGCCAAGTGTGTACAAAGCTGTCATCAAGGCAAAGGGTGGATGCTTTGAAGAATCTCAAATATAACATATATTTTGATTTGATTAACACTTTTTTGGTTACTACATGATTCCATATGTGTTATTTCATAGTTTTGATGTCTTCACTATTATTATACAATGTAAAAAATAGTACAAATAAAGAAAAACCTTTGAATGAGTAGGTGTGTCCAAACCTTTGACTGGTACTGTGTATATAATATTAGTATAAAATAATATAATTTACAAAATTTTTGGAGCATACAATATAGCTCAGTATTTGAATGATACATTTTATACAGTCATTATTGCTGATCTGTATCAAGGGTGTTAATAATTTCGGAGCCCACTGTATATGTAATGGGTGTGGTTCAGTGAACCATGAGTGATGAGTGGGTTTGATAAAATAATGTATGCACTAACTGTAAGTCGCTCTGGATAAGAGCGTCTGCTAAATGACTAAAAATGTAAATGTAACATAACCTTGTCTGAGACCTGAAGAATTGTGTTAGCAGTGCAAGCTAACACCAAGGCTTTAGGTCTTCAGGTTATCACAGTCGGAATAAGGCTTTAGGTCTTCAGGTTATCACAGTTGGGATAAGGCTTTAGGTCTTCAGGTTATCACAGTTGGGGTATGCCGGATACCCAGATTCAGACCCAGTCACATACAATATCTCCATATCATTTTCGATTATCTCCATCATTATCCACTTATAAGATATGGACTGAGCTCCATGTTATGCTATTCATATGTACCAACTGTTTGTTTTATCTTAGATGAAATCACTGATATCATACACACATTGCATGTGCTTCTGCCTCTGCATTGTTTTCTCTTTGGGGTTTTAGGCTGGGTTTCTGTATAAGCACTTCGTGACAACTACTGATGTAAAAATTGCTTTATAAATAAATGTCACTGATTGATGATTGATTGATTGACAAATCAGTTACATAGCTGTTGTCTCCTTTACCGCCCACATGCTGTGGTCACTAATACTAATACAAGTGAGTGACCTTGAAAAACAAGCCATATCAA
Organism: Coregonus ussuriensis; assembly: GCA_031479575.1. Classification (NCBI taxonomy): domain Eukaryota; kingdom Metazoa; phylum Chordata; class Actinopteri; order Salmoniformes; family Salmonidae; genus Coregonus; species Coregonus ussuriensis. The sequence continues at coordinate 46,706,903 of CM062489.1, read as the reverse complement.
AATATCAGAATTATGAACCCAGACTAGAACATTAATGGGGAAAGAATGGGGTTTTGGGATAAACACAGAAAATAAGGTCTGAGGTTAACACAGGCTTAGGACATCTTATAAGTTCTATGAGGTAATATCAGTCAGTTAACATTACCTTTATGAATTATGAACCCTGTATGTGCTTTATATGCCTTTTTGTATTACATAAATGGTTCAAATTTCACAAAAAGTGACGAAAGCTGATGACAATTATCTCATAGAACAAAACATATAAGATCTCCTAAGCCTGTGCTTACCTTACATTCGGCGTTTATCAAAAAACCGTCCTAAAACCTATTTCTCAAAGGCTTTGTCCAACGAGTTATTGCCTACAAAAAGATGCCATTACTATTGCTCTCTATTGAGTATGTCGGCAAGACATGGATCTGACGCCTGCGCAGAGGCCAGCATGAGTCTGAATCATCGATAGGGAGACTGTCGGATCTAAGAATCTAGAGTGATGGGACCAGAGTGAAGGAACAGCCGCGAGTGATCACTCTCCAAGCCGGTTATGACAGGTAGATTTCAGCCTTCAATGCATTCGGATATTGCTGTAACGGTTTTTAACGGTTTTATAATGGAAACGACTGTAATAGGCTATAAGATGTGGATTGCATAATAGTGGTGGAAATATGATTAGCTGTATTGCATTTCAACATCTGGAAGTAACATTTAAAATTACAAAATGCCTTGATCTAGTGTGTCAACCTTTAGAGTGTGATTAATCGTCGAGTTATGTATTTATTTTTGAAAGAACTAGGCAGAAGACGTGTTGTCAGACTCAGATCAATAGCGTTTGTAGCTAGGTAAATAGACAGTTACTTGACTTCCCAATCTCAACTTATTTATCCTATAGCATGCGCCTGGTGTGGCTGAGAATCCAAAGCAAATCCGTTTATTTTGACGATAACAGCGTGCAGCCTAATCGATTACAGGGTTTGATGCTATTATCTTAGATAAAAGATGTCTCAAGGGGTCTGTGAAGACAAGACGAAGGAAGGACGTGTGTGTCAGAGCAGTATGGCGTCATGTCTTACATCCCTGCCTCATTGGGTAGAGCGGATTCACATTCAGCTCCATGGACAGCGATATCTCTCTCTCGCTCTCTCTCTCTCTGTAGTCGCAGTCATTGAGCTATAAAAGAAGGTCGCATTTTGCCGGCCTAGGCTACTTGTTCACCGCCGGCAAATAATAATAATATGCCATTTAGCAGACTTACAGTCATGTGTGCATACATTTTTACGTATGGGTGGTCCCGGGGATCGAACCCACTACCATGGCGTTGCAAGCGCCATACTCTACCAATTGAGGTACAGAGGACCAAATAACACTGTTTACTTCATGGTTTGGTTTAAATGTTAATTTTTTATGATTCTAGATTGGGCTGGGTTGCAATCGGTGAGAGAACATGGTCAAAACATGCTTCAAAACAAGATCAAGTGTATTGACCACTGGCATACACGTGACCTTATAATTGGTATGATAGAGGTTATTATAGGCTACGTTCTGGTTTCTGTTTTGTTTGTTTAATTGACAACTAGGTTTTCTTGAGTGTGTTTACATGGAATATTACTTATCAAAGCACTGGATTGAAACAAATGATGTTGTGGGCTCTTCAGAGCCATATTTATTATGTATGAAGTACATTTTCAAGGAGTACACCAACTACACATTCCGCAATTTTTATTATTTGCATTTTTCATAATACTAAATGCTGAATATTTAGTAATTATTTTTCCACAAGCACATTCCATTTTATTTTACCTTTATTTTAAAGACCAAGGTCTCTTTCACAGATGAGCCCTGCATACACATCATTTACAAAATACAATATAATACAATATACAGAAAATACAACTACCTCCTTCAACACTGATTACATATAGACAACATCACTTTCTTTCATTCAGATAGAGTCTATGTACCAAATGGCACCCTATCCCCTATATGGTGCAGCAGGTAGCAGACAGCAGGCAGAAGGTAGCAGTAGACAGGTTGCAGATAGCAGGTAGCAGGCAAAACAGGTAGCAGGTAACAGGTAGAAGGAAGCAGGTAAGAGGTAGCAGGTAAAAACAGGTAGCAGGAAGCAGGTAGCAGGTAAAACGTAGAAGGAAGCAGGTAGTAGGTAACAGGTAGCAGGTAGAAGGAAGCAGGTAAAACAGGCAGCAGGAAGCAGGTAACAGGTAGCAGGTAACAGGTAGAAGGAAACAGGTAGAAGGAAGCAGGTAACAGGAAGCAGGTAAAACCGGTAGCAGGAAGCATATAACAGTTAGCAGGTAATAGGTAACAGGTAGCAGGTAAGACAGGTAGCAGGTAGGAGGAAGCAGGTAGAGGTAACAGTTAGCAGGTAGCAGGAAGCAGGTGGCAGGTAGAAGGTAAAACAGGTAGCAGGTAGCACGCAACAGGCAGTAGGCAGCAGGAAGCAGGCAGCAGGTAGCAGGTAGACCAGAGTCAGAACAATCAGCTCTGGGCAGCAGGTACTAGCTCCACATCCAGACCAGACCAATCAGCTCTGGGCAGCAAGTAGGTTCTGGACGCCTCCTTCAGACACTAACACATCTGCTTTGTTGATAAGATAGAAACCAGCCCTTATCTCCCATGTAACCACGATGTGATAGAAACCAGCCCTTATCTCCCATGTAACCACGATGTGATAGAAACCAGCCCTTATCTCCCATGTAACCACGATGTGATAGAAACCAGCCCTTATGTCCCATGTAACCACGATGTGAGAGTCAATGGGGAGATACATGAGGAGGACCATCTCACAAATGAACCACAGAACACACCGACAATTACTGATTCTCTGGGGTATAGTCAAGACAACAGGTAATAGATGGAGGGTACCATGGTTACAAATAATGGTTATACACCTTGGACTGAGTTGATGTGGATTCGCTTTTCCTGAATTGTTGTTGCTGCTACATTAGCAGCAGCTTGAACATTACTATTCAGGAGGCAGAAACACAACCTAATATCCTGAACAGGTAGCAGGCAGAAACACAACCTAATATCCTGAACAGGTAGCAGGTAGAAACACAACTTAATATCCTGAACAGGTAGCAGGCAGAAACACAACCTAATATCCTGAACAGGTAGCAGGCAGAAACAACCTAATATCCTGAACAGGTAGCAGGCAGAAACACAACCTAATATCCTGAACAGGTAACAGGTAGCAGGCAGAAACACAACCTAATATCCTGAACAGGTAACACGTAGCAGGTAGCAGGTAGAAACACAACCTAATATCCTGAAAAGGTAGCAGGTAGAAACACAACCTATTATCCTGAACAGGTAGCAGGCAGAAACACAACCTAATATCCTGAACAGGTAGCAGGCAGAAACACAACCTAATATCCTGAACAGGTAGCAGGCAGAAACACAACCTAATATCCTGAACAGGTAGCAGATAGCAGGCAAAAACACAACCTGATATCCTGAACAGGTAGCAGGTAGCAACACAACCTAATGTCTTGAACAGGTAGCAAGTAGAAACACAACCTGATATCCTGAACAGGTAGCAGGTAGCAGGCAGAAACACAACCTAATATCTTGAACAGGTAGCAGGTAGAAACACAACCTAATATCCTGAACAGGTAGCAGATAGCAGGCATAAAACACAACCTGATATCCTGAACAGGTAACAGGTAGCAGTGTCATGATCGTCGAGAGACGGATTAGACCAAGGCGCAGCGTGGAATGCATACATGTTTATTAAAACAATAAACACTGACAAAACAACAACCGAAACGTGCCGTCGGAAGGCTATACACAAACAAGATCCCACAACCAGGCAGGAAAACTGGCTGCCTAAGTATGATCCCCAATCAGAGACAACGAGCGACAGCTGCCTCTGATTGGGAACCACACCCGGCCAAACATAGAAATACAAAACATAGAGTTTCACACCCTGACCAAACTACCTAGAGAATAACAGTCTCTCCTGATCAGGGCGTGACAAGCAGTCAGGAACACAACCTAATATCCTGAACAGGTAGCAGGTAGCGGGTAGAAACACAACCTGATATCCTGAACAGGTAACAGGTAGCAGGTATCAGGTAGAAACAAACATAATATCCTGAACAGGTAACAGGTAGCAGGCAGAAACACAACCTAATATCCTGAACAGGTAACAGGTAGAAACACAACCTAATATCCTGAACAGGTAGCAGGTAGAAACACAACCTAATATCCTGAACAGGTAGCAGATAGCAGGCAAAAAAACACAACCTGATATTCTGAACAGGTAGCAGGTAGCAGGCAGAAACACAACCTAATATCTTGAACAGGTAGCAGGTAGCAGGTAGAAACACAACCTAATATCCTGAACAGGTAGCAGATAGCAGGCAAAAACACAACTTGATATCCTGAACAGGTAGCAGATAGCAGGCATAAAACACAACCTGATATCCTGAACAGGTAAAAGGTAGCAGTCAGGAACACAACATAATATCCTGAACAGGTAGCAGGTAGCAGGCAGAAACACAACCTAATATCCTGAACATTTAACAGGTAGCAGGCAGAAACACAACCTAATATCATGAACATTTAACAGGTAGCAGGCAGAAACACAACCTAATATCCTGAACATTTAACAGGTAGCATGCAGAAACACAACCTAATATCCTGAACAGGTAGCAGGTAGCAGGCAGAAACACAACCTAATATCCTGAACATTAAACAGGTAGCAGGCAGAAATACAACATAATATCCTGAACATTTAACAGGTAGCAGGCAGAAATACAACATAATATCCTGAACAGGGAACAGGTAGCAGGTAGAAACACAACCTAATATTCTGAACAGGTAACAGTTAGCAGGTAGAAACACAACCTAATATCCTGAACGGGGACAGATGAGTGATTCAAAATGGGAGCAACACTGTGGCTGATCATTCAGCATTGTATTTTTGCTGAATCTCTTCCATGCTACATAATAAAACTGTTTATGTGTGTGTGTGTGTGTGTGTGTGTGTGTGTGTGTGTGTGCACGTGCTTGGCTGGATGTCTGCTTGCCTCCCTACCTGTGTGTGTGTGTTTGTATCCCTGTGTGTGTGTGTCGGTGTGTGTGTGTGTCAATGTGTGTGTGTGTTGTGTGCAGGCAGTGGCACCCGGTGTGTGTGAGGTTAGTGTGGTGTTCTCTCTCTCTAGACAGAGCTGAACTGAGGTGAAGGGTCAGGATGACTTCAGCCTGTGCTGAGATATGTGGGTCAGACTACGCTGAACAGACGCAGCATGACCAGCGATACGGAGTCAGATCATACCTCCACCAGTTCTATGAGGAGTGTACCGCCTCTATCTGGGAACGCGACGAAGACTTTCAGATTCAGAGATCGCCTAGTCGGTGGAGCTCTGTCCTCTGGAAGGTATGATATATGAGAGAAGAGATATCATCCTGACATGGTCTGGGTAGGGTGTTGGGCCAGGTTACTGTAAAGACTTTTAGAATCAGAGATCGATTGGGAGTGGCACATGAGTCTAGTTCTTCTTGAGGCTTCTTCCCCCTACAGTATTTATTTGGGGGTTAAGATTAGTTACTGTAAAGCACTAGTTGTTATTGATTGACATCCTTATCTGTCATTTACCCCTCCTCTCTGTTTAACATGTTACTATATTGTCCTTTACCCCACCTCTCTGTTGAACATGTCACTATACTGTCCTTTACCCCTCCTCTCTGTTTAACATGTTACTATACTGTCCTTTACCCCTCCTCTAGGTTTAACATGTCACTATACTGTCCTTTACCCCTCCTCTAGGTTTAACATGTCACTATACTGTCCTTTACCCATCCTCTCTGTTTAACATGTCACTATACTGTCCTTTACCCCTCCTCTCTGTTTAACATGTTACTATATTGTCCTTTACCCCTCCTCTCTGTTGAACATGTCACTATACTGTCCTTTACCCCTCCTCTCTGTTTAACATGTTACTATACTGTCCTTTACCCATCCACTCTGTTGAACATGTCACTATACTGTCCTTTACCCCTCCTCTCTGTTTAACATGTCACTATACTGTCCTTTACCCCGCCTCTGTTTAACATGTTACTATATTGTCCTTTACCCCTCCTCTCTGTTGAACATGTCACTATACTGTCCTTTACCCTCCCTCTCTGTTTAACATGTCACTATACTGTCCTTTACCCCCCCCCCCTCTCTGTTTAACATGTCACTATACTGTCCTTTACCCCTCCTCTCTGTTTAACATGTCAGTATACTGTCCTTTACCCCTCCTCTCTGTTTAACATGTCACTATACTGTCCTTTACCACTTTCTCTAATGGAATTTGTCCTTGCCAAATGCTTCGATCCTGTATCGCACCTCATTATCTATTTCACCTGTCAATATCGTCTGTCAATCTAAGTTCCTTTCATCCTTCCTGTCTCTCCCTCCCCCAGGTCTGTCTAGAGTTAGGAACCCTGATCCTGTCTCTCCCTCACCCAGGTCTGTCTAGTGTTAGGAACCCTGATGATGTCTCTCATCCATCCCTCCCCCAGGTCTGTCTAGAGTTAGGAACCCTGATCCTGTCTCTCCCTCACCCAGGTCTGTCTAGTGTTAGGAACCCTGATGCTGTCTCTCATCCATCCCTCCCCCAGGTCTGTCTAGTGTTAGGAACCCTGATCCTGTCTCTCATCCATCCCTCCCCCAGTCTGTCTAGTGTTAGGAACCCTGATCATGTCTCTCATCCATCCATCCCCCAGGTCTGTCTAGAGCTAGGAACCCTGTTCCTGTCTCTCATCCATCCCTCCCCCAGGTCTGGTCTAGAGTAGGAACCTTGATCCTGTCTCTCTCCCCAGCCCAGGTCTCCTAGTGTTAGAACCCAGATCCTGTCTCTCCCTTCTCCCAGGTCTGTCTAGTGTTAAGGAACCCTGATCAGTCTCCGTCATCCATCCCTCCCCCAGGTCTGTCTAGAGTTAGGAACCCTTGATGCTGTCTCTCATCCATCCCCCCCCAGGTCTGTCTAGAGTTAGTAACCCTGATGCATGTCTCTCATCATCCCTCCACAGGTATGTCTGTCTAGTGTTGTACTAACCTCCAACAGGGTCCTGTCTAGCGTTAGGAACCTGATGATGTTTTCATCCCTCCTCCCCAGGTCTAGTACTAGAGTTAGGTACCCTGATCCTGTCTCTCATCCATCCCTCCCCCAGGTCTGTCTAGTGTTAGGTACCCTGATCCTGTCTCTCATCTATCCCTCCCCCAGGTCTGTCTAGAGTTAGCAACCCTGATCCTGTCTCTCCCTCCACCAGGTCTGTCTAGAGTTAGGAAACCTGATCCTGTCTCTCATCCATCCCTCCCCCAGGTCTGTCTAGTATTAAGTACCCTGATCCTGTCTCTCCCTCCCCCAGGTCTGTCTAGAGTTAGGAACCCTGATCCTGTCTCTCCCTCCCCCAGGTCTGTCTAGAGTTAGGAACCCTGATCCTGTCTCTCATCCATCCCTCCCCCAGGTCTGTCTAGTGTTAGGAACTCTGATCCTGTCTCTTCCTCCCCCAGGTCTGTCTAGAGTTAGGAACCCTGATGCTGTCTCTCATCCATCCCTCCCCCAGGTCTGTCTAGTGTTAGGAACCCTGATCCTGTCTCTACCTCCCCCAGGTCTGTCTAGCATTAGGAACCCTGATGATGTATCTCATCCATCCCTCCCCCAGGTCTGTCTAGAGTTAGGAACCCTGATGCTGTCTCTCATCCATCCCTCCCCCAGGTCTGTCTAGAGTTAGGAACCCTGATTGTGTCTCTCATCCATCCCTCCCACAGATCTGTCTAGTGTTAGGAACCCTGATCATGTCTCTCATCCAATCTCCCCCAAGTCTGTCTAGAGTTAGGAACCCTGTTCCTGTCTCGCATCCATCCCTCCCCCAGGTCTGTATAGAGTTAGGAACCCTGATCCTGTTTCTCCCTCACCCAGGTCTGTCTAGTGTTAGGAACCCTGATCATGTCTCTCATCCATCCCTCCCACAGATCTGTCTAGTGTTAGAAACCCTGATCATGTCTATCATCCATCCCTCCCCCAGGTCTGTCTAGAGTTAGGAACCCTGTTCCTGTCTCGCATCCATCCCTCCCCCAGGTCTGTCTAGAGTTAGGAACCCTGATGATGTATCTCATCCATCCCTCCCCCAGGTCTGTCTAGCGTTAGGAACCCTGATCCTGTCTCTACCTCCCCCAGGTCTGTCTAGCGTTAGGAACCCTGATGATGTATCTCATCCATCCCTCCCCCACGTCTGTCTAGAGTTAGGAACCCTGATCCTGTCTCTCATCCATCCCTCCCCCAGGTCTGTCTAGTGTTAGCAACCCTGATCCTGTCTCTCATCCATCCCTCCTCCAGGTCTGTCTAGAATGAGGAACCCTGATCCTGTCTCTCCCTCCCCCAGGTCTGTCTAGAGTTAGGAACCCTGATCCTGTCTCTCATCCATCCCTCCCCCAAGTCTGTCTAGTGTTAGGAACCCTGATCATGTCTCTCATCCATCCTTCCCAAAGGTCTGTCTAGAGTTAGGAAACCTGATCCTGTCTCTCATCCATCCCTCCCCTAGGTCTGTCTAGAGTTAGCAACCCTAATCCTGTCTCTCCCTCCCCCAGGTCTGTTTAGTGTTAGGGACCCTGATGATGTCTCTCATCCCATCCCTCCCCCAGGTCTGTCTAGAGTTAGGAACCCTGATCCTGTCTCTCATCCATCCCTCCCCCAGGTCTGTCAAGTGTTAGGAACCCTGATGATGTCTCTCATCCATCCCTCCACCAGGTCTGTCTAGTGTTAGGAACCCTGATCCTGTCTCTCATCCATCCCTCCTCCAGGTCTGTCTAGAGTTAGGAACCCTGATCCTGTCTCTCCCTCCCCCAGTTCTGTCTAGAGTTAGGAACCCTGATACTGTCTCTCATCCATCCCTCCCCCAAGTCTGTCTAGTGTTAGGTACCCTGCTCCTGTCTCTCATCTATCCCTCCCCCAGGTCTGTCTAGAGTTAGGAACCCTGATCCTGTCACTCCCTCCACCAGGTCTGTCTAGAGTTAGGAAACCTGATCCTGTCTCTCATCCATCCCTCCCCCAGGTATGTCTAGTATTAAGTACCCTGATCCTGTCTCTCCATCCCCCAGGTCTGTCTAGAGTTAGGAACCCTGATCCTGTCTCTCCCTCCCCCAGGTCTGTCTAGAGTTAGGAACCCTGATCCTGTCTCTCATCCATCCCTCCCCCAGGTCTGTCTAGTGTTAGGAACTCTGATCCTGTCTCCTCCTCCCCCAGGTCTGTCTAGAGTTAGGAACCCTGATGCTGTCTCTCATCCATCCCTCCCCCAGGTCTGTCTAGTGTTAGGAACCCTGATCCTGTCTCTACCTCCCCCAGGTCTGTCTAGCGTTAGGAACCCTGATGATGTATCTCATCCATCCCTCCCCCAGGTCTGTCTAGAGTTAGGAACCCTGATGCTGTCTCTCATCCATCCCTCCCCCAGGTCTGTCTAGAGTTAGGAACCCTGATCATGTCTCTCATCCATCCCTCCCACAGATCTGTCTAGTGTTAGGAACCCTGATCATGTCTCTCATCCAATCTCCCCCAAGTCTGTCTAGAGTTAGGAACCCTGTTCCTGTCTCGCATCCATCCCTCCCCCAGGTCTGTCTAGAGTTAGGAACCCTGATCCTGTCTCTCCCTCACCCAGGTCTGTCTAGTGTTAGGAACTCTGATCCTGTCATCTTCCTCCCCCAGGTCTGTCTAGAGTTAGGAACCCTGATCATGTCTCTCATCCATCCCTCCCCCATGTCTGTCTAGTGTTAGGTACCCTGATCCTGTCTCTCCCTCCACCAGGTCTGTCTAGAGTTAGGAAACCTGATCCTGTCTCTCATCCATCCCTCCCCCAGGTCTGTCTAGTATTAAGTACCCTGATCCTGTCTCTCCCTCCCCCAGGTCTGTCTAGAGTTAGGAACCCTGATCCTGTCTCTCATCCATCCCTCCCCCAGGTCTGTCTAGTGTTAGGAACTCTGATCCTGTCTCTTCCTCCCCCAGGTCTGTCTAGAGTTAGGAACCCTGATCCTGTCTCTCCCTCCACCAGGTCTGTCTAGAGTTAGGAAACCTGATCCTGTCTCTCATCCATCCCTCCCCCAGGTATGTCTAGTATTAAGTACCCTGATCCTGTCTCTCCCTCCCCCAGGTCTGTCTAGAGTTAGGAACCCTGATCCTGTCTCTCCCTCCCCCAGGTCTGTCTAGAGTTAGGAACCCTGATCCTGTCTCTCATCCATCCCTCCCCCAGGTCTGTCTAGTGTTAGGAACTCTGATCCTGTCTCCTCCTCCCCCAGGTCTGTCTAGAGTTAGTAACCCTGATGCTGTCTCTCATCCATCCCTCCCCCAGGTCTGTCTAGTGTTAGGAACCCTGATCCTGTCTCTACCTCCCCCAGGTCTGTCTAGCGTTAGGAACCCTGATGATGTATCTCATCCATCCCTCCCCCAGGTCTGTCTAGAGTTAGGAACCCTGATGCTGTCTCTCATCCATCCCTCCCCCAGGTCTGTCTAGAGTTAGGAACCCTGATCATGTCTCTCATCCATCCCTCCCACAGATCTGTCTAGTGTTAGGAACCCTGATCATGTCTCTCATCCAATCTCCCCCAAGTCTGTCTAGAGTTAGGAACCCTGTTCCTGTCTCGCATCCATCCCTCCCCCAGGTCTGTCTAGAGTTAGGAACCCTGATCCTGTCTCTCCCTCACCCAGGTCTGTCTAGTGTTAGGAACTCTGATCCTGTCATCTTCCTCCCCCAGGTCTGTCTAGAGTTAGGAACCCTGATCATGTCTCTCATCCATCCCTCCCCCATGTCTGTCTAGTGTTAGGTACCCTGATCCTGTCTCTCCCTCCACCAGGTCTGTCTAGAGTTAGGAAACCTGATCCTGTCTCTCATCCATCCCTCCCCCAGGTCTGTCTAGTATTAAGTACCCTGATCCTGTCTCTCCCTCCCCCAGGTCTGTCTAGAGTTAGGAACCCTGATCCTGTCTCTCATCCATCCCTCCCCCAGGTCTGTCTAGTGTTAGGAACTCTGATCCTGTCTCTTCCTCCCCCAGGTCTGTCTAGAGTTAGGAACCCTGATGCTGTCTCTCGTCCACACCTCCCCCAGGTCTGTCTAGCATTAGGATCCCCGATCCTGTCTCGCCCTCCCCCAGGTCTGTCTAGCTTTAGGAACCCTGATGATGTCTCTCATCCATGCCTCCCCCAGGTCTGTCTAGAGTTAGGAACCCTGATCCTGTCTCTCATCCATCCCTCCCCCAGGTCTGTCTAGTGTTAGGGACCCTGATGATGTCTCTCATCCATCCCTCCACCAGGTCTGTCTAGTGTTAGGAACCCTGATCCTGTCTCTCATCCATCCCTCTGCCAGGTCTGTCTAGAGTTAGGAACCCTGATCCTGTCTCTCCCTCCCCCAGGTCTGTCTAGAGTTAGGAACCCTGACCCTGTCTCTCATCCATCCCTCCCCCAAGTCTGTCTAGTGTTAGGAACCCTGATCCTGTCTCTCATCCATCCCTCCCCCAGGTATGTCTAGTATTAAGTACCCTGATCCTGTCTCTCCCTCTCCCAGGTCTGTCTAGAGTTAGGAACCCTGATCCTGTCTCTCCCTCCCCCAGGTCTGTGTAGAGTTAGGAACCCTGATCCTGTCTCTCATCCATCCCTCCCCCAGGTCTGTCTAGTGTTAGGAACTCTGATCCTGTCTCCTCCTCCCCCAGGTCTGTCTAGAGTTATGAACCCTGATGCTGTCTCTCATCCATCCCTCCCCCAGGTCTGTCTAGTGTTAGGAACCCTGATCCTGTCTCTACCTCCCCCAGGTCTGTCTAGAGTTAGGAACCCTGATCCTGTCTCTCATCCATCCCTCCCCCAGGTCTGTCTAGTGTTAGGAACTCTGATCCTGTCTCCTCCTCCCCCAGGTCTGTCTAGAGTTAGGAACCCTGATGCTGTCTCTCATCCATCCCTCCCCCAGGTCTGTCTAGTGTTAGGAACCCTGATCCTGTCTCTACCTCCCCCAGGTCTGTCTAGCGTTAGGAACCCTGATGATGTATCTCATCCATCCCTCCCCCAGGTCTGTCTAGAGTTAGGAACCCTGATGCTGTCTCTCATCCATCCCTCCCCCAGGTCTGTCTAGAGTTAGGAACCCTGATCATGTCTCTCATCCATCCCTCCCACAGATCTGTCTAGTGTTAGGAACCCTGATCATGTCTCTCATCCAATCTCCCCCAAGTCTGTCTAGAGTTAGGAACCCTGTTCCTGTCTCGCATCCATCCCTCCCCCAGGTCTGTCTAGAGTTAGGAACCCTGATCCTGTCTCTCCCTCACCCAGGTCTGTCTAGTGTTAGGAACTCTGATCCTGTCATCTTCCTCCCCCAGGTCTGTCTAGAGTTAGGAACCCTGATCATGTCTCTCATCCATCCCTCCCCCATGTCTGTCTAGTGTTAGGTACCCTGATCCTGTCTCTCCCTCCACCAGGTCTGTCTAGAGTTAGGAAACCTGATCCTGTCTCTCATCCATCCCTCCCCCAGGTCTGTCTAGTATTAAGTACCCTGATCCTGTCTCTCCCTCCCCCAGGTCTGTCTAGAGTTAGGAACCCTGATCCTGTCTCTCATCCATCCCTCCCCCAGGTCTGTCTAGTGTTAGGAACTCTGATCCTGTCTCTTCCTCCCCCAGGTCTGTCTAGAGTTAGGAACCCTGATGCTGTCTCTCGTCCACACCTCCCCCAGGTCTGTCTAGCATTAGGATCCCCGATCCTGTCTCGCCCTCCCCCAGGTCTGTCTAGCTTTAGGAACCCTGATGATGTCTCTCATCCATGCCTCCCCCAGGTCTGTCTAGAGTTAGGAACCCTGATCCTGTCTCTCATCCATCCCTCCCCCAGGTCTGTCTAGTGTTAGGGACCCTGATGATGTCTCTCATCCATCCCTCCACCAGGTCTGTCTAGTGTTAGGAACCCTGATCCTGTCTCTCATCCATCCCTCTGCCAGGTCTGTCTAGAGTTAGGAACCCTGATCCTGTCTCTCCCTCCCCCAGGTCTGTCTAGAGTTAGGAACCCTGACCCTGTCTCTCATCCATCCCTCCCCCAAGTCTGTCTAGTGTTAGGAACCCTGATCCTGTCTCTCATCCATCCCTCCCCCAGGTATGTCTAGTATTAAGTACCCTGATCCTGTCTCTCCCTCTCCCAGGTCTGTCTAGAGTTAGGAACCCTGATCCTGTCTCTCCCTCCCCCAGGTCTGTGTAGAGTTAGGAACCCTGATCCTGTCTCTCATCCATCCCTCCCCCAGGTCTGTCTAGTGTTAGGAACTCTGATCCTGTCTCCTCCTCCCCCAGGTCTGTCTAGAGTTATGAACCCTGATGCTGTCTCTCATCCATCCCTCCCCCAGGTCTGTCTAGTGTTAGGAACCCTGATCCTGTCTCTACCTCCCCCAGGTCTGTCTAGCGTTAGGAACCCTGATGATGTATCTCATCCATCCCTCCCCCAGGTCTGTCTAGAGTTATGAACCCTGATGCTGTCTCTCATCCATCCCTCCCCCAGGTCTGTCTAGAGTTAGGAACCCTGATCATGTCTCTCATCCATCCCTCCCACAGATCTGTCTAGTGTTAGGAACCCTGATCATGTCTCTCATCCAATCTCCCCCAAGTCTGTCTAGAGTTAGGAACCCTGTTCCTGTCTCGCATCCATCCCTCCCCCAGGTCTGTCTAGAGTTAGGAACCCTGATCCTGTCTCTCCCTCACCCAGGTCTGTCTAGTGTTAGGAACTCATATCCTGACTCTTCCTCCCCCAGGTCTGTCTAGAGTTAGGAACCCTGATTCTGTCTCTCATCCGTCCCTCCCCCAAGTCTGTCTAGTGTTAGGAACCCTGATCATGTCTCTCATCCATCTCTCCCCCAGGTCTGTCCTGAGTTAGGAACCCTGTTCCTGTCTCTCATCCATATCTCCCCCAGGTCTGTCTAGAGTTAGGAACCCTGATCCTGTCTCTCCCTCCCCCAGGTCTGTCTAGAGTTAGGAACCCTGATCATTTCTCTCATCAATCCCTCCCCCAGGTCTGTCTAGTAATAGGATCCCTGATCATGTCTCTCATCCATCCCTCCCCCAGGTCTGTCTAGTGTTAGGAACCCTGATGATGTCTCTCATCCATAACTCCACCAGGTCTGTCTAGTGATAGGAACCCTGATCCTGTCTCTCATCCATCCCTCCCCAGGTCTGTCTAGTGTTAGGAACCCTGATGCTGTCTCTCATCCATCCCTCCCCCACGTCTGTCTAGAGTTAGGAACCCTGATCCTTTCTCTCCCTTCCCCGGGTCAGTCTAGAGTTAGGAACCCTGATCCCTTCTCTCGTCCATCCCTCCCCCAGGTCTGTCTAGTGTTAGGAACCCTGATGCTGTCTCTCATCCATCCCTCCCCCACGTCTGTCTAGAGTTAGGAACCCTGATCCTTTCTCTCCCTCCCCCAGGTCAGTCTAGAGTTAGGAACCCTGATCCCTTCTCTCATCCATCCCTCCCCCAGGTCTGTCTAGTGTTAGGTACCCTGATCCTGTCTCTCATCCATCCCTCCCCCAGGTATGTCTAGTGTTAGGTACCCTGATCCTGTCTCTCCCTCCCCCAGGTTTGTCTACTGTTAGGTACCCTGATCCTGTGTCTCATCCTTTCCTCCCCCAGGTCTGTCTAGAGTTATGAACCCTGATCCTGTCTCCCTCTCCCCCAGGTCTGTCTAGTGTTAGGAACCCTAATCCTGTCTCTCCATCCCCCAAGTCTGTCTAGTGTTAGGAACCCTGATCCTGTCTCTCCCTCCCCCAGGTCTGTCTAGCATTAGGAACCCTGATCCTGTCTCTCCCTCCCCCAGGTCTTGTTAGAGTTAGGATCCCAGATCCTGTCTCTCCCTCCCCCAGGTCTGTTTAGCATTAGGAACCCTGATCCTGTCTCTCATCCATCCATCCCCCAAGTCTGTCTAGTGTTAGGAACTTTGATCATGTCTCTCATCCACCCCTCCCCCATGTCTGTCTAGTGTTAGGTACCCTGATCCTGTCTCTCCCTCCACCAGGTCTGTCTAGAGTTAGGAAACCTGATCCTGTCTCTCATCCATCCCTCCCCCAGGTCTGTCTAGTATTAAGTACCCTGATCCTGTCTCTCCCTCCCCCAGGTCTGTCTAGAGTTAGGAACCCTGATCCTGTCTCTCATCCATCCCTCCCCCAGGTCTGTCTAGTGTTAGGAACTCTGATCCTGTCTCTTCCTCCCCCAGGTCTGTCTAGAGTTAGGACCCCTGATGCTGTCTCTCGTCCACACCTCCCCCAGGTCTGTCTAGCATTAGGATCCCCGATCCTGTCTCGCCCTCCCCCAGGTCTGTCTAGCCTTAGGAACCCTGATGATGTCTCTCATCCATCCCTCCCCCAGGTCTGTCTAGAGTTAGGAACCCTGATCCTGTCTCTCATCCATCCCTCCCCCAGGTCTGTCTAGAGTTAGGAACCCTGATTCTGTCTCTCATCCATCCCTCCCCCAAGTCTGTCTAGTGTTAGGAACCCTGATCCTGTCTCTCATCCATCCCTCCCACAGGTCTGTCTAGAGTTAGGAACTCTGATCCTGTCTCTTCCTCCCCCAGGTCTGTCTAGAGTTAGGAAGCCTGATCCTGTCTCTCATCCATCCCTCCCCCAGGTCTGTCTAGTGTTAGGAACCCTGATCCTGTCTCTCCCTCCACCAGGCCTGTCTAGAGTTAGGAACCCTGATCCTTTCTCGCCTTCCCCCAGGTCTGTCTAGAGTTACTAACCCTGATGCTGTCTCTCATCCATCCCTCCCCCAGGTCTGTCTAGCATTAGGATCCCCGATCCTGTCTCTCCCTCCCCCAGGTCTGTCTAGCCTTAGGAACCCTGATGATGTCTCTCATCCATCCCTCCCCCAGGTCTGTCTAGCCTTAGGAACCCTGATGATGTCTCTCATCCTTCCATCCCCCAGGTCTGTCTAGTGTTAGGGACCCTGATGATGTCTCTCATCCATCCCTCCACCAGGTCTGTCTAGCGTTAGGAACCCTGTTCCTGTCTCGCATCCATCCCTCCCCCAGGTCTGTCTAGAGTTAGGAACCCTGATCCTGTCTCTCCCTCACCCAGGTCTGTCTAGTGTTAGGAACTCATATCCTGTCTCTTCCTCCCCCAGGTCTGTCTAGAGTTAGGAACCCTGATTCTGTCTCTCATCCATCCCTCCCCCAAGTCTGTCTAGTGTTAGGAACCCTGATCATGTCTCTCATCCATCTCTCCCCCAGGTCTGTCCTGAGTTAGGAACCCTGTTCCTGTCTCTCATCCATATCTCCCCCAGGTCTGTCTAGAGTTAGGAACCCTGATCCTGTCTCTCCCTCCCCCAGGTCTGTCTAGAGTTAGGAACCCTGATCCTGTCTCTCATCCATCCCTCCCCCAAGTCTGTCTAGTGTTAGGAACCCTGATCCTGTCTCTCCCTCCCCCAGGTTTGTCTACTGTTAGGTACCCTGATCCTGTGTCTCATCCTTTCCTCCCCCAGGTCTGTCTAGAGTTATGAACCCTGATCCTGTCTCCCTCTCCCCCAGGTCTGTCTAGTGTTAGGAACCCTAATCCTGTCTCTCCATCCCCCAAGTCTGTCTAGTGTTAGGAACCCTGATCCTGTCTCTCCCTCCCCCAGGTCTGTCTAGCATTAGGAACCCTGATCCTGTCTCTCCCTCCCCCAGGTCTTGTTAGAGTTAGGATCCCAGATCCTGTCTCTCCCTCCCCCAGGTCTGTTTAGCATTAGGAACCCTGATCCTGTCTCTCATCCATCCATCCCCCAAGTCTGTCTAGTGTTAGGAACTTTGATCATGTCTCTCATCCACCCCTCCCCCATGTCTGTCTAGTGTTAGGTACCCTGATCCTGTCTCTCCCTCCACCAGGTCTGTCTAGAGTTAGGAAACCTGATCCTGTCTCTCATCCATCCCTCCCCCAGGTCTGTCTAGTATTAAGTACCCTGATCCTGTCTCTCCCTCCCCCAGGTCTGTCTAGAGTTAGGAACCCTGATCCTGTCTCTCATCCATCCCTCCCCCAGGTCTGTCTAGTGTTAGGAACTCTGATCCTGTCTCTTCCTCCCCCAGGTCTGTCTAGAGTTAGGACCCCTGATGCTGTCTCTCGTCCACACCTCCCCCAGGTCTGTCTAGCATTAGGATCCCCGATCCTGTCTCGCCCTCCCCCAGGTCTGTCTAGCCTTAGGAACCCTGATGATGTCTCTCATCCATCCCTCCCCCAGGTCTGTCTAGAGTTAGGAACCCTGATCCTGTCTCTCATCCATCCCTCCCCCAGGTCTGTCTAGAGTTAGGAACCCTGATTCTGTCTCTCATCCATCCCTCCCCCAAGTCTGTCTAGTGTTAGGAACCCTGATCCTGTCTCTCATCCATCCCTCCCACAGGTCTGTCTAGAGTTAGGAACTCTGATCCTGTCTCTTCCTCCCCCAGGTCTGTCTAGAGTTAGGAAGCCTGATCCTGTCTCTCATCCATCCCTCCCCCAGGTCTGTCTAGTGTTAGGAACCCTGATCCTGTCTCTCCCTCCACCAGGCCTGTCTAGAGTTAGGAACCCTGATCCTTTCTCGCCTTCCCCCAGGTCTGTCTAGAGTTACTAACCCTGATGCTGTCTCTCATCCATCCCTCCCCCAGGTCTGTCTAGCATTAGGATCCCCGATCCTGTCTCTCCCTCCCCCAGGTCTGTCTAGCCTTAGGAACCCTGATGATGTCTCTCATCCATCCCTCCCCCAGGTCTGTCTAGCCTTAGGAACCCTGATGATGTCTCTCATCCTTCCATCCCCCAGGTCTGTCTAGTGTTAGGGACCCTGATGATGTCTCTCATCCATCCCTCCACCAGGTCTGTCTAGCGTTAGGAACCCTGTTCCTGTCTCGCATCCATCCCTCCCCCAGGTCTGTCTAGAGTTAGGAACCCTGATCCTGTCTCTCCCTCACCCAGGTCTGTCTAGTGTTAGGAACTCATATCCTGTCTCTTCCTCCCCCAGGTCTGTCTAGAGTTAGGAACCCTGATTCTGTCTCTCATCCATCCCTCCCCCAAGTCTGTCTAGTGTTAGGAACCCTGATCATGTCTCTCATCCATCTCTCCCCCAGGTCTGTCCTGAGTTAGGAACCCTGTTCCTGTCTCTCATCCATATCTCCCCCAGGTCTGTCTAGAGTTAGGAACCCTGATCCTGTCTCTCCCTCCCCCAGGTCTGTCTAGAGTTAGGAACCCTGATCCTGTCTCTCATCCATCCCTCCCCCAAGTCTGTCTAGTGTTAGGAACCCTGATCATTTCTCTCATCAATCCCTCCCCCAGGTCTGTCTAGTAATAGGATCCCTGATCATGTCTCTCATCCATCCCTCCCCCAGGTCTGTCTAGTGTTAGGAACCCTGATGATGTCTCTCATCCATAACTCCACCAGGTCTGTCTAGTGATAGGAACCCTGATCCTGTCTCTCATCCATCCCTCCCCAGGTCTGTCTAGTGTTAGGAACCCTGATGCTGTCTCTCATCCATCCCTCCCCCACGTCTGTCTAGAGTTAGGAACCCTGATCCTTTCTCTCCCTTCCCCGGGTCAGTCTAGAGTTAGGAACCCTGATCCCTTCTCTCGTCCATCCCTCCCCCAGGTCTGTCTAGTGTTAGGAACCCTGATGCTGTCTCTCATCCATCCCTCCCCCACGTCTGTCTAGAGTTAGGAACCCTGATCCTTTCTCTCCCTCCCCCAGGTCAGTCTAGAGTTAGGAACCCTGATCCCTTCTCTCATCCATCCCTCCCCCAGGTCTTTCTAGTGTTAGGTACCCTGATCCTGTCTCTCATCAATCCCTCCCCCAGGTATGTCTAGTGTTAGGTACCCTGATCCTGTCTCTCCCTCCCCCAGGTCTGTCTACTGTTAGGTACCCTGATCCTGTGTCTCATCCTTTCCTCCCCCAGGTCTGTCTAGAGTTATGAATCCTGATCCTGTCTCCCTCTCCCCCAGGTCTGTCTAGTGTTAGGAACCCATATCCTGTCTCTCCATCCCCCAAGTCTGTCTAGTGTTAGGAACCCTGATCCTGTCTCTCCCTCCCCCAGGTCTGTCTAGCATTAGGAACCCTGATCCTGTCTCTCCCTCCCCCAGGTCTTGTTAGAGTTAGGATCCCAGATCATGTCTCTCCCTCCCCCAGGTCTGTTTAGCATTAGGAACCCTGATCCTGTCTCTCATCCATCCATTCCCCAAGTCTGTCTAGTGTTAGGAACTTTGATCATGTCTCTCATCCACCCCTCCCCCATGTCTGTCTAGTGTTAGGTACCCTGATCCTGTCTCTCCCTCCACCAGGTCTGTCTAGAGTTAGGAAACCTGATCCTGTCTCTCATCCATCCCTCCCCCAGGTCTGTCTAGTATTAAGTACCCTGATCCTGTCTCTCCCTCCCCCAGGTCTGTCTAGAGTTAGGAACCCTGATCCTGTCTCTCATCCATCCCTCCCCCAGGTCTGTCTAGTGTTAGGAACTCTGATCCTGTCTCTTCCTCCCCCAGGTCTGTCTAGAGTTAGGACCCCTGATGCTGTCTCTCGTCCACACCTCCCCCAGGTCTGTCTAGAGTTAGGAACCCTGATCCTGTCTCTCATCCATCCCTCCCCCAGGTCTGTCTAGTGTTAGGGACCTTGATGATGTCTCTCATCCATCCCTCCACCAGGTCTGTCTAGTGTTAGGAACCCTGATCCTGTCTCTCATCCATCCCTCTGCCAGGTCTGTCTAGAGTTAGGAACCCTGATCCTGTCTCTCCCTCCCCCAGGTCTGTCTAGAGTTAGGAACCCTGATCCTGTCTCTCATCCATCCCTCCCCCAAGTCTGTCTAGTGTTAGGAACCCTGATCATTTCTCTCATCCATCCCTCCCCCAGGTCTGTCTAGTAATAGGATCCCTGATCATGTCTCTCATCCATCCCTCCCCCAAGTCTGTCTAGTGTTAGGAACCCTGATGATGTCTCTCATCCATCCCTCCACCAGGTCTGTCTAGTGGTAGGAACCCTGATCCTGTCTCTCATCCAACCCTCCCCCAGGTCTGTCTAGTGTTAGGAACCCTGATGCGGTCTCTCATCCATCCCTCCCCCAGGTCTGTCTAGAGTTAGGAACCCTGATCATGTCTCTCATCCATCCCTCCCCCACGTCTGTCTAGAGTTAGGAACCCTTATCCTTTCTCTCCCTCCCCCAGGTCAGTCTAGAGTTAGGAACCCTGATCGCTTCTCTCATCTCATCTCCCCCAGGTCTGTCTAGTGTTAGGAACCCTGATGCTGTCTCTCATCCATCCCTCCACCAGGTCTGTCTAGTGTTAGGAACCCTGATCCTGTCTCTCATCCATCCCTCTGCCAGGTCTCTCTAGAGTTAGGAACCCTGATCCTGTCTCTCCCTCCCCCAGGTCTGTCTAGAGTTAGGAACCCTGATCCTGTCTCTCATCCATCCCTCCCCCAAGTCTGTCTAGTGTTAGGAACCCTGATCATTTCTCTCATCCATCCCTCCCCCAGGTCTGTCTAGTAATAGGATCCCTGATCATGTCTCTCATCCATCCCTCCCCCAAGTCTGTCTAGTGTTAGGAACCCTGATGATGTCTCTCATCCATCCCTCCACCAGGTCTGTCTAGTGGTAGGAACCCTGATCCTGTCTCTCATCCATCCCTCCCCCAGGTCTGTCTAGTGTTAGGAACCCTGATGCGGTCTCTCATCCATCCCTCCCCCAGGTCTGTCTAGAGTTAGGAACCCTGATCATGTCTCTCATCCATCCCTCCCCCACGTCTGTCTAGAGTTAGGAACCCTTATCCTTTCTCTCCCTCCCCCAGGTCAGTCTAGAGTTAGGAACCCTGATCCCTTCTCTCATCCATCCCTCCCCCAGGTCTGTCTAGTGTTAGGAACCCTGATGCTGTCTCTCATCCATCCCTCCCCCACGTCTGTCTAGAGTTAGGAACCCTGATCCTTTCTCTCCCTCCCCCAGGTCAGTCTAGAGTTAGGAACCCTGATCCCTTCTCTCAACCATCCCTCCCCCAGGTCTGTCTAGTGTTAGGTACCATGATCCTGTCTCTCATCCATCCCTCCCCCAGGTCTGTCTAGTGTTAGGTACCCTGATCCTGTCTCTCATCCATCCCTCCCCCAGGTATGTCTAGTGTTAGGTACCCTGATCCTGTCTCTCCCTCCCCCAGGTCTGTCTACTGTTAGGTACCCTGATCCTGTGTCTCATCCATCCCTCCCCCAGGTCTGTCTAGAGTTATGAACCCTGATCCTGTCTCTCCCTCCCCCAGGTCTGTCTAGTGTTAGGAACCCTAATCCTGTCTCTCCATCCCCCAAGTCTGTCTAGTGTTAGGAACCCTGATCCTGTCTCTCATCCATCCCTCCCCCAGGTCTGTCTAGTGTTAGGTACCCTGATCCTGTCTCTCATCCATCCCTCTCCCAGGTATGTCTAGTGTTAGGTACCCTGATCCTGTCTCTCCCTCCCCCAGGTCTGTCTACTGTTAGGTACCCTGATCCTGTGTCTCATCCATCCCTCCCCCAGGTCTGTCTAGCATTAAGAACCCTGATCCTGTCTCTCCCTCCCCCAGGTCTGTCTAGAGTTAGGAACCCTGATCCTGTCTCTCATCCATCCCTCCCACAGGTCTGTCTAGAGTTAGGAACTCTGATCCTGTCTCTTCCTCCCCCAGGTCTGTCTAGAGTTAGGAACCCTGATTCTGTCTCTCATCCATCCCTCCCCCAAGTCTGTCTAGTGTTAGGAACCCTGATCCTGTCTCTCATCCATCCCTCCCACAGGTCTGTCTAGAGTTAGGAACTCTGATCCTGTCTCTTCCTCCCCCAGGTCTGTCTAGAGTTAGGAAGCCTGATCCTGTCTCTCATCCATCCCTCCCCCAGGTCTGTCTAGTGTTAGGAACCCTGATCCTGTCTCTCCCTCCACCAGGCCTGTCTAGAGTTAGGAACCCTGATCCTTTCTCGCCTTCCCCCAGGTCTGTCTAGAGTTACTAACCCTGATGCTGTCTCTCATCCATCCCTCCCCCAGGTCTGTCTAGCATTAGGATCCCCGATCCTGTCTCTCCCTCCCCCAGGTCTGTCTAGCCTTAGGAACCCTGATGATGTCTCTCATCCATCCCTCCCCCAGGTCTGTCTAGCCTTAGGAACCCTGATGATGTCTCTCATCCATCCATCCCCCAGGTCTGTCTAGAGTTAGGAACCCTGATCCTGTCTCTCATCCACCCCCCCCCCCCCCCCCCCCAGGTCTGTCTAGTGTTAGGGAACCTGATGATGTCTCTCATCCATCCCTCCACCAGGTCTTTCTAGTGTTAGGAACCCTGATCCTGTCTCTCATCCATCCCTCTGCCAGGTCTGTCTAGAGTTAGGAACCCTGATCCTGTCTCTCCCTCCACCAGGTCTGTCTAGAGTTAGGAACCCTGATCCTGTCTCTCATCCATCCCTCCCCCAAGTCTGTCTAGTGTTAGGAACCCTGATCATTTCTCTCATCCATCCCTCCCCCAGGTCTGTCTAGTAATAGGATCCCTGATCATGTCTCTCATCCATCCCTCCCCCAGGTCTGTCTAGTGTTAGGAACCCTGATATTGTCTGTCATCCATCCCTCCACCAGGTCTGTCTAGTGATAGGAACCCTGATCCTGTCTCTCATCCATCCCTCCCCCAGGTCTGTCTAGTGTTAGGAACCCTGATGCTGTCTCGCCCTCCCCCAGGTCAATGTAGAGTTAGGAACCCTGATCCATTCTCTCATCCATCCCTCCCCCAGGTCTGTCTAGTGTTAGGAACCCTGATGCTGTCTCTCATCCATCCCTCCCCCACGTCTGTCTAGAGTTAGGAACCCTGATCCTTTCTCTCCCTCCCCCAGGTCAGTCTAGAGTTAGGAACCCTGATCCCTTCTCTCATCCATCCCTCCCCCAGGGCTGTCTAGTGTTAGGTACCCTGATCCTGTCTCTCATCCATCCCTCCCCCAGGTCTGTCTAGTGTTAGGTACCCTGATCCTGTCTCTCATCCATATCTCCCCCAGGTATGTCTAGTGTTAGGTACCCTGATCCTGTCTCTCCCTCCCCCAGGTCTGTGTACTGTTAGGTACCCTGATCCTGTGTCTCATCCATCCCTCCCCCAAGTCTGTCTAGAGTTATGAACCCTGATCCTGTCTCTCCCTCCCCCAGGTCTGTCTAGTGTTAGGAACCCTAATCCTGTCTCTCCATCCCCCTAGTCTGTCTAGTGTTAGGAACCCTGATCCTGTCTCTCCCTCCCCCAGGTCTGTCTAGCATTAGGAACCCTGATCCTGTCTCTCCCTCCCCCAGGTCTGTCTAGAGTTTTGGAACCCATATCCTGTCTCTCCCTCCCCCAGGTCTGTCTAGAGTTAGGAACCCTGATCCTGTCTCTCATCCATCCATCCCCCAAGTATGTCTAGTGTTAGGAACTTTGATCATGTCTCTCATCCATCCCTCCCCCAAGTCTGTCTAGTGTTAGGAACTTTGATGATGTCTCTCATCCATACCTCCCCCAGGTTTGTCTAGAGTTAGGAACCCTGATCCTGTCTCTCATCCATCCCTCCCACAGGTCTGTCTAGAGTTAGGAACTGATCCTGTCTCTTCCTCCCCCAGGTCTGTCTAGAGTTAGGAATCCTGATCCTGTCTCTCCCTCCCTCAGGTCTCTCTAGAGTTAGGAACCCTGATCCTGTCTCTCATCCATCCCTCCCCCAAGTCTGTCTAGTGTTAGGAACCCTGATGCTGTCTCTCATCCATCCCTCCACCAGGTCTGTCTAGAGTTAGGAAGCTTGATCCTGTCTCTCATCCATCCCTCCCCCAGGTATGTCTAGTGTTAGGAACTCTGATCCTGTCTCTTCCTCCCCCAGGTCTGTCTAGAGTTAGGAACCCTGATGCTGTCTCTCGTCCATCCCTCCCCCAGGTCTGTCTAGCATTAGGATCCCCGATCCTGTCTCACCCTCCCCCAGGTCTGTCTAGCCTTAGGAACCCTGATGATGACTCTCATCCATCCCTCCCCCAGGTCTGTCTAGAGTTTGGAACCCTGATCCTGTCTCTCATCCATCCCTCCCCCAAGTCTGTCTAGTGTTAGGAACCCTGATCATTTCTCTCATCCATCCCTCCCCCAGGTCTGTCTAGTAATAGGATCCCTGATCATGTCTCTCATCCATCCCTCCCCCAGGTCTGTCTAGTGTTAGGAACCCTGATGATGTCTCTCATCCATCCCTCCACCAGGTCTGTCTAGCGTTAGGATCCCTAATCCTGTCTCTCATCCATCCCTCCCCCAAGTCTGTCTAGTGTTAGGAACCCTGATAATTTCTCTCATCCATCCCTCCCCCAGGTCTGTCTAGTAATAGGATCCCTGATCATGTCTCTCATCCATACCTCCCCCAGGTCTGTCTAGTGTTAGGAACCCTGATGATGTCTGTCATCCATCCCTCCCCCAGGTCTGTCTAGTGTTAGGAACCCTGATGCTGTCTCGCCCTCCCCCAGGTCAGTGTAGAGTTAGGAACCCTGATCCATTCTCTCATCCATCCCTCCCCCAGGTCTGTCTAGTGTTAGGAACCCTGATGCTGTCTCTCATCCATCCCTCCCCCACGTCTGTCTAGAGTTAGGAACCCTGATCCTTTCTCTCCCTCCCCCAGGTCAGTCTAGAGTTAGGAACCCTGATCCCTTCTCTCATCCATCCCTCCCCCAGGTCTGTCTAGAGTTAGGAACTCTGATCCTGTCTCTTCCTCCCCCAGGTCTGTCTAGAGTTAGGAACCCTGATTCTGTCTCTCATCCATCCCTCCCCCAAGTCTGTCTAGTGTTAGGAACCCTGATCCTGTCTCTCATCCATCCCTCCCACAGGTCTGTCTAGAGTTAGGAACTCTGATCCTGTCTCTTCCTCTCCCAGGTCTGTCTAGAGTTAGGAAGCCTGATCCTGTCTCTCATCCATCCCTCCCCCAGGTCTGTCTAGTGTTAGGAACCCTGATCCTGTCTCTCCCTCCACCAGGCCTGTCTAGAGTTAGGAACCCTGATCCTTTCTCGCCTTCCCCCAGGTCTGTCTAGAGTTACTAACCCTGATGCTGTCTCTCATCCATCCCTCCCCCAGGTCTGTCTAGCCTTAGGAACCCTGATGATGTCTCTCATCCATCCCTCCCCCAGGTCTGTCTAGCCTTAGGAACCCTGATGATGTCTCTCATCCATCCATCCCCCAGGTCTGTCTAGAGTTAGGAACCCTGATCCTGTCTCTCATCCACCCCCCCCCCCCCCCCCCCCCCCCCAGGTCTGTCTAGTGTTAGGGAACCTGATGATGTCTCTCATCCATCCCTCCACCAGGTCTGTCTAGTGTTAGGAACCCTGATCCTGTCTCTCATCCATCCCTCTGCCAGGTCTGTCTAGAGTTAGGAACCCTGATCCTGTCTCTCCCTCCACCAGGTCTGTCTAGAGTTAGGAACCCTGATCCTTTCTCTCATCCATCCCTCCCCCAAGTCTGTCTAGTGTTAGGAACCCTGATCATTTCTCTCATCCATCCCTCCCCCAGGTCTGTCTAGTAATAGGATCCCTGATCATGTCTCTCATCCATCCCTCCCCCAGGTCTGTCTAGTGTTAGGAACCCTGATGATGTCTGTCATCCATCCCTCCACCAGGTCTGTCTAGTGATAGGAACCCTGATCCTGTCTCTCATCCATCCCTCCCCCAGGTCTGTCTAGTGTTAGGAACCCTGATGCTGTCTCGCCCTCCCCCAGGTCAGTGTAGAGTTAGGAACCCTGATCCATTCTCTCATCCATCCCTCCCCCAGGTCTGTCTAGTGTTAGGAACCCTGATGCTGTCTCTCATCCATCCCTCCCCCACGTCTGTCTAGAGTTAGGAACCCTGATCCTTTCTCTCCCTCCCCCAGGTCAGTCTAGAGTTAGGAACCCTGATCCCTTCTCTCATCCATCCCTCCCCCAGGTCTGTCTAGTGTTAGGTACCCTGATCCTGTCTCTCATCCATCCCTCCCCCAGGTCTGTCTAGTGTTAGGTACCCTGATCCTGTCTCTCCCTCCCCCAGGTCTGTGTACTGTTAGGTACCCTGATCCTGTGTCTCATCCATCCCTCCCCCAAGTCTGTCTAGAGTTATGAACCCTGATCCTGTCTCTCCCTCCCCCAGGTCTGTCTAGTGTTAGGAACCCTAATCCTGTCTCTCCATCCCCCTAGTCTGTCTAGTTTTAGGAACCCTGATCCTGTCTCTCCCTCCCCCAGGTCTGTCTAGCATTAGGAACCCTGATCCTGTCTCTCCCTCCCCCAGGTCTGTCTAGAGTTTTGGAACCCATATCCTGTCTCTCCCTCCCCCAGGTCTGTCTAGAGTTAGGAACCCTGATCCTGTCTCTCATCCATCCATCCCCCAAGTCTGTCTAGTGTTAGGAACTTTGATCATGTCTCTCATCCATCCCTCCCCCAAGTCTGTCTAGTGTTAGGAACTTTGATGATGTCTCTCATCCATACCTCCCCCAGGTTTGTCTAGAGTTAGGAACCCTGATCCTGTCTCTCATCCATCCCTCCCACAGGTCTGTCTAGAGTTAGGAACTCTGATCCTGTCTCTTCCTCCCCCAGGTCTGTCTAGAGTTAGGAACCCTGATTCTGTCTCTCATCCTTCCCTCCCCCAAGTCTGTCTAGTGTTAGGAACCCTGATCATGTCTCTCATCCATCCCTCCCCCAGGTCTGTCTAGAGTTAGGAACCATGTTCCTGTCTCTCATCCATATCTCCCCCAGGTCTGTCTAGAGTTAGGAAGCCTGATCCTGTCTCTCATCGATCTCTCCCCCAGGTCTGTCTAGTGTTAGGAACCCTGATCCTGTCTCTCCCTCCCCCAGGTCTGTCTAGAGTTAGGAATCCTGATCCTGTCTCTCCCTCCCTCAGGTCTCTCTAGAGTTAGGAACCCTGATCCTGTCTCTCATCCATCCCTCCCCCCAGGTCTGTCTAGCATTAGGATCCCCGATCCTGTCTCGCCCTCCCCCAGGTCTGTCTAGCCTTAGGAACCCTGATGATGTCTCTCATCCATCCCTCCCCCAGGTCTGTCTAGAGTTAGGAACCCTGATCCTGTCTCTCATCCATCCCTCCCCCAGGTCTGTCTAGTGTTAGGGACCCTGATGATGTCTCTCATCCATCCCTCCACCAGGTCTGTCTAGTGTTAGGAACCCTGATCCTGTCTCTCATCCATTCCTCTGCCAGGTCTGTCTAGAGTTAGGAACCCTGATCCTGTCTCTCCCTCCCCCATGTCTGTCTAGAGTTTGGAACCCTGATCCTGTCTCTCATCCATCCCTCCCCCAAGTCTGTCTAGTGTTAGGAACCCTGATCATTTCTCTCATCCATCCCTACCCCAGGTCTGTCTAGAGTTAGGAACCCTGATCCTGTCTCTCATCCATCCCTCCCCCAAGTCTGTCTAGTGTTAGGAACCCTGATGCTGTCTCTCATCCATCCCTCCCCCAGGTCTGTCTAGAGTTAGGAACCCTGATCATGTCTCTCATCCATCCCTCCCCCACGTCTGTCTAGATTTAGGAACCCATATCCTTTCTCTCCCTCCCCCAGGTCAGTCTAGAGTTAGGAACCCTGATCCCTTCTCTCATCAATCCCTCCCCCAGGTCTGTCTAGTGTTAGGAACCCTGATGCTGTCTCTCATCCATCCCTCCCCCACGTCTGTCTAGAGTTAGGAACCCTGATCCTTTCTCTCCCTCCCCCAGGTCAGTCTAGAGTTAGGAATCCTGATCCCTTCTCTCATCCATCCCTCCCCCAGGTCTGTCTAGTGTTAGGTACCCTGATCCTCTCTCTCATCCATCCCTCCCCCAGGTCTGTCTAGTGTTAGGTACCCTGATCCTGTCTCTCATCCATCCCTCCCCCAGGTCTGTCTAGAGTTATGAACCCTGATCCTGTCTCTCCCTCCCCCAGGTCTGTTTAGCATTAGGAACCCTGATCCTGTCTCTCATCCATCCATCCCCCAAGAGTGTCTAGTGTTAGGAACTTTGATCATGTCTCTCATCCATCCCTCCCCCATGTCTGTCTAGTGTTAGGAACCCTGATGATGTCTCTCATCCATCCCTCCACCAGGTCTGTCTAGAGTTAGGAACCCTGATCCTGTCTCTCATCCATCCCTCCCCCAGGTCTTTCTAGAGTTAGGAACCCTGATCCTGTCTCTCCCTCCCCCAGGTCTGTCTAGAGTTAGGAATCCTGATCCTGTCTCTCATCCATCCCTCCCACAGGTCTGTCTAGATTTAGGAACTCTGATCCTGTCTCTTCCTCCCCCAGGTCTGTCTAGAGTTAGGAACCCTGATTATGTCTCTCATCCATCCCTCCCCCAAGTCTGTCTAGTGTTAGGAACCCTGATCATGTCTGTCATCCATCCCTCCCCCAGGTCTGTCTAGAGTTAGGAACCCTGTTCCTGTCTCTCATCCATATCTCCCCCAGGTCTGTCTAGAGTTAGGAAGCCTGATCCTGTCTCTCATCCATCCCTCCCCCAGGTCTGTCTAGTGTTAGGAACCCTGATCCTGTCTCTCCCTCCCCCAGGCCTGTCTAGAGTTAGGAACCCTGATCCTTTCTCGCCTTCCCCCAGGTCTGTCTAGAGTTAGTAACCCTGATGCTGTCTCTCATCCATCCCTCCCCCAGGTCTGTCTAGCATTAGGATCCCCGATCCTGTCTCTCCCTCCCCCAGGTCTGTCTAGCCTTAGGAACCCTGATGATGTCTCTCATCCATCCCTCCCCCAGGTCTGTCTAGTGTTAGGAACCCTGATCCTGTCTCTCATCCACCCCCCCCCCCCCAGGTCTGTCTAGTGTTAGGGACCCTGATGATGTCTCTCATCCATCCCTCCACCAGGTCTGTCTAGTGTTAGGTACCCTGATCCTGTCTCTCATCCTTCCCTCCCCCAGGTCTGTCTAGAGTTATGAACCCTGATCCTGTCTCTCCCTCCCCCAGGTCTGTCTAGTGTTAGGAACCCTAATCCTGTCTCTCCATCCCCCAGGTCTGTCTAGAGTTAGGAAGCCTGATCCTGTCTCCCATCCATCCCTCCCCCAGGTCTGTCTAGTGTTAGGAACCCTGATCCTGTCTCTCCCTCCCCCAGGCCTGTCTAGAGTTAGGAACCGTGATCCTTTCTCGCCTTCCCCCAGGTCTGTCTAGAGTTAGTAACCCTGATGCTGTCTCTCATCCATCCCTCCCCCAGGTCTGTCTATCATTAGGATCCCCGATCCTGTCTCTCCCTCCCCCAGGTCTGTCTAGCCTTAGGAACCCTGATGATGTCTCTCATCCATCCCTCCCCCAGGTCTGTCTAGCCTTAGGAACCCTGATGATGTCTCTCATCCATCCCTCCCCCAGGTCTGTCTAGAGTTAGGAACCCTGATCCTGTCTCTCATCCATCCCCCCCCCCCCCCCCCCCCCCCAGGTCTGTCTAGTGTTAGGGACCCTGATGATGTCTCTCATCCATCCCTCCACCAGGTCTGTCTAGTGTTAGGAACCCTGATCATTTCTCTCATCCATCCCTCCCCCAAGTCTGTCTAGTAATAGGATCCCTGATCATGTCTCTCATCCATCCCTCCCCCAGGTCTGTCTAGTGTTAGGAACCCTGATGATGTCTCTCATCCATCCCTCCACCAGGTCTGTCTAGTGATAGGAACCCTGATCCTGTCTCTCATCCATCCCTCCCCCAGGTCTGTCTAGAGTTAGGAACCCTGATCCTGTCTCTCATCCATCCCTCCCCCAAGTCTGTCTAGTGTTAGGAACCCTGATGCTGTCTCTCCCTCCCCCAGGTCAGTCTAGAGTTAGGAACCCTGATCCCTTCTCTCATCCATCCCTCCCCCAGGTCTGTCTAGTGTTAGGAACCCTGATGCTGTCTCTCATCCATCCCTCCCCATGTCTGTCTAGAGTTAGGAACCCTGATCTTTTCTCTCCCTCCCCCAGGTCAGTCTAGAGTTAGGAACCCTGATCCCTTCTCTCATCCATCCCTCCCCCAGGTCTGTCTAGTGTTAGGTACCCTGATCCTGTCTCTCATCCATCCCTCCCCCAGGTCTGTCTAGTGTTAGGTACCCTGATCCTGTCTCTCATCCATATCTCCCCCAGGTATGTCTAGTGTTAGGTACCCTGATCCTGTCTCTCCCTCCCCCAGGTCTGTGTACTGTTAGGTACCCTTATCCTGTGTATCATCCTTCCCTCCCCCAGGTCTGTCTAGAGTTATGAACCCTGATCCTGTCTCTCCCTCCCCCAGGTCTGTCTAGTGTTAGGAACCCTGATCCTGTCTCTCCCTCCCACAGGTCTGTCTAGCATTAGGAACCCTGATCCTGTCTCTCCCTCCCCCAGGTCTGTCTAGAGTTAGGAACCCAGATCCTGTCTCTCCCTCCCCCAGGTCTGTTTAGCATTAGGAACCCTGATCCTGTCTCTCATCCATCCATCCCCCAAGTCTGTCTAGTGTTAGGAACTTTGATCATGTCTCTCATCCATCCCTCCCCCAGGTCTGTCTAGTGTTAGGAACCCTGATGATGTCTCTCATCCATCCCTCCCCCAGGTCTGTCTAGAGTTTGGAACTCTGATCCTGTCTCTACCTCCCCCAGGTCTGTCTAGAGTTAGGAACCCTGATTCTGTGTCTCATCCATCCCTCCCCCAAGTCTGTCTAGTGTTAGGAACCCTGATCATGTCTCTCATCCATCCCTCCCCCAGGTCTGTCTAGAGTTAGGAACCCTGTTCCTGTCTCTCATCCATATCTCCCCCAGGGCTGTCTAGAGTTAGGAAGCCTGATCCTGTCTCTCATCCATCCCTCCCCTAGGTCTGTCTAGTGTTAGGAACCCTGATCCTGTCTCTCCCTCCCCCAGGTCTGTCTAGAGTTAGGAACCCTGATCCTGTCTCTCCCTCCCCCAGGTCTCTCTAGAGTTAGGAACCCTGATCCTGTCTCTCATCCATCCCTCCCCCAAGTCTGTCTAGTGTTAGGAACCCTGATGCTGTCTCTCATCCATCCCTCCACCAGGTCTGTCTAGAGTTAGGAAGCTTGATCCTGTCTCTCATCCATCCCTCCCCCAGGTCTGTCTAGTGTTAGGAACCCTGATCCTGTCTCTCCCTCCACCAGGTCTGTCTAGTGTTAGGAACCCTGATGATGTATCTCATCCATCCCTCCCCCAGATCTGTCTAGTTTTAGGAACCCTGATCATGTCTCTCATCCATCCCTCCCCCAGGTCTGTCTAGATTTAGGAATCCTGTTCCTGTCTCTCATCCATCCCTCCCCCAGGTCTGTCTAGTGTTAGGTACCCTGATTCTGTCTCTCATCCATCCCTCCCCTAGGTCTGTCTAGAGTTAGGAACCCTGATCCTCTTTCATCCATCCCTCCCCCAGGTCTGTCTAGTGTTAGGAATCCTGTTCCTGTCTCTCATCCATCCCTCCCCCAGGTCTGTCTAGTGTTAGGTACCCTGATTCTGTCTCTCATCCATCCCTCCCCCAGGTCTGTCTATTGTTAGGAACCCTGATGATGTCTCTCATCCATCCCTCCACCAGGTCTGTCTAGAGTTAGGAACCCTGATCCTGTCTCTCATCCATCCCTCCCCCAGGTCTGTCTAGAGTTAGGAACCCTAATCCTGTCTCTCCCTCCCCCACGTCTGTCTAGAGTTAGGAACCCTGATCCTTTCTCTCCCTCCCCCAGGTCAGTCTAGAGTTAGGAACCCTGATCCCTTCTCTCATCCATCCCTCCCCCAGGTCTGTCTAGTGTTAGGTACCCTGATCCTGTCTCTCATCCATCCCTCCCCCAGGTCTGTCTAGTGTTAGGTACCCTGATCCTGTCTCTCATCCATATCTCCCCCAGGTATGTCTAGTGTTAGGTACCCTGATCCTGTCTCTCCCTCCCCCAGGTCTGTGTACTGTTAGGTACCCTGATCCTGTGTCTCATTCTTCCCTCCCCCAGGTCTGTCTAGAGTTATGAACCCTGATCCTGTCTCTCCCTCCCCCAGGTCTGTCTAGTGTTAGGAACCCTAATCCTGTCTCTCCATCCCCCAGGTCTGTCTAGTGTTAGGAATCCAGTTCCTGTCTCTCATCCATCCCTCCCCCGGTCTGTCTAGTGTTAGGTACCCTGATTCTGTCTCTCATCCATCCCTCCCCCAGGTCTGTCTATTGTTAGGAACCCCTGATGATGTCTCTCATCCATCCCTCCACCAGGTCTGTCTAGAGTTAGGAACCCTGATCCTGTCTCTCATCCATCCCTCCCCCAGGTCTGTCTAGAGTTAGGAACCCTAATCCTGTCTCTCCCTCCCCCACGTCTGTCTAGAGTTAGGAACCCTGATCCTTTCTCTCCCTCCCCCAGGTCAGTCTAGAGTTAGGAACCCTGATCCCTTCTCTCATCCATCCCTCCCCCAGGTCTGTCTAGTGTTAGGTACCCTGATCCTGTCTCTCATCCATCCCTCCCCCAGGTCTGTCTAGTGTTAGGTACCCTGATCCTGTCTCTCATCCATTTCTCCCCCAGGTATGTCTAGTGTTAGGTACCCTGATCCTGTCTCTCCCTCCCCCAGGTCTGTGTACTGTTAGGTACCCTGATCCTGTGTCTCATCCTTCCCTCCCCCAGGTCTGTCTAGAGTTATGAACCCTGATCCTGTCTCTCCCTCCCCCAGGTCTGTCTAGTGTTAGGAACCCTAATCCTGTCTCTCCATCCCCCAGGTCTGTCTAGAGTTAGGAAGCCTGATCCTGTCTCTCATCCATCCTTCCCCCAGGTCTGTCTAGGGTTAGGAACCCTGATCCTGTCTCTCCCTCCCCCAGGCCTGTCTAGAGTTAGGAACCCTGATCCTTTCTCGCCTTTCCCCAGGTCTGTCTAGAGTTAGTAACCCTGATGCTGTCTCTCATCCAACTCTCCCCCAGGTCTGTCTAGCATTAGGATCCCCGATCCTGTCTCTCCCTCCCCCAGGTCTGTCTCGCCTTAGGAACCCTGATGATGTCTCTCATCCATCCCTCCCCCAGGTCTGTCTAGCCTTAGGAACCCTGATGATGTCTCTCATCCATCCCTCCACCAGGTCTGTCTAGTGTTAGGAACCCTGATCCTGTCTCTCATCCATCCCTCTGCCAGGTCTGTCTAGAGTTAGGAACCCTGATCCTGTCTCTCCCTCCCCCAGGTCTGTCTAGAGTTAGGAACCCTGATCCTGTCTCTCATCCA
Organism: Coregonus ussuriensis; assembly: GCA_031479575.1. Lineage (NCBI taxonomy): Eukaryota > Metazoa > Chordata > Actinopteri > Salmoniformes > Salmonidae > Coregonus > Coregonus ussuriensis. The sequence goes on along the minus strand of CM062489.1, from coordinate 46,673,862 downwards.
TCCCTCCCCCAAGTCTGTCTAGTGTTAGGAACCCTGATCATTTCTCTCATCCATCCCTCCCCCAGGTCTGTCTAGTAATAGGATCCCTGATCATGTCTCTCATCCATCCCTCCCCCAGGTCTGTCTAGTGTTAGGAACCCTGATGATGTCTCTCATCCATCCCTCCACCAGGTCTGTCTAGTGATAGGAACCCTGATCCTGTCTCTCATCCCTCCCTCCCCCAGGTGTGTCTTGAGTTAGGAACCCTGATCATGTCTCTCATCCATCCCTCCCCCAAGTCTGTCTAGTGTTAGGAACCCTGATGCTGTCTCTCCCTCCCCCAGGTCAGTCTAGAGTTAGGAACCCTGATCCCTTCTCTCATCCATCCCTCCCCCAGGTCTGTCTAGTGTTATGAACCCTGATGCTGTCTCTCATCCATCCCTCCCCCACGTCTGTCTAGAGTTAGGAACCCTGATCCTTTCTCTCCCTCCCCCAGGTCAGTCTAGAGTTAGGAACCCTGATCCCTTCTCTCATCCATCCCTCCCCCAGGTCTGTCTAGTGTTAGGTACCCTGATCCTGTCTCTCATCCATCCCTCCCCCAGGTCTGTCTAGTGTTAGGTACCCTGATCCTGTCTCTCATCCATATCTCCCCCTGGTATGTCTAGTGTTAGGTACCCTGATCCTGTCTCTCCCTCCCCCAGGTCTGTGTACTGTTAGGTACCCTGATCCTGTGTCTCATCCTTCCCTCCCCCAGGTCTGTCTAGAGTTATGAACCCTGATCCTTTCTCTCCCTACCCCAGGTCTGTCTAGTGTTAGGAACCCTAATCCTGTCTCTCCATCCCCCTAGTCTGTCTAGTGTTAGGAACCCTGATCCTGTCTCTCCCTCCCCCAGGTCTGTCTAGCATTAGGAACCCTGATCCTGTCTCTCCCTCCCCCAGGTCTGTCTAGAGTTAGGAACCCAGATCCTGTCTCTCCCTCCCCCAGGTCTGTTTAGCATTAGGAACCCTGATCCTGTCTCTCATCCATCCATCCCCCAAGTCTGTCTAGTGTTAGGAACTTTGATCATGTCTCTCATCCATCCCTCCCCCAGGTCTGTCTAGTGTTAGGAACCCTGATGATGTCTCTCATCCATCCCTCCCCCAGGTCTGTCTAGAGTTAGGAACCCTGATCCTGTCTCTCATCCATCCCTCCCACAGGTCTGTCTAGAGTTAGGAACTCTGATCCTGTCTCTTCCTCCCCCAGGTCTGTCTAGAGTTAGGAAGCCTGATTCTGTCTCTCATCCATCCCTCCCCAAGTCTGTCTAGTGTTAGGAACCCTGATCATGTCTCTCATCCATCCCTCCCCCAGGTCTGTCTAGAGTTAGGAACCCTGTTCCTGTCTCTCATCCATATCTCCCCCAGGTCTGTCTAGAGTTAGGAAGCCTGATCCTGTCTCTCATCCATCCCTCCCCCAGGTCTGTCTAGAGTTAGGAACTCTGATCCTGTCTCTTCCCCCCCCCAGGTCTGTCTAGAATTAGGAACCCTGATTCTGTCTCTCATCCATCCCTCCCCCAAGTCTGTCTAGTGTTAGGAACCCTGATCATGTCTCTCATCCATCCCTCCCCCAGGTCTGTCTAGAGTTAGGAACCCTGTTCCTGTCTCTCATCCATATCTCCCCCAGGTCTGTCTAGAGTTAGGAAGCCTGATCCTGTCTCTCATCCATCCCTCCCCCAGGTCTGTCTAGTGTTAGGAACCCTGATCCTGTCTCTCCCTCCCCCAGGTCTGTCTAGAGTTAGGAACCCTGATCCTGTCTCTCCCTCCCCCAGGTCTCTCTAGAGTTAGGAACCCTGATCCTGTCTCTCATCCATCCCTCCCCCAAGTCTGTCTAGTGTTAGGAACCCTGATCCTGTCTCTCCCTCCACCAGGTCTGTCTAGTGTTAGGAACCCTGATGATGTATCTCATCCATCCCTCCCCCAGGTCTGTCTAGTGTTAGGTACCCTGATTCTGTCTCTCATCCATCCCTCCCCTAGGTCTGTCTAGAGTTAGGAACCCTGATCCTCTTTCATCTATCCCTCCCCCAGGTCTGTCTAGTGTTAGGAATCCTGTTCCTGTCTCTCATCCATCCCTCCCCCAGGTCTGTCTATTGTTAGGATCCCTGATGATGTCTCTCATCCATCCCTCCACCAGGTCTGTCTAGTGTTAGGAACCCTGATCCTGTCTCTCATCCATCCCTCCCCCAGGTCTGTCTAGAGTTAGGAACCCTGATCCTGTCTCTCCCTCCCCCAGGTCTGTCTAGAGTTAGGAACCCTGATCCTGTCTCTCATCCATCCCTCCTCCAGGTCTGTCTAGAGTTAGGAACCCTAATCCTGTCTCTCCCTCCCCCACGTCTGTCTAGAGTTAGGAACCCTGATCCTTTCTCTCCCTCCCCCAGGTCAGTCTAGAGTTAGGAACCCTGATCCCTTCTCTCATCCATCCCTCCCCCAGGTCTGTCTAGTGTTAGGTACCCTGATCCTGTCTCTCATCCATCCCTCCCCCAGGTCTGTCTAGTGTTAGGTACCCTGATCCTGTCTCTCATCCATATCTCCCCCAGGTATGTCTAGTGTTAGGTACCCTGATCCTGTCTCTCCCTCCCCCAGGTCTGTGTATTGTTAGGTACCCTGATCCTTTGTCTCATCCTTCCCTCCCCCAGGTCTGTCTACAGTTATGAACCCTGATCCTGTCTCTCCCTCCCCCAGGTCTCTCTAGTGTTAGGAAGCCTGATCCTGTCTCTCATCCATCCCTCCCCCAGGTCTGTCTAGTGTTAGGAACCCTGATCCTGTCTCTCCCTCCCCCAGGCCTGTCTAGAGTTAGGAAGCCTGATCCTGTCTCTCATCCATCCCTCCCCCAGGTCTGTCTAGTGTTAGGAACCCTGATCCTGTCTCTCCCTCCCCCAGGCCTGTCTAGAGTTAGGAAACCTGATCCTTTCTCACCTTCCCCCAGGTCTGTCTAGAGTTAGTAACCCTGAAGCTGTCTCTCATCCATCCCTCCCCCAGGTCTGTCTAGCATTAGGATCCCCGATCCTGTCTCTCCCTCCCCCAGGTCTGTCTAGCCTTAGGAACCCTGATGATGTCTCTCATCCATCCCTCCCCCAGGTCTGTCTAGCATTAGGATCCCCGATCCTGTCTCTCCCTCCCCCAGGTCTGTCTAGCCTTAGGAACCCTGATGATGTCTCTCATCCATCCCTCCCCCAGGTCTGTCTAGCCTTAGGAACCCTGATGATGTCTCTCATCCATCCCTCCCCCAGGTCTGTCTAGAGTTAGGAACCCTGATCCTGTCTCTCATCAAATCAAATCAAATCAAATTTTATTGGTCACATGCGCCGAATACAACAGGTGCAGACATTACAGTGAAATGCTTACTTACAGCCCATAACCAACAGTGCATTTATTTTAAACAAAAAAGTAAGAATAAAACAACAACAAAAAAGTGTTGAGAAAAAAAGAGCAGAAGTAAAATAAAGTGACAGTAGGGAGGCTATATATACAATAAAATAAAGTAACAGTAGGGAGGCTATATATACAGGGGGGTACCGTTGCATAGTCAATGTGCGGGGGCACCGGCTAGTTGAGGTAGTTGAGGTAATATGTACATGTGGGTAGAGTTAAAGTGACTATGCATAAATACTTAACAGAGTAGCAGCAGCGTAAAAAGGATGGGGTGGGGGGGCAGTGCAAATAGTCCGGGTAGCCATGATTAGCTGTTCAGGAGTCTTATGGCTTGGGGGTAGAAGCTGTTGAGAAGTCTTTTGGACCTAGACTTGGCACTCCGGTACCGCTTGCCGTGCGGTAGCAGAGAGAACAGTCTATGACTAGGGTGACTGGAGTCTTTGACAATTGTGAGGGCCTTCCTCTGACACCGCCTGGTATAGAGGTCCTGGATGGCAGGGAGCTTTGCCCCAGTGATGTACTGGGCCGTACGCACTACCCTCTGTAGTGCCTTGTGGTCAGAGGCCAAGCAGTTGCCATACCAGGCGGTGATGCAACCAGTCAGGATGCTCTCGATGGTGCAGCTGTAGAATTTTTTGAGGATCTGAGGACCCATGCCAAATCTTTTTAGTCTCCTGAGGGGGAATAGGCTTTGTCGTGCCCTCTTCACGACTGTCTTGGTGTGTTTGGACCATGATAGTTCGTTGGTGATGTGGACACCAAGGAACTTGAAGCTCTCAACCTGTTCCACTACAGCCCCGTCGATGAGAATGGGGGCGTGCTCAGTCGTCTTTTTTTTCCTGTAGTCCACAATCATCTCCTTGGTCTTGGTCACGTTGAGGGAGAGGTTGTTGTCCTGGCACCACACGGCCAGATCTCTGACCTCCTCCCTATAGGCTGTCTCATCGTTGTCGGTGATCAGGCCTACCACTGTTGTGTCGTCGGCAAACTTAATGATGGTGTTGGAGTCGTGCCTGGCCATGCAGTCATGGGTGAACAGAGAGTACAGGAGGGGACTGAGCACGCACCCCTGAGGGGCCCCCGTGTTGAGGATCAGTGTGGCAGATCATCCATCCCCCCCCCCAGGTCTGTCTAGTGTTAGGGACCCTGATGATGTCTCTCATCCATCCCTCCACCAGGTCTGTCTAGTGTTAGGAACCCTGATCCTGTCTCTCATCCATCCCTCTGCCAGGTCTGTCTAGAGTTAGGAACCCTGATCCTGTCTCTCCCTCCCCCAGGTCTGTCTAGAGTTAGGAACCCTGATCCTGTCTCTCATCCATCCCTCCCCCAAGTCTGTCTAGTGTTAGGAACCGTGATCCTGTCTCTCATCAATCCCTCCCCCAGGTCTGTCTAGTAATAGGATCCCTGATCATGTCTCTCATCCATCCCTCCCCCAGGTCTGTCTAGTGTTAGGAACCCTGATGATGTCTCTCATCCATCCCTCCACCAGGTCTGTCTAGTGATAGGAACCCTGATCCTGTCTCTCATCCATCCCTCCCCCAGGTCTGTCTAGAGTTAGGAACCCTGATCCTGTCTCTCATCCATCCCTCCCCCAAGTCTGTCTAGTGTTAGGAACCCTGATGCTGTCTCTCCCTCCCCCAGGTCAGTCTAGAGTTAGGAACCCTGATCCCTTCTCTCATCCATCCCTCCCCCAGGTCTGTCTAGTGTTATGAACCCTGATGCTGTCTCTCATCCATCCCTCCCCCACGTCTGTCTAGAGTTAGGAACCCTGATCCTGTCTCTCCCTCCCCCAGGTCTGTCTAGAGTTAGGAACCCTGATCCTGTCTCTCATCCATCCCTCCCCCAAGTCTGTCTAGTGTTAGGAACCGTGATCCTGTCTCTCATCAATCCCTCCCCCAGGTCTGTCTAGTAATAGGATCCCTGATCATGTCTCTCATCCATCCCTCCCCCAGGTCTGTCTAGTGTTAGGAACCCTGATGATGTCTCTCATCCATCCCTCCACCAGGTCTGTCTAGTGTTAGGAACCCTGATCCTGTCTCTCATCCATCCCTCCCCCAGGTCTGTCTAGAGTTAGGAAACATGATCCTGTCTCTCATCCATCCCTCCCCTAGGTCTGTTTAGAGTTAGGAACCCTAATCCTGTCTCTCCCTCCCCCAGGTCTGTCTAGAGTTAGGAACCCTGATCCTGTTTCTCATCCATCCCTCCCCCAAGTCTGTCTAGTGTTAGGAACCCTGATCATGTCTCTCATCCATCCATCTCCAATGTCTGTATAGAGCTAGGAACCATGTTCCTGTCTCTTATCTATCCCTCCCACATGTCTGTGTAGAGTTAGGAGCTCTGATCCTGTCTCTTCCTCCCCCAGGTCTGTCTAGAGTTAGGTACCCTGATCCTGTTTCTAATCCATCCCTCCCCCAAGTCTGTCTAGTGTTATGAACCCTGGTCATGTCTCTCATCCATCCCTCCCCCAAGTCTGTCTAGTGTTAGGAACCCTGATCATGTCTCTCATCCATCCCTCCCCCAGGTCTGTCTAGATTTAGGAACCCTGTTCCTGTCTCTCATCCATCCCTCCCCCAGGTCTGTCTAGTGTTAGGTACCCTAATTCTGTCTCTCATCCATCCCTCCCCTAGGTCTGTCTAGAGTTAGGAACCCTAATCCTGTCTCTCCCTCACACAGGTCTGTCTAGCGTTAGGAACCCTGATGATGTCTCTCATCCATCCCTCCCCCAGGTCTGTCTAGTGTTAGGAACCCTGATGATGTCTCTCATCCATCCCTCCACCAGGTCTGTCTAGTGTTAGGAACCCTGATCTGGTCTCTCATCCAACCCTCCCCCAGGTCTGTCTAGAGTTAGGAACCCTGATCCTGTCTCTCCCTCCCCCAGGTCTGTCTAGAGTTAGGAACCCTGATCCTGTCTCTCATCCACATCTCCCCCAAGTCTGTCTAGTGTTAGGAACCCTGATCATGTCTCTCATCCATCTCTCCACCAGGTCTATCTAGTGTTAGGAACCCTGATCCTGTCTCTCATCCATCCCTCCCCCAGGTCTGTCTAGAGTTAGGAACCCTGATCCTGTCTCTCCCTCACCCAGGTCTGTCTAGAGTTAGGAACCCTGATCCTGTCTCTCATCCAGCCCTCCCCCAGGTCTGTCTAGTGTTAGGAACCCTGATGATGTCTCTCATCCATCCCTCCACCAGGTCTGTCTAGTGTTAGGAACCCTGATCTGGTCTCTCATCCAACCCTCCCCCAGGTCTGTCTAGAGTTAGGAACCCTGATCCTGTCTCTCCCTCCCCCAGGTCTGTCTAGAGTTAGGAACCCTGATCCTGTCTCTCATCCACATCTCCCCCAAGTCTGTCTAGTGTTAGGAACCCTGATCATGTCTCTCATCCATCTCTCCACCAGGTCTATCTAGTGTTAGGAACCCTGATCCTGTCTCTCATCCATCCCTCCCCCAGGTCTGTCTAGAGTTAGGAACCCTGATCCTGTCTCTCCCTCCCCCAGGTCTGTCTAGAGTTAGGAAACCTGATCCTGTCTCTCATCCATCCCTCCCCTAGGTCTGTTTAGAGTTAGGAACCCTAATCCTGTCTCTCCCTCCCCCAGGCCTGTCTAGAGTTAGGAACCCTGATCCTGTTTCTCATCCATCCCTCCCCCAAGTCTGTCTAGTGTTAGGAACCCTGATCATGTCTCTCATCCATCCATCCCCAATGTCTGTATAGAGATAGGAACCATGTTCCTGTCTCTTATCCATCCCTCCCACAGGTCTGTCTAGAGTTAGGAACTCTGATCCTGTCTCTTCCTCCCCCAGGTCTGTCTAGAGTTAGGTACCCTGATCCTGTCCCTCATCCAGCCCTCCCCCAAGTCTGTCTAGTGTTAGGAACCCTGATGCTGTCTCTCATCCATCCATCCCCCAGATCTGTCTAGTGTTAGGAACCCCGATCCTGTCTCTCATCCATCCCTCCCCCAGATCTTTCTAGTGTTAGGAACCCTGATCCTGTCTCTCATCCATCCATCCCCAATGTCTGTATAGAGCTAGGAACCATGTTCCTGTCTCTTATCCATCCCTCCCACAGGTCTGTCTAGAGTTAGGAACTCTGATCCTGTCTCTTCCTCCCCCAGGTCTGTCTAGAGTTAGGTACCCTGATCCTGTCCCTCATCCAGCCCTCCCCCAAGTCTGTCTAGTGTTAGGAACCCTGATGCTGTCTCTCATCCATCCCTCCCCCAGATCTGTCTAGTGTTAGGAACCCTGATCCTGTCTCTCATCCATCCCTCCCCCAGATCTGTCTAGTGTTAGGAACCCTGATCCTGTCTCTCATCCATCCCTCCCCCAGGTCTGTCTAGAGTTAGGAACCCTGATCCTGTCTCTCCCTCCCCCAGGTCTGTCTAGAGTTAGGAAACATGATCCTGTCTCTCATCCATCCCTCCCCTAGGTCTGTTTAGAGTTAGGAACCCTAATCCTGTCTCTCCCTCCCCCAGGTCTGTCTAGAGTTAGGAACCCTGATCCTGTTTCTCATCCATCCCTCCCCCAAGTCTGTCTAGTGTTAGGAACCCTGATCATGTCTCTCATCCATCCATCTCCAATGTCTGTATAGAGCTAGGAACCATGTTCCTGTCTCTTATCTATCCCTCCCACATGTCTTTGTAGAGTTAGGAACTCTGATCCTGTCTCTTCCTCCCCCAGGTCTGTCTAGAGTTAGGTACCCTGATCCTGTTTCTAATCCATCCCTCCCCCAAGTCTGTCTAGTGTTATGAACCCTGGTCATGTCTCTCATCCATCCCTCCCCCAAGTCTGTCTAGTGTTAGGAACCCTGATCATGTCTCTCATCCATCCCTCCCCCAGGTCTGTCTAGATTTAGGAACCCTGTTCCTGTCTCTCATCCATCCCTCCCCCAGGTCTGTCTAGTGTTAGGTACCCTAATTCTGTCTCTCATCCATCCCTCCCCTAGGTCTGTCTAGAGTTAGGAACCCTAATCCTGTCTCTCCCTCACACAGGTCTGTCTAGCGTTAGGAACCCTGATGATGTCTCTCATCCATCCCTCCCCCAGGTCTGTCTAGAGTTAGGAACCCTGATCCTGTCTCTCATCCAGCCCTCCCCCAGGTCTGTCTAGTGTTAGGAACCCTGATGATGTCTCTCATCCATCCCTCCACCAGGTCTGTCTAGTGTTAGGAACCCTGATCTGGTCTCTCATCCAACCCTCCCCCAGGTCTGTCTAGAGTTAGGAACCCTGATCCTGTCTCTCCCTCCCCCAGGTCTGTCTAGAGTTAGGAACCCTGATCCTGTCTCTCATCCACATCTCCCCCAAGTCTGTCTAGTGTTAGGAACCCTGATCATGTCTCTCATCCATCTCTCCACCAGGTCTATCTAGTGTTAGGAACCCTGATCCTGTCTCTCATCCATCCCTCCCCCAGGTCTGTCTAGAGTTAGGAACCCTGATCCTGTCTCTCCCTCCCCCAGGTCTGTCTAGAGTTAGGAAACCTGATCCTGTCTCTCATCTATCCCTCCCCTAGGTCTGTTTAGAGTTAGGAACCCTAATCCTGTCTCTCCCTCCCCCAGGCCTGTCTAGAGTTAGGAACCCTGATCCTGTTTCTCATCCATCCCTCCCCCAAGTCTGTCTAGTGTTAGGAACCCTGATCATGTCTCTCATCCATCCATCCCCAATGTCTGTATAGAGATAGGAACCATGTTCCTGTCTCTTATCCATCCCTCCCACAGGTCTGTCTAGAGTTAGGAACTCTGATCCTGTCTCTTCCTCCCCCAGGTCTGTCTAGAGTTAGGTACCCTGATCCTGTCCCTCATCCAGCCCTCCCCCAAGTCTGTCTAGTGTTAGGAACCCTGATGCTGTCTCTCATCCATCCATCCCCCAGATCTGTCTAGTGTTAGGAACCCCGATCCTGTCTCTCATCCATCCCTCCCCCAGATCTTTCTAGTGTTAGGAACCCTGATCCTGTCTCTCATCCATCCATCCCCAATGTCTGTATAGAGCTAGGAACCATGTTCCTGTCTCTTATCCATCCCTCCCACAGGTCTGTCTAGATTTAGGAACTCTGATCCTGTCTCTTCCTCCCCCAGGTCTGTCTAGAGTTAGGTACCCTGATCCTGTCCCTCATCCAGCCCTCCCCCAAGTCTGTCTAGTGTTAGGAACCCTGATGCTGTCTCTCATCCATCCCTCCCCCAGATCTGTCTAGTGTTAGGAACCCTGATCCTGTCTCTCATCCATCCCTCCCCCAGATCTGTCTAGTGTTAGGAACCCTGATCCTGTCTCTCATCCATCCCTCCCCCAGGTCTGTCTAGAGTTAGGAACCCTGATCCTGTCTCTCCCTCCCCCAGGTCTGTCTAGAGTTAGGAAACATGATCCTGTCTCTCATCCATCCCTCCCCTAGGTCTGTTTAGAGTTAGGAACCCTAATCCTGTCTCTCCCTCCCCCAGGTCTGTCTAGAGTTAGGAACCCTGATCCTGTTTCTCATCCATCCCTCCCCCAAGTCTGTCTAGTGTTAGGATCCCTGATCATGTCTCTCATCCATCCATCTCCAATGTCTGTATAGAGCTAGGAACCATGTTCCTGTCTCTTATCTATCCCTCCCACATGTCTGTGTAGAGTTAGGAACTCTGATCCTGTCTCTTCCTCCCCCAGGTCTGTCTAGAGTTAGGTACCCTGATCCTGTTTCTAATCCATCCCTCCCCCAAGTCTGTCTAGTGTTATGAACCCTGATCATGTCTCTCATCCATCCCTCCCCCAAGTCTGTCTAGTGTTAGGAACCCTGATCATGTCTCTCATCCATCCCTCCCCCAGGTCTGTCTAGATTTAGGAACCCTGTTCCTGTCTCTCATCCATCCCTCCCCCAGGTCTGTCTAGTGTTAGGTACCCTAATTCTGTCTCTCACCCATCCCTCCCCTAGGTCTGTCTAGAGTTAGGAACCCTAATCCTGTCTCTCCCTCACAAAGGTCTGTCTAGCGTTAGGAACCCTGATGATGTCTCTCATCCATCCCTCCCCCAGGTCTGTCTAGAGTTAGGAACCCTGATCCTGTCTCTCATCCAGCCCTCCCCCAGGTCTGTCTAGTGTTAGGAACCCTGATGATGTCTCTCATCCATCCCTCCACCAGGTCTGTCTAGTGTTAGGAACCCTGATCTGGTCTCTCATCCATCCCTCCCCCAGGTCTGTCTAGAGTTAGGAACCCTGATCCTGTCTCTCCCTCCCCCAGGTCTGTCTAGAGTTAGGAACTCTGATCCTGTCTCTTCCTCCCCCAGGTCTGTCTAGAGTTAGGTACCCTGATCCTGTCCCTCATCCATCCCTCCCCCAGATCTGTCTAGTGTTAGGAACCCTGATCCTGTCTCTCATCCATCCCTCCCCCAGATATGTCTAGTGTTAGGAACCCTGATCCTGTCTCTCATCCATCCCTCCCCCAGGTCTGTCTAGAGTTAGGAACCCTGATCCTGTCTCTCCCTCCCCCAGGTCTGTCTAGAGTTAGGAAACATGATCCTGTCTCTCATACATCCCTCCCCTAGGTCTGTTTAGAGTTAGGAACCCTAATCCTGTCTCTCCCTCCCCCAGGTCTGTCTAGAGTTAGGAACCCTGATCCTGTCTCTCATCCAGCCCTCCCCCAGGTCTGTCTAGTGTTAGGAACCCTGATGATGTCTCTCATCCACATCTCCCCCAAGTCAGTCTAGTGTTAGGAACCCTGATCATGTCTCTCATCCATCCCTCCACCAGGTCTATCTAGTGTTAGGAACCCTGATCCTGTCTCTCATCCATCCCTCCCCCAGGTCTGTCTAGAGTTAGGAACCCTGATCCTGTCTCTCCCTCCCCCAGGTCTGTCTAGAGTTAGGAAACCTGATCCTGTCTCTCATCCATCCCTCCCCTAGGTCTGTTTAGAGTTAGGAACCCTAATCCTGTCTCTCCCTCCCCCAGGTCTGTCTAGAGTTAGGAACCCTGATCCTGTTTCTCATCCATCCCTCCCCCCAAGTCTGTCTAGTGTTAGGAACCCTGATCATGTCTCTCATCCATCCATCCCCAATGTCTGTATAGAGCTAGGAACCATGTTCCTGTCTCTTATCCATCCCTCCCACAGGTCTGTCTAGAGTTAGGAACTCTGATCCTGTCTCTTCCTCCCCCAGGTCTGTCTAGAGTTAGGTACCCTGATCCTGTCCCTCATCCAGCCCTCCCCCAAGTCTGTCTAGTGTTAGGAACCCTGATGCTGTCTCTCATCCATCCCTCCCCCAGATCTGTCTAGTGTTAGGAACCCTGATCCTGTCTCTCATCCATCCCTCCCCCAGATATGTCTAGTGTTAGGAACCCTGATCCTGTCTCTCATCCATCCCTCCCCCAGGTCTGTCTAGAGTTAGGAACCCTGATCCTGTCTCTCCCTCCCCCAGGTCTGTCTAGAGTTAGGAAACATGATCCTGTCTCTCATCCATCCCTCCCCTAGGTCTGTTTAGAGTTAGGAACCCTAATCCTGTCTCTCCCTCCCCCAGGTCTGTCTAGAGTTAGGAACCCTGATCCTGTTTCTCATCCATCCCTCCCCCAAGTCTGTCTAGTGTTAGGAACCCTGATCATGTCTCTCATCCATCCATCTCCAATGTCTGTATAGAGCTAGGAACCATGTTCCTGTCTCTTATCTATCCCTCCCACATGTCTTTGTAGAGTTAGGAACTCTGATCCTGTCTCTTCCTCCCCCAGGTCTGTCTAGAGTTAGGTACCCTGATCCTGTTTCTAATCCATCCCTCCCCCAAGTCTGTCTAGTGTTATGAACCCTGATCATGTCTCTCATCCATCCCTCCCCCAAGTCTGTCTAGTGTTAGGAACCCTGATCATGTCTCTCATCCATCCCTCCCCCAGGTCTGTCTAGATTTAGGAACCCTGTTCCTGTCTCTCATCCATCCCTCCCCCAGGTCTGTCTAGTGTTAGGTACCCTAATTCTGTCTCTCATCCATCCCTCCCCTAGGTCTGTCTAGAGTTAGGAACCCTAATCCTGTCTCTCCCTCACACAGGTCTGTCTAGCGTTAGGAACCCTGATGATGTCTCTCATCCATCCCTCCCCCAGGTCTGTCTAGAGTTAGGAACCCTGATCCTGTCTCTCATCCAGCCCTCCCCCAGGTCTGTCTAGTGTTAGGAACCATGATCCTGTCTCTCATCCATCCCTCCCCTAGGTCTGTTTAGAGTTAGGAACCCTAATCCTGTCTCTCCCTCCCCCAGGTCTGTCTAGAGTTAGGAACCCTGATCCTGTTTCTCATCCATCCCTCCCCCCAAGTCTGTCTAGTGTTAGGAACCCTGATCATGTCTCTCATCCATCCATCCCCAATGTCTGTATAGAGCTAGGAACCATGTTCCTGTCTCTTATCCATCCCTCCCACAGGTCTGTCTAGAGTTAGGAACTCTGATCCTGTCTCTTCCTCCCCCAGGTCTGTCTAGAGTTAGGTACCCTGATCCTGTCCCTCATCCAGCCCTCCCCCAAGTCTGTCTAGTGTTAGGAACCCTGATGCTGTCTCTCATCCATCCCTCCCCCAGATCTGTCTAGTGTTAGGAACCCTGATCCTGTCTCTCATCCATCCCTCCCCCAGATATGTCTAGTGTTAGGAACCCTGATCCTGTCTCTTATCCATCCCTCCCCCAGGTCTGTCTAGAGTTAGGAACCCTGATCCTGTCTCTCCCTCCCCCAGGTCTGTCTAGAGTTAGGAAACATGATCCTGTCTCTCATCCATCCCTCCCCTAGGTCTGTTTAGAGTTAGGAACCCTAATCCTGTCTCTCCCTCCCCCAGGTCTGTCTAGAGTTAGGAACCCTGATCCTGTTTCTCATCCATCCCTCCCCCAAGTCTCTCTAGTGTTAGGAACCCTGATCATGTCTCTCATCCATCCATCCCCAATGTCTGTATAGAGATAGGAACCATGTTCCTGTCTCTTATCCATCCCTCCCACAGGTCTGTCTAGAGTTAGGAACTCTGATCCTGTCTCTTCCTCCCCCAGGTCTGTCTAGAGTTAGGTACCCTGATCCTGTCCCTCATCCAGCCCTCCCCCAAGTCTGTCTAGTGTTAGGAACCCTGATGCTGTCTCTCATCCATCCCTCCCCCAGATCTGTAGTGTTAGGAACCCCGATCCTGTCTCTCATCCATCCCTCCCCCAGATCTTTCTAGTGTTAGGAACCCTGATCCTGTCTCTCATCCATCCCTCCCCCAGGTCTGTCTAGAGTTAGGAACCCTGATCCTGTCTCTCCCTCCCCCAGGTCTGTCTAGAGTTAGGAAACATGATCCTGTCTCTCATCCATCCCTCCCCTAGGTCTGTTTAGAGTTAGGAACCCTAATCCTGTCTCTCCCTCCCCCAGGTCTGTCTAGAGTTAGGAACCCTGATCCTGTTTCTCATCCATCCCTCCCCCAAGTCTGTCTAGTGTTAGGAACCCTGATCATGTCTCTCATCCATCCATCCCCAATGTCTGTATAGAGCTAGGAACCATGTTCCTGTCTCTTATCTATCCCTCCCACATGTCTGTGTAGAGTTAGGAGCTCTGATCCTGTCTCTTCCTCCCCCAGGTCTGTCTAGCGTTAGGAACCCTGATGATGTCTCTCATCCATCCCTCCCCCAGGTCTGTCTAGAGTTAGGAACCCTGATCCTGTCTCTCATCCAGCCCTCCCCCAGGTCTGTCTAGTGTTAGGAACCCTGATGATGTCTCTCATCCACATCTCCCCCAAGTCAGTCTAGTGTTAGGAACCCTGATCATGTCTCTCATCCATCCCTCCACCAGGTCTATCTAGTGTTAGGAACCCTGATCCTGTCTCTCATCCATCCCTCCCCCAGGTCTGTCTAGAGTTAGGAACCCTGATCCTGTCTCTCCCTCCCCCAGGTCTGTCTAGAGTTAGGAAACCTGATCCTGTCTCTCATCCATCCCTCCCCTAGGTCTGTTTAGAGTTAGGAACCCTAATCCTGTCTCTCCCTCCCCCAGGTCTGTCTAGTGTTATGAACCCTGATCATGTCTCTCATCCATCCCTCCCCCAAGTCTGTCTAGTGTTAGGAACCCTGATCATGTCTCTCATCCATCCCTCCCCCAGGTCTGTCTAGATTTAGGAACCCTGTTCCTGTCTCTCATCCATCCCTCCCCCAGGTCTGTCTAGTGTTAGGTACCCTAATTCTGTCTCTCATCCATCCCTCCCCTAGGTCTGTCTAGAGTTAGGAACCCTAATCCTGTCTCTCCCTCACACAGGTCTGTCTAGCGTTAGGAACCCTGATGATGTCTCTCATCCATCCCTCCCCCAGGTCTGTCTAGAGTTAGGAACCCTGATCCTGTCTCTCATCCAGCCCTCCCCCAGGTCTGTCTAGTGTTAGGAACCATGATCCTGTCTCTCATCCATCCCTCCCCTAGGTCTGTTTAGAGTTAGGAACCCTAATCCTGTCTCTCCCTCCCCCAGGTCTGTCTAGAGTTAGGAACCCTGATCCTGTTTCTCATCCATCCCTCCCCCCAAGTCTGTCTAGTGTTAGGAACCCTGATCATGTCTCTCATCCATCCCTCCCCCAGGAATGTCTAGAGTTAGGAACCCTGATCCTGTCTCTCCCTCCCCAGATCTGTCTAGAGTTAGGAACCCTGATCCTGTCTCTCATCCATCCCTCCACCTGGTCTGTCTAGTGTTAGGAACCCTGATGATGTCTCTCATCCATCCCTCCACCAGGTCTGTCTAGTGTTAGGAACCCTGATCCTGTCTCTCATCCATCCCTCCCCCAGGTCTGTCTAGCATTAGGATCCCCGATCCTGTCTCTCCCTCACCCAGGTCTGTCTAGCGTTAGGAACCCTGATGATGACTCTCACCCATCCCTCCCCCAGGTCTGTCTAGAGTTAGGAACCCTGATCCTGTCTCTCATCCATCCCTCCCCCAGGTCTGTCTAGAGTTAGGAACCCTGATCCTGTCTCTCATCCATCCCTCCCCCAGGTCTGTCTAGTGTTAGGAACCGTGATGATGTCTCTCATCCATCCCTCCACCAGGTCTGTCTAGAGTTAGCAATCCTAATCCTGTCTCTCCCTCCCCCAGGTCTGTCTAGCGTTAGGAACCCTGATGATGACTCTCACCCATCCCTCCCCCAGGTCTGTCTAGAGTTAGGAACCCTGATCCTGTCTCTCATCCATCCCTCCCCCAGGTCTGTCTAGTGTTAGGAACCGTGATGATGTCTCTCATCCATCCCTCCACCAGGTCTGTCTAGTGTTAGGAACCCTGATCCTGTCTCTCATCCACCCCTCCCCCAGGTCTGTCTAGAGTTAGGAACCCTGATCCTGTCTCTCCCTCCCCCAGGTCTGTCTAGAGTTAGGAACCCTGATCCTGTCTCTCATCCATCCCTCCACCAGGTCTGTTTAGTGTTAGGAACCCTGATGATGTCTCTCATCCATCCCTCCACCAGGTCTGTCTAGTGTTAGGAACCCTGATCCTGTCTCTCATCCATCCCTCCCCCAGGTCTGTCTAGCATTAGGATCCCCTATCCTCTCTCTCCCTCACCCAGGTCTGTCTAGCGTTAGGAACCCTGATGATGTCTCTCATCCATCCCTCCCCCAGGTCTGTCTAGTGTTAGGAACCCTGATCCTATTCTCATCCATCCCTCACCCCAGGTCTGTCTAGTGTTAGGAAATCTGATCCTGTCTCTTCCTCCCCCAGGTCTGTCTAGAGTTAGTAACCCTGATGCTATCTCTCATCCATCCCTCCCCCAGGTCTCTCTAGCATTAGGATCCCCGATCCTGTCTCTCCCTCCCCCAGGTCTGTCTAGCGTTAGGAACCCTGATGATGTCTCTCATCCATCCCTCCCCAGGGCTGTCTAGAGTTAGGAACCCTGATCCTGTCTCTCATCCATCCCTCTCCCAGGTCTGTCTAGAGTTAGGAACCCTGATCCTGTCTCTCCCTCTACCAGGTCTGTCTAGTGTTAGGATCCCTGATCCTGTCTCTCATCCATCCCTCCCCCAGGTTTGTCTAGAGTTAGGAACCCTGATCCTCTCTCTCATCCATCCCTCCCCCATGTCTGTCTAGTGTTAGGAACCCTGATGATGTCTCTCATCCATCCCTTCCCCAGATCTGTCTAGTGTTAGGAACCCTGATCATGTCTCTCATCCATCCCTCCCCCAGGTCTGTCTAGATTTAGGAACCCTGTTCCTGTCTCTCATCCATCCCTCCCCCAGGTCTGTCTAGAGTTAGCAACCCTAATCCTGTCTCTCCCTACCCCAGGTCTGTCTAGCGTTAGGAACCCTGATCCTGTCTCTCATCCATCCCTCCCCCAGGTCTGTCTAGTGTTAGGAACCCTGATGATGTCTCTCATCCATCCCTCCACCAGGTCTGTCTAGTTTTAGGAACCCTGATCCTGTCTCTCATCCAGCCCTCCCCCAGGTCTGTCTAGAGTTAGGAACCCTGATCCTGTCTCTCCCTCCCCCAGGTCTGTCTAGATTTAGGAACCCTGTTCCTGTCTCTCATCCATCCCTCCCCCAGGTCTGTCTAGTGTTAGGAACCCTGATGATGTCTCTCATCCATCCCTCCACCAGGTCTGTCTAGTGTTAGGAACCCTGATGATGTCTCTCATCCATCCCTCCACCAGGTCTGTCTAGTTTTAGGAACCCTGATCCTGTCTCTCATCCATCCCTCCCCCAGGTCTGTCTAGTGTTAGGTACCCTGATTCTGTCTCTCATCCATCCCTCCCTTAGGTCTGTCTAGAGTTAGGAACCCTAATCCTGTCTCTCCCTCCCACAGGTCTGTCTAGCGTTAGGAACCCTGATGATGTCTCTCATCCATCCCTCCCCCAGGTCTGTCTAGAGTTAGGAACCCTGATCCTGTCTCTCATCCAGCCCTCCCCCAGGTCTGTCTAGTGTTAGGAACCCTGATGATGTCTCTCATTCATCCCTCCACCAGGTCTGTCTAGTGTTAGGAACCCTGATCCTGTCTCTCATCCATCCCTCCCCCAGGTCTGTCTAGAGTTAGGAACCCTGATCCTGTCTCTCCCTCCCCCAGGTCTGTCTAGAGTTAGGAACCCTGATCCTGTCTCTCATCCATCCCTCCCCCAAGTCTGTCTAGTGTTAGGAACCCTGATCATGTCTCTCATCCATCCCTCCCCCAGGTCTGTCTAGTGTTAGGATCCCTGATGATGTCTCTCACCCATCCCTCCACCAGGTCTATCTAGTGTTAGGAACCCTTATCCTGTCTCTCATCCATCCCTCCCCCAGGTCTGTCTAGAGTTAGGAACCCTGATCCTGTCTCTCCCTCTCCCAGGTCTGTCTAGAGTTAGGAAACCTGATCCTGTCTCTCATCCATCCCTCCCCTAGGTCTGTTTAGAGTTAGGAACCCTAATCCTGTCTCTCCCTCCCCCAGGTCTGTCTAGAGTTAGGAACCCTGATCCTGTTTCTAATCCATCCCTCCCCCAAGTCTGTCTAGTGTTAGGAACCCTGATCATGTCTCTCATCCATCCATCCCCAATGTCTGTATAGAGCTAGGAACCATGTTCCTGTCTCTTATCCATCCCTCCCACAGGTCTGTCTAGAGTTAGGAACTCTGATCCTGTCTCTTCCTCCCCCAGGTCTGTCTAGATTTAGGTACCCTGATCCTGTCCCTCATCCAGCCCTCCCCCAAGTCTGTCTAGTGTTAGGAGCCCTGATGCTGTCTCTCATCCATTCCTCCCCCAGATCTGTCTAGTGTTAGGAACCCTGATCCTGTCTCTCCCTCCCCCAGGTCTTTCTAGCTTTAGGAACTCTGATCCTGTCTCCTCCTCCCCCAGGTCTGTCTAGAGTTAGTAACCCTGATGCTGTCTCTCATCCATCCCTCCCCCAGGTCTGTCTAGCATTAGGATCCCCGATCCTGTCTCTCCCTCCCCCAGGTCTGTCTAGCGTTAGTAACCCTGATGATGTCTCTCACCCATCCCTCCCCCAGGTCTGTCTAGAGTTAGGAACCCTGATCCTGTCTCTCATCCATCCCTCCCCCAGGTCTGTCTAGTGTTAGGAACCCTGATCCTGTCTCTCATCTAGCCCTCCCCCAGGTCTGTCTAGAGTTAGGAACCCTGATCCTGTCTCTCCCTCCCTCAGGTCTGTCTAGAGTTATGAACCCTGATCCTGTCTCTCATCCATCCCTCCCCCAGGTCTGTCTAGTGTTAGGAACCCTGATCATGTCGCTCATCCATCCCTCCCCCAGGTCTGTCTAGATATAGGAACCCTGTTCCTGTCTCTCATCCATCCCTCCCCCAGGTCTGTCTAGAGTTAGGAACCCTAATCCTGTCTCTCCCTCCCCCAGGTCTGTCTAGAGTTATGAACCCTGATCCTGTCTCTCATCCATCCCTCCCCCAGGTCTGTAGCATTAGGATCCCCGATCCTGTCTCTCCCTCCCCCAGGTCTGTCTAGCGTTAGTAACCCTGATGATGTCTCTCACCCATCCCTCCCCCAGGTCTGTCTAGAGTTAGGAACCCTGATCCTGTCTCTCATCCATCCCTCCCCCAGGTCTGTCTAGTGTTAGGAACCCTGATCCTGTCTCTCATCTAGCCCTCCCCCAGGTCTGTCTAGAGTTAGGAACCCTGATCCTGTCTCTCCCTCCCCCAGGTCTGTCTAGAGTTATGAACCCTGATCCTGTCTCTCATCCATCCCTCCCCCAGGTCTGTCTAGTGTTAGGAACCCTGATCATGTCGCTCATCCATCCCTCCCCCAGGTCTGTCTAGATATAGGAACCCTGTTCCTGTCTCTCATCCATCCCTCCCCCAGGTCTGTCTAGTGTTAGGTTCCCTGATTCTGTCTCTCATCCATCCCTCCCCTAGGTCTGTCTAGAGTTAGGAACCCTAATCCTGTCTCTCCCTCCCCCAGGTCTGTCTAGAGTTATGAACCCTGATCCTGTCTCTCATCCATCCCTCCCCCAGGTCTGTCTAGTGTTAGGAACCCTGATCATGTCTCTCATCCATCCCTCCCCCAGGTCTGTCTAGATTTAGGAACCCTGTTCCTGTCTCTCATCCATCCCTCCCCCAGGTCTGTCTAGTGTTAGGTACCATGATTCTGTCTCTCATCCATCCCTCCCCTAGGTCTGTCTAGAGTTAGGAACCCTAATTCTGTCTCTCCCTCCCACAGGTCTGTCTAGCTTTAGGAACCCTGATGATGTCTCTCATCCATCCCTCCCCCAGGTCTGTCTAGAGTTAGGAACCCTGATCCTGTCTCTCATCCAGCCCTCCCCCAGGTCTGTCTAGTGTTAGGAACCCTGATGATGTCTCTCATCCATCCCTCCACCAGGTCTGTCTAGAGTTAGGAAACCTGATCCTGTCTCTCACCCATCCCTCCCCTAGGTCTGTTTAGAGTTAGGAACCCTAATCCTGTCTCTCCCTCCCCCAGGTCTGTCTAGAGTTAGGAACCCTGATCCTGTTTCTCATCCATCCCTCCCCCAAGTCTGTCTAGTGTTAGGAACCCTGATCATGTCTCTCATCCATCCCTCCCCCAGATATGTCTAGTGTTAGGAACCCTGATCATGTCTCTCATCCATCCCTCTCCCAGGTCTGTCTAGAGTTAGGAACCCTGATCCTGTCTCTCCCTCCCCCAGATCTGTCTAGAGTTAGGAACCCTGATCCTGTCTCTCATCCATCCCTCCACCTGGTCTGTCTAGTGTTAGGAACCCTGATGATGTCTCTCATCCATCCCTCCACCAGGTCTGTCTAGTGTTAGGAACCCTGATCCTGTCTCTCATCCATCCCTCCCCCAGGTCTGTCTAGCAGTTAGGAACCCCTGATCCTGTCTCTCCCTCACCCAGGTCTGTCTAGCGTTAGGAACCCTGATGATGTCTCTCATCCATCCCTCCCCCAGGTCTGTCTAGAGTTAGGAACCCTGATCTGTCTCTCATCCATCCCTCCCCCAGGTCTGTCTAGTGTTAGGAAACCTGATCCTGTCTCTCCTCCCCCCCAGGTCTGTCTAGAGTTAGGAACCCTGATCCTGTCTCTCATCCCTCCCCCAGGTCTGTCTAGCATTAGGATCCCCTGATCCTGTCTCTCCCTCCCCCAGGTCTGTCTAGCGTTAGGAACCCTGATGATGTCTCTCATCCATCCCTCCCCCAGGACTGTCTAGAGTTAGGAACCCTGATCCTGTCTCTCCCTCCCCCAGGTCTGTCTAGAGTTAGGAACCCTGATCCTGTCTCTCATCCATCCCTCCCCCAGGTCTGTCTAGTGTTAGGAACCCTGATCATGTCTCTCATCCATCCCTCCACCAGGTCTGTCTAGTGTTAGGAACCCTGATCCTGTCTCTCATCCATCCCTCCCCCAGGTCTGTCTAGCATTAGGATCCCCGATCCTGTCTCTCCCTCACCCAGGTCTGTCTAGCGTTAGGAACCCTGATGATGACTCTCACCCATCCCTCCCCCAGGTCTGTCTAGAGTTAGGAACCCTGATCCTGTCTCTCATCCATCCCTCCCCCAGGTCTGTCTAGAGTCAGGAACCCTGATCCTGTCTCTCATCCATCCCTCCCCCAGGTCTGTCTAGTGTTAGGAACCGTGATGATGTCTCTCATCCATCCCTCCACCAGGTCTGTCTAGAGTTAGCAATCCTAATCCTGTCTCTCCCTCCCCCAGGTCTGTCTAGCGTTAGGAACCCTGATGATGACTCTCACCCATCCCTCTGTTAGGAACCCTGATCCTGTCTCTCCCCCCCAGGTCTGTCTAGCGTTAGGAACCCTGATCCTGTCTCTCATCCATCCCTCCCCCAGGTCTGTCTAGTGTTAAGAACCCTGTTCCTGTCTCTCATCCAATCCTCCCCCAGGTCTGTCTAGAGTTAGGAACCCTTATCCTGTCTCTCATCCATCCCTCCCCCAGGTCTGTCTAGCGTTAGGAACCCTGATCCTGTCTCTCATCCATCCCTCCCCCAGGTCTGTCTAGAGTTAGGAACCCTGATCCTGTCTCTCCCCCCCCCCCAGGTCTGTCTAGTGTTAGGAACCCTGATCCTGTCTCTCATCCATCCCTCCCACAGGTCTGTCTAGTGTTAGGAACCCTGATCCTGTCTCTCCCTCCCCCAGGTCTGTCTAGGTTGAAGTACCCTGATCTTGTCTCTCCCTCACCCAGGTCTGTCTAGAGTTAGGAACCCTGATCCTGTCTCTCATCCATCCCTCCCCCAGGTCTGTCTAGTGTTAGGAACCCTGATGCTGTCTCTCATCCATCCCTCCTCCAGGTCTGTCTATAGTTAGGAACCCTGATCCTGTCTCTCATCCATCCCTCCACCAGGTCTGTCTCGTGTTAGGAACCCTGTTCCTGTCTCTCATCCATTCCTCCCCCAGGTCTGTCTAGAGTTAGGAACCCTGATCCTGTCTCTCATCCATCCCTCCCCCAGGTCTGTCTAGCGTTAGGAACCCTGATCCTGTCTCTCATGCATCCCTCCCCAAAGTATGTCTAGAGTTAGGAACCCTGATCCTGTCTCTCCCTCCCCCAGGTCTGTCTAGAGTTAGGAACCCTGATCCTGTCTCTCATCCATCCCTCCCCCAGGTCTGTCTAGCTTTAGGAACCCTGATCCTGTCTCTCGTCCATCCCTCCCCCAGGTCTGTCTAGTGTTAGGAACCCTGATCCTGTCTCTCATTCATCCCTCCCCAAAGTCTGTCTAGTTAGGAACCCTGATCCTGTCTCTCCCTCCCCCAGGTCTGTCTAGAGTTAGGTACCCTGACCCTGTCTCTCATCCATCCCTCCCCCAGGTCTGTCTAGCTTTAGGAACCCTGATCCTGTCTCTCATCCATCCCTCCCCCAGGTCTGTCTAGTGTTAGGAACTTGATCCTGTCTCTTACTCCCCTAGATCTGTCTAGAGTTAGGAACCCTGTTCCTGTATCTCATCCATCCTTCCCCCAGGTCTGTCTAGTGTTAGGTACCCTGACCCTGTCTCTCATCCATCCTTCCCCCAGGTCTCTCTAGAGTTTGGAACCCTGATCCTGTCTCTCATCCATCCCTCTCCCAGGTCTGTCTAGTGTTAGGTACGCTGATCCTGTCTCTCCCTTCCCCAGGTCTGTCTAGAGTTAGGAACCCTGATCCTGTCTCTCCCTCCCACAGGTCTGTCTAGAGTTAGGAACCCTTATCCTGTCTCTCCCTCCCCCAGGTCTGTCTAGAGTTAGGTACCCTGATCCTGTCTCTCATCCATCCCTCCCCCAGGTCTGTCTAGTGTTAGGTACCCTGACCCTGTTTCTCATCCATCCCTCCCCCAGGTCTGTCTAGAGTTAGGAACCCTGATCCTGTCTCTCCCTCCCCCAGGTCTTTCTAGAGTTAGGAACCCTGAGCCGGTCTCTCCCTCCCCCAGGTCTTTCTAGAGTTAGGAACCCTGATCCTGTCTCTCCCTCCCCCAGGTCTGTCTAGCGTTAGGAACCCTGATCCTGGTGACAGGCCTCATCGTCCTACTGGTGGGCTACGCCACCCCGACTAAGATCGAAGCGTTCGGGGAGGAAGAGCTCCTCTTCGTGGACAGCCACGCTGTGCGCTTCAACCGAGCCCTGGATGTGTGCAAGCTGACGGGCGCCGTGCTGTTCTGCGTGGGTGGCAGCCTGATGGCTGTAGGTCTCCTCCTCTCGGCCTTCTCTAAGAGCTACTCCAAGGAGGAGCTGTACCTGCAGCAGAAGTTTAAGGAGAGGCTGGTTGATATCCAGAAAACGGTCCATCCCATCACCAGAGCCCCTACTCCGGGGGAGAGTAAGATCCCTGTCACCCTGTCTAAAGTGCAGAGTGTCCAGCCCAACTCAGAGACATAACAGTTATCAACATAGTAGTGACGGTGAATCATCAGTGGTGTACATGTGTCCTTGTTCCTAACCCTTCTAAAGGTCAGCTTACGTCATCTTAGTACTACTCCAGGAAAAACAAACCCTCTGTATCCAGAACACACACTAAAGGCTGCAGGAGGTATCACACAGCTGATTTCATGTAATGCTGTGTTAGTGAGTGTCAACTACTGGCTGGGTTCCAATCAGCTTACGTGATTATAGTACCTAGACCAAGATAACTAACAGACTCGCTGTATAGAGCAGTGGTTCTCATCCTGGGGTACATGTACCCATGGGGTACTTAGCCTATCCACAGGGGGTACGTAGCCTATCCACAGGGGGTACGTATCCTATCCACAGGGGGTACGTATCCTATCCACAGGGGGTACTTATCCTATCCACAGGGGGTACTTATCCTATCCACAGGGGGTACGTATCCTATCCACAGGGGGTACGTAGCCTATCCACAGGGGGTACTTAGCCTATCCACAGGGGGTACTTATCCTATCCACAGGGGGTACTTATCCTATCCACAGGGGGTACTTATCCTATCCACAGGGGGTACTTATCCTATCCACAGGGGGTACGTAGCCTATCCACAGGGGGTACTTGGGAAGACTCATCAGAACGTAGGCCCACTGGTCAAATGAGGGGGGAGTTCTGGGGTACAGTAAACAAAAAATTTGGCGGACCACTAATATAGAGGACAATACATTGACTTGACAAAACATTAAGAACACCTGCTGTTTCCATGATTGTCTGACCAGGTGAATCCAGGTGAAAGCTATGATCCCTTATTGATGACACCTGTTAAATCCACTTCAAATCAGTGTAGATGAAGGGGAGGAGACAGGTTAAAGAATAATTTTAAAGCCTTGAGACAATTGAGACATGGGTGTGACAATGGGCAAGACAAAATATTTAGGTGTCTTTGAACGGGGTATGGTAGTAGGTGCAAGGTGCACCGGTTTGTGTCAAGAACTGCAACACTGCTGGGTTTTTCAAGCTCAACTGTTTCCCATGTGTATCAAGAATGGTCCACCACCCAAAGGACATCCAGCCAACTTGACACAACTGTGGTAAGCATTGGAGTCAACAAGGGCCAGCATGCCTGTGGAACGCTTTCGACACCTTATAGAGTCCATGCCTCGATGAATTGAGGCTGTCCTACAACTCAATATTAGGAAGGTGTTCTTAATATTTTGTACACTCAGTGTCTCCACTAACTGCTAGAGGCATTCACAGCTCTTTTGATCTAACTCTTTATTAGGGACAGTCAGTCACTGTCTAGCGTAGCTTTTCCATTTTGACTGGATTTATGAGTGGCATCTTCAGCAGTGAAACATTCAAAGAATGGGGTTCTTTTTTTCCAAAACTATCTGTATTGAGCCTAAGCAATCGCTGCCAACTATTGTTCTATAATTGCTGTGGTGTAACTAGCAGCAGCTGTGGTGTAATTAGCAGCAGCTGTGGTGTAATTAGCAGCAGCTGTGGTGTAACTAGCAGCAGCTGTGGTGTAACTAGCAGCAGCTGTGGTGTTTGATGTGTAGTCCTATGATTGATGTAGTCCTATGTTCAAAGTAACACAGCTCATTGTAACAGCAGATAGGAAGCACATAGAGTGAGGAAAGGCCTTTAACACAGAGGATTTGTGTTCCACAGTGGTGCAATAACAATGGGATTGCAACTGCAGTTGTGTTGTGATTTTATTTACGTACAAATAATGTATCTTTGTAAAAACACCAAACTGAATCCTCCTCAGTTCCCTTATAAGGTAGTAGATATATAGGTCTTATCAAACAGTTGAAACATATTTTTATTTATTTCACCTTTATTTAACTAGGTAAGCCAGTTGAGAACAAGTTCTCATTTACAACTGCGACCTGGCCAAGATAAAGCAAAGCAGTGCGATAAAAAACAACAACACAGAGTTACATATGGGTTAAACAAAACATAAAGTCAAAAATACAACAGAAAATATATATACAGTGTGTGCAAATGTAGCAAGTTATGGAAGTAAGGCAATAAATAGGCCTATCTAAAGGATACATCTTATATTTACATTCTGCTCTGTCACTACCTCGCTTCAAACCCTGTGTCATGTTGTTGTAAATCACCAGATAAAATCTATAGACACAAGGCAGGGTGATAAAGATACTGGGCTGTTGAGGACATCAGATGCACCAGACACTAGACATCACATTACTCTAGTCTACTGTTCTGTCATATCAGACACAATGGAACTCTCTAGTGATTCAATTTGTAAGTCGCTCTGGATAAGAGTGTCTGCTAAATGATGTAAATGTAAATGTAATTCTAATAGCAGGGTTAGAATGGAGGCTGCTACATTTTTGTTATAGGAGAATACAGATGGTGTGGGATTAACAAGTTGGTAGAGCTGAAGATTCAGTGTTGTACTTCAACCATTGGAACAATTTATCTTCAAATTAATACATCAGCTTCAATTTTCATGTTTGTAAAATGCCATTATTGTAAAATACCAAATACCACAGTGTGTGATCTCGTAAGCTGACCTTTCACCTTTGAACAAACCCCCTGACCCCTACTTTCCTCTTTTATTTTTTTTATAACTGTGAGAGGTGACGTCATCCAAACTTATCCTGTACTATACACAACACAGGCCAGGTGTGAAAACAGACAAACAAGAGACCACCTGGAACTAACGATGAGACCTCACCTGGAATACTGGAGGCTGGTGGGCGGAGATATCAGAGGACGGGCTCATTGTAGTGGCTGGAATGGAATAAATGGAGCGGTATCAAATGCATGACAACTTTCTATCCATTCCATTCCAGCCATTATGATGAGCATGTCCTCCTATATCTCCACCCACCAGCCTCCACTGACCTGTAACCAAGGTAACAATATATCAATTTATAGAAACAATCATCAGTGTGAGATAAAGCTGCAAACAAACCAATGAGAAGAACATTACTAGCTAACTACGGGGAATATAACTAGAACAGTGATTGTACCAGTCACTTCTGAGTGGTCAGTTTGGCTTGATGTATCCATATAGTACCATGTTGTGAATACATTTATAATAACATTTTAATGGAGTAAATTGAGCCCGGTATTCAAAACCCTGTTCAAAATATTACAGAAGAGAGTTGTGTTAAATCTAAGGGCATATTTGCTGTCAATGGATTCTACCTGTCAGAGAAACTAGCAGATAATTCTGTCCTATGTTACATGTCTATTTTTAAATGAACATAATAAATAAAACATGGAATTATCCGCAGCTTACTCCTGGTGAGGATTCTGTTTTCTGATCAACTGTCTCTTCTCTGGCTGCCATTTTCTGTCCTTAAGCTCTTTATTATCGTAACATATAGTACAGTGGGGGAAAAAAGTATTTAGTCAGCCACCAATTGTGCAAGTTCTACCACTTAAAAAGATGAGAGAGGCCTGTAATTTTCATCATAGGTACACGTCAACTATGACAGACAAAATGAGAAATCCAGAAAATCACATTGTAGGATTTTTTATGAATTTATTTGCAAATTATGGTGGAAAATAAGTATTTGGTCAATAACAAAAGTTTCTCAATACTTTGTTATATACCCTTTGTTGGCAATGACACAGGTCAAACGTTTTCTGTAAGTCTTCACAAGGTTTTCACACACTGTTGCTGGTATTTTGGCCCATTCCTCCATGCAGATCTCCTCTAGAGCAGTGATGTTTTGGGGCTGTCGCTGGGCAACACGGACTTTCAACTCCCTCCAAAGATTTTCTATGGGGTTGAGAACTGGAGACTGGCTAGGCCACTCCAGGACCTTGAAATGCTTCTTACGAAGCCACTCCTTCGTTGCCCGGGTGGTGTGTTTGGGATCATTGTCATGCTGAAAGACCCAGCCACGTTTCATCTTCAATGCCCTTGCTGATGGAAGGAGGTTTTCACTCAAAATCTCACGATACATGGCCCCATTCATTCTTTCCTTTACACGGATCAGTCGTCCTGGTCCCTTTGCAGAAAAACAGCCCCAAAGCATGATGTTTCCACCCCCATGCTTCACAGTAGGTATGGTGTTCTTTGGATGCAACTCAGCATTCTTTGTCCTCCAAACACGACGAGTTGAGTTTTTACCAAAAAGTTCTATTTTGGTTTCATCTGACCATATGACATTCTCCCAATCCTCTTCTGGATCATCCAAATGCACTCTAGCAAACTTCAGACGGGCCTGGACATGTACTGGCTTAAGCAGGGGGACACGTCTGGCACTGCAGGATTTGAGTCCCTGGCGGCGTAGTGTGTTACTGATGGTAGGCTTTGTTACTTTGGTCCCAGCTCTCTGCAGGTCATTCACTAGGTCCCCCCGTGTGGTTCTGGGATTTTTGCTCACCGTTCTTGTGATCATTTTGACCCCACGGGGTGAGATCTTGCGTGGAGCCCCAGATCAAGGGAGATTATCAGTGGTCTTGTATGTCTTCCATTTCCTAATAATTTGTTCCCACAGTTGATTTCTTCAAACCAAGCTGCTTACCTATTGCAGATTCAGTCTTCCCAGCCTGGTGCAGGTCTACAATTTTGTTTCTGGTGTCCTTTGACAGCTCTTTGGTCTTGGCCATAGTGGAGTTTGGAGTGTGACTGTTTGAGGTTGTGGACAGGTGTCTTTTATACTGATAACAAGTTCAAACAGGTGCCATTAATACAGGTAACGAGTGGAGGACAGAGGAGCCTCTTAAAGAAGAAGTTACAGGTCTGTGAGAGGCAGAAATCTTGCTTGTTTGTAGGTGACCAAATACTTATTTTCCACCATAATTAGCAAATAAATTCATAAAAAATCCTACAACGTGATTTTCTGGAGAAAAAAAATCTCAATTTGTCTGTCATAGTTGACGTGTACCTATGATGAAAATTACAGGCCTCTCTCATCTTTTTAAGTGGGAGAACTTGCACAATTGGTGGCTGACTAAATACTTTTTTCCCCCACTGTATATACCCAACCGCTGTTATTGTCTTACATAACATCTGTTATTATCAACATCCTGTAAACACAGGACTTTTGAAGGGAAGTAGAGACATGACCTTGTTATTTCTAGCAGATTGAAGAGGCTGGTGGGAGAGAGAGGAGAGAGGGGGAGGGACAGAGAGTATAATGGTGCTCCTAGAAATAGACCTTGAGGATGCTCACAGCGTTTGATGACTCACCAGGTTAATGGTTTCTCTACGCTGTGACTCACTCTGTCTCA
This sequence comes from Coregonus ussuriensis, assembly GCA_031479575.1. Taxonomy (NCBI): domain Eukaryota; kingdom Metazoa; phylum Chordata; class Actinopteri; order Salmoniformes; family Salmonidae; genus Coregonus; species Coregonus ussuriensis. Next base: position 46,645,595 of record CM062489.1, on the reverse strand, counting down.
TTCCCAACCTGTACGACTGCAGATAGGACGGGAGGGGGTGCTGCTAACTGTCTCTTACGGTAATCAATCAATGAGGATTCAAAAGCAAATTTAGAAATTGTATTTTCAGGTGTTGTGTCATGTGCTCTTTCGTAATAACTCATTACACATACCTTCCATTCATAACATCATATAATACATAATTGCACAGACCTTCCATTCATAACATCATATAATAAATAATTACACAGACCTTCCATTCATAACATCATATAATACATAATTGCACAGACCTTCCATTCATAACATCATATAATAAATAATTACACAGACCTTCCATCCATAACATCATATACTAACTCATTACACAGACCTTCCATTCATAACATCATATAATAAATAATTACACAGACCTTCCATCCATAACATCATATAATACATAATTGCACAGACCTTCCATTCATAACATCATATAATAAATAATTACACAGACCTTCCATCCATAACATCATATACTAACTCATTACACAGACCTTCCATCCATAACATCATATACTAACTCATTACACAGACCTTCCATCCATAACATCATATAATAACTCATTACACAGACCTTCCATTCATAACATCATATACTAACTCATTACACAGACCTTCCATCCATAACATCATATAATAACTCATTACACAGACCTTCCATTCATAACATAATATACTAACTCATTACACAGACCTTCCATCCATAACATCATATACTAACTCATTACACAGACCTTCCATCCATAACATCAGAACTTATTCACAAATTCATACCACAGAACCCCACCACAGCTACTCAACAAAGCTGTGGTATACAGCTCATCCATAATGTAGGCCTACATTCCTCCCTGACATTTTTTATTTGTAATTTTTTTAACCTTTATTTAACTAGGCAAGTCAGTTAAGAACAAATTCTTAATTACAATGACGGCCTACCTAAAGGTAAAAGGCCTCCTGCGGGGACAGGGGCTGGGATTAAAAATAAAGACATAGGACAAAACACACATCACGACAAGAGAGACACCACAACACTACATAAAGAGAGACCCTAGACAACAACATAGCATGGCAGCAACACATGACAACACAGCATGGTAGCAACACCACATGACAACAACATGGTAGCAACACAACATGTCAGCAGCCCAACATAGTAGCAGCACAAAACATGGTACAAACATCATTGGGCACAGACAACAGCACAAAGGTAAGAATGTAGAGACAACGATACATCACGCGAAGCAGCCACAACTGTCAGTAAGAGTGTCCATGATTGAGTCTTTGAATGAAGAGATGGAGATAAAACTGTCCAGTTTGAGTGTTTTTTGCAGCTTGTTCCAGTCACTAGCTGCAGCAAACTGAAAAGAGGAGCGACCCAGGGATGTGTGTGCTTTGGGGACCTTTAACAGAATGTGACTGGCAGAACGGGTGTTGTATGTGGAGGATGAGGGTTGCAGTAGGTATCTCAGATAGGGGGGAGTGAGGCCTAAAAGGGTTTTATAAATAAGCATCAACCAGTGGGTCTTGCGACGGGTATTTAATTTTTTTACAGAGATGACCAGTTTACAGAGGAGTATAGAGTGCTGTGATGTGTCCTATAAAGAGCATTGGTGGCGAATCTGATGGCCGAATGGTAAAGAACATCTAGCCGTTCGAGAGCACCCTTACTTGCCAATCTATAAATTACGTCTCCATAATCTAGCATGGGTAGGATGGTCATCTGAATCAGGGTTAGTTTGGCAGCTGGGGTGAACGAGGAGCGATTACGATAGAGGAAACCTTAGCCTGCAGCTTTGATATGTGCTGAGAGAAGGACAGTGTATCGTCTAGCCATACTCCCAAGTACTTGTATGAGGTGACTACCTCAAGCTCTAAACCCTCAGAGGTAGTAATCACACCGGTGGGGAGAGGAGCATTCTTCTTACCAAACCACATGACCTTTGTTTTAGATCTGTTCAGAACAAGGTTAAGGGCAGAGATAGCTTGTTGGACGCTAAGAAAGCTTTGTTGTAGAGCGTTTAATACAAAATCCGGGGAGGGGCCAGCTGAGTATAAGACTGTATCATCTGCATATAAATGGATGAGAGCTTCCTACTGCCTGAGCTATGTTGTTGATGTAAATTGAGAAGAGCGTGGGGCCTAGGATCGAGCGTTGGGGTACTCCCTTGGTGACATGCAGTGGCTGAGACAGCGGATGTTCTGACTTTATACACTGCACTCTTTGAGAGAATACTATAGACATCAAGAAAGCCAGTCAGTTGATTATTGTCACGTTTTTCCAACACTTTTGATAAACAGGGCAATATAGAAATTGGCCTATAACAGTTAGGATCAGCTTGATCTTCCCCTTTAAATAAAGGACGCACCGTGGCTGCCTTCCAAGCAATGGGAACCTCCCCAGAGAGGAGAGACAGGTTAAAAATGTCAGAGATAGGCTTGGCGATGATAGGGGCTGCAACCTTAAAGAAGAAAGGGTCTAAACCATCTGACCCAGATGTTTTTTTGGGGTCAAGTTTAAGGAGCTCCTTTAGCACCTCGGACTCAGTGACCGCCTGCAGGGAGAAACTTTGTAGCAGGGCACGGGGAAAAGAGGGAGGAACATTAGGGCTAGTCGCATTAGAAGGGGTGGGAGATGAGGAAATGTTGGACGGGCAATGAGGCATGGCTGAGTCAAATAGGAATCCTGACTTAATGAAGTGGTGATTAAAGAGCTCAGCCATGTGCTCCTTGTCAGTAACAACCACATCCTCAACATTAAGGGACATGGGCAACTGTGAGGAGGAGGGTTTATTCTCCAGGTCTTTAACCGTTTTCCAGAACTGCTTCTTAAAGTAACTAACTTTGGCCTTCCGGATAGCCTGAGTGCATTTATTTCTCATTTGCCTGAATGAGAGCCAGTCAGCCTGAGTATGCGTGTGCTGAGCCGTTTGCCAAATGGAATTCTCGAGGTGGAGTAACTCTGCCAGATCACAGTCGAACCAGGGGCTGAACCTGTTTTAATTCTCATTTTCTTTATGGGGGCGTGTTTGTTAACAATACCACTGAAAATATAAAAAAAGAAGGTTCAAGCGTCTTCGACAGAGGGGATCAAGATGATTCTATACCTATTTACAGAGACCAGGTCATGAAGGAAGGCTTGCTCATTAAAGTTTGTTAGCAAGCATCTATGACAAATCAGGACAGGTCATTTCACTGAGCAGCCATTACGAACACAGGCTGTAAAACAATGATCACTAAGGTCATTACAGAAAACACCAGACTGATACCTATCAGAATTATTTGTGAGGATAACATCAAGGAGAGTAGCCTTTTCTGGGTGTTTGGAGTCATACCTTGTGGGATTGGTAATAATCTGAGAAAGATTTAGGGAGTCCCATTGCTTTAGGACTGGCCAGGTGGTTTAAGCATGTCCCAGTTTGTCCTCCCGAGTGGCGCAGTGGTCTAAGGCACTGCATCGCAGTGCTAGCTGTGCCACTAGAGATCCTGGTTCGAATCCAGGCTCTGTCGTAGCCGGCCGCGACTGGGAGACCCATGGGGCGGCGCACAATTGGCCCAGCGTCATCCAGGGTAGGGGAGGGAATGGCCGGCAGGGATGTAGCTCAGTTGGTAGAGCATGGCATTTGCAACGCCAGGGTTGTGGGTTCGATTCCAGTATAAAAAATAAAAATGTATGCACTAACTGTAAGTTGCTCTGGATAAGAGCGTCTGCTAAATGACTAAAATGTAAATGTCCCCTAGCAGGACAGATTCAGACTTAGTGTAAGGGTCCAGGAGAGAGCTTAGGGCAGGTAGGGTACAGGCCGGTGGTGATGGAGGACGATAACACCCAGCAACAGTCAACAAAGAGCTATTTGAAAGTTGAATGCTTAAAACCATCAAATTGTTTGGGGACAGACTTGGTAAAGATTGCCACTCCACCACCTTTGGAAGATCTGTCTTGCCGAAAAAGGTTATAACCAGAAATGTTAACATCAGTGTTCAAAACACTCTTTCTTAACCACGTCTCAGTAATGACCAATACATCTGGATTGGAGCTGTGAACCCACACTTTCAATTTATCAATTTTAGGTAATAAGCTTCTAGTGTTAACGTGCAGAAAACCCAGGCTTTTACAAGAGCAGAAATCAGTGAAACAGATATCAGAGCACAAGTCAGAATTAGGGCTAGCAACAGTAGACAGGCCAGGGTGTACATTTCCAGATATCATCAGCACTAATACAATCAGGGCACGGCAGAGGACAGGGAGAGCTCTGCAGTGTTGATTTTTTATGACATTTGAATGTGCATCAAATGGCAACAAGATCATATTGTACAGCAATTTCATCAGGTAACATGAATACAAAGCCGACGAGAGGTGGTTAGAATGGGAGGCCAAGAGTCTGTGTAACCAATAGAGAGTCAGAGTCCCGAGCGTGGGAACAAACATAGACGGTTGGGTAAACAAGCAAGTTCATAGTCAACAAAGCACACAGGAGTCATAATGCAAATAGCATAAAGCACAAGAAAGAAATATAACAACTTGGGGCTTGGGACATCACAGTGGCATATAGCTCATCCATAATGTAGGCCTACATTCCTCCCTGACATCACAGAGAGGAAGCAGTAGCTTTCTCTGCAACTGTAATGATGTCATCACATCAATGTGTCTCTGCTCACCTCTTCTGACTTCCCTCCGGTACTGAGCTTATGACTTCATGAATTGATTAATTCATTCATTTACTTTCTCCCTGTGCTATTTCTTTACCAGCAGTAGACCCCTTTCCATTCTCCTCATTCACTGCAGAATCATTACAGCTTACAATTACAGCATTACATTATTACATTACATTACATTATTACATTACATTATTACAGCATTACACTATTACAGCATTACATTATTACATTACATTATTACAGCATTAGACTATTACAGCATTAGACTATTACAGCATTAGACTATTACAACATTACATTATTACAGCATTACATTATTACAGCATTAGACTATTACAGCATTAGACTATTACAGCATTAGCCTATTACAACATTACATTATTACAGCATTACATTATTACAGCGTTATACTATTACAGCATTAGACTATTACAGCATTAGACTATTACAGCATTAGACAATTACAGCATTACATTATTACAGCATACAGTCGTGGTCAAAAGTTTTGAGAATTACACAAATATAAATTTTCACAACGTCTGCTGCCTCAGTTTTTATGATGGCAATTTGCATATACTCCAGAATATCATGAAGAGTGATCAGATTAATTGCAATTAATTGCAAAGTCCCTCTTTGCCATGAAAATGAACTTAATCCCTCAAAAACATTTCCACTGCATTTCAGCCCTGCCACAAAAGGACCAGCTGACATGTCAGTGATTCTCTCGTTAACCCAGGTGGGAGTGTTGACGAGGACAAGGCTGGAGATCACTCTTTCATGCTGATTGAGTTAGATTAACAGACTGGAAGCTTTAAAAGGAGGGTGGTGCTTAAAATCATTGTTCTTCCTCTGTTAACCATGGTTACCTGCAAGGAAACAAGTGCCGTCATCATTGCTTTGCACAGAAAGGGCTTCACAGGAAAGGATATTGCTGCTAGTAAGATTGCACCTAAATCAACCATTTATCGGATCATCAAGAACTTCAAGGAGAGAGGTTCAATTGTTGTGAAGAAGGCTTCAGGGCGCCCAAGAAAGTCCAGCAAGCGCCAGGACCATCTCCTAAAGTTGATTCAGCTGCGGGATCGGGGCACCACCAGTGCAGAGCTTGCTCAGGAATGGCAGCAGGCAGGTGTGAGTGCATCTGCACGCACAGTGAGGCGAAGAATTTTGGAGGATGGCCTGGTGTCAAGAAGGGCAGCGAGGAAGCCACTTCTCTCCAGGAAGAACATCAGGGACAGACTGATATTCTGCAAAAGGTACAGGGATTGGACTGCTGAGGACTTGGGTAAAGTCATTTTCTCTGATGAATCCCCTTTCCGATTGTTTGTGGCATCCGGAAAAAAGCTTGTCCGGAGAAGACAAGGTGAGCGCTACCATCAGTCTTGTGTCATGCCAACAGTAAAGTATCCTGAGACCATTCATGTGTGGGGTTGCTTCTCAGCCAAGGGAGTGGGCTCACTCACAATTTTGCCTAAGAACACAGCCATGAATAAAGAATGGTACCAACACATCTTCCAAGAGCAACTTCTCCCAACCATCCAATAACAGTTTGGTGACGAACAATGCCTTTTCCAACATGATGGAGCACCTTGCCATAAGGCAAAAGTGATAACTAAGTGGCTCGGGGACAAAAACATCGACATTTTGGGTCCATGGCCAGGAAACTCCCCAGACCTTAATCCCATTGAGAACTTGTGGTCAAGTCTCAAGAGGCGGGTGGACAAACAAAAATCCACAAATTCTGACAAACTCCAAGCATTGATTATGCAAGAATGGGCTGCCATCAGTCAGGATGTGGCCTATAAGTTAATTGACAGCATGCCAGGGTGGATTGCAGAGGTCTTGAAAAAGAAGGGTCAACACTGCAAATATTGACTCTTCGCATAAACTTAATGTAATTGTCAATAAAAGCCTTTGACACTTATGGAATGCTTGCAATTATACTTCAGTATACCATAGTAACATCTGACAAAAATATCTAAAAACACTGAAGCAGCAAACTTTGCGAAGACCAATACTTGTGTCATTCTCAAAACCACGACTGTAGTATTACAGAATTACAGCATTACATTATTACAGCATTACACTTTTACAGCATTACATTGTTACAGCATACTATTACAGCATTACATTATTACAGCATTACACTATTACAGCATTACATTATTACCGCATTACGCTATTAAAGCATTACACTATTACAGCATACTATTACAGCATTACATTATTACAACATTACATTATTACAGCATACTATTATAGCATTACATTATTACAGCATACTATTACAGCATTACATTATTCCTGCATACTATTACAGCGTTATATTATTACCGCATTACACTATTACAGCATTACATTATTACCGCATTACACTATTACAGCTTTACATTATTACAGTATTACATTATTACAGCATTACACTATTACAACATACTATCACAGCATTACATTATTACAGCATTACATTATTACAGCATACTATTACAGCAATACATTATTACAGCATACTATTACAGCATTACATTATTACTGCATACTATTACAGCGTTATATTATTACCGCATTACACTATTACAGCATTACATTATTACCGCATTACACTATTACAGCTTTACATTATTACAGCATTACATTATTACAGCATTACACTATTACAACATACTATCACAGCATTACATTATTACAGCATTACATTATTACAGCATACTATTACAGCAATACATTATTACAGCACACTATTACAGTGTTATATTATTACCGCATTACACTATTACAGCATTACATTATTACAGCATTACATTACTACAGCATACTATTACAGAATTACATTATTACAGCAATACATTATTACAGCATACTATTACAGCATTACATTATTACAGTATCACATTATTACAGTATTACATTATTACAGCAATACATTATTACAGCATACTATTACAGCATTACATTATTACAGCAATACATTATTACAGCATACTATTACAGCATTACATTATTACGGCAATACATTATTACAGCATACTATTACAGCATTACATTATTACAGCAATACATTATTACAGCATACTATTACAGCATTACATTATTACAGTATCACATTATTACAGTATTACATTATTACAGCAATACATTATTACAGCATACTATTACAGCACCAGTCTTCTGCTGCCACTCTGACAGAGGCAATACATCATGAGTGAAATCTATTTCTGGAGAGGGAGAGTGAGTAGCTGTGATGAAGAGTGAGTAGCTGTGATGAAGAGTGGGATGCTGTGATGAAGAGTGGGATGCTGTGATGAAGAGTCAGATGCTGTGGTGAAGAGTGGGATGCTGTGATGACGTGAGGGACCTTCCACCTCCACACACGGTAGTTACAGCATCAGTCTTTAGTACAGTCAGTCAAGCATGTCACAGTAGCAGAGGCTATACATCATGAGATACACAGGGATGGTCTGACTGACTGGCTGCGCACTGACGTCTTCTGTCCCTGGTGAATTAACAGGCTGTTTCTGAAGGAGAGTGGGGACCTGTGAGAAAGAGTGTAGAATTGTGGGGAGATGTGAGGATTCTCTGTGACTAGGCTATTACCTCTCTCTCCGCTAGGAAAAAACATGGTAAGTGATTTGATCAGCCTGCTACCAGAAGAATTTTGATTTTATCCAGGACAACTAAATGTCTTGACAGGTATCGCTGTGGAGTAGCCCTTTCCTGCAGTTTTAAACATTTTTGCTATATTTCAGTCTGTTGCTATATTTCAGTATTTTGTGATGTACACTGAACTAATATATATATATATATATATATATATATATATATATATATATATATATATACAGTGAGGGAAAAAAGTATTTGATCCCTTGCTGATTTTGTACGTTTGCCCACTGACAAAGAAATGATCAGTCTATAATTTTAATGGTAGGTTTATTTGAACAGTGAGGGACAGAATAACAACAAAACAATCCAGAAAAACGCATGTCAAACATTTTATAAATTGATTTGCATTTTAATGAGGGAAATAAGTATTTGACCCCTCTGCAAAACATGACTTAGTACTTGGTGGCAAAACCCTTGTTGGCAATCACAGCGGTCAGACGTTTATTGTAGTTGGCAGCCAGGTTTGCACACATCTCAGGAGGGATTTTGTCCCACTTCTCTTTGCAGATCTTCTCCAAGTCATTAAGGTTTCGAGGCTGACGTTTGGCAACTTGAACCTTCAGCTCCCTCCACAGATTTTCTATGGGATTAAGGTCTGGAGACTGGCTATGCCACTCCAGGACCTTAATGTGCTTCTTCTTGAGCCACTCCTTTGTTGCCTTGGCCGTGTGTTTTGGGTCATTGTCATGCTGGAATACCCATCCATGACCCATTTTCAATGCCCTGGCTGAGGGAAGGAGGTTCTTACTCAAGATTTGACGGTACATGGCCCTGTCCATCATCCCTTTGATGCGGTGAAGTTGTCCTGTCCCCTTAGCAGAAAAACACCCCCAAAGTATAATGTTTCCACCTCCATGTTTGACGGTGGGGATGGTGTTCTTGGGGTCATAGGCAGCATTCCTCCTCCTCCAAACACGGCGAGTTGAGTTGATGCCAAAGAGCTCCATTTTGGTCTCATCTGACCACAACACTTTCACCCAGTTCTCCTCTGAATCATTCAGATGTTCATTGGCAAACTTCAGACAGGCATGTATATGTGCTTTCTTGAGCAGGGGGACCTTGCGGACGCTGCAGGATTTCAGTCCTTCACGGCGTAGTGTGTTACCAATTGTTTTCTTGGTGACTATGGTCCCAGCTGCCTTGAGATCATTGACAAGATCCTCCAGTGTAGTTCTGGGCTGATTCCTCACCGTTCTCATGATCATTGCAACTCCACGAGGTGAGATCTTGCATGGAGCCCCAGGCCGAGGGAGATTGACAGTTATTTTGTGTTTCTTCCATTTGCGAATAATCGCACCAACTGTTGTCACCTTCTCATCAAGCTACTTGGCGATGGTCTTGTAGCCATGTCCAGCCTTGTGTAGGTCTACAATCCTGTCCCTGACATCCTTGGAGAGCTCTTTGGTCTTGGAATGGTGGAGAGTTTGGAATCTGATTGATTGATTGCTTCTGTGGACAGGTGTCTTTTATACAGGTAACAAACTGAGATTTGGAGCACTCCCTTTAAGTGTGCTCCTAATCTTAGCTCGTTACCTGTATAAAAGAAACCTGGGAGCCAGAAATCTTTCTGATTGAGAGGGGGTCAGATACTTATTTCCCTCATTAAAATGTAAATCAATTTATAACATTTTTAACATGCGTTGTTCTGGATTTTTTTGTTGTTATACTGTCTCTCACTGTTCAAATAAACCTACCATTAAAATTATAGACTGATCATTTCTTTGTCAGTGGGAAAACGTACAAAATCAACAGGGGATCACATACTTTTTTCCCTCACTGTATATACTGAACTAAAATATAAAAAGAAAGGTCCTCTCACTGTCAACTGCGTTTATTTTCAGCAAACTTAAGATGTGTAAATATTTGTATGAACATAACAAGATTCAACAACTGACATAAACTGAACAAGTTCCACAGACATGTGACTAACAGAAATGGAATAATGTGCCCCTGAACAAAGGGGGGGTCAAAATCAAAAGCAACAGTCAGTATCTGGTGTGGCCACCAGCTGCATTAAGTACTGCAGTGCATCTACTCCTCATGGACTGCACCAGATTTGCCAGTTCTTGCTGTGAGATGTTACCCCACTCTTCCACCAAGGCACCTGCAAGTTCCCGGACATTTCTGGGGGGAATGGCCCTAGCCCTCACCCTCCGATCCAACAGGTCCCAGACGTGCTCAATGGGATTGAGATCCGGCCTCTTCGCTGGCCATGGCATAACACTGACATTCCTGTCTTGCAGGAAATCACGCACAGAACGAGCAGTATGGCTGGTGGCATTGTCATGCTGGAGGGTCATGTCAGGATGAGCCTGCAGGAAGGGTACCACATGAGGGAGGAGGATGTCTTCCCTGTAACGCACAGCGTTGAGATTGCCTGCAATGACAAGCTCAGTCCGATGATGCTGTGACACACCGCCCCAGACCATGACGGACCCTCCACCTCCAAATCGTTCCCGCTCCAGAGTACAGGCCTCGGTGTAATGCTCATTCCTTCGACGATAAACGCGAATCCGACCATCACCCCTGGTGAGACAAAACAGCGACTCGTCAGTGAAGAGCACTTTTTGCCAGTCCTGTCTGGTCCAGCGACGGTGGGTTTGTGCCCATAGGCGACGTTGTTGCCGGTGATGTCTGGTGAGGACCTGCCTTACAACAGGCCTATAAGCCCTCAGTCCAGCCTCTCTCAGCCTATTGCGGACAGTCTCGGGCAGTTGTTGTTGCCATCCTGTACCTGTCCCGCAGGTGTGATGTTTGGATGTACCGATCCTGTGCAGGTGTTGTTACACGTGGTCTGCCACTGCGAGGATGATCAGCTGTCCGTCCTGTCTCCCTGTAGCGCTGTCTTAGGCGTCTCACAGTACGGACATTGTAATTTATTTCCATGGCCACATCTGCAGTCCTCATGCCTCCTTGCAGCATGCCTAAGGCACGTTCATGCAGATGAGCAGGGACCCTGGGCATCTTTCTTTTGGTGTTTTTCAGAGTCAGTAGAAAGGCCTCTTTAGTGTCCTAAGTTTTCATAACTGTGAGCTTAATTGCCTACCGTCTGTAAGCTGTTAGTGTCTTAACGACCGTTCCACAAGTGCGTGTTCATTAATTGTTTATGGTTCATTGAACAAGCATGGGAAACAGTGTTTAAACCCTTTACAATGAAGATCTGTGAAGTTATTTGGATTGAAAGACAGGGTCCTGAAAAAGGGACGTTTCTTTTTTTGCTGAGTTTATATATATATATATATATATATATATATATATATATATATATATATATACTGAACAAAAATATATATATGCTGAACAAAAATATAAATGCAACATGTAAAGTGTTGGTCCCACGTTTCATAAAGCTTAAATAAAAAATCCTGCACAAAAAGTTTATTTCTCTCAAATTTGGTGCACAAATGTATTTACATCCCTATTAGTGAGCATTTCTCCTTTGTCATAATAATCCATCCACCTGATAGGTGGGGCATATCAAGAAGCTGATTAAATAGAGTGATTATTACACAGGTGCTGTGGAGTATTTCTGTCTGTTATAAAGCCCTTTTGTGGGGAAAAACTCATTCTGATTGGCTAGGCCCGGCAGTGGCTGGGCCTATGCCCTCCCAGGCCCACCCATGGTTGCGACCCCTGCCCAGTCATGTGAAATCCATAGATTAGGGCCTAATACATTTATTTCAATTGACTGATTTCCTTACATCAATCAATCAATCAATCAATCAATTTTATTTTATATAGCCCTTCTTACATCAGCTAATATCTCGAAGTGCTGTACAGAAACCCAGCCTAAAACCCCAAACAGCTAGTAATGCAGGTGTAGAAGCACGGTGGCTAGGAAAAACTCCCTAGAAAGGCGAAAACCTAGGAAGAAACCTAGAGAGGAACCAGGCTATGAGGGGTGGCCAGTCCTCTTCTGGCTGTGCCGGGTGAAGATTATAACAGAACCATGCCAAGATGTTCAAAAATGTAAAGCATGGTCAAATAATAATCAGGAATAAATCTCAGTTGGCTTTTCATAGCCGATCATTAAGAGTTGAAAACAGCAGGTCTGGGACAGGTAGGGGTTCCATAACCGCAGGCAGAACAGTTGAAACTGGAATAGCAGCAAGGCCAGGCGGACTGGGGACAGCAAGGAGTCACCACGGCCGGTAGTCCCGACGTATGGTCCTAGGGCTCAGGTCTCTCAGTTGGCTTTTCATAGCCGATCATTAAGAGTTGAAAACAGCAGGTCTGGGACAGGTAGGGGTTTCGTAACCGCAGGCAGAACAGTTGAAACTGGAATAGCAGCAAGGCCAGGCGGACTGGGGACAGCAAGGTGTCATCATGCCCGGTAGTCCTGACGTATGGTCCTAGGGCTCAGGTCAGGTTCTCAGAGAGAAAGAGAGAACGAGAGAATTAGAGAGAGCATACTTAAATTCACACAGGACACTGGATAAGACAGGAGAAGTACTCCAGGTATAACCAACTAACCCCAGCCCCCCGACACATAAACTACTGCAGCATAAATACTGGAGGCTGAGACAGGAGCGGTCCGGAGACACTGTGGCCCCATCCGAAGAAACCCCCGGACAGGGCCAAACAGGAAGGATATAACCCCACCCACTCTGCCAAAGCACAGCCCCCGCACCACTAGAGGGATATCCTCAACCACCAATTTACAATCCTGAGACAAGGCCGAGTATAGCCCACAGAGGTCTCCACCACAGCACAAACCAAGGGGGGGCGCCAACCCAGACAGGAAGATCACGTCAGTAACTCAACCCACTCAAGTGACGCACCCCTCCCAGGGACGGCATGAAAGAGCACCAGCAAGCCAGTGACTCAGCCCCTGCAACAGGGTTAGAGGCAGAGAACCCCAGTCCAGTGGAGAGGGGAACCGGCCTGGCAGAGACAGCAAGGGCTGTTCGTTGCTCCAGAGCCTTTCCGTTCACCTTCACACTCCTGGGCCAGACTACACTCAATCATATGACCTACTGAAGAGATAAGTCTTCAGTAAAGACTTAAAGGTTGAGACCGAGTCTGCGTCTCTCACATGGGTAGGCAGACTGTTCCATAAAAATGGAGATCTATAGGAGAAAGCCCTGCCTCCCGCTGTTTGCTTAGAAATTCTAGGGACAATTAGGAGGCCTGCGTCTTGTGACCGTAGCGTACGTATTGGTATGTACGGCAGGACCAACTCGGAAAGATAGGTAGGAGCAAGCCCATGTAACGCTTTATAGGTTAACAGTAAAACCTTGAAATCAGCCCTTGCCTTAACAGGAAGCCAGTGTAGGGAAGCTAGCACTGGAGTAATATGATCAAATTTCTTGGTTCTAGTCAGGATTCTAGCAGCCGTATTTAGCACTAACTGAAGTGAAGTTTATTTAGTGCTTTATCCGGGTAGCCGGAAAATACAGCATTGCAGTAGTCTAACCTAGAAGTAACAAATGCATGGATTAATTTTTCTGCATCATTTTTGGACAGAAAATTTCTGATTTTTGCAATGTTACGTAGATGGAAAAAAGCTGTCCTTGAAACAGTCTTGATATGTTCGTCAAAAGAGAGATCAGGGTCAAGAGTAACGCCGAGGTCCTTCACAGTTTTATTTGAGACGACTTTACAACCATCAAGATGAATTGTCAGATTTAACAGAAGATCTCTTTGTTTCTTGGGACCTAGAACAAGCATCTCTGTTTTGTCCGAGTTTAAAAGTAAAAAGTTTTCAGCCATCCACTTCCTTATGTCTGAAACACAGGCTTCTAGCGAGGGCAATTTTGGGGCTTCACCATGTTTCATTGAAATGTACAGCTGTGTGTCATCCGCATAGCAGTGAAAGTTAACATTATGTTTTCGAATAACATCCCCAAGGTAAAATATATAGTGAAAACAATAGTGGTCCTAAAACGGAACCTTGAGGAACACCGAAATGTACAGTTGATTTGTAACTCAGTCAAATCTTTTGAAATTGCATGTTAAATTTATATTTTTATTCAGTATATATTAAGTGTAATATTGGGATGTAAACTACTCAAAATGGTATACATTTCAACTCTATATCTGACATGGTACAGGTGTCTTCTTTTTTTTAAGCCCATAACCATGTGTGTGAGGTGTATACTTTTGTTTCAAAGTAGATTTGTTTAAGACTACCAAGAATCACTCTGTGTGACCCTGATTTAGCCCACTGCAGTAAAAGGTTCAAAGGTGAACTAGTGTTATTTGTCAATTATAAATCATTTCAATACATACACATATTGTTTTTCTATGTTTCAGTTTATTCAACTTCTGTTACAAGACAGTTTCAGAAAACAGATTATATTTTACAGGGTGAAGCACCACGATGCAGAAACAAAAAAAAAGGACAATATTGTCTTCTTTCATTCTTATTGCTTGATGAGGTACAGTATTACACATTGTAGCTTATTCATCATACTAACCACTATATGGTAAAAGACTGGCAAATCGTACAAAATGTAATGGCATAAGCATAAAGCATAAAGCATAAAGCATAAACATACCCGTTTTCACACACAGATACAGGAACAAATAATAAGTATACACACTAAGGCAGTAATATACAGTGGGGGAAAAAAGTATTTAGTCAGCCACCAATTGTGCAAGTTCTGCCACTTAAAAAGATGAGAGGCCTGTAATTTTCATCATAGGTACACGTCAACTATGACAGACAAAATGAGGAAAAAAAATCCAGAAAATTACATTGTAGGATTTTTAATGAATTTATTTGCAAATGATGGTGGAAAATAAGTATTTGGTCAATAACAAAAGTTTCTCAATACTTTGTTATATACCCTTTGTTGGCAATGACACAGGTCAAACGTTTTCTGTAAGTCTTCACAAGGTTTTCACACACTGTTGCTGGTATTTTGGCCCATTCCTCCATGCAGATCTCCTCTAGAGCAGTGATGTTTTGGGGCTGTCGCTGGGCAACACGGACTTTCAAGTCCCTCCAAAGATTTTCTATGGGGTTGAGATCTGGAGACTGGCTAGGCCACTCCAGGACCTTGAAATGCTTCTTACGAAGCCACTCCTTCGTTGCCCGGGCGGTGTGTTTGGGATCATTGTCATGCTGAAAGACCCAGCCACGTTTCATCTTCAATGCCCTTGCTGATGGAAGGAGGTTTTCACTCAAAATCTCACGATACATGGCCCCATTCATTCTTTCCTTTACACGGATCAGTCGTCCTGGTCCCTTTGCAGAACAACAGCCCCAAAGCATGATGTTTCCACCCCCATGCTTCACAGTAGGTATGGTGTTCTTTGGATGCAACTCAGCATTCTTTGTCCTCCAAACACGACGAGTTGAGTTTTTACCAAAAAGTTCTATTTTGGTTTCATCTGAGACCATATGACATTCTCCCAATCCTCTTCTGGATCATCCAAATGCACTCTAGCAAACTTCAGACGGGCCTGGACATGTACTGGCTTAAGCAGGGGGACACGTCTGGCACTGCAGGATTTGAGTCCCTGGCGGCGTAGTGTGTTACTGATGGTAGGCTTTGTTACTTTGGTCCCAGCTCTCTGCAGGTCATTCACTAGGTCCCCCCGTGTGGTTCTGGGATTTTTGCTCACCGTTCTTGTGATCATTTTGACCCCACGGGGTGAGATCTTGCGTGGAGCCCCAGATCGAGGGAGATTATCAGTGGTCTTGTATGTCTTCCATTTCCTAATAATTGCTCCCACAGTTGATTTCTTCAAACCAAGCTGCTTACCTATTGCAGATTCAGTCTTCCCAGCCTGGTGCAGGTCTACAATTTTGTTTCTGGTGTCCTTTGACAGCTCTTTGGTCTTGGCCATAGTGGAGTTTGGAATGTGACTGTTTGAGGTTGTGGACAGGTGTCTTTTATACTGATAACAAGTTCAAACAGGTGCCATTAATACAGGTAACGAGTGGAGGACAGAGGAGCCTCTTAAAGAAGAAGTTACAGGTCTGTGAGAGCCCAAAATCTTGCTTGTTTGTAGTTGACCAAATACTTATTTTCCACCATAATTTGCAAATAAATTCATTAAAAATCCTACAATGTGATTTTCTGGATTTTTTTTCCTCAATTTGTCTGTCATTTTTGACATATACCTATGATGAAAATTACAGGCCTCTCTCATCTTTTTAAGTGGGAGAACTTGCACAATTTGTGGCTGACTAAATACATTTTTTCCCCACTGTATATATCTCTCTCTCCCTCTCTCTCCATCTTCCTCTCTCTCTCCCTCTCTCTCTCTTCCTCTCTCTCTCTGTCTCCCTCCCTCTCTCGCTCTCTCTATCTCTTCCTCTCTCTCTCTCTCCCTCTCCATCTCCATCTCTCCCTCTCCGTCTGTCTGTCTCTCTCTCATTCCTTTATATCATTCACAGAGTACAGAACATAATGTTACATTAAAAGCCTAACAGACACATCTCTCAAGAGTATAGCGCTTCCTTTTACAGTATTTCACCAGATAATAACCACTTGAACACTAGGAAACTATTTGAAGTTAGTCATTTATCATCACTCACTACTTAATTACCATTTAAGAACAATTAGTTACCATAGATTTACATGGTTATTTGATGAAAAAATGCACTGCGTAATTTATATAACAGCAGTTGGATTATCTTCTCCCTGGTGACGTCGGCATACGTTTACACTATACTTCAAATATAAACTCCCATATAGCTGTGTACCCCTATGCAACCATACAACCATTCATATATCATCTCACATATAATGCCATAGTCCCCTGTAGCTCAGTTGGTAGAGCATGGCACTTGCAACGCCAGGGTTGTGGGTTCGTTTCCCACAGGGGGCCAGTATGAAAAATGTATGCACTCACTAACTATAAGTCGCTCTGGATAAGAGCGTCTGCTAAATGACGTAAATGTAATATGATATCCAGGGTATTCCCCAAAGAATGTAAGAGGGGCGCTTTGCTCAGCAGCACCACTTTGTTAAAAAATCCTGGTGAGAACCCTGTATCTAATATAGTTTTTTGTCTTCGATTATAATCATATTTTTCTTTCTTTCCTACATGTTTGTCTTACCACCCTTGACCCTAAGGCTTTTCTAAACACTACTTCAGCACTTCTTTGCTTCTTTACTTTTCTAATTAGAACCTTTTACTTGGTCTCCGTTTCTTCCTCTTCACTGGAATGGGATTCTGATTCTCCCTCCTCGTTTCTCTCCTCTTTCTCACCCCCTCTCCTTTCTCCTTTGCAGACTCGTCTGTCTTTTGCATCTTTTGAAGTAGCTGCATCTTCCTCCTCTTCCTTTTTACCTGCATCCTTCTCTCCATTAACCTCTCTATCTTCTCCTGTCTCCGAAGCATCACCCTCTTTTAATTTTTATTTCGTTGTATCTTCTTTTTCACTTCCTCCCTCCTCTGTCTCAGAATCTGTCTCAGTTCCAGGTTCCTTGTCTACTTCCTCCCTCCTCTGTCTCAGAATCTGTCTCAGTTCCAGGTTCCTTGTCTACTTCCTCCCTCCTCCGTCTCAGAATCTGTCTCAGTTCCAGGTTCCTTGTCTACTTCCTCCCTCCTCTGTCTCAGAATCGGTCTCAGTTCCAGGTTCTTTGTCTACTTCCTCCTCATCTCTCTTTTCCTCATGGTATGAATAATCTCGTCCTCTGTCCACTTTCTCTTTCTCCTCTTTTCCATCTGTTGAAGATGGACCGTCCTCCCCTGCTTCTCCACCCTCCTCAGCTTTATCCGGTGCCGCCTCCTCCTTCTCTCCCTCCTTCCCCTCTCCATCCTTCATTCCTCCAGGACCAGATTCTCCAGACTCCCCTGTAGCTTGGTCTGCAGGCTCTTCTCCCCAACCACACTGTCTGTAGAGTCTTCCTTGTTATCACCTTGTTCCTCTGTGGTCTTAGTAGAGTCTTCCTTGTTATCACCTTGTTCCTCTGTGGTCTTAGTAGAATCTTCCTTGTTATCACCCTGTTCCTCTGTGGTCTTAGTAGAGTCTTCCTCGTTATCACCTTGTTCCTCTGTGGTCTTAGTACAGTCTTCCTTGTTATCACCTTGTTCCTCTGTGGTCTTAGTAGAGTCTTCCTTGTTATCACCTTGTTCCTCTGTGGTCTTAGTAGAGTCTTCCTTGTTATCACCTTGTTCCTCTGTGGTCTTAGTAGAGTCTTCCTTGTTATCACCTTGTTCCTCTGTGGTCTTAGTAGAGTCTTCCTTCTTATCACCTTGTTCCTCTGTGGTCTTAGTACAGTCTTCCTTGTTATCACCTTGTTCCTCTGTGGTCTTAGTAGAGTCTTCCTTGTTATCACCTTGTTCCTCTGTGGTCTTAGTAGAGTCTTCCTTGTTATCACCTTGTTCCTCTGTGGTCTTAGTAGAGTCTTCCTTGTTATCACCTCACCTTGTTCCTCTGTGGTCTTAGTAGAGTCTTCCTTGTTATCACCTTGTTCCTCTGTGGTCTTAGTAGAATCTTCCTTGTTATCACCTTGTTCCTCTGTGGTCTTAGTAGAGTCTTCCTTGTTATCACCTTGTTCCTCTGTGGTCTTAGTACAGTCTTCCTTGTTATCACCTTGTTCCTCTGTGGTCTTAGTAGAATCTTCCTTGTTATCACCTTGTTCCTCTGTGGTCTTAGTAGAGTCTTCCTTGTTATCACCTTGTTCCTCTGTGGTCTTAGTACAGTCTTCCTTGTTATCACCTTGTTCCTCTGTGGTCTTAGTAGAGTCTTCCTTGTTATCACCTTGTTCCTCTGTGGTCTTAGTACAGTCTTCCTTGTTATCACCTTGTTCCTCTGTGGTCTTAGTAGAATCTTCCTTGTTATCACCTTGTTCCTCTGTGGTCTTAATAGAATCTTCCTTGTTATCATCTTGTTCCTCTGTGGTCTTAGTAGAGTCTTCCTCGTTATCACCTTGTTCCTCTGTGGTCTTAGTACAGTCTTCCTTGTTATCACCTTGTTCCTCTGTGGTCTTAGTACAGTCTTCCTCGTTATCACCTTGTTCCTCTGTGGTCTTAGTAGAGTCTTCCTTGTTATCACCTTGTACCTCTGTGGTCTTAGTAGAGTCTTCCTTGTTATCACCTTGTTCCTCTGTGGAGTTCTCAGCTTCTGCAGTCTCCTCCTTTACACCTTCTTCTCCCTCTGGACTCTCCTCTGTGTCAGTAGATATAATGTCCTCTGTTGGCTTCTGAAATGAATTGTACATTATACAATTAATATGATTATATTATCATGAGCCTATCATAAGTATTTCAGAAAGAATATGTTGAACATTCAAACAGTTGGAATTGTATTTGTGCTATGGATGTGAAAATAATGTACACTTTTTTTAAAGCATGAAACACTTGTACAGTAGTAAGCAATGTATGCAAGTGTGAGGTTTGTCTAACCTCTTCAGTGGACAGGTCACTCTGTGGAGAGGTATGTCTAACCAGTTCAGTGGACAGGTCACTCTGTGAAGAGGTATGTCTAACCAGTTCAGTGGACAGGTCACTCTGTGGAGAGGTATGTCTAACCTCTTCAGTGGACAGGTCACTCTGTGGAGAGGTATGTCTAACCTCTTCAGTGGACAGGTCACTCTGTGGAGAGGTATGTCTAACCTCTTCAGTGGACAGGTCACTCTGTGGAGAGGTATGTCTAATCTCTTCAGTGGATAGGTCACTCTGTGGAGACTGGTCTTCATTCTCTAAAGGGCATTCATCAGTCTGCACCTCCCCGTCTGCATCAGAGGAAGGGAACGTGGTGTTACTATTAAACAGCCATAGCACAACACTGACACCTCATGGTAGAAACACAGACACATACACATAACAAACATTATTAATGGAAAACCAGCCCTTCAGACAGCACAGCTCATAGGAGTAGATACCAAAAACATAGTATTTAGATATCATCTCATTATTAACATATATTTAGCTCAGTAAAAAGAACATTTGCACACAATAATACATGCTTGATGTACTTGTAAGGCAGTTTTACAATTGCATTGACATTCATTCTGTGTTTTTGAGTAATTTGTTTAAGATTCATAAGTAGAATAACATTAAATGCTCTGATAAACAAGACAATTACATGCTTGTTTTAAGTACTTGATGAGTAAGGATTTTAATTATAAGAGAGAAATAAAAAATTTAGTTTAGCAGCAAAGATTAAACAGCCACAGCACTAATGGGTCCTCTTTGAATATTTTATGGAAATGTCTTGCCTTCATTAACACTAGCTATTCCTTCAAACTAACCACACAAACACACTGTAAGCAGAAGAGTTAAAGTGACTACAAACTCTAAACATCTTAATGTGATTTAGTATAGGGAATGGGGGGAGAGGGGGCTGCCTCATAAAAATGCTACATCAAATTAAATACAATATTTAAAAATCTCCCCTTCATTAAATCCAATAGATTTGTCTGGGCATTGAAGATGACTGGATGACTAGGTACTTTGGTGTCTGCTTCCCTCAGACAGACATAGTATGCATCCCAAATGGCACCCTATTCCCTACATAGTGCACTACTTTTGACCAGGGCCCATAGGACTCTAGTCAAAAGTAGTGAGGTATGTAGGGAATAGGGTGCCATTTGGGACACAGCCATGCGGTTCAAAGACAGAGCTGCTCAGTACAGTCAGATATCAGCCCGTGGCTAATTTACATAGCTAGGCTGAGCTGGTAAAGTCATTATCTGTTTTAAGCAGGGAATACCGGACAGGAGCAATATTCTGGTATCTGATACTCATGTAAATTGATGTCACTGTATTTCACTATGATATGAGGTACAGGGTTAATTCGGTTTTCATAGCAAAAACGATAGTACTTTCTGTCAATCCTCAGTATATTTGACAGTTAATACCAAACAATGGTTCACTAGGGTGAGGATGCATGCAGTATGAAAATGTTTGCCATCACTAACTGTAAGTTGCTCTGGATAAGAGCGTCTGCTAAATGACTAAAATGTAAAAATGATACATATGAATTTTACGATGTGTGTTTTAAAATTGTCAAACACAAATCTCTCTGAAAACAAGACGGTTGAGTCAACAACACCTGAAAGAGCAGTTTAATTGAGATGAACAGGAGGTGTAGTCCATTCCATTTCTTTACTAGGCTTTGGTATTACTTCAGCTTCCTTGTCTAATCCCTTTAACCACACCTGAAGGCACCACTGAGACAACCACTGCTCTTAACACCAGCTAGCAAACAAGACAGTTGAGTCCTCTCTCTCTCTCTGCTCTGGGAGGATGAAACAGTTGACAGTCTGCAGGGAGGGATGTGTTGTTTCTGACAGATCAGAGATCTAGTACTTATGTATCTGCCTAGACTGGGCAATGACACCACAGGGAATTATTATACTATCTACCTAGACTGGGTAATGCCACCACAGGGAATTATTCTACTATCTACCTAGACTGGGTAATGACACCGCAGGGAATTATTCTACTATCTACCTAGACTGGGTAATGACACCACAGGGAATTATTCTACTATCTACCTAGACTGGGTAATGACACCGCAGGGAATTATTCTACTATCTACCTAGACTGGGTAATGACACCGCAGGGAATTATTCTACTATCTACCTAGACTAGGTAATGACACCACAGGGAATTATTCTACTATCTACCTAGACTGGGTAATGACACCGCAGGGAATTATTCTACTATCTACCTAGACTGGGTAATGACACCACAGGGAATTATTCTACTATCTACCTAGATTGGGTAATGACACAACAGGGAATTATTCTACTATCTACCTAGACTGGGTAATGACACCACAGGGAATTATTTTACTATCTACCTAGACTGGGTAATGACACCGCAGGGAATTATTCTACTATCTACCTAGACTGGGTAATGACACAACAGGGAATTATTCTACTATCTGCTTGGATGTGTCTTGTCTTTCAGTGCAGCAGAGTGGAGTGATTTTGAAATGTAACTACAGAAATATGTTAATAAAGTTATGTAAATGTCTCTGATAAAATGTGCCAATGTCTCGTACAACTAAAAACCCTTCATTTCCTCACCTCTGTATAGAATCATTACTGCTAAAAAAAAACTTGACTTCCTCACCTTTGACTGTATAGAATCCTTATTGCTAAAAACCCTTCACTTCCTCACCTCTGACTGTATAGAATCATTACTGCTAAAAACCCTTCACTTCCTCACCTCTGACTGTATAGAATTATCACTGCTCCTACTATACAGTACCTGGTCACATATGAATATTAACCTGCATGCAATAGGTCTGGGACAAGGACATCTGAATATTAACCTGCATGCAATAGGTCTGGGACAAGGACATCTGAATATTAACCTGCATGCAATAGGTCTGGGACAAGGACATCTGAATATTAACCAGCATGCAATAGATCTGGGACCATACATTCAGACCATAAACACCCAAGGACATCTGAATATTAACCAGCATGCAATAGATCTGGGACCATACATTCATACCATCAACACCCAAGGACATCTGAATATTAACCAGCATGCAATAGGTCTGGGACCATACATTCAGACCATCAACACCCAAAGACATCTGAATGCTGGCAAAACACACATTGTCAATTAAATAAACTTCAATAAACATCAATAAACTTAATGTGAACATACACTACCAGTCAAAAGTTTGGACACACCTACTCATTGAAGGGTTTTTCTTAATTTTTACTATTTTTTACATTGTATAATAATAGTGAAGACATCACAATTATGAAATAACACATATGGAATCATGTAGTAACCAAAAAAGTGTTAAAACAAATCAAAGTATATTTTATATTTGAGATTCTTCAAATAGCCACCCTTTGCCTTGATGACAGCTTTGCACACTCATGGCATTCTCTCAACCAGCTTCATGAGGTAGACACCTGGAATGCATTTCAATTAACAGGTGTGCCTTATTAAAAGTTAATTTGTGGAATTTCTTTCCTTCTTAATGTGTTTGAGCCAATCAGTTGTGTTGTGACAAGGTAGTGGGGTATACAGAAGACAGACCTATTTGGTAAAAGACCAAGTCCATATTATGGCAAGAACAGCTCAAATAAGCAAAGAGAAACGACAGTCCATCATTACTTTAAGACATGAAGGTCAGTCAATATGGAACATTTCAATGGAACAATGGGAGAGATGAAGGGGATCCCATTTAGTCCTGTTTCTGTCTGCCATGTTGTCTAACGTCTAAGACGCTCCTCACTGTAACATGACATGAAACAGCAACACCACGCATGTGTCACAAATGGCATCCTATTCACTACATAGTGCACTACTTTTGAGCTGGGCCCATAGGGCTCTGGTTGAAAGAAGTGCACTATGTAAGGAATAGGTTGCCATTTGGGACAGCCCACCTATCAACTGCTCTAGTTTCTCCTGCTATACTGGGGGACTCAGCCTAGTTAACTCAAAGACTGCTAGCTACTGGATACCTTCAAAAGACACATGTAGATCTAACATGTCTGTTTACACGTATACCCCATCATGTTCTTAACGTTTTAATTTGAACACCACTGACTGGAAGGAGGCATTATGGATATATCTATCACACGGACTGGGCTAATTCCCAAAAGCGACATTACGTTTTTACAATATGAGAGGGAGTTGTTTTAATCTGGTGGTTTGCTTATAGAACTGTCTTTCACCTCACTGATGGCTGGATTAACAGTCTCTGTATTAACCACTGCCTACACTCTGCCTACACTCTGCCTACACACTGCCCAGTGCCGCATCCCAAATGGCACCCTAATCCCAATATAGTGCACTAATTTTGACCATTGGTCTCAGGTCGAAAGTAGTGCACTATATAGGGAATTGGGTGCTATTTGGGATGCACTGGGTATCTGTATAAACACATAATGGACTGTTGAGTTCTACCAACCATCAACCAGTGTTGATAAAACTGTAGCGTATGCTGCAGAAATACTATGAGATAGAGGTGGTTAGAAAATGCTTTCAGTTTCCTGGAACACATTCTTCTGCTTCATAACACAAATAAATAACATAAAGCCTGATCACAACAGAAGTTTACAAAATAAATGAACTTCATTGCCAACATCCTTGACCAGTCTAAAAAAGAAAACACATTCCTACTTCTTCCATTCCTTTTCTATTGAATGTTAATGTTATTAATTCTCTATACATTGTTGTTGAAAAACGGCATTGAACATGGAATGTGTTGTATCCTTCGGTTGTAAAGTCCTAATTGAGTTGACATGAAATGCATTGCCATTGAAAGGGTTCTATTTAGAGCAAGAGCTTTTGTTCCAATACAAGGTCACAGTGTTGGGTTTCATGATAGAACAAGTTCAGAACAGTACAGTTACTCTGATGCTGCGTCCTTGAAGTATGCCATCTGCTAGTGTTGATCAAATCTAACACATACATGATAACAGCAGAGAGATATCCCAGAAACCTCCAGTTCTACGGTGATGGCTAATACACCAAGGACCAAAGCCAACATCGAGGTTATGTTTTCTAACACACAGTGGCATTACACTGTACTGCAAGGTTCGACACAATTCCATTTCAATTCAATCAGTTCAGTAAGTAAGTAAACAACTGAAATTCCAATTTTCCTAATTGCATGGAAATGAACGCACCCCAACCGTGCCGAAATGTGTACAGTCCAGTTATCTACAACCAGCACTGAGCTGTGTTTATATTCTTAACAGGACAATAGGATGAAGGTTGTTTCTTGAGGAATAGCATGTAGGTAGCTCTAATGAACAGTACCTCCTCTACCCAGCCTAGGTTATAATCCACTCTATCTGGATAACTCTGGAATGGGGCTGCATTCAGTATGTTTACACGCATTTCACTGATTATGGCAGTAGGCAGATTATGCATTAGTCACGTAAACACCTTACTCCGCTTATCTTAAAACGGCGTAAGTAAACATACGCTGATAAAAACACCTGGTTTTCTGAGCAATTTTTTGAATTATTAGGACATGTAAACGCCTTAATCGGAGCTCCAGCAGAGTATCTGACCTCCACATGTTCTAGCACCATCCGAGCAAGCCTCCCTCTTTAGCACAAGTGAAGTGAGTTCGGAACAACTGAAAGTATTCGTCTTAGAAGTAGTTTTCACATACAGAAATAACATGGTCGCGGTGATAGAATGTCTATTTTGATTGGTGATTTTCTGCATTTATTAAAGTCCAATCAGGTAGCATGATTTCAGATGTGTCCATGGAAACAGCATTATTAGGGAAATCATTCTTCTTGCAAAGCATGTAAACATTTTAACTGAACTATTATATTAATCTGACCACCCACAATACTGGCATTATTGTCTGCATGTAACCGTACTCACGGTGGTGTATTTTGACCATAGCCATGGAGCAGTGCTCATCATTTTTAAAGACCTTTTCTGACAAGTATTAACTGCACTCAGGAGAGGGGGGGGGGGGGACTTAACCAATCAAAATGTCCCCTGTGTTTGAGGAGGATGTTGTTCATGCATGTATAAGGAAGGATGCAGAGAGAGAATGTCCCAAATGGCAACACTATTCCCTATAAAGTGCACTACTTTTCACCAGTCCTGTGGGCACTACATACAGTAGACACTAGGGTGCCATTTGGGACACAGACAGAGAGATAATCAGTCTGACGCCACACTCCTTCTCCAGAGTAACCTCTTTTGTTGATTTGTCAGAGCACCAGTTTTGGAGCAGCAGTGGGGGAGTCAAAAAATCCAACAGTGTTTTGAGGGGCCTGGGTCTGGCTTGGAGTGATTATCCCAGAAAGGCAATTACCGTGGCAGGCCCTCTCTCCCTCCTCTCCTCCCCTCTCCTCCTCTCTGTAGGGGGCCTCCTCTCCTCTTCTCTCCCTCTCCCCTCCTCCTCTCTCTCTACTCTCCTGTCCTACTCCTCTACCTATCTTATCTCCTCTCCTCTCCTTCCCCTCTCTCCTCCTCTCTACTCTTCTCCTCTCGTCCCTCTCCTCTCCTTTCCTCCTCCTCTCCTCCTCCTCCTCTCCCTCTCTCCTCTCCTTTCCTCCTCCTCTTCTCTCCCTCTTTCCTCTCCTCTTCTCTTCTCTCCCTCTCTCCTCTCCTCTCCTACCTCTCCTCTCCTCTCCTCTCCCTCCCTCCCTCCCTCCTCTCCTCCTCCTCCTCTCCCTCTCTCCTCTCCTTTCCTCCTCCTCTTCTCTCCCTCTCTCCTCTCCCTCTCTCCTCTCCTCTTCTCTCCCTCTCTCCCTCTCTCTCTCTCCTCTCCTTTTCTCTCCTCCTCTCCTCTCCTCTCCTCTCCTCTCCTCTCCTTCCCCTCTCCTCTCCTTTTCTCCTCTCGTCCCTCTCTCCTCTTCTCCTCTCCTCTCCTCTTCTCTCCCTCTCTCCTCTCCTCCACCTCCTCTCCTCTTCGCTCCCTCTCTCCTCTACTTTCCTTTCCTCCTCCTCTTCTCTCCCGCTCTCCTCTCCTCTTCCTCTCCTCTCCTCTTCTCTCCCTCTCTCCCTCTCCTCTTCTCTCCCTCTCTCCTCCCCTCTCCTCTCCGCTCTCTCCTCTCCTCTCCTCTCATCTCCTCTCCTTCCTCTCTCTCCTCCTCTCCTCCTCTCTCCTCCCCTCTCGTCTTCTCCTCTCGTCCCTCTCTCCTCTTCTCCTCTCCTCTCCTCTTCTCTCCCTCTCTCCTCTCCTCCTCCTCTCTCCTCTTCTCTCCCTCTCTCCTCTCCTCCTCCTCTCCTCTCCGCTCCTCTCCGCTCCTCTCCTCCCCCTCTCCTCCTCCTCTCCTCTCCTGGACAGAGACTAATGGCTGCTGTCAGGGCGTCACACAGTACCAGGCTTCAGTGATAGCCAGCAGAAACACAAGAGAAGAGAGAAGAGAGAGAGAGAAGAGAGGAGAGAGGGAGGAGAGAGAAGAGAGGAGAGAGAAGAGAGGAGAGAGAGAGAGACGAGAGGGAGGAGAGAGGGAGGAGAGAGAAGAGACGAGAGAGAGAGAGACGAGAGGGAGGAGAGAGAAGAGAGAGAGACAAGAGGAGAGAGGGAGGAGAGAGGGAGGAGAGAGAAGAGATGAGAGAGAGAGAGACGAGAGGAGAGAGGGAGGAGAGAGAGGAGAGAGAGAGACGAGAGGGAGGAGAGAGAAGAGAGGAGAGAGAGAGAGATGAGAGAGGGAGGAGAGAGAAGAGAGAGAGAAGAGAGAAGAGAGGGAGAAGAGAGGAGAGAGGGAGAAGAGAGAAGAGAGAGGAGAGAGGAGAGAGGGAGAAGAGAGAGAGAGAAGAGAGAAGAGAGAAGAGAGAAGAGAGGGAGAAGAGAGAACAGTCTCAGGTTGCTCTCCTGTGATAAACAACAGTGGCATAAGCTTTCAGGCTGCTTTAATGATCTGTCTCTTGCACCGTACGCACCATATTCACTCTTTAGTGTGCTACTTTTGACCAGGGCCTGGCTATGGTGAAACTAATACACTATATATGTAATAGGGTGCTTTAACTCAGAGGTGGTGGGGGGGGGTTCATACATACATACATACAGTGAGGGAAAAAAGTATTTGATCCCCTGCTGATTTTGTACGTTTGCCCACTGACAAAGAAATGATCAGTCTATAATTTTAATGGTAGGTTTATTTGAACAGTGAGAGACAGAATAACAACAAAAAAATCCAGAAAAACGCATGTCAAAAATGTTATAAATTGATTTGAACTTTAATGAGGGAAATAAGTATTTGACCCTCTCTCAATCAGAAAGATTTCTGGCTCCCAGGTGTCTTTTATACAGGTAACGAGCTGAGATCTCAGCTTGTTACCTGTATAAAAGACACCTGTCCACAGAAGCAATCAATCAATCAGATTCCAAACTCTCCACCATGGCCAAGACTAAAGAGCTCTCCAAGGATGTCAGGGACAAGATTGTAGACCTACACAAGGCTGGAATGGGCTACAAGACCATCGCCAATCAGCTTGGTGAGAAGGTGACAACAGTTGGTGCAATTATTCGCAAATGGAAGAAACTCAAAATAACTGTCAATCTCCCTCGGCCTGGGGCTCCATGCAAGATCTCACCTCGTGGAGTTGCAATGATCATGAGAACGGTGAGGAATCAGCCCAGAACTACACGGGAGGATCTTGTCAATGATCTCAAGGCAGCTGGGACCATAGTCACCAAGAAAACAATTGGTAACACACTACGCCGTGAAGGACTGAAATCCTGCAGCGCCCACAAGGTCACCCTGCTCAAGAAAGCACATATACAGGGCCGTCTGAAGTTTGCCAATGAACATCTGAATGATTCAGAGGAGAACTGGGTGAAAGTGTTGTGGTCAGATGAGACCAAAATCGAGCTCTTTGGCATCAACTCAACTTGCCGTGTTTGGAGGAGGAGGAATGCTGCCTATGACCCCAAGAACACCATCCCCACCGTCAAACATGGAGGTGGAAACATTATACTTTGGGGGTGTTTTTCTGCTAAGGGGACAGGACAACTTCACCGCATCAAAGGGACGATGGACGGGGCCATGTACCGTCAAATCTTGGGTGAGAACCTCCTTCCCTCAGCCAGGGCATTGACAATGGGTCGTGGATGGGTATTTCAGCATGACAATGACCCAAAACACACGGCCAAGGCAACAAAGGAGTGGCTCAAGAAGAAGCACATTAAGGTCCTGGAGTGGCCTAGCCAGACTCCAGACCTTAATCCCATAGAAAATCTGTGGAGGGAGCTGAAGGTTCGAGTTGCCAAACCTCAGCCTCGAAACCTTAATGACTTGGAGAAGATCTGCAAAGAGGAGTGGAACAAAATCCCTCCTGAGATGTGTGCAAACCTGGTGGCCAACTACAAGAAACGTCTGACCTCTGTGATTGCCAACAAGGGTTTTACCACCAAGTACTAAGTCATGTTTTGCAGAGGGGTCAAATACTTATTTCCCTCATTAAAATGCAAATCAATTTATAACATTTTTGACATGCGTTTTTCTGGATTTTTTTGTTGTTATTCTGTCTCTCACTGTTCAAATATACCTACCATTAAAATTATAGACTGATCATGTCTTTGTCAGTGGGCAAACGTACAAAATCAGCAGGGGATCAAATACTTTTTTCCCTCACTGTATATACAGTTGAAGTCGGAAGTTTACATACACTTAGGTTGGAGTCATTAAAACTCATTTTTCAACCACTCCACAAATTTCTTGTTAACAAACTATAGTGTTGGCAAGTCGTTTAGGACATCTACTTTGTGCATGACACAAGTAATTTTTCCAACAATTGATTACAGACAGATTATTTCACTTATAATTCACTGTATCACAATTCCAGTGGGTCAGAAGTTTACATACACTAAGTTGACTGTGCCTTTAAACAGCTTGGAAAATTCCAGAAAATGATGTCATTGCTTTAGAAGCTTCTGATAGGCTAATTGACATCATTTCAGTCAATTGGAGGTGTACCTGTGGATGTATTTCAAGGCCTACCTTCAAACTCAGTGCATCTTTGCTTGACATCATGGGAAAATCAAAAGAAATCAGCCAAGACCTCAGAAAAACAATTGTAGACCTCCACAAGTCTGGTTCATCCTTGGGAGCAATTTCAAAAAGCCTGAAGGTACCACGTTCATCTGTACAAACAATAGTACGCAAGTATAAACACCATGGGACCATGCAGCCGTCATAATGCTCAGGAAGAAGACGCGTTCTGTCTCCTAGAGATGAACGTACTTTGGTGCGAAAGTGCAAATCAATCCCAGAACAACAGCAAAGGACCTTGTGAAGATGCTGGAGGAAACAGGTACAAAAGTATCTATATCCACAGTAAAACGAGTCCTATATCGACAACCTGAAAGGACGCTCAGCAAGGAAGAAGCCACTGCTCCAAAACCGCCATAAAGAAGCCAGACTTCGGTTTGCAACTGCACATGGCGACAAAGATCTTACTTTTTGGAGAAATGTTCTCTGGTCTGATGAAACAAAAATAGAACTGTTTGGCCATAATGACCATCGTTATGTTTGGAGGAAAAAGGGGAAGGCTTGCAAGCCGAAGAACACCATCCCAACCGTGAAGCACGGGGGAGGCAGCATCATGCTGTGGGGGTGCTTTGCTGCAGGAGGGAAAGGTGCACTTCACAAAATAGATGGCATCATGAGGAAGGAAAATTATGTTGCTATATTGAAGCAACATCTCAAGACATCAGTCAGGAAGTTAAAACTTGGTCGCAAATGGGTCTTCCAAATGGACAATGACCCCAAGCATACTTCCAAAGTTGTGGCAAAATGGCTTAAGGACAACAAAGTCAAGGTTTTGGAGTGGCCATCACAAAGCCCTGACCTCAATCCTATAGAAAATATGTGGGCAGAACTGAAAAGGCGTGTGCGAGCAAGGAGGCCTACAAACCTGACTCAGTTACAGTGGGTATAAGTATTGTCTCGAAAAGACAACTTGAAAAGCCAACTTCTTTGAACATGAGCTCTTATTCTTTCTTTCTTTAAGTCTTAATAATAAAACAGTTGACTTACAGTGGGGAAAAAAAGTATTTAGTCAGCCACCAATTGTGCATGTTCTCCCACTTAAAAAGATGAGAGAGGCCTGTAATTTTCATCATAGGTACACGTCAACTATGACAGACAAAATTAGGAAAAGAAATCCAGAAAATCACATTGTAGGATTTTTAATGAATTTATTTGCAAATTATGGTGGAAAATAAGTATTTGGTCAATAACAAAAGTTTCTCAATACTTTGTTATATACCCTTTGTTGGCAATGACACAGGTCAAACGTTTTCTGTAAGTCTTCACAAGGTTTTCACACACTGTTGCTGGTATTTTGGCCCATTCCTCCATGCAGATCTCCTCTAGAGCAGTGATGTTTTGTTTTGGGGCTGTCGCTGGGCAACACGGACTTTCAACTCCCTCCAAAGATTTTCTATGGGGTTGAGATCTGGAGACTGGCTAGGCCACTCCAGGACCTTGAAATGCTTCTTACGAAGCCACTCCTTCTTGCCCGGGCGGTGTGTTTGGGATCATTGTTATGCTGAAAGACCCAGCCACGTTTCATCTTCAATGCCCTTGCTGATGGAAGGAGGTTTTCACTCAAAATCTCACGATACATGGACCCATTCATTCTTTCCTTTACACGGATCAGTCGTCCTGGTCCCTTTGCAGAAAAACTGCCCCAAAGCATGATGTTTCCACCCCCATGCTTCACAGTAGGTATGGTGTTCTTTGGATGCAACTCAGCATTCTTTGTCCTCCAAACACAGACGTGTTGAGTTTTTACCAAAAAGTTCTATTTTGGTTTCATCTGACCATATGACATTCTCCCAATCCTCTTCTGGATCATCCAAATGCACTCTAGCAAACTTCAGACGGGCCTGGACATGTACTGGCTTAAGCAGGGGGACACGTCTGGCACTGCAGGATTTGAGTCCCTGGCGGCGTAGTGTGTTACTGATGGTAGGCTTTGTTACTTTGGTCCCAGCTCTCTGCAGGTCATTCACTAGGTCCCCCCGTGTGGTTCTGGGATTTTTGCTCACCGTTCTTGTGATCATTTTGACCCCACGGGGTGAGATCTTGTGTGGAGCCCCAGATCGAGGGAGATTATCAGTGGTCTTGTATGTCTTCCATTTCCTAATAATTGCTCCCACAGTTGATTTCTTTAAACCAAGCTGCTTACCTATTGCAGATTCAGTCTTCCCAGCCTGGTGCAGGTCTACAATTTTGTTTCTGGTGTCCTTTGACAGCTCTTTGGTCTTGGCCATAGTGGAGTTTGGAGTGTGACTGTTTGAGGTTGTGGACAGGTGTCTTTTATACTGATAACAAGTTCAAACAGGTGCCATTAATACAGGTAACGAGTGGAGGACAGAGGAAGCCTCTTAAAGAAGAAGTTACAGGTCTGTGAGAGCCAGAAATCTTGCTTGTTTGTAGGTGACCAAATACTTATTTTCCACCATAATTTGCAAATAAATTCATTAAAAATCCTACAATGTGATTTTCTGGAGAAAAAAATTCTCAATTTGTCTGTCATAGTTGACGTGTACATATGATGAAAATTACAGGCCTCTCTCATCTTTTTAAGTGGGAGAACTTGCACAATTGGTGGCTGACTAAATACTTTTTTCCCCCCACTGTACACCACCTCTGTCAGGAGGAATGGGCCAAAATTCACCCAACTTATTGTGGGAAGCTTGTGGAAGGCTACCCGAAACATTTGACCCAAGTTAAACAATTTCAAGGCAATGCTACCAAATACTAACTGAGTGTATGTAAACTTCTGACCCACTGGGAATGTGATGAAATAAATAAATAATTATCTCTACTATTATTCTGACATTTCACATTCTTAAAATAAAGTTGTGATCCTAACTGACCTAAGACAGGGAATTTTTACTAGGATTAAATGTCAGGAATTGTGAAAAACTGAGTTTAAATGTATTTGGCTAAGGTGTATGTAACCTTCCGATTTCAACTGTATCATTAGACACTATCTACAGTAGTATCTACATCTTCAACTGTATCATTAGATACTATCTACAGTAGAATCTACATCGTGGTCCTCTGTAGCTCAGCTGGTAGAGCGCGGCACTTGTAACGCCAAGGTAGTGGGTTCGATCCCTGGGACCACCCATACACAAAAAAATAAATAATAATGCACGCATGATTGTAAGTCGCTTTGGATAAAAGCGTCTGCGAAATGGCATATTATTATTATTATTATTATTCAACTGTATCATTAGACACTATCTACAGTAGTATCTACATCTTCAACTGTATTTACACAGTAAGGCATATTGGCCGTTTGTCTTGTATTAACATGGAATTTAAAAGCGCGTTTTCCAGACGCAGGCTGGTTAAATGCTGATAAGCAAGAGAGAGAACTGGGCCTTTCAGCACCAGGGACAGAGACAGAGACAGAGACAGAGACAGAGACAGAGACAGGGACATGGACAGAGACAGAGATAGAGACAGGGACAGGGACAGGGGCACAGACAGAGACAGGGACAGAGACAGGGGCACAGACAGAGACAGGGACAGAGACAGGGGCACAGACAGAGACAGGGACAGAGACAGGGACAGGGACAGGGACAAGGACAGGGGCACGGACAGAGACAGGGACAGAGACAGGGACAGAGACAGGGGCACAGACAGAGACAGGGACAGAGACAGGGGCACAGACAGAGACAGGGACAGAGACAGGGGCACAGACAGAGACAGGGACAGAGACAGAGACAGAGACAGAGACAGGGGCAGAGACAGGGGCAGAGACCATTTACTACAGCATTAACAAATGATGTCGTAACTCAGTTTATTGAGTTAAATTAAAATGTATTCAGTCTGTGAATCAGTCTGTGTTTGTTAACATCTCTCCAGAGATGTTTGTAATATTCCTTTAGAACTCAACCCAACAAACCCTCTTCAATTTGGAGTGACTGTCAAGCACAATAGCAATCTTCCCATTCAGTAGCGCTCATTGTAGAGACAGACAGACAGACAGACAGACAGACAGACAGACAGACAGACAGACAGACAGACAGACAGACAGACAGACAGAGTGACAACACATCCCCAGACTGCGGAGACATTTGGCATGCTGCATCTCTAGTGTTTAATGTGGTGTCTGAACATACTGTCTGCCAAGGCTGACTGGATGGTACACTAGAGGGAAGGCTGTAGAGACCTGCCTGTCTGTCTGCCAAGGCTGACTGGATGGTACACTAGAGGGAATGCTGTAGAGAAACCTGCCTGTCTGTCTGCCAAGGCTGACTGGATGATACACTAGAGGGAAGGCTGTAGAGAAACCTGCCTGTCTGTCTGTCAAGGCTGACTGGATGGTACACTAGAGGGAAGGCTGTAGAGACCTGCCTGTCTGTCTGCCCAGGCTGACTGGATGGTACACTAGAGGGAAGGCTGTAGAGAAACCTGCCTGTTTGTCTGCCAAGGCTGACTTGATGGTACACTAGAGGGAAGGCTGTAGAGAAACCTGACTGTCTGTCTGCCAAGGCTGACTTGATGATACACTAGAGGGGAGGCTGGAGAGACCTGCCTGTCTGTCTGCCAAACTGACTGGATGGTACACTAGAGGGGAGGCTGGAGAGACCTGCCTGTCTGTCTGCCCAGGCTGACTGGATGGTACACTAGAGGGAAGGCTGTAGAGACCTGCCTGTCTGTCTGCCCAGGCTGACTGGATGGTACACTAGAAGGAAGGCTGTAGAGACCTGCCTGTCTGTCTGCCAAGGCTGACTGGATGGTACACTAGAGGGAAGGCTGTAGAGAGACCTGCCTGTCTGTCTGCCAAGGCTGACTGGATGATACACTAGAGTGAAGGCTGTAGAGAAACCTGCATGTCTGTCTACCAAGGCTGACTGGATGATACACTAGAGGGAAGGCTGTAGAGACCTGCCTGTCTGTCTGCCAAGGCTGACTGGATGGTACACTAGAGGGAAGGCTGTAGAGAAACCTGCCTGTCTGTCTGCCAAGGCTGACTGGATGGTACACTAGAGGGAAGGCTGTAGAGACCTGCCTGTCTGTCTGCAGAGACCTGCCTGTCTGTCTGCAGAGACCTGCCTGTCTGTTTGCCAAGGCTGACTGGATGATACACTAGAGGGAAGGCTGTAGAGAGACCTGCCTGTCTGTCTGCCAAGGCTGACTGGATGATACACTAGAGGGAAGGCTGTAGAGACCTGCCTGTCTGTCTGCCAAACTGACTGGATGGTACACTAGAGGGGAGGCTGGAGAGACCTGCCTGTCTGTCTGCCCAGGCTGACTGGATGGTACACTCGAGGGAAGGCTGTAGAGACCTGCCTGTCTGTCTGCCTGCCTGTCTGGCTGCCTCTCTGTCTGTCTGCCATGCACTGTGTAAGAGTTATTGAATTAAAGGTCACAGTTGTCAATAGAGAACACATAGTGAGACAAACAGGGAGTCTGACATGGCAACAATCTAATATTCACATGACCTGAAGGTTTCAAGGTTACATTAGAGGGTAAATACTGAGGTCTGAATTTACACGACTAAATGCACATGACATGAGTATCCTTCAATTGACCACCTGGCTTCAGTATGCTCTCTCTCTCTCTCTCTCTCTCTCTCTCTCTCTCTCTCTCTCTCTCTCTCTCTCTCTCTCTCTCTCTCTCTCTCTCTCTCTCTCTCTCCCCCCCTCTCTCTCTCTCTCTCCCCCCCTCTCTCTCTCCCTACATCTCAAGAGATCCTTGTTTAACTGTGTTACAATACTGACCTAACACAGGACACAGACCTGTCTTTCTGACTTTGTGATAAAACATGTTGTTTTGTCCCAATTACTAGAGACAAGGGCTGAACAACATCCACAGTTATTAGAGACAAGGGCTGAACAACATCCACAGTTATTAGAGACAAGGGCTGAACAACATCCACAGTTATTAGAGACAAGGGCTGAACAACATCCACAGTTATTAGAGACAAGGGCTGAACAACATCCACAGTTATTAGAGACAAGGACTGTGCCTCAAATGGCACCCTATTCCCTATATAGTGCACTCCATTGGACCAGGGCCCAGAGAGTGACGTAATGTGTGAGTTTCATGCTAGGTTCCTGTTGGAAACGTTGCTGTTACTGTAGCTGTTCTGTTCTTTCTTAGACTAACACTGCCCCCTTGTGTTCAGATGGGAGAATGCATTATATAAGATTCCATTCCAAACATTACGTCATCATTTTTAAATGAAGGTCATTCAATATGCAAGTCTCTGCTCCCCACCTAGACACAAACACTTAGTTACAGTCAGATACAGACCCACCTACAGACACTTAGAGAGAGAGAGAGAGAGAGAGAGAGAGAGAGAGAGAGAGAGAGAGAGAGAGAGAGAGAGAGAGAGAGAGAGAGAGAGGGAGAGAGAGAGAGAGAGAGAGAGATCCTGCAGCGCCCGCAAGGTCCCCCTGCTCAAGAAAGCACATATACAGGCCCGTCTGAAGTTTGCCAATGAACATCTGAATGATTCAGAGGAGAACTGGGTGAAAGTGTTGTGGTCAGATGTGACCAAAATCGAGCTCTTTGGCATCAACTCAACTCGCCGTGTTTGGAGGAGGAGGAATGCTGCCTATGACCCCAAGAACACCATCCCCACCGTCAAGAGAGAGAGAGAGAGAGAGAGAGAGAGAGAGAGAGAGAGAGAGAGAGAGACAAACAAAGAGACATACAGTGAGGGAAAAAAGTATTTGATCCCCTGCTGATTTTGTACATTTGCCCACTGACAAATAAATTATCAGTCTATAATTTTAATGGTAGGTTTATTTGAACAGTGAGAGACAGAATAACAACAAAAAAATCCAGAAAAACATATGTCAAGAATTGTATACATTGATTTGCATTTTAATGAGGGAAATAAGTATTTGACCCCCTCTCAATCAGAAAGATTTCTGGCTCCCAGGTGTCTTTTATACAGGTAACGAGCTGAGATTAGGAGCACACTCTTAAAGGGAGTGCTCCTAATCTCAGCTTGTTACCTGTATAAAAGACACCTGTCCACAGAAGCAATCAATCAATCACATTCCAAACTCTCCACCATGGCCAAGACCAAAAAGCTCTCCAAGGATGTCAGGGACAAGATTGTAGACCTACACAAGGCTGGAATGGGCTACAAGACCATCGCCAAGCAGCTTGGTGAGAAGGTGACAACAGTTGGTGTGATTATTCGCAAATGGAAGAAACACAAAATAACTGTCAATCTCCCTTGGCCTGGGGCTCCATGCAAGATCTCACCTCGTGGAGTTGCAATAATCATGAGAACGGTGAGGAATCAGCCCAGAACTACACGGAAGGATCTTGTCAATGATCTCAAGGCAGCTGGGACCATAGTCACCAAGAAAACAATTGGTAATCAGCCAGGGCATTGAAAATGGGTCGTGAATGGGTATTCCAGCATGGCAATGACCTAAACCACACAGCCAAGGCAACAAAGGAGTGGCTCAAGAAGAAGCACATTAAAGTCCTGGAGTGGCCTAGCCAGACTCCAGACCTTAATCCCATAGAAAATCTGTGGAGGGAGCTGAATGTTCGAGTTGCCAAACGTCAGGCTCGAAACCTTAATGACTTGGAGAAAATCTGCAAAGAGGAGTGGGACAAAATCCCTCCTGAGATGTGTGCAAACCTGGTGGCCAACTACAAGAAACGTCTGACCTCTGTGATTGCCAACAAGGGTTTTGCCACCATGTACTAAGTCATGTTTTGCAAAGAGTCAAATACTTATTTCCCTCATTAAAATGCAAATCAATTTATAACATTTTTGACATGCGTTTTTCTGGATTTTGTTGTTGTTATTCTGTCTCTCACTGTTCAAATAAACCTACCATTAAAATTATAGACTGATCATGTCTTTGTCAGTGGGCAAACGTACAAAATCAGCAGGGGATCAAATACTTTTTTCCCTCACTGTAGAGAGTGAAAGAGACACACATACACACTCACTAGGCCTACTGATAAATGACTAGGCATCCGATAGGGAATAAGCTCTTACTACCCCAGTTGGGTTGAATGGCATCCGATAGGGAATAATCTCTAACAACCCCAGTTGGGTTGAATGGCCTATCAAAATGAATAAATATTACTGTCCGCATGCTGTTAATACCAATTATATCTGAATCCCTGTCATTTATCACACAGTGGCAGCTAGAAGCTGGTTTGCATCAATGCCAACTGGGTGGGCATCAGGGTGTGTGTGGATGTCATAAGCTGGAGGTGAGAACAGGCAGATCAGGTTCACACATTAACACATGAGTTACCCTAGGGCTCTGTCCCAAATTACACACAGTTCCCTATATAGTGCACTACGTTTGACCAGAGCCCTATGGGACACTATATAGGGAATAGGGTCCCATTTGGGACGTAGCCCATGTCTCAGCCACAGGACCAACAAACACTGAGGTTGGAGATGGAGATGGGGTCATTTCAGTGCTAGACTAGTACAGTATGTCGCTTTCCCCTTGTTGGATGATTAAAAGGCTGTGCCTGAAGAGGAGGACCCTCTATCCACAAGACGCCAAATGATTGGGTCTGTAATGAACCCCTACAGTACTTTGTTAGTTCCTGTGTGTGCTATCCTTTTTATTTGGAGGATTATAGTGTCAGGTGAGAAGGAGGACTCTGTAAATTCCCCTTTCTTCAAGATTATACCGTGTCTAAGGAGGACGAGGATGAGCTTGGGGGTGTCGCAAATGGCACCCTGTTCCCTATACAGTGCACACATTTTGACCAGAGCCCCTATGGGGGCACTATATAGGGAACAGGGTGCCATGGGTCGTGGCTCTAGTATCTCAGTCAGTCGGGGGGCCATTCCTACCGTTGTCCTGTGTTCCCAGGGAGATGCTGAGACCACTCCTCCTCTTCCTGAGGATTATGAGTCTCCGTTGGGAGATCTCCCTGACGATGGACGACGTGCGGTCCTTGTCACGCGCAGATATCTTCGAGTCTGCTGGCTCGCTGCACTGCACTATAGACTTACTGTGGTGGACCGTCAACTGGGGAGAGATAGAATCAATATTGATATAGCCCTAAGAACATGTCACAAAGTGCTTTATATTGAAGAGAATTCAGGGATAATCTGTTGGTCTTGATGTTTAGTCTGATGGATTGATAAAGAAGCGTCAACATTAGATAAGTCAACTGTTTTGATGTTTAGTCTTATGGAATGATAAAGGAGCGTCAACATTAGATAAGTCAACTGTTTTGATGTTTAGTCTTATGGAATGATAATGGAGCGTCAACATTAGATAAGTCAACTGTTTTGATGTTTAGTCTTATGGAATGATAATGGAGCGTCAACATTAGATAAGTCAACTGTTTTGATGTTTAGTCTTATGGAATGATAATGGAGTGTCAACATTAGATAAGTCAACTGTTTTGATGTTTAGTCTTATGGAATGATAAAGAAGCGTCAACATTAGATAAGTCAACTGTTTTGATGTTTAGTCTTATGGATTGATAAAGAAGCGTCAACATTAGATAAGTCAACTGTTTTGATGTTTAGTCTTATGGAATGATAATGGAGCGTCAACATTAGATAAGTCAACTGTTTTGATGTTTAGTCTTATGGATTGATAAAGGAGCGTCAACATTAGATAAGTCAACTGTTTTGATGTTTAGTCTTATGGAATGATAAAGGAGCGTCAACATTAGATAAGTCAACTGTTTTGATGTTTAGTCTTATGGAATGATAATGGAGTGTCAACATTAGATTAGTCAACAGTTTTGATGTTTAGGCTTATGGAATGATAAAGAAGCGTCAACATTAGATAAGTCAACTGTTTTGATGTTTAGTCTTATGGATTGATAAAGGAGCGTCAACATTAGATAAGTCAACTGTTTTGATATTTAGTCTTATGGAATGATAATGGAGCGTCAAAATTAGATAAGTCAACTGTTTTGATGTTTAGTCTTATGGAATGATAAAGAAGCGTCAACATTAGATAAGTCAACTGTTTTGATGTTTAGTCTTATGGATTGATAAAGGAGCGTCAACATTAGATAAGTCAACTGTTTTGATGTTTAGTCTTATGGAATGATAAAGGAGCGTCAACATTAGATAAGTCAACTTTGTTGATGTTTAGTCTTATGGAATGATAATGGAGTGTCAACATTACATAAGTCAACTGTTTTGATGTTTAGTCTTATGGAATAATAATGGAGTGTCAACATTAGATAACTCAACTGTTTTGATGTTTAGTCTTATGGATTGATAAAGGAGCGTCAACATTAGATAAGTCAACTGTTTTGATGTTTAGTCTTATGGAATGATAATGGAGCGTCAACATTAGATAAGTCAACTGTTTTGATGTTTAGTCTTATGGATTGATAAAGGAGCGTCAACATTAGATAAGTCAACTGTTTTGATGTTTAGTCTTATGGAATGATAAAGGAGCGTCAACATTAGATAAGTCAACTGTTTTGATGTTTAGTCTTATGGATTGATAAAGGAGCGTCAACATTAGATAAGTCACCTGTTTTGATGTTTAGTCTTATGGAATGATAAAGAAGCGTCAACATTAGATAAGTCAACTGTTTTGATGTTTAGTCTTATGGAATGATAAAGGAGCGTCGACATTAGATAAGTCAACTGTTTTGATGTTTAGTCTTATGGATTGATAAAGGAGCGTCAACATTAGATAAGTCAACTGTTTTGATGTTTAGTCTTATGGATTGATAAAGGAGCGTCAACATTAGATACAGTGGGGAAAAAAAGTATTTAGTCAGCCATCAATTGTGCAAGTTCTCCCACTTAAAAAGATGAGAGAGGCCTGTAATTTTCATCATAGGTACACGTCAACTATGACAGACAAATAGAGATTTTTTTCTCTCCAGAAAATCACATTGTAGGATTTGTAATGAATTTATTTGCAAATTATGGTGGAAAATAAGTATTTGGTCACCTACAAACAAGCAAGATTTCTGCCTCTCACAGACCTGTAACTTCTTCTTTAAGAGGCTCCTCTGTCCTCCACTCGTTACCTGTATTAATGGCACCTGTTTGAACTTGTTATCAGTATAAAAGACACCTGTCCACAACCTCAAACAGTCACACTCCAAACTCCACTATGGCCAAGACCAAAGAGCTGTCAAAGGACACCAGAAACAAAATTGTAGACCTGCACCAGGCTGGGAAGACTTAATCTGCAATAGGTAAGCAGCTTGGTTTGAAGAAATCAACTGTGGGAGCAATTATTAGGAAATGGTAGACATACAAGACCACTGATAATCTCCCTCGATCTGGGGCTCCACGCAAGATCTCACCCCGTGGGGTCAAAATGATCACAAGAACGGTGAGCAAAAATCCCAGAACCACACGGGGGGACCTAGTGAATGACCTGCAGAGAGCTGGGACCAAAGTAACAAAGCCTACCATCAGTAACACACTACGCCGCCAGGGACTCAAATCCTGCAGTGCCAGACGTGTCCCCCTGCTTAAGCCAGTACATGTCCAGGCCCGTCTGAAGTTTGCTAGAGTGCATTTGGATGATCCAGAAGAGGATTGGGAGAATGTCATATGGTCAGATGAAACCAAAATATAACTTTTTGGTAAAAACTCAACTCGTCGTGTTTGGAGGACAAAGAATGCTGAGTTGCATCCAAAGAACACCATACCTACTGTGAAGCATGGGGGTGGAAACATCATGCTTTGGGGCTGTTTTTCTGCAAAGGGACCAGGACGACTGATCTGTGTAAAGGAAAGAATGAATGGGGCCATGTATCGTGAGATTTTGAGTGAAAACCTCCTTCCATCAGCAAGGGCA
This sequence comes from Coregonus ussuriensis, assembly GCA_031479575.1. NCBI lineage: Eukaryota > Metazoa > Chordata > Actinopteri > Salmoniformes > Salmonidae > Coregonus > Coregonus ussuriensis. The sequence continues at coordinate 46,604,173 of CM062489.1, read as the reverse complement.
TTGAAGATGAAACGTGGCTGGGTCTTTCAGCATGACAATGATCCCAAACACACCGCCCGGGCAACGAAGGAGTGGCTTCGTAAGAAGCATTTCAAGGTCCTGGGAGTGGCCTAGCCAGTCTCCAGATCTCAACCCCATAGAAAATCTTTGGAGGGAGTTGAAAGTCCGTGTTGCCCAGCGACAGCCCCAAAACATCACTGCTCTAGAGGAGATCTGCATGGAGGAATGGGCCAAAATACCAGCAACAGTGTGTGAAAACCTTGTGAAGACTTAAAGAAAACGTTTGACCTGTGTCATTGCCAACAAAGGGTATATAACAAAGTATTGACAAACTTTTGTTATTGACCAAATACTTATTTTCCACCATAATTTGCAAATAAATTCATAAAAAATCCTACAATGTGATTTTCTGGAATTTTTTTCCTCATTTTGTCTGTCATAGTTGACGTGTACCTATGATGAAAATTACAGGCCTCTCATCTTTTTAAGTGGGAGAACTTGCACAATTGGTGGCTGACTAAATACTTTTTTTCCCCACTGTAAGTCAACTGTTTTATTATTAAGACTTAAAGAAAGAAAGAATAAGAGCTCATGTTCAAAGAAGTTGGCTTTTCAAGTTGTCTTTTCGAGACTTTTCGAGACTTACACCGTTTCTGTTTTGCTTTCCAAATCTGTATATGGGAGGTAATGAGGAAGCTTTGGATCTGGAAAAACAAAACATAATGTGTAAGAAAGATCAGATGATTTACAGAAAACAGAAAACCAACAGTCTAAAATGCATTGTGCTTCAGACATAAAGTGTAAGAAACTTCTGTAACGGAGATGGAGAGAGTCTAAAAAAGGAGAGAACAATTCATGAGTTAAAGAGTTAAAATTGAGGAATGAACAAAGGAACAATCCATGAGTTAGAAGCCTTCTGAAAAGCCTTCTGAGATCTTTACCCTATAGTCCTTCGTATTCCCCCTGGTTTGGTGAACAGAAGGTCACTGTAAGGAAGCCTTTTAAACTTGTCTCTCCCAACAGCCACGTAAAACTGTCCACTCTCCAAGTCCTTTCCATCATTCACATGATTTCCATCAAAGGTATAAAGGCTGTAAAAAGAAAAACACAGCCATTTAAGAAGAAGAAGAAGAAGAAGAAGAAGAAGAAGAAGAAGAAGAAGAAGAAGAAGAAGAAGAAGAAGAAGAAGAAGAAGAAGAAGAAGAAGAAGAAGAAGAAGAAGAAGAAGAAGAAGAAGAAGAAGAAGAAGAAGAAGTTATAAACCAGATCTATTCTTACGATGACAATGAAACTCACAGGGCGAGTTTCCCAGACACAGATTAAGCCTAATCCTGGACCAGAAATTTATTTGAAAGGAGAATTCCCATTGAGAATGCTGTTTAGACGTGGACTAGGTTTAATCTGTGTCTGGGAAACGGGCCCCAAAAGTTGATGAAACAGATTTAGAATTGACTTAATCAACATCTATTGAAGTGTAACTAATGACGTTTGGTACCTTCGTACACACCCCAGGATTCTCAAGCCCATTTTGTCCGTGATCATCTCCAGAACCCTGTCATACTGGCCAAGTATCCGCTGGGGTATCAGCAGCCTTAAAGCTGGGTTCAACACATCACCATTTGCTACCACACTGACAAGAGAATCAGAACATATAACATACTTACTATGACTGTAATACGTGGCTGTCTTACCCGGCTATCTTACATTTTACATTTACATTTACGTCATTTAGCAGACGCTCTTATCCAGAGCGACTTACAGGAGCAATTAGGGTTAAGTGCCTTGCTTAAGGGCACATCGACAGATTTTTCACCTAGTCGGCGCGGGGATTAGAACCAGCGACCTTTCGGTTACTGGCACAACGCTCTTACCCACTAAGCTACCTGCCGCCCCATCTTAAGATGAATACTTCACAATCAGAACACATAACATACTTACTATGACTGTAATACGTGGCTGTCTTACCCGGCTATCTTAAGATGAATACTTCACAATCAGAACACATAACATACTTACTATGACTGTAATACGTGGCTGTCTTACCCGGCTATCTTAAGATGAATACTTCACAATCAGAACATATAACATACTTACTATGACTGTAATACGTGGCTTTCTTACCAAGCTATCTTAAGATGAATGCACTGTAAGTCGCTCTGGATAAGAGTGTCTGCTAAATGACTCAAATGTAAATGTAATTATAAACTGGGTGGTTCGAGCCCTGAATGCTGATTGGCTGACAGCCGTGGTATATCAGACCCTATACCACGGTTATGACAAAACATTTATTTTTACTGCTCTAATTACGTTGGTAACCAGTTTATAATAGCAATAAGGCACCTTGTGGGTGTGTGATATATGGCCAATATACCACGGCTGAGGGCTGTGTCCAGGCACACCGTGTTGCGTCGTGCATAAGAACAGCCCTTAGCCGTAGTATATTGGCAATATATCACACCCCCTCGGGCCTTATTGCTTCAATAGAACACAATTAAGATCATGCATCAGTTCAGTTTAGGATCCAGTATACATGTTCATCAATGCAGACACAACAAATAAATACAATCACAAACAACTGTGATGATGTAGGGTCTACCTGTATATTCACACAAACACACACACACACATTCACACAGGGAGAAATGCACACAAGTTGAACTTACAAAATCGCACAGGGCTCTTTGATGGGTTTCAGGAATCTTGCTGATACAATGATTCGACTCTGGGGCACCGGTTTAGCCTGTGGGTAAGGCTAAAAGTAGAGGAGAGATTGACTGCATCACATCTTTGGTTACGCTTTGTTTTACAGTCGCTGAATTACTGAGTATCTTAAATAATCCCACAGCACCCCACCTCGCACTTCCCTCTCACCCCGAGGAAAAGTGTACTTACTATGACTGTGATATGTGGTTGTCCCACCTAGCTATCTTAAGACGAATGCACTAACTTGAAGTCGCTCTGGATAAGAGCGTCTGCTAATCCCTAAGAGTGTATTGACGCACCCGTGCCTATAAACTAATATGACCACTCTATGGAAAGATGAGACTCTCACGTTTTGCTCTATGACCCCCACAAGCGTCATGGGTCTCGTCTGAAGGTAACCCATACAAATGAATGGAAGTATGGAGATAGTTTTGTGGCAACAAAAAAAAAGGGTAAAAAAAAAAAAAGGGGGTTAAATATGTGTCCAACAAAACTCCATTACTTCCTGATCTTACTTCTATCTCCTAGATAAAGGACATACACTTCAAAACCCTATTCCTTATTATGTCTTTTGTGACTCTTTTTTGACATTAATTAATGTGTTATTTAATGCGTTTCTATGGGCCAGAGTAGTAAAGACCAAATTCCCCCAGACTTAAGACTTTTAGAGGTTATATGACTAACGTCAAATGTACTGGGCAATATACATAATATCTCCCTAAAGTGAACAAGTAAAACATCTCATCAATATAAACCTCTTCCCTGATGAGAGAGAGCACAGTCTATTGTGCTCCCTGACAACCTTCATATATCTCTGAGGATCAAAGCCTTAGAGCCCAGTGGGTTGTCAGTGGGTTGTCTGGTGTTTAGCCGCCTGGGCCATGCTGTGCGTGTGTGTGTGTGTGTGTGTTTGTGTGTGTGTGTGTGTGTCTGTGTGTGTGTCTCTGTGTGTGTGTGTGTGTCTGTGTGTGTGTCTCTGTGTGTGTGTGTGTGTTTGTGTGTGTGTGTCTGTGTGTGTGTGTGGTCTAGACTCCTGAGTGGCGCAGTGGTCTAAGGCACTGCATCGCAGTGCTAACTGTGCCACTAGAGATCCTGGTTCGAATCCAGGCTCTGTCGCAGCCGGCCGCGACCGGGAGACTCATGGGCGGCGCACAATTGGCCCAGCGTCGTCCAGGGTAGGGGAGGGAATGGCCGGCAGGGATGTAGCTCAGTTGATAGAGCGTGGCGTTTGCAACGCCAGGGTTGTGGGTTCATTTCCCACGGGGGGCCAGTATAAAAAAAAAATATGTATTCACTAACTGTAAGTCGCTCTGGATAAGAGCGTCTGCTAAATGACAAAAATGTAAATGTAAATGTGTGTGTGTGTGTGTTTGTGTGTGTGTGTGTGTGTGTGTCATTGTGTGTGCTGTGAAGGGTCATACCACTCCTACAGGCTTCCAATCACCCTAGGCCACGCCCTCCCTCCACACCTGTTCACTCTCCCTTAATCACCTCTCCTCTACCTTTCTGACTCCTCTGTTTCCCCGTATAAGCTGCATTCTAGCAGTTCAGTTGATGGTGGTGATGCCATGGGGCGGCCCTATCCTTCCATTGGGTGTGATATGATGAAGTAAGTGCCCTTTGTTATTATACTGTATGGAGAAATAGAAATCCTAAATGTTTATGTATACAGTATATGCGGTGGCCTACGTTATATCCCTTTGATATCCATGTCATGTTTGGTCATGCTAACTTCTCCTTTATGTTTATCCTGGCAGTCTCCTCAGCTGGATGCTGGATGTTAAGCCTATTCCCCAGAGTCATCAGAGGGTATCCTATGAAGCAAGCTAGATCTGGGTTTTCTAAAGCTAGCCAGCTTCAGTTAGCTTCACATTCCAGCTCAGGCTTCATCTGTACTACAACGGTGGATATTGCTTGTCCGCCTGCCCCCAACTCTAGCAAGCTTGTAACTGCGCATGCATGTCGCACATGGCTAGTCGAACGCCAAACTCTTCATTGAGACGATGCTGAAACATCAATCCATGGGAGAGTCAGTGCTGCTAGTCGAACGCCGAACTCTTCATTGAGACAATGCTGAAACATTCCTTGAGTCAGTGCCACATTTTCATTTGTGCTGAAATCTAAATGAAAGGCCTTTTACAAGTATTTAATTTGTTACTTATCATTAATACCAACTTTGGTTTTGTGTAATACATATTTTAACATTACTATTTTAAAACACAAAACATTTGATTAATACAATATTTAATTAGCCATTTTCCTCAAATGAGGGGAATGATGCAATCTTTGCAAGCGGGAGGGAATCTGCTTTCATTGGTCCTCAACTCATTGCTCAGTCATTTTATTCAAGGAAAGTGGAATTAGTAGGTTAGTTCTGGAGGATTCGTTGCCATAAAAATTACCTGGCTAAAAGGTGAGCCACTTTCGTATGTGTCACGACTTCCTCCGAAGCTGCCTCCTCTTCTTGTTCGGGCAGGCTTCGGCGTTCGTCGTCACCGGCCTTCTAGCCACTGCCGCTCCTCATCTCATCATTCCATTTGTTTTGTCTTGTCAATTACACACACCTGGTTCATATCCCCTCATTAGTACCTGTATAAGTGTTCCCTCTGCCCCCTTGTCTTTGTGTCTGATTGTTTATTGTGGGGATTAGTAGCTCGGTTGAGCTCAGTGTATTTTTGTATTGCCGGGGTATTTTCCCCGTGTGCATGTTTGTTCCAGTGCGCCTGTTTTGCGCACTGGAGTGGTTTACGCTGTATTACGAAATAAACTCTGTATACTGTGATTTACCCTCCTGCGCCTGACTCCTTCAAATCACGCATCACAGTATGACCGGTTATCCCGAGTTGAATTCAAGAGTTGATCAACGTTACCTCTCTAACTCCTCAAACCTGCTTGGTAGGATATCCCTGTGGGATCAACGTTACCCCTCTAGCTCCTCAACCTGCCTGGTAGGATAACCCTCTGGGACTACGTTACCTCTCTAACTCCTCAACCTGCCTGGTAGGATAACCCTCTGGGACTACTTTGTCTGCTCCTATGTTATGTGTTCCTAATGTTTCCATTCTGTATCTCCCTTTCAGACCTCCACATCCTGGTTCTCCACATCCTTGTTCTCTACATCCTGGTTCTCTACATCCTGGTTCTCTACATCCTGGTTCTCTACATCCTGGTTCTCTACATCCTTGTTCTCTACATCCTTGTCCTCCACATCCTTGTCCTCCACATCCTTGTCCTCCACATCATTGTTCTCCACATCCTTGTCCTCCACATCCTTGTTCTCTACATCCTTGTTCTCTACATCCTTGTTCTCCACATCCTTGTCCTCCACATCCTTGTCCTCCACATCCTTGTTCTCTACATCCTTGTCCTCCACATCCTTGTTCTCTACATCCTTGTTCTCTACATCCGTGTTCTCCACATCCTTGTTCTCTACATCCTGGTTCTCTACATCCTTGTTCTCTACATCCTTGTCCTCCACATCCTTGTCCTCCACATCCTTGTCCTCCACATCATTGTTCTCCACATCCTTGTCCTCCACATCCTTGTTCTCTACATCCTTGTTCTCTACATCCTTGTTCTCCACATCCTTGTCCTCCACATCCTTGTCCTCCACATCCTTGTTCTCTACATCCTTGTCCTCCACATCCTTGTTCTCTACATCCTTGTTCTCTACATCCTTGTCCTCCACATCCTTGTTCTCTACATCCTTGTTCTCCACATCCTTGTTCTCTACATCCTTGTTCTCCACATCCTGGTTCTCCACATCCTGGTTCTCCACATCCTGGTTCTCCACATCTCTACATCCTTGTTCTCCACATCCTTGTTCTCCATGTCCTTGTTCTCCACGTCCTTGTTCTCCACGTCCTTGTTCATTGCATTCTGACCGATGCGCCATGATGGCAGCAACAGTCCTGAGCCTAGCTTACAGTCCATGATGGCAGCAACAGTCCTGAATCTAGTTTACAGTCATGGTGGCAGCAACAGTCCTGAACCTAGCTTACAGTCCATGATGGCAGCAACAGTCCTGAACCTAGCTTACAGTCCATGATGGCAGCAACAGTCCTGAACCTAGTTTACAGTCATGGTGGCAGCAACAGTCCTGAACCTAGCTTACAGTCCATGGTGGCAGCAACAGTCCTGAACCTAGTTTACAGTCATGGTGGCAGCAACAGTCCTGAACCTAGCTTACAGTCCATGATGGCAGCAACAGTCCTGAACCTAGCTTACAGTCCATGATGGCAGCAACAGTCCTGAACCTAGCTTACAGTCCATGATGGCAGCAACAGTCCTGAACCTAGCTTATAATCCATCCTAGCCCTACTTCCTCTTCAGTGTGGCAGACAGACCCACAGCAGGCTGTTTGGAACAGTCCTAAACCTAGTTTACAGTCCATTGTAGCCCTACTTCCTCTTCAGTGTGGCAGACAGACCCACATCAGGCTGTGTGGAACAGTCCTAAACCTAGTTTACAGTCCATCCTAGCCCTACTTCCTCTTCAGTGTGGCAGACAGACCCACAGCAGGCTGTTTGGAACAGTCCTCAACCTAGTTTACAGTCCATCCTAGCCCTACTTCCTCTTCAGTGTGGCAGACAGACCCACATCAGGCTGTTTGGAACAGTCCTAAACCTAGTTTACAGTCCATCCTAGCCCTACTTCCTCTTCAGTGTGGCAGGCTGTTTAGCCATAGCCAGGGTTCTGAGTGTTGTTTGAGGGCCTCTTTAATTGAACCAATCAGGGGAACATGGCAGTTGTGAGCGTGGCTCTCTTAAATAGATTGGCCTATTAAACCTTCACTAGTCATGATTACACAACAGAAACCATGCAGTGGCTCTGTCCCAAATGGCACCCTATTCCCTATATAGTGCCCTACTTTTGTCCAGAGCACAATAGGCCCTATGGACTCTGGTCAAAAGTAGTGCACTATATAGGGAATAGGGTGCCATTTGGGACAGAGCCTGTGCTGATTGTAAATAAAAACCCTTGGTGCTGGACAAGGTGGCCACGGACGCGTGACGTCAGTGTTTCCACCGCTCGGTGTGTGGTAAGATATATATCTGACCACAAGGCACTTCGCGGCCAACAATGGTTGATTAAAGATGTATTCAAGATTTTAGATGTATTGAAGGAGGCTGATTATGATCATACATTAATAATTAATAGTCACTGATCCGCCAACAAAATGATTATTCACAAACCACAAAGGAGGTGACTAAACACTGGCATTCACCTCGCTAAGCTGAATTTTCTCAAACAGCACTGACTACGTTTACATGCACTCCAATATCCTGTTATTATTCGGGATACTCAAGTATTCTGTTTTTGAGTTGACGCATATAAACATCATATCCCGTTTACAATAACCCCAAAAAGCTTGTATCCCGGTTATGAGATACCCAAATAAGATTCCTGGGATATGCTAATCTTAGACGGGATACATCTTATCCCGTTTACTGTTGTTTTTCGTGGTCTGCACAGGCTCAGTTTCACAGATCATGGGTGTTCTGTGATGATGTTTTCATCTGATTGTCAAACAAATCACTTCAGAAAGTAGGCTACCTGGCAGATCGATCCACCATAATTCCATAATAATTTATTTTGCTGATACTCCATACTGGACCGTATAGCCTAGACTACTGGCTACTTTCACACCTAATTTAGACAAGTTACTGCTTCTTATTTTGGACATTTGGTAGGCCATATTATCATTTTGGACATTTGGTAGGCCATATTATCATTTTGGACATTTGGTAGGCCATATTATCATTTTGGACATTTGGTAGGCCATATTATAATTTTGGACATTTGGTAGGCCATATTATCATTTTGGACATTTGGTAGGCCATATTATCATTTTGGACATTTGGTAGGCCATTTGTTTGTCAACTATAGTTAGTTACATGCAGCTTCTATTCTGTCATAACTTGTTGAACTAGGAAATGAAAAACTAATACTGCTCACCAGAATAATGTCTTACATCGACAGAATGAATGCATTAGTAATCTAGTTAACACCGGTAAAGTTGTCTGTTTCGTTTAGGGACTGGGGAGAAAACGCAATTACTCCAAAACAGTGGAAAGATTGTTCCCAAGCAAAAATGTCAAAATGTCATCAGTTTGACAGGTTTTAAGGAAATGAAAAGCTGAGAAAATGATTAAACACATTTCCGATGAGACTTCAGTTTGTCTTGGGTGCATATTTTATGTGGTTGAAATAGTGTCTGCTTGAATCACTGTGTCAAAGATAACACATTACACGTGCATTCACATTTTCTAAAGAGATGCTGAAAGAAATAAATCATATTTCTCCACTCCTGTTCCCGAGACTAAAATAACATTTTGCAAGAAATGCATATTTCTGCAGGAGTTAATATTATATTACGCTACATGTGGGAGGTTATAGTCCTACAGTCAGTGTCCATATTTCAGTTACTATTCCATTGAACAGATATGAACTTAAATGAGGAATATTGGGATAATTCATGGGTACAGGGATACTGGTGAGCGCGATATCAAAGATGCATGTAAACAGCTTATCCCAAATAAGACCTTAAACGGGATATGAGCTACTACCCAGAATACTGTGCGCATGTAAACGTGGTCACTGACGTTACACCTTTCTAAGCTGATTTTTCTCAAACAGGCACCCAGAGGACAGGGCTTCTCAAACAGGCACCCAGAGGACAGGGCTTCTCAAACAGGCACCCAGAGGCCAGGGCTTCTCAAAAAGGCACCCAGAGGCCAGGGCTTCTCAAACAGGTACCCAGAGGACAGGGCTTCTCAAACAGGCACCCAGAGGCCAGGGCTTCTTGTGAGTGAATGTTGACATGCAAAACATGTTTCCTTTTGAAGGCCAAATGTCATCAATCATTCAAAACAGTTGCAGTCTAGCTGACAGCACAGCATGGGCAGCAAGCCAGGACCAGTAAAAGACATGGTCTAGTGAGCTTCTCCTGGTAAAGTGATGTGAATGGAGGATATTGTAACAAGTCATCTTACCTGCCCTGAAATAGTTTGAAGCATCTTTTTCTTTCTGGATCCTATCTGTGAGTAACTGCAATTACAATGGAGTGGCAAAGTTATACACACACACTGCAATTATCTGTGGTATAATTGGTTAATTGTTCAGAAATTTAACTGAATATGTGTCTAGGAGGAGTGTGGTCCAAATACCACAATGCCATCTCTACAAAGCTCCTATCTAAGTAATTGCAATTACAATGGAGTTACAGTTATCATTTAAAATCTTTCAGTGATAAAATACGAGAATACATTACTAAGAATAGATTCTATAAGGAGTGTGGACCAAATGCCATCTCTACAAACCCTTTAACAAAAGGCTGCTTTACAGATAAATAATTATAGTAGGTACAGTACATGTTTAGGGAACACCGTCCAATTGTAACAGTTCAACTTAGGGTTATCACTATTTTACAGCTATTGCAACATCAGTAACGTGAGCTCAACTTGACCATGCAATGTGAACATCACAGACAGCGAGTCTGTCATTCAGTATCAATGAACATCAATGAATCATTCAATAATCTACATTAACTAATACAACAGACAATTATTACGCACACATAATGATCTTACTCACTCCAATTTCTTGAATTTCTCTCTCCCGGCAGCGACATATTGTTCCCCGCTCTGCAGGTGGTCCAGGCAAGCCACCCGATGCCCCATTTTAGGGGTGTAGATGTTCCGAACCGCTCCGAACGGAGCCTGCACACCCCCCGTCACATCTCGAAGAAAAGTGTCAAAATTGGACACTCTCTTTTGGTTTACCACTAACCGGCGAGCCTCGTAAAAGGGATCTCCATTTCGATACACGAAAATGTTCTTCACGACAGGTTGGGATAGAAAATTGGGCTTTTCAGAGTTCATGACGATTGTGGTCAAAGTATCCAAGGCTATGCTAAATAATTTCCCCACGCATATATAAATGTATTTGAGATCCAATTTCAACGTAGTAAACCACAATGTTACAGGATAGGACGGTCGTCATTATTGATACGCCATTAAATGATATTTTAGGTCCATTCAGTCCACATTTTCAAATGAGCATCTTCGACTTCACATAAAATAGTCCACTGCACAACCTTAACGAAAGTTAGGCTACTTTGAAGTTCTTCAAGCGTGCATGTTATCCAGGTAAATACTTCCAGGTAACATTAGTCTGAATGTAACGGGCGCGACTTCATAAAAGGCAAATGCAGGGTCAGGGCGCGTGCTCTGTTATGCCCAGGTGACAATAGATGTCTCGTGCGTATCATACAGTTTTCCTACGGTGTGTTCAGAGCGAAGGTATCATGGGAAGGCAGGTGTTGAGCCGTTTCTATAGAAACACACACGCACACACACACAGTCACACAAATTGTCACTAATTATAACACCACAAGCAACAGGTGGGTTAATAACTAAAATAAAAAAAAGTGCATGGAATAGAAACGTTATGAATGCGGAATATGCCATAAGCACAACCTATAACTTGAACTAAAAACGTGAAGAGGAGCAATTTAAAACCAAAATCTATGGAACCTTAAAGGCCCAATGCAGCCGTTTCTATCTCAATATAAAATCATTTCTGCTTAACAGTTAAGTACCTTACTGCGAATGTTTTCAATTAAAATGGTAAAAAAGAAACAAATATCTTCTTTGCAAATAGCAACTTCTCAAGCAAGAATTTTGCCAGGACTGTCTGGGAGTGGTCTGAGTGGTGATGGGAAAACTAAAACTAGCTGTTATTGCCAGAGAGATTTAGAATTTTCTTAACTAATTTTCTTAACTAAATGTGGTGACGTCACCAGGTAACGTCTTTCCAAACAGCTCTTACAATAAAAGGGCATTATCATAATTTTCTAAATTTCACAGAATTATTCCAACCACATAGTGTGAAAGTAGATATAAAACACTGCACTGGACCTTTAAAACTGAACAGTTTTAATGAGATACCAAGGGACCAATCGGAGATCCTGTGTTGGATCCTGAAAGAAGAAGAAAAACATGTTTGTTTTGTAGACTATATATTGTGTTGCATGACAACAGAGATGCAGATCATTTCACAGTATGTATGCTATTAATGGCTCAACACCTGACTTACCGTGATACCTTCGCTCTGAACACACCGTAGGAAAACGGTATGATACGCACGAGACTTCTATTGTCACCTGGGCATAACGGAGCACGCGCCCTGACCCTGCATGTGCCTTTTATGAAGTCGCGCCCGTTACATTCAGAATAATGTTACCTGGAAGTATTTACCTGGATAACATGCACGCTTGAAGAACTTAAAAGTAGCCCAACTTTCGTTCAGGTTGTGCAGTGGACTATTTTATGTGAAGTCGAAGATGCTCATTTGAAAATGTGGTGTATAAAACTGAAAGTAAAAGACACAAAAACTAAATTTAAGAACGGGAAGCATAGAAATAGCGCACATAGAACATATCTACCGCTTCTTGGACTTGCTTTAAATGAGTGACAGATCTCTAACTGAGATTTCTATGTGAATTTGGTCGGGTAGCCCAAAAAGTTACATATTGCAGCTTTACACATCGAGGTTAGGTCACACCAAGACAGTAGAGGTGATTAATATAATATATATAATATAATATATAATATGCCATTTAGCAGACGCTTTTATCCAAAGCGACTTACAGTCATGCGTGCATACATTTTTGTGTATGGGTGGTCCCGGGGATCGAACCCACTACCTTGGCGTTACAAGCGCCGTGCTCTACCAGCTGAGCTACAGAGGACCACGATTAATGCATACAAATGTATGCAATTTTGTTATTTCTAAACTAATGCCTAATTTCCATGGTCAATTTACAATTACATGATTTTACAATATTGGAGATATTCAGGTAAAATCTTACATGTAGACATAGTAGCTATTTACTCCAAATCTATACAGCTTTTAAATCCTTTACAACTCTGAGATCCCTCAAACGTCATAGCTACAGGATCACAATGTGTTGTTACTGACAAGGCCAGAAGATGGTGCAATAGTATTAGATGTTGAACCAGTCTCTCTCTCTCTCTCTCTCTCTCTCTCTCTCTCTCTCTCTCTCTCTCTCTCTCTCTCTCTCTCTCTCTCTCCCCCCCCTCTCTCTCTCTCTCCCCCCCTCTCTCTCTCTCTTTCCCCCCCCTCTCTCTCTTCCCCCCCCTCTCTCTCTCCCCCCCCCCTCTCTCTCTCTCTCTCCCTCCCTCCCAGTCAGTACAGCCCCGCTAGACACCAAAAAAGAACAGAAATAGCAGCAGTTAAACCCTATCCTAGAGGTGGTGTTTATTGGATGTATTAATAGCAGCAGTTAAACCCTATCCTAGAGGTGTTTATTAGATGTAGTAATAGCAGCAGTTAAACCCTATCCTAGAGGTGTTTATTGGATGTAGTAATAGAAGCAGTTAAACCCTATCCTAGAGGTGTTTATTGGATGTAGTAATGGCAGCAGTTAAACCCTATCCTAGAGGTGTTTATTGGATGTAGTAATGGCAGCAGTTAAACCCTATCCTAGAGGTGTTTATTGGATGTAGTAATGGCAGCAGTTAAACCCTATCCTAGAGGTGGTGTTTATTGGATGTATTAATAGCAGCAGTTAAACCCTATCCTAGAGGTGTTTATTAGATGTAGTAATAGCAGCAGTTAAACCCTATCCTAGAGGTGTTTATTGGATGTAGTAATAGCAGCAGTTAAACCCTATCCTAGAGGTGGTGTTTATCGGATGTATTAATAGCAGCAGTTAAACCCTATCCTAGAGGTGTTTATTAGATGTAGTAATAGCAGCAGTTAAACCCTATCCTAGAGGTGTTTATTGGATGTAGTAATGGCAGCAGTTAAACCCTATCCTAGAGGTGTTTTGTTTATTGGATGTAGTAATGGCAGCAGTTAAACCCTATCCTAGAGGTGGTGTTTATTGGATGTATTAATAGCAGCAGTTAAACCCTATCCTAGAGGTGTTTATTAGATGTAGTAATAGCAGCAGTTAAACCCTATCCTAGAGGTGTTTATTGGATGTAGTAATGGCAGCAGTTAAACCCTATCCTAGAGGTGTTTATTGGATGTAGTAATGGCAGCAGTTAAACCCTATCCTAGAGGTGGTGTTTTTTGGATGTATTAATAGCAGCAGTTAAACCCTATCCTAGAGGTGTTTATTAGATGTAGTAATAGCAGCAGTTAAACCCTATCCTAGAGGTGTTTATTGGATGTAGTAATAGAAGCAGTTAAACCCTATCCTAGAGGTGGTGTTTATTGGATGTATTAATAGCAGCAGTTAAACCCTATCCTAGAGGTGTTTATTAGATGTAGTAATAGCAGCAGTTAAACCCTATCCTAGAGGTGTTTATTGGATGTAGTAATAGCAGCAGTTAAACCCTATCCTAGAGGTGGTGTTTATTGGATGTATTAATAGCAGCAGTTAAACCCTATCCTAGAGGTGTTTATTGGATGTAGTAATGGCAGCAGTTAAACCCTATCCTAGAGGTGTTTATTGGATGTAGTAATGGCAGCAGTTAAACCCTATCCTAGAGGTGGTGTTTATTGGATGTATTAATAGCAGCAGTTAAACCCTATCCTAGAGGTGTTTATTAGATGTAGTAATAGCAGCAGTTAAACCCTATCCTAGAGGTGTTTATTGGATGTAGTAATAGAAGCAGTTAAACCCTATCCTAGAGGTGGTGTTTATTGGATGTATTAATAGCAGCAGTTAAACCCTATCCTAGAGGTGTTTATTAGATGTAGTAATAGCAGCAGTTAAACCCTATCCTAGATGTGTTTATTGGATGTAGTAATAGCAGCAGTTAAACCCTATCCTAGAGGTGTTTATTAGATGTAGTAATAGCAGCAGTTAAACCCTATCCTAGAGGTGTTTATTGGATGTAGTAATAGCAGCAGTTAAACCCTATCCTAGAGGTGTTTATTAGATGTAGTAATAGCAGCAGTTAAACCCTATCCTAGAGGTGTTTATTGGATGTAGTAATAGCAGCAGTTAAACCCTATCCTAGAGGTGTTTATTGGATGTAGTAATGGCAGCAGTTAAACCCTATCCTAGAGGTGTTTATTGGATGTAGTAATAGCAGCAGTTAAACCCTATCCTAGAGGTGGTGTTTATTGGATGTATTAATAGCAGCAGTTAAACCCTATCCTAGAGGTGTTTATTAGATGTAGTAATAGCAGCAGTTAAACCCTATCCTAGAGGTGTTTATTGGATGTAGTAATAGCAGCAGTTAAACCCTATCATAGAGGTGGTGTTTATTGGATGTATTAATAGCAGCAGTTAAACCCTATCCTAGAGGTGTTTATTAGATGTAGTAATAGCAGCAGTTAAACCCTATCCTAGAGGTGTTTATTGGATGTAGTAATAGCAGCAGTTAAACCCTATCCTAGAGGTGTTTATTGGATGTAGTAATGGCAGCAGTTAAACCCTATCCTAGAGGTGTTTATTGGATGTAGTAATGGCAGCAGTTAAACCCTATCCTATAGGTGTTTATTGGATGTAGTAATGGCAGCAGTTAAACCCTATCCTAGAGGTGTTTATTGGATGTATTAATAGCAGCAGTTAAACCCTATCCTAGAGGTGTTTATTGGATGTAGTAATAGCAGCAGTTAAACCCTATCCTAGAGGTGTTTATTGGATGTAGTAATAGCAGCAGTTAAACCCTATCCTAGAGGTGTTTATTGGATGTAGTAATATCAGCAGTTAAACCCTATCCTAGAGGTGTTTATTGGATGTTGTCACAAGCTGATGTGGTTGCTTTGTTGGAGTCAGGCGCAGGACACAGAAGCTCAGTCAAAACGACTTTACTAGTCAAAAATACAAAATAACGGGCCTCAACACTGGAGGCGAGCGATTACGCAAACAGTGCGTAAATACACTATCAATACGAGAACAAAATCCCATACATCAATGGACAGGCGGACAATCACACACAACTGCAAACAAAACTAAAGGAAACTTATAGGTGACCTAATCAATACATAACACGAAACAGGTGCACTAACAAGACAAGACCAAACAAACATCGAGACATCAAGCGGTAGTAGCTAGTACTCCGGGGACGACGAACGCCGAAGCCTGCCCGAGCAAGGAGGAGGAGCAGTCTCGGCGGAATTCGTGACAGATGTAGTAATAGCAGCAGTTAAACCCTATCCTAGAGGTGTTTATTGGATGTAGTAATAGCAGCAGTTAAACCCTATCCTAGAGGTGTTTATTGGATGTAGTAATAGCAGCAGTTAAACCCTATCCTAGAGGTGTTTATTGGATGTAGTAATAGCAGCAGTTAAACCCTATCCTAGAGGTAGTGTTTATTGGATGTAATAATGGCAGCAGTGCGTGAGAGAGAGAGAGAGAGGAAGAGAGAGAGGGAGAGAGAGAGAGAGAGGAAGAGAGAGAAGGAGAGAGAGAGGGGAAGAGAGAGAGAGAGCGAGAGAGAGAGGAAGAGAGAGCGAGAGGAAGAGAGAGAGGAAGAGAGAGAGAGAGAGAGAGAGGAAGAGGATGACAGATTACGATGACATAAACAGTCACAATCAGAGTGTAGTTTCCCAAGGATTCCCGTCCATGCATCACGTATGAAAATTCTCCTGATCCACTCCAAACACTGTTCTCTCATCCATAATCAGTTGGATGCATTGTGTAGTCAAATCAATATAACCTGAAAATGACAAATCAATCAGGTTATTATTGTGTCTTCAACCCCCTCCTCCTCCGTCCCTACTTAAAAAACAAGATGCTTGTTGTCATGCTTTTTAAATCATCAATATTATCAATATTTCTTAAATGTTTTCAGGTGTTGTTATTGACCCCTCTACCAACAGCAGACAGATCATTTTCTGAGACATCCACATGGTTTGTATTGTGTTGTGTTGTTGTGTGGTGTGCTTTGTTGTGTTGTGGTATGGTGTGGTGTGGTGTTGTATGGTGTGGTGTACTTTGTTGTGGTGTGGTGTGGTATGGTATGGTGTGGTGTGGTGTGGCATGGTGTGGTGTGGTGTACTTTCTTGTGGTGTGGTGTGGTGTACCTTGTGGTGTGGTGTGGTATGATGTGGTGTGCTTTGTTGTGGTGTGGTGTGGTGTGGTGTGGTATGGTGTACTTTGTTGTGGTATGGTGTGGTGTGGTGTGGTATGGTGTGGTGTACTTTGTTGTGGTGTGGTATGGTGTGGTGTGGTATGGTGTGGTGTGGTGTACTTTGTTGTGGGATGGTGTGGTGTGGTATGGTGTGGTGTGGTGTACTTTGTTGTGGTGTGGTATGGCGTGGTGTACTTTGTTGTGGTGTGGTGTGGTATGGTGTGGTGTGGTGTGATGTGGTGTGCTTTGTTGTGGTATGGTGTGGTATGGTGTGGTGTGGTGTGGTGTACTTTGTTGTGGTGTGGTGTGGTATGGTGTGGTGTGGTGTACTTTGTTGTGGTGTGGTGTGGTATGGTGTGGTATGGTGTGGTATGATGTGGTGTGCTTTGTTGTGGTATGGTGTGGTGTGGTGTGGTGTGGTATGGTGTGGTATGGTGTGGTGTGGTGTACTTTGTTGTGGTGTGGTGTGGTATGGTGTGGTGTGGTGTGGTGTACTTTGTTGTGGTGTGGTATGGTGTTGTGTACTTTGTTGTGGTGTAGTGTGGTATGGTGTGGTATGTTGTGGTGTGCTTTGTTGTGGTATGGTGTGGTGTGGTGTGGTATGGTGTGGTGTGGTATGGTATGGTGTGGTATTGTGTGGTGTGGTGTGGTGTGGTGTACTTTGTTATGGTGTGGTGTGGTGTGGTCTGGTATGGTATGGTGTGGTGTGGTGTGGTATGGTGTGGTATGGTGTGGTGTACTTTGTTGTGGTGTGGTGTGTGTGGTGTGGTGTGGTGTGGTGTGGAGTGGTATGGTGTGGTATGGTATGGTGTGGTGTCCTTTGTTGTGGTGTGGTGTGGTATGGTGTGGTGTGGTATGGTGTGGAGTACTTTGTTGTGGTGTGGTGTGGTGTGGTATGATGTGGTGTTGTGTGATGTTGTGTGCTTTGTTGTGGTATGGTGTGGTGTGGTATGGTGTGGTGTACTTTGTTATGGTGTAGTGTGATGTGGTATGGTCTGGTATGGTGTGGTGTGGTGTACTTTGTTGTGGTGTGGTGTGGTGTGGTGTGGTGTGGTGTGGTGTGGTGTGGTGTGGTATGGTGTGGTGTGGTGTGGTATGGTGTGGTGTCCTTTGTTGTGGTGTGGTGTGGTGTGGTGTGGTGTAATGTGGTGTGCTTTGTTGTGGTGTGGTATGGTGTGGTGTGGTATGGTGTGGTGTCCTGTGGTGTGGTATGGTGTGGTGTGGTGTGATGTGATATGCTTTGCTTTGTTGTGGTGTGGTGTGGTGTGGTATGGTGTGGTGTGGTGTGGTGTACTTTGTTGTGGTGTGGTATGGTGTGGTGTGGTGTGGTGTGGTATGGTGTGGTGTGGTATGGTGTGGTGTTGTGTACTTTGTTATTGTGTGGTGTGGTGTGGTATGGTGTGGTATGGTGTGTTGTGGTATGGTGTGGTGTACTTTGTTGTGTTGTGGTGTGGTGTGGTATGGTGTGGTGTACTTTGTTATGGTGTGGTATGGTGTGGTATGGTGTGGTGTACTTTGTTGTGGTGTGGTGTGGTGTGGTATGGTGTGGTGTGCTTTGTTTTGTTATGGTGTGGTATGGTGTGTTGTGGTATGGTGTGGTGTACTTTTTTGTGGTGTTGATGTGGTATGGTGTACTTTGTTGTGGTGTGGTGTGGTGTAGTATGGTGTGGTATGGTGTGGTGTACTTGTTTGTGGTGTGGTGTGGTATGGTGTGGTGTGGTGTACTTTGTTGTTGTGGTGTGGTGTGGTGTGGTATGATGTGGTGTTGTGTGATGTTGTGTGCTTTGTTGTGGTATGGTGTGGTGTGGTATGGTGTGGTGTACTTTGTTATGGTGTAGTGTGATGTGGTATGGTCTGGTATGGTGTGGTGTGGTGTACTTTGTTGTGGTGTGGTGTGGTGTGGTGTGGTGTGGTGTGGTGTGGTATGGTGTGGTGTGGTATGGTGTGGTGTCCTTTGTTGTGGTGTGGTGTGGTGTGGTGTGGTGTGGTGTAATGTGGTGTGCTTTGTTGTGGTGTGGTATGGTGTGGTGTGGTATGGTGTGGTGTCCTGTGGTGTGGTATGGTGTGGTGTGGTGTGATGTGATATGCTTTGTTGTGGTGTGGTGTGGTGTGGTATGGTGTGGTGTGGTGTGGTGTACTTTGTTGTGGTGTGGTATGGTGTGGTGTGGTGTGGTGTGGTATGGTGTGGTGTGGTATGGTGTGGTGTTGTGTACTTTGTTATTGTGTGGTGTGGTGTGGTGTGGTATGGTGTGGTATGGTGTGTTGTGGTATGGTGTGGTGTACTTTGTTGTGTTGTGGTGTGGTGTGGTATGGTGTGGTGTACTTTGTTATGGTGTGGTATGGTGTGGTATGGTGTGGTGTACTTTGTTGTGGTGTGGTGTGGTGTGGTATGGTGTGGTGTGCTTTGTTTTGTTATGGTGTGGTATGGTGTGTTGTGGTATGGTGTGGTGTACTTTTTTGTGGTGTTGATGTGGTATGGTGTACTTTGTTGTGGTGTGGTGTGGTGTAGTATGGTGTGGTATGGTGTGGTGTACTTGTTTGTGGTGTGGTGTGGTATGGTGTGGTGTGGTGTACTTTGTTGTGGTGTGGTGTGGTGTGGTATGGTGTGGTGTACTTTGTTGTGGTGTGGTGTGGTGTGGTGTGGTATGTGTGGTGTGGTGTGATGTGATGTGGTGTGCTTTGTTTTGGTATGGTGTGGTGTGGTATGGTGTGGTGTGGTGTGGTATGGTATGGTATGGTGTGGTGTACTTTGTTATGGTGTGGTATGGTGTGGTGTGGTATGGTGGGGTGTGGTATGGTGTGGTGTACTTTGTTGTGGTGTGGTGTGGTGTGGTATGGGGTGGTGTGGTGTGCTTTGTTGTGGAATGGTGTGGTGTGATGTTGTTTGGTGTGGTGTGGTATACTTTGTTGTGGAGTGGTGTGGTGTGGTATGGTATGGTGTGGTGTGATTTTTTGTGGTGTTGTGTGGTGTGGTATGGTGTGGTGTACTTTGTTGTGGTGTGGTGTGGTCTGGTGTGCTTTGTTGTGGTGTGATGTTGTATGGTGTGGTGTGCTTTGTTTTGTTGTGGTGGGGTGCGGTGTGGTATGGTGTGGTGTGGTTTGTTGTGGTGTGGTATGGTGTGGTGTGCTTTGTTTTGTTGTGGTGTGGTGTGATGTTGTATTGTATTGTGTTGTGTTTTATTGTATTGTGTTGTGTTGTATTGTATTGCACTCCTCCCATAATGAACTGAGTGAATTCAGGACCATTCCAGATATCTGGAAAAGGCCAAACCAATTACCTTTACCGAGCTGTTTATGTTTTCCTTCTGGCAAACATGACTTTAATGTCTGTCTTGTCTTAAAGAGAAAACATATTTCAGTTAGTAATTTTGTATTGATCAAACACAATTGACTGTAGCCTGTGTTTGTCTGAAGAGTTGTTGAAGAGATGCAGGATAGTGTATTAATAGTTTGACTGTCAGATAAGGTCTAGAGTGGTTTATATGTCCTGTTGATTGGGTTGCACTCTAGATAAAGGCATTTAGCCTACATTGGCTACTGGCTTCTCTCTCTCTGTCTGTTTAAGTGAGGGTTTTATCAATCAAAAGCATACATTTGTCTGAAGTGAGTCCTGTCCTTAACATCCTAATATATTATTATATTATTGGTATATATTATATATTAAACAAACACATGGGGCTATTTTTCTTCCACTGGTCCTGGGGCCTTGTTAAGGTCAAAGGCATCATGAACTTTACCCAGTGCCAGGACATTTTAGCCAAAAACCTGGTTGCCTCTGCCAAGAGGCTGAAACCTGGCCACAAGTGGATCTTCCAGCAAGACAATAACCCCAAGCACACGTCAAAATGGAAAGGTATTGAAAATAGGAGTGTAATTATTTTGACTACCTTTTTGAGGAAAAAAGTTCTTGTTGAACGAAATCTCTTTCTCTGAGCAATTGTATTAGTATAAAATAATCTAATAAAAAAAAATAGCATACAATATAGTTCACTATTTAAATTATGTATTTAATTTTTAATCTTCTCATCTTTATCAAGGGTGTCAATCATTTCGGACTCCCGGTACATTTGAAACCATTTCCATAGGAGAAGTAACAGACAACACATTTTTCAAGTGTCAAAGGAAACTGTTGGCAAAATATAAAAAGCTAGCTTACTATGTAGCTGTTATGTGTTATAACAAACTTAATTTAAAACATGTACAGATACAATAAAATGCAGGAATGTAATGTTGTTATTGGCTATGACATATTGGTTCTGAAATACTATTTATCTTAGTTTTCTCTACAACAGATAATAATTTAATATGTCATCAGCATTTTACACTAAGCAAATGCTCTGATTTTTCTCAGCTCACAAAATAAACATGAAGATATTGGTGTACAACATTATCCATCATCATAACAGTCATTGTAAATAGAGTTTAAGATTGATATTTATTTCTGTATTGACCGAACGTCAACAACATCCTGATCTAGATTACAGCACACAACCACACGTCCATTGAGGAAATTAAAGACCACTACGATTTTACAGCTTTGTTGCCATTTAAAACACTTATCTCTCCTCTTGTTACAGTGTATATACTCTCTTCACATGTCTGCTGTGACTCCTTCCATCCATCCATCCCGCCTCCATGTGAACGGACCTCTCTGCCTTCCTCCTGGGCTCAGATCACCATCCAGTGTTGGAGCTGTGGAAACCAATGGGAAAGACAATAAATACAGTAAGGTAAGGTGGAAACCAATGGGAAAGGACAACAAATACAGTAAGGTAAGGTAGAAACCAATGGGAAAGACAATAAATACAGTAAGGTAAGGTGGAAACCAATTGGAAAGACAATAAATACAGTAAGGTAAGGTGGAAACCAATGGGAAAGACAATAAATACAGTAAGGTAAGGTAAGGTAAGGTAAGGTAAGGTAAGGTAAGGTAAGGTAAGGCAAGGTAAGGTAAGGTAAGGTAAAGTAAGGTAAGGTGAAGTAAGGTGGGGTAAGGTGGGGTAAGGTAAGGTAAGGCAAGGTAAGGTAAGGTAATGTATGGTAAGGTAAAGTAAGGTAAGGAAAGGCAAGGCAAGGTAAGGTATGGTAAAGTAAGGTAAGGCAAGGTAAGGTAAGGTAAAGTAATGTAAGGTAAGGTAAGGTAAAGTAAGGCAATGTAAGGCAAGGTAAGGTAAGGTAAGGTAAGGCAAGGTAAAGTAAGGTAGGGTAAGGTATGGTAAAGTAAGGTATGGTAAGGTAAAGTAAGGTAGGGTAAAGTAAGGTATGGTAAGTAGGGGAGGTTAAGTAACGTCAAGTAAATAGTGAGAGCAGCTTACCGTAAACCTCCTAACTTCTCCATTATCCACCAAGTGGTGTTCATGCTCAGGTGTTATGGCATAGGCCAGTCTCTACAGGAAGACAGGACGGGAATCAGTTACCAAAGAAACTAACGTATCTTCATTATACGAATCATTGTGAATTACCAAGCTGGATATTCATATTTGCTGGTGATGTTGTAGCTCATAAACCATATTGCTCATGTACCGAATATATATGTGTCATTGTCAGTGTTGACATTTCTGTGCATTGATGTGGATAAAAGTGTGCATCACTTTGGTTAAAGGTGTCTGCTAAATCACCATAGTATCATATATCAATATAAACTAGACTTCCCAGGTAAGGTGCACATCTTGTAGATGGCTCTGTTAAAATTCAGACTTATATAAACCAGACTTATATGAATCAGACTTGTATAAACCAGACTTACATACAGTAATGGAAAAAAGTTTTTGATCACCTGCTGATTTTGTACGTTTGCCCATTGACAAAGAAATGATCAGTCTATAATTTTAATGGTAGGGTTATTTGAACAGTGAGAGACAGAATAACAACAAAAAAATCCAGAAAAACGCATGTCAGAAATGTTATAAATTGATTTGCATTTTAATGAGGGAAATAACTATTTGACCCACTCTCAATCAGAAAGATTTCTGTCTCCCAGGTGTCTTTTATACAGGTAACGAGCTGAGATTAGGAGCACACTCTTAAAGGGAGTGCTCCTAATCTCAGCTTGTTACCTGTATAAAAGACACCTGTCCACAGAAGCAATCAATCAATCAGATTCCAAACTCTCCACTATGGCCAAGACCAAAGAGCTCTCCAAGGATGTCAGGGACAAGATTGTAGACCTACACAAGGCTAGAATGGGCTACAAGACCATCGCCAAGCAGCTTGGTGAGAAGGTGACAACAGTTGGTGCGATTATTCGCAAATGGAAGAAAGACAAAATAACTGTCAATCTCCCTCGGCCTGGGGCTCCATGCAAGATCTCACCTCGTCGAGATGCAATGATCATGAGAATGGTGAGGAATCAGCCCAGAACTACACGGGAGGATCTTGTCAATGATCTCAAGGCAGCTGGGACCATAGTCACCAAGAAAACAATTGGTAACACATTACGCAGTGAAGGACTGAAATCCTGCGCAGCGCCCGCAAGGTCCCCCTGCTCAAGAAAGCACATATACAGGGCCGTCTGAAGTTTGCCAATGAACGTCTGAATGATTCAGAGGAGAACTGGGTGAAAGTGTTGTGGTCAGATGAGACCAAAATCGAGCTCTTTGGCATCAACTCAACTCGGCGTGTTTGGAGGAGGAGGAATGCTGCCTATGACCCCAAGAACACCATCCCCACCGTCAAACATGGAGGTGGAAACATTATGCTTTGGGGGTGTTTTTCTGCTAAGGGGACAGGACAACTTCACAGCATCAAAGGGACGATGGACGGGGCCATGTACCGTCAAATCTTGGGTGAGAACCTCCTTCCCTCAGCCAGGGCATTCAAAATGGGTCGTGGATGGGTATTCCAGCATGACAATGACCCAAAACACACGGCCAAGGCAACAAAGGAGTGGCTCAAGAAGAAGCACATTAAGGTCCTGGAGTGGCCTAGCCAGTCTCCAGACCTTAATCCCATAGAAAATCTGTGGAGGGAGCTGAAGGTTCGAGTTGCCAAACGTCAGCCTCAAAACCTTAATGACTTGGAGAAGATCTACAAAGAGGAGTGGAAGAAAATCCCTCCTGAGATGTGTGCAAACCTGGTGGCCAACTACAACAAACGTCTGACCTCTGTGATTGCCAACAAGGATTTTGCCACCAAGTACTAAGTCATGTTTTGCAGAGGGGTCAAATACTTATTTCCTTCATTAAAATGCAAATCAATTTATAACATTTTTGACATGCGTTTTTCTGGATTTTTTTGTTGTTATTCTGTCTATCACTGTTCAAATAAACCTACCATTAAAATTATAGACTGATCATGTCTTTGTCAGTGGGCAAACGTACAAAATCAGCAGGTGATCAAATACTTTTTCCCTCACTGTAAATCAGACTTACATCACAGAACTTTCCAGGTAAGGTGCACATCTTGTAGATGGCATAGAGAGGCACCATGGTCATGGAGGATATAGCCAGGCACCAGCCAATCATGTTGGCCCATATGGGAAACGTGTATGTCCCGTAGTTAGGAGGGTTAAAGGTCACGAAGCTCACCACCACCATGAACTGGAGAAACAGAGGGTTGGGGTTGGGACACATTCTGTTTCAAACCAAAAGGACAGTTATGGACCAGCCTCCACTGAAACTAGCAACCCCGTTCCATAAAACAATGTAGTTAGTGCTTAGACCTTGGTGTGCATGAGGTGTGCTTGAATTAGCTTGGAGTTTGCACATTCGGGACTATTTAACTGGTTCCATTGCACCAGGTAAACTAAAAGTATTTGACATGTTTGCTAGTGTTTGTCTCTTTATGAACTCACCAGGAGGAAGCATGGGCTGACAAACTTCCAGCACAGTCTCCAGTACAGGCTTGGCCTCTGTCCAATCATCTCCTCAATGTCATCACTGAACCGATCCACTCCTGATGGGAATAGTTTAAACCATAGCAGTTAAAAACCCTTGACGGTTCGTCATCAAAACCAGGGTTGGGGTCAATTCGAATTGAAAGCAGTCAATTCAGATTTTTTACTAAAAACTTTTTTAAGGATATCTATTTTACATTTACATTTTAGTCATTTAGCAGACGCTCTTATCCAGAGCGACTTACAGTTAGTGAATATATATATTATTTTTTTTATACTGGCCCCCCGTGGGAATCGAACCCACAACCCTGGCGTTGCAAACGCCATGCTCTATCAACTGAGCTACATCCCTGCCGGCCATTCCCTCCCCTACCCTGGACCAATTGTGCGCCGCCCATGAGTCTCCCAGTCGTGGCCGGCTGCGACAGAGCCTGGATTCGAACCAGGATCTCTAGTGGCACAGTTAGCACTGCAATGCAGTGCCTTAGACCACTGCGCCACTCAGGAGTACTAGTATTTTCAATGACTTCTCAATAGACTTAAAAGTAAAAGCTATTTATTTTTAAAAGTGTTTCCATTTTTGAAGTTCAAAATCAAATCACTTCCTGAATTGACTACCTTCAATTCGAATGGACCCCAACCCTGATCAAAACCATTGAGTTGTCATTCACAGATCAAACGGAGGGAAAGGGAACGTTTACACCACAGCAGATAGGAGGAACCCTTGAGGATGAAACATAGTCGGCAACAATGTTGCGTTACTTTGCATTCTCTCATAGGTCTCCTCATTTTGAGGAAACTACAGTACATTTGAAATACAAGGATATAACATTCTGGTAGCGTGTTTAATACCACCAGCATCAAATCCCTTTCCTCATTGATGCTTCTCCTCGCTCCACCGTCTCTCTTTGTTCCCTGCCTGGGAGGTACTACTCAAAGCCCAGGCAGAATCCCAATGTGACTGGCGCCTATGGAGAGCAGGCTGGTGTTCCTGTGGAGGGCAGGCTGGTGTTCCTGTGGAGGGCACGGGGGCCACAGCCACCTGTCAGTAGAGATGGAGCCAGGGAAAAGGCCCGGAGAAGCCTGGGGCTAAAGTAGTCTGTTCTCCCAGGCTGAGGCCAACATGACAGGGCAGCAAGCTGACCACACTGACCCCAGAGCCACAAGGCTGGTTAGACATACACAAACGCACGCATGAATGAACACACACACACACACAACACTGTCTGGACCCCAATATTGATCTGACCAGCAGTACAGTAGATCAGACTAGAACTCTGAACCAGAAGTGAGCTTTGGAGACGTTATTTTCTAACCTGAACTCACTTTGGAGACGTTATTTTCTAACCTGAACTCACTTTGGAGACGTTATTTTCTAACCTGAACTCACTTTGGAGACATTACTGTATGTTGAGGTTTCAGATAACTTCAATGTTATCTGAGCAAAGCAAGTTGCTCATACTGTAGTGTAGCGCTCAAGAATTGTAAAGAAAAGACTTAAGCTTGATGCTCCTTTCCAATAAACATTGAGGGTCTTATTCTGGTGACAGGCTTGGCTACCGTTTGACAAATAAAAATCTTGCTCTTATCCATAATTATCTCAGAAGGTAGCCTACCCGCACTGTATCTGCGAGCTGTTGGCTAGAGCACACGTGCCAAGACCAGAGTGGGCACATATAACGCAACATTTGTTGTGACAAAACCATCAGCAGAGTTGAAAATGTGATGGAAATTCATTTAGCATACTTTTATTTTTTAAGTACATGGGAATTTAACAGCAAAAGATATTTTAATTTGCATTATATCATCACGCACAGCCTTCAATCAGCAACAAGTCAATTTGATGTAAACACATCTCTGGTCGGGAAATTAGCATATTGTTTTTATGCGGATTTATGCGATTTTTTAATATTCTCATGAAAATCTGTCGTCAATTGGATGGAAACCTATCTTATAAGTGACTTTGTTGGGCTCCACAATCAATTTGAGATACTTTCGGATGATTTGAAAATGATGCTCGAGAAATGCTAATATCGATACCATAACTTGAATGGGATTTGGGACACAAATGCTAAAATGTTAGCATTTGGAAACAGTGCCAGGGAAATAAAACCAAAGTATGGATTGCTGTCATACCTTATCCATAGACTGCTTACAGGGTTAGGAAACCAGGATGTAATTTTGTAATTTTGGTGAACTATCCCTTTGCTGCCATCCAAGTATCATCAGAACCACAATAGACCAAAACGTCAATCTTTACACCACAGGCTGGGATGTGTGTTTTATCATTGACCTCAGATATTCAATATCAATATACTATTATTTGGATCTGATCTGTCTATGTCTCTGTCCACTCCAAACACCTAAACACTAAATAGTAATATGGACCACACACTCTGAGTGGCAGAAACACACCAGAAACAGGCTTTTTACCTTCCTGTCCTCTGAAAGCTAATGAGATAGTGTTGCATGGCGGCACAGCAGAGGAATATCCAGCCTGATATCCCATCAGACCCAATCACTGGCCTAATGTGGCATCAGCTTGGCTGGCCATGAAGAGCTAAGAGTCCCCCCTCCTCACCTCCTCCTCCTCCCTCCTTACTCCTCCCTCCTCTTCTTCTGTAGAACCAGATAGGAGTCCCCCCCCCCCATCCCACCTCCTTCTTACCCCTCTTCTTCTGTAGAACCAGATAGGAGTCCCCCCCCACCCATCCCACCTCCTCCTTACCCCTCTTATTCTGTAGAACCAGAAAGGAGTCACCCCCCCATCCCACCTCCTCCTTAACTTAACCCTCTTCTTCTGTAGAACCAGATAGGAGTCCCCCCCATCCCACCTCCTCCTTACCCCTCTTCTTCTGTAGAATCAGAAAGGAGTCCCCCCCCCCCATCCCACCTCCTCCTTACCCCTCTTCTTCTGTAGAATCAGAAAGGAGTCACCACCCCCATCCCACCTCCTCCTTACCCCTCTTCTTCTGTAGAATCAGATAGGAGTCGTCCCCCCCCCCATCCCACCTCCTCCTTACCCCTCTTCTTCTATAGAATCAGGAAGGAGTCCCCCTCCTCCCGCTCCTCCTCCCTCCTCACTCTCCTCTCCCCTTCCCCTGCTCCTCCCATCCTCCTCTCCCCTCCTCCCCCCTCCTCCTGCTCCTCCCATCCTCCTCTCCCCTCCTCCCCACTCCTCCTGCTCCTCCCATCCTCCTCTCCCCTCCTCCCCCCTCCTTACCGTAGAACCAGGCGATTCCGATGGCCTCAATAAGCACTCCAAAGAGAATCGATGTCCCAGCCCAGCAGCAAAATGGTCCAGCAGAGTGAACACATAGATACCACCCTGGAGAGGAGAGGGGAGGAGAGGAGAGGAGAGGAGAGGAGAGGAGAGGAGAGGAGAGGAGAGGAGAGGAGAGGAGAGGAGAGGTTCCATTTGATGTCCATTATATTAGCCCTGTACTTTGATGTGTCATTCATGCAAGTTCCTTAGATGCTTGAAAAATAACTTTACATATATTTTCCACATCTTCTTCGTCCACTTACGTTAGTGACACAGAACAGTGAGATGAGGAAGGTGGACACAACGATGAAGAGGGTGAAGAGTTCCCGGTGTTTGTGGAGAAACTTGAACTCATCCATCAATCCTGTGATCACTGACTCCATCCCTCCCATCTAGAGACCAAACACAGAACACAGAACATAGAACACCATAATTTAGCTGAACTTGGTCCCTGCACTTTACCTATAGCAGGTGCAGCCAATCCTAATCCTGCTGGGTCGGGCCAAAAGCCTGCACACCTATTAGCTCCCCAGGAGTAGGGTTTGTCACTGCTAGCCTATAGCACGCTTGCACCTCAGAAACTGGAAGTTCATCAGTTCCTAGGTTATTCTATAATGGTGAGGGGTGTACTTACAGCACTGTCGATGCCCAGGGTCAGCAACATGATGAAGAAGATAACTGCCCAGACTGAGGAGCCTGGTAATGTAGCTATGGCCTCTGGGTAGATGATGAACACCAGACCAGGACCTGGATGGGACACAACAACACAGATTAATGATTTAGTTATCTAGTGTTAATCAAACAGGTAGATTACACTGAGATCTCTTTTGTGTGGGAGACTTGTCTGATGAAGGCAGCAAATCAAACATTTGTTTAATCAGCAATCAACAATGGTAACAATATAGACCACATTATGAATTTGTGCTGATAAATACATATATATTTCCAATCAGCCCTGACACCAAGTCCAGTGCAGCTAAACATGGGTATTTTGCAGTAGATATACAGCAATTAATATTGCATGTCAGAAAGACAAGTGGACATGACAGCAATTTATAGATCCCACACCCAAATAATGAATAGCTAAAAAATCTAGCTATTTTTATAAAGAACAAAACAATCATTTCAGGTCTCCATCATTATCTGAGAAAAGTGTCCAGAGCATTAAGAATACTGACCATCTGTGGTCAACTTGTCCAGAGCATTAAGAATACTGAACATCTGTGGCCACCTTGTCCAGAGCATTAAGAATACTGAACATCTGTGGCCACCTTGTCCAGAGCATTAAGAATACTGACCATCTGTGGCCACCTTGTCCAGAGCATTAAGAATACTGAACATCTGTGGCCACCTTGTCCAGAGCATTAAGAATACTGAACATCTGTGGCCACCTTGTCCAGAGCATTAAGAATACTGACAGTCTGTGGTCACCTTGTCCAGAGCATTAAGAATACTGACCGTCTGTGGTCACCTTGTCCAGAGCATTAAGAATACTGAACGTCTGTGGTCACCTTGTCCAGAGCATTAAGAATACTGACCATCTGTGGCCACCTTGTCCAGAGCATTAAGAATACTAAACATCTGTGGCCACCTTGTCCAGAGCATTAAGAATACTGAACATCTGTGGCCACCTTGTCCAGAGCATTAAGAATACTGAACATCTGTGGCCACCTTGTCCAGAGCATTAAGAATACTGAACAGTCTGTGGTCACCTTGTCCAGAGCATTAAGAATACTGAACAGTCTGTGGCCACCTTGTCCAGAGCATTAAGAATACTGAACATCTGTGGCCACCTTGTCCAGAGCATTAAGAATACTGAACATCTGTGGTCACCTTGTCCAGAGCATTAAGAATACTGACCGTCTGTGGCCACCATGTCCAGAGCATTAAGAATACTGACCGTCTGTGGTCACCATGTCCAGAGTATTAAGAATACTGACCGTATGTGGCTACCTTGTCCAGAGCATTAAGAATACTGAACGTCTGTGGCCACATTGTCCAGAGTATTAAGAATACTGACCGTCTGTGGCCACCTTGTCGAGTGGTACACTGTGTTTATGGGACATGTACCCCAGGAAGGAGAAGATGACGAAGCCAGAGAAGAAGCTTGTCAGAGAGTTGATGGAGCTGGTGATGATGGCATCTCTGGAAGAGAGAGAGCAGATGACAAGAACATATTCTTATATCTGGTAGATCCAGAACAGACAGGGAGCATCTGTTTAAGATCAAAGATCCAATGTCTGCTGATTCATGTCAATATTAGTGTCATACACCAGAACACAGACTGGTGTCAAAGACATGGGCGGTAGGTATTACTATCCTATATAGAACAGACTGGTGTCAAAGACATGGGCGGTAGGTATTACTATCCTATATAGAACAGACTGGTGTCAAAGACATGGGCGGTAGGTAAGGGGCTTCAAAGGTATTGTAATTCACCAGCTCAGCAGCAGCTTGTACGCTCTATCAGCCTCTCTATTAGAGACTATCAACACCGAGGCTGCATACAAAATGGCACCCTATTCCCTATATAGTGCACTACTTTCAACCAGAGCCCTATGGTTCCTAGTCAAAAGTAGTGCACTATATAGTGAATAAGGTGCCTTTTGGGACGCACTCCGGTTGTTCTCGGCTTCTAGCTTACCTATAGCAGTTGTTGCTGAATTTGTTATAGCTGGAGAAGGCTATTAGCACACCAAACCCCACTCCCAAAGAGAAGCAGATCTGAGTGGCAGCATCTATCCAGACCTACACAACAAACAGCCGGGGGACAGAGGACAAAAGACAGAGAAAAAGCTGTTATTAGAGATAATTGCAGGAAACTCATTCAACAGAAAGATGAAAGACACTTGTGAATACGGGGTAATTTAGCAAATTGTTGCTGCATGCATGTGTCTAATCTAATTCTCAAATTGCTGCTTTGAGTCCTTGTGGTGAGCTGCTACTGGAAGGGAAACAGCTGGAGATTCTTACAGCGCCCTTATTAAGGCAAATTATTCAGATATACATTTCATCAGTTGGGATTTCAAGGATACTGAAATATTAAATATTTTTTCTAACCTTTATTTTCATGCACTAAAAGAATACCTGTGGCATTAAAATACAGAAATAAACATCAGCAACTCTCTCTCTCACACAAAACAGAAAGGTGCCTCAGCTGGTGGAGAGTGTCTCCAACCTCATGAGAGCCAAGGACTGGACCAGCGCTGTAATACTAGTGTGTCTGTGAAACTCTGTAAGGAAACAGACTTTTATCACCTCTGAATTCTCTCTCTCTCTCTCTCTCTCTCTCTCTCTCTCTCTCTCTCTCTCTCTCTCTCTCTCTCTCTCTCTCTCTCTCTCTCTCTCTCTCTCTCTCTCTCTCTCTCTTCTCTCTCTCTCTCTCTCTCTCTCTCTCTCTCTCTCTCTCTCTCTCTCTCTCTCTCTCTCTCTCTCTCTCTCTCTCTCTCTCTCTCTCTCTCTCTCTCTCTCTCTCTCTCTCTCTCTCTCTCTCTCTCTCTCTCTCTCTCTCTCTCTCTCTCTCTCTCTCTCTCTCTCTCTCTCTCTCTCTCTCTCTCTCTCTCTCTCTCTCTCTCTCACCTGAGGCTCACAGAGTCGTCGGAAGTCAACGCTGAGGTAGGCCTTAATGCCATCCATGGCTCCAGGGAGGGTGACACCACGCAGCAGCAGGACAGTCAGGACCACGTAGGGCATGGTGGCTGTGATCCACACAACCTGCACAGGGACACATGGACTCAGCAACCAGGCCCACTCTGTTCTGTTCTATAGACATGGATGCAGCAACCTGGCCCACTCTGTTCTGTTCTGTTCTGTTCTATACACATGGACTCAACAACCTGGCCCACTCTGTTCTGTTCTATACACATGGACTCAACAATCTGGCCCACTCTGTTCTGTTCCATAGACATGGACTCAGCAACCTGGCGCACTCTGTTCTGTTCTAAATATTATTATTTAAAACATTTTAGTCATTTTAGTCATTTAGCCGACACTCTTATCCAGAGTGACTTTAGACACAGTTAGTGAGTGCATACATTTTCATACTGGCCCCCCGTGGGAAACGAACCCACAACCCTGGCGTTGCAAGCGCCATGCTCTACCAACTGAGCTACAGGGGACTACAAACATGGACTCAGCAACCTGGCCCACTCTGTTCTGTTCTGTTTTATACACATGGACTCAGCAACCTGGCCCACTCTGTTCTGTTCTATACACATGGACGCAGCAACCTGGCCCACTCTGTTCTGTTCTGTTCTATACACATGGACTCAACAACCTGGCCCACTCTGTTCTGTTCTATACACATGGACTCAAGAATCTGGCCCACTCTGTTCTGTTCTATACACATGGACTCAAGAATCTGGCCCACTCTGTTCTGTTCTGTTCTATACACATGGACTCAAAAACCTGGCCCACTCTGTTCTGTTCTGTTCTATACACATGGACTCAACAACCTGGCCCACTCTGTTCTGTTCTATACACATGGACTCAGCAACCTGGCCGACTCTGTTCTGTTCTATACACATGGACTCAGCATCCTGGCCCACTCTGTTCTGTTCTATACACATGGACTCAAGAATCTGGCCCACTCTGTTCTGTTCTGTTCTATACACATGGACTCAAAAACCTGGCCCACTCTGTTCTGTTCTGTTCTATAGACATGGACTCAGCAACCTGGCCCACTCTGTTCTGTTCTATACACATTGACTCAACAACCTGGCCCACTCTGTTCTGTTCTATACACATGGACTCAACAACCTGGCCCACTCTGTTCTGTTCTATACTCATGGACTCAACAACCTGGCCCACTCTGTTCTGTTCTAGGCCAGAATGTAATACCCTGCTGATAGAGCTAAAGGCCAGGACTTAATACCCTGCTCATAGAGCTAAAGGCCAGGACTTAATACCCTGCTCATAGAGCTAAAGGCCAGGACTTAATACCCTGCTCATAGAGCTAAAGGCCAGGACGTAATACCCTGCTCATAGAGCTAAAGGCCAGGACTTAATACCCTGCTCATAGAGCTAAATGACTTAATACCCTGCTCATAGAGTTAAAGGTCAGGACTTAATACCCTGCTCATAGAGCTAAGGCCAGGACTTAATACCCTGCTCATAGAGCTAAAGGCAAGGACTTAATAACCTGCTCATAGAGCTTAAGGCCAGGACTTAATACCCTGCTCATAGACCTAAAGGCCAGGACTTAATACCCTGCTCATAGAGCTAAAGGCCAGGACTTAATACCCTGCTCATAGAGCTAAAGTCCAGGACTTAATACCCTGCTCATAGAGCTAAAGGCCAGGACTTAATACCCTGCTCATAGAGCTAAAGGCCAGGACTTAATACCCTGCTCATAGAGCTAAAGGCTAGGACTGAATACCCTGCTCATAGAGCTAAAGACCAGGACTTAATACCCTGATCATAGAGCTAAAGGCCAGGACCTAATAGCCTGCTCATAGAGCTAAAGGCCAGGACTTAATACCCTGCTCATAGAGCTTAAGGCCATGACTTAATACCCTGCTCATAGAGCTTAAGGCCAGGACTTAATACCCTGCTCATAGAGCTAAAGGCCAGGACTTAATACCCTGCTCATAGAGCTTAAGGACAGGACTTAATACCCTGCTCATAGAGCTAAAGGCCAGGACTTAATATCCTGCTCATAGAGCTAAAGGCAGGGACTTAATACCCTGCTCATAGAGCTTAAGGCAAAAGTCAAAAGTAGTGCACCACACAGGAAATAGGGTGCCATTTGGGATGCAGCCATGGACTCAGTAGCCCTGATCTGGTGTTCTGTTCTGCTCACAGGGCCAGGCCAGATCTGAGCTGACTTCACCTGGACATCCTCCTCTATAGTGGGGTGACTAAGCTTTAATATCCGTAACAATTGCACATTTTATGATAAAATCAAATCAAATCAAATTGTATTTGTCAAATGTGCCGAATACAACAGGTGTAGACCTTACAGTGAAAAGCGTATTTACAAGCCCTTAACCAACAATGCAGTTTTA
The DNA here is from genome assembly GCA_031479575.1 of Coregonus ussuriensis. NCBI lineage: Eukaryota > Metazoa > Chordata > Actinopteri > Salmoniformes > Salmonidae > Coregonus > Coregonus ussuriensis. The sequence goes on along the minus strand of CM062489.1, from coordinate 46,570,306 downwards.
AGAAAAATAAGTCTTAAGTAAAAAATAGATCACTAAAAATGTTTTAAACATAAGTACATTTATGTACCCTGAAACAGTTACATATCAGCGATTTGGACGCTGGGGACCGTGGCAGCCATCTTACAAAATGTCAGTCAACGGTAACACAATCTAAAAACACACTATTTTTAGATAAAAGTACTACATTTAGCACAGAGGTAGATTTATGTACCCTTAAAAGATGTTGATATGGAGCCACTACAGATTCAGAGGACCACCTACCTTCCCTGAGGTCTTGACCCCCTTCCAGAGGCTGAAGTAGAGAACCACGATGACCACAGCTAGACAGGACGTCAGCTGCCAACGAGGCAGACCCAGGTCAGCTATACCCTCACTGTCCTGCAGGTGGAGCACCCCACGCCTGGAACATAACAGTTATAACAGGTTGTAACAACTAACCAACAAACATCTAGCTAACTAACAGACTCAGGTCAGATATACCCTCACTGTCCTGCAGGTGGAGCACCCCACCAACACAACAACACTGGACCAACACAACAACACTGTTACCAATAGCTAACCACAACAACTAATTAACAACCTATAACTAACAACACATCAACACTGTTACCTATGACTAACCACAACAACTAATTATCAACCTATAACTAACAACACAGTAACACTGTTACCAATGACTAACTACAACAACTAATTAACAACCTAAAACTAACAACACAGCAACACTGTTACCAATGACTAACCACACAACGAATTAACAACCTATAACTAACAACACAATAACACTGTTACCAATAATTAACCTTAACAACTAACTAACAACCTATGACTAACAACACAACAACACTGTTACCAATGACTAACCACAACAACTAACTAACAACCTATGACTAACAACACAACAACACTGTTACCAATGACTAACCACAACAACTAACTAACAACCTATAACTAACAACACAACAACACTGTTACCAATGACTAACCACAACAACTAATTAACAACCTATAACTAACAACACAACAACACTGTTACCAATAACTAACCACAACAACTAACTAGTAACCTATAACTAACAACACAGCAACACTGTTACCAATGACTAACCACAACAATTAACTAACAACGTATAACTAACAACACAGCAACACTGTTACCATGACTAACCACAACAACTAATTAACAACATATAACTAACAACATAGCAACACTGTTACCAATGACTAACCACAACAACTAACTAGCAACCTATAACTAACAACACAACAACACTGTTACCAATGACTAACCACAACAACTAATTAACAACCTATAACTAACAACACAACAACACTGTTAACAATGACTAACCACAACAACTAACTAGCAACCTATAACTAACAACACAACAACACTGTTACCAATGACTAACCACAACAACTAACTAACAACCTATAACTAACAACACAACAACACTATTACCAATGACTAACCACAACAACTAATTAACAACATATAACTAACAACACAACAACACTGTTACCAATGACTAACCACAACAACTAATTAACAACCCATAACTAACAACACAACAACACAGTATTTTTTTGTTTTTGTTTTTGTTACTTTGATTTATATATATATATATTTTTTTTTATGTTTATTTCTTCAATTGTTTTTTTTTGTCTTTTTTGGGGGGGGGAATGGATCAGCTTAATATTGCAGATAGATTGTATCTTCTATCAATGTAATTGTCTGCATCACTTCCAATCCCCCATGTTTATTTTTATTTTTTATATATATATTCCCCTTTATTACTTTTCAACCCCACCATCCTTTCCCTACTTGGAGTAAATTAGTGAACAACAACGCCCAGGCCTCTACTTCCGGTCTATACTTACTATCTACACCTTATGGACAGAGTTAATTTTACAATAATTCTATATATATATATATATATATATATATATATATATATATATATTTATTTTTTTTATATATATTTTTTTTTTGCTCCTGAACTTCTTCTACTCTCAACCTCTCCGATCATTTTCATGATGTCCATCCGGTTTGCTTCTAAATGCCATATCTTTCTAACTGTGCTCTTTCCCAAAAGCTCCCAACATACAACCTATATACTTATTATGGACACAGTATGCTTACATTATTAGCTATCTTTGTTATTTTTTGTTATTAGTCCCATCCTTCAACTCTATTCAATACCTCCCATCTATCTCTTAACACCATCCATATAGGATTTCTATTTGCCATATATATTTCAACCGTACTGTGATGTTTTACAAAAGTTCTGAACCTTTCTATTCTCATTGCTTCTACAGATTGTGAATTAAAAATAAACATTTTTGCTAAAAGTATTATTATATTATTGATTGATTGACTATGACTTTTCAGATCACCCAGTAATGCTATCTGCAAGGTTAGTTCCAGGTAAATATTGCAATCCTTTAGCCATTCCTGGACAAAAACAAGCTACAAATGGACAGAACCAAAACAAATGATCTAATGATTCTGTCTCTTCACAGCAAAATCTGCAGAGCTGGGAAGATTGTATCCCCCATATAAATAACATTCTATTGGTAGCAAGAATTTTATATAATAATTTAAATTGAAAGATTCTAATTTTTGAATCCGGTGTCGTTTTGCGTGTCAGTTCATAAACACTATGCCATGGGATCGGTACGTCAAAGATCTCTTCCCAACTATTTTGCAATCTATATGGGACGGCTGTCAATCCTTTGGTCCTTAAGTGAAACTGATATACTTTTTTATTTATCACAGTTTTCCTTAACCAATTATGTTCTTTAATGCAAGGCCGACAGACAAGTTCCTTACTTTCTCCCCCTTCAACTTTCCTCTTCCACTTTTGCGGTAAGGCTGCAATTATTTGGTTGTAATTTTGGGTAGAGCAGACATTTCCATATGTTTTTGTTAGCTGCATGTGCGACATAACTCCACCAGTCCTACCGATGATATCATTTACGAAGATTATACCTTTTTTAAACATTCTGTCAAAAAATAAAGGTTTTTTGTCAATTAGTATATTTGAATTTAACCACAATATTTGTTGCATTATTTGTTCTGTCGTTTCTGGAGGATTAAATTGAAATTGCAACCAACTTTCTATGGCTTGTTTTAGAAATAGTGACATTTGGGAGATTATTTCCTTTTCAAATAACTGAAAGTGAGAGGTTGTAATCTGAATAAAGGGAAAAAGGCCTTTCTTGAACAGTGGGTGAGACAATCTTACTAATTTGCTTGAGAACCAGTTCGGATTTAAGTATAACTTTTGGATGACTGAAGATTTTAGTGATAGGTCTAATGCTTTAATATTTAATAATTTCTGTCCTCCGAATTCATATTCATTATATAAATATGCTCTTTTAATTTTGTCTGGCTTGCTGTTCCAAATAAAATTGAATATTTTTTTCTCATATAATTTAAAAAACTGTTTGCTAGGCGTAGGCAAGACCATAAGCAAATAGGTAAACTGGGATAATACTAAAGAGTTAACCAGGGTGATTTTTCCACAAATTGACAGGTATTTTCCTTTCCATGGTAGTAAGATCTTATCTATTTTTGCTAACTTTCTATTAAAATTTATTGAAGTGAGATCATTTATTTCCTTTGGGATATGTATTCCGAGTATATCCACATCACCATCAGACCATTTTATTGGTAAACTACATGGTAATGTAAAACATTTATTTTTTAGTGATCCAATACGTAATATAGTACATTTGTCATAATTTGGTTTTAATCCAGAGAGGTTAGAAAATGTATCTAGATCAGGGGTGTCAAACGTACGGCCCGCGGGACGGATCAGGCCCGCAAACGGGTTTAATCCGGCCCGCGAGATGATTTTGAAAAAAAAAAAAAAAAAATTTTTTTTTTTTTTTTTTTTAAAGTATAAAAATGCGCTGCAATTTTTCAATAAAATAAACTGCTGTTCCAATTGCGTCCACTGGATGGCGCAATAGCAATTGTGTTAAGCAAGCAAACTGTTTATACCAGGGCAGAGCAAGTAGGTCAAGCACGTGCAGCCAATGAGCTACTTTGTTTTGCCCGCGATATTTATTACGGCTTCTACTTTTAACATTATGTGCTTTGGCACCCTCATTGCCCCAATATGTCTCTGTCAAAAAAGAGAAAAGTGGACGCAGAGTGCAGAGTGTTCCAAGAAAAATGGTCATCCTATTTATTCACGGAATTGAATGGGAAAGCTGTATGTTTGGCGTGTTCAGAGCATGTTGCAGTGCTGAAAGAATATAACCTTCGTCGCCACTATGTGAGTCTTCATGCCGACAAATATGACAACTTTCAAGGACAGCGGAGATGAGAGAAGGTGAATGAACTGTTGGCGGGTCTGAAGAAACAGCAGTCTGTGTTTACTCACAGCCGAGACAGCAGTGACGCTGCAGTGAAAGCTAGCTACCTCATTGCTAATGAAATCGCAGTGGCTTCAAAACCATTTAGTGAGGGTGAATTTGTAAAAACATGCATGATGAAGGCAGTGGAGATTGTGTGCCCTGAAAAGCGGCAGGCTTTTGCAAATATCAGCCTGACAAGAAACACAGTTGCAGACAGGATTTCCGATCTTTCAGTGGATTTGGACAGCCAGTTGAAGCAAAAAGTAAAGTCATTTATTGCGTTTTCGGTTGCAATTGATGAAAGCACGGACATTACAGATGTTGCACAACTGGCCATTTTCATCTGCGGAGTTGATGACACATTGACCGTCACCGAGGAGTTCGTGGAGTTGGTGCCGATGACAGATACAACGACAGCAGCTGATATTTTTACCGCACTCGTCGGCGCGCTGGACAGGGTCGGAGTGGACTGGTCCCGCGCTGTCAGCCTGGCTACAGATGGTGCGCCCTCAATGATCGGGAAAAAAGCAGGCGTTGTGACAAAGTTCAGAGAGAAAGTGCAATCTGCAAATGGAGGACGTGATTTTTTGACTTTTCACTGTATTTTGCACCAGGAGGCTTTGTGTTGCAAGTCATTAAAGATGGATAACGTCATGAAGGTGGTCATCCAAACTGTTAATTTCATACGATCCAGAAGCCTGAATCACCGTCAGTTTGACAGCCTTCTCAGAGAGAAAGACCACATCTATGGCCTGCCATACCACACTGAGGTAAGATGGTTAAGCCGAGGTGCTGTGCTGAGGCGTTTCTTTGATTTACAAGAAGAAATTGAACAGTTCATGGAAGAAAAGGGCAAACCAGTGTTAGAATTTCATTCCGCAGAATGGATGCAGGACCTTGCATTTATGGTGGATGTTACAGAGCACCTGAATAACTTGAACAAACAGCTGCAAGGGTGCAACAAAGTTGTCACGCAGTATTATGACAGCATACGTTCTTTCAAGTTGAAGCTGTCATTGTGGGAGACGCAACTTGCCGGTGGTGATGCAGCTCACTTCCCCTGTCTGAAAAATGTGTGCGCGACCCAACATGTGGCAGACATGAAGCGGTTCAAAGATAAAATAACGGGACTGTTACGGGAGTTTGAGCAACGCTTTCAGATTTATGTTGATGTTTTTATGTTGATGTGCTATTGTTTTTAATTGATTTTATTTTATTTGTATATTTAACCTATTCTTGACTCTGTGGTTCTTGCACTTGTTTGGGGAACAGGATTTCATTATTTTTATCTATATTTCTGCCTGAGAAATGACCCCCTGATATAGTTCTGTGATCTGTGAAACAGTTCTGTTAATCACTGAGGCATTGTGTGTTTGTGTGTTCTTTTTCTTTAGAATTTTCAAACAAACTTGACGTGTTTTATGATTAATAGTGATGTTGTGCTTGTACTATTTTGGACACACTGTCCTCAGGCTCCAGCTTTATGTTGTATGTTGATCGTATTAAAACAAAGAAAACAATCTGAAGTTGTTGTTTTTAAGTTATATATACCATGATTTTTCCGGTCCGGCCCACTTGGGAATAGATTTTCCTCCATGTGGCCCCTGAGCTAAAATGAGTTTGACACCCCTGATCTAGATCCTCTATGAGGCTGTGGAGGGATTCTAGTTGTGGATCTAAAAGAAAACATGAATCATCTGCGTACAATGACACCTTTGTTTTTAAGCCCTGTATTTCTAATCCTCTGATATTATTATTGGATCTGATTTTAATAGCTAACATCTCGATGGCCACAATAAATAGATATGCCGATAGTGGACAACCTTGTTTCACTCCTCTTGACAGTTTAAAACTTTCTGAGAAATATCCATTATTTACTATTTTACACCTAGGGTTACTATACATGATTTTGACCCATTTTATAAGAGATTCTCCAAAATTGAAATGCTCCAGGCATTTATATATAAACCCCAGTCGAACTTTATCAAATGCCTTTTCGAAGTCTGCTATGAATAGCAGGCCTGGTTTCCCATATTCTCCATAGTGTTCTATTGTTTCCAATACTTGCCTTATGTTATCTCCAATGTATCTTCCATGTAAAAAACCTGTCTGATTAGAATGAATAATATCCGACAATACCTTTTTAATTCTATGCGCTATACATTTTGCTAGGATTTTTGCATCACAACACTGAAGTGTAAGGGGCCTCCAATTTTGTAAATGGACTGGATCTTTATATTTTCCACTTGTATCCTGTTTCAGTAATAATGAGATCAGACCTTCTTCTTGAGTGTCAGATAATCTACCATTTACATAGGAGTGGTTAAAACATGCTAATAACGGTCCTCTTAGTATATCAAAAAAGGTTTGGTATACCTCGATTGGTATGCCATCCAATCCTGGAGTTTTCCCGGACTTAAAGTCTTTAATTGCATCCAGAAGTTCCTCCTCTGTAATTTCACCTTCACATGAGTCTTTCTGTATGGCTGTTAATTTGACATTATCAATAGAAAAAAAATCTCTACAATTAGCTTCAGTTAGAGGAGATGGAGGCGACTGAAAAGAAAACATATGCTTAAAGTACTTTGTTTCTTCCTTCAAAATATAATTTGGTGAATTATGGGTGACTCCGTCAATTGTAAGCAGTTTCATTAAGTTATTTTTGGTAGCATTCCTATGTTGAAGATTAAAAAAGAATTTTGTGCATTTTTCCCCATATTCCATCCAGTTTGCTTTATTTTTATAATATATTACACTTGATCTTTCTTGAATAAGTTTTTCCATTTCTTTTTGTTTTTCCTCTAATTTATTCTGAGCCTCTATGTTACAGTTTGTATTTCCATCTATCTGTTCTGTTAGACTTTCTATTTCCTTTCTTAGTATAAACTCTTTTGACCTAAATTGCTTTTGTTTTCGAGATGAGTACTGAATTGCATGGCCTCTAAAGGCACATTTAAAGGTGTCCCATATAATAAGGGGATTCGCTGTACCTATGTTATGTTGGAAAAAGTCAGTTATAAATTCCTTTGTTCTAATTATAAATAAATTATCATCCAATAGGCTTTGATTAAATTTCCAATATCCTCGCCCACGTGGAAATTCAGTCAGAGTAATGTATATGCCTATTATATGATGGTCCGACCGCATTCTGTCCCCTATCAACACTTTTTTTTACTTTTGGTGCCAACGAGAATGAGATAAGAAAGAAGTCAAGACGACTAGCTTGATTCAGTCTCCGCCATGTATATCTCACTAGATCAGCTTATTTAAGCCTCCATATATCTACTAGTTCTAATGTTTCCATGACATTCACAATTTCCTTAAGAGCATGTGGGTGATTGTTTGTGGTGTGATTTCCTTTTCGGTCCATTGAGCTATTTAAAACAGTATTATAATCCCCCACCATAATAATATTGTCTTGAGTTGCTTGCAGGCTTGATAATTTATTATATATATTGTCAAATAATTGTGGATCATCATTATTTGGTCCGTAAAGGTTAATGAGCCATATCTGTTTATGGTCCAATACCATATTTAAAATAATCCATCTACCTTGCGTATCTATTTGGACAATTTGCACATTCGGATCGAAATTACCATTAATTAATATCATCACCCCTTTTGAATTTCTTTGCCCATGGGAGAAGTATATTTCCCCCCCCCCCCCCAATTCTTTTTTCCACGCTACTTCATCTCGAATTGTTGAATGAGTTTCCTGTATACAATAGATATTATATTCCTTCTCTTTGAGCCATGTAAATATTGTTCTTCTTTTGTTATTATCAGCTAAGCCATTACAATTATAACTGGCTATACTTATTTCACCATACACCATAATGAGATACAAGTTTCAAGTCTATTTATCATTATATATGTTTGTAAATTTACCAATAAAAAATACCGTAATGATTGAGTGTCCATATAGCTGTACCGTGATATTTGCATTGCTACGGAGTAACCCTTCAATTGTTCTCCACTAATTCCCCCGCTACAGCCCCTCCCCATCCCAAGTTGAGCCGTCATCCCAGTGATCAGCATCCCACCCTCGTCCCTCCGTATCCCTAAGGCCCCGAGAGGCCAGGACCCATCCATCGAAAACAGCACACAGCGCCACCCACAAAACAGAAGCAGATTAACCGCCAAAAGCATTTCCAATGCTTTCACCTCTATATATATATATCTATATAACTATTTTTTTATTTTTTATTATGCATATCCTATTTTCCATCATTATCAATTAATATGCGTAATAATGTCGGCAGTTCACGCATAGGATTCTAACATATAACCCGGATTGCCATTGTATTACATTTAATTCATTGACAAGCAATTATTATCCTAGCAAATAATTGCCGCGGTCCATCCACAACAACTAACTAGCAACCTATAACTAACAACACAGCAACACTGTTACCAATGACTAACCACAACAACTAAATAACAACCTATAACTAACAACACAGCAACACTGTTACCAATGACTAACCACAACAACTAATTAACAACCTATAACTAACAACATAACAACACTGTTACTAATGACTAACCACAACAACTAATTGACAACCTATAACTAACAACACAACACACTACCAATGACTAACCACAGCAACTAACTAACTAACAACCTATAACTAACAACACAACACACTACCAATGACTAACCACAACAACTAACTAACAACGTATAACTAACAACACAGCAACACTGTTACCAATGACTAACCACAACAACTAACTAGCAACCTATAACTAACAACACAGCAACACTGTTACCAATGACTAACCACAACAACTAACTAACAACCTATAACTAACAACACAGCAACACTGTTACCAATGACTAACCACAACAACTAATTAACAACCTATAACTAACAACATAACAACACTGTTACCAATGACTAACCACAACAACTAATTAACAACCTATAACTAACAACACACACAACAGTGTTACCAATGACTAGCCACAACTAATTAACAACCTATAACTAACAACACAACAACACTGTTACCAATAACTAACCACATCAACTAATTAACAACCTATAACTAACACAACAACACTGTTACCAATGACTAACCACAACAATTAACAACGTGTAACTAACAACACAGCACACTACCAATGACTAACCACAACAGCTAATTAACAACCTATAACTAACACAACAACACTGTTACCAATGACTAACCACAACAACTAATTAACAACCTATAACTAACAACACAGCACACTAAGTGGAGAAACACTGCAGTAAATATCAACTAAAAATGACGAAGAAGAAGAAGAAGAAGAAGAAGAAGAAGAAGAAGAAGAAGAAGAAGAAGAAGAAGAAGAAGAAGAAGAAGAAGAAGAAGAAGAAGAAGAAGAAGAAGAAGAAGAAGAAGAAGAAGAAGAAGAAGAAGAAGAAGAAGAAGAAGAAGAAGAAGAAGAAAACTTTCTATCAACTGAATGGCCCTGACTGAGACTAGATTAAATTGCTCCCAGGTGGAGATAAAGATAGTGACTGCCTGTCTGTCCATGACAGGCCTGAATTGTCAAAACAAACCGCCTTTGCTAAAACATATGAGACACCTGTTAATCTATCAAGAACACTGGATTCAGTATCTCCATGGACGACCAGGAGTATGAAGACATGGATACATTATCTCCATGGACGACAAGGAGTATGAAGGTATGGATACAGTATCTCCATGGACGACAAGGAGTATGAAGAAATGGACACACATAGACCAGGATGTGAACCTCTGTCTCTCTCTGGCATAATGTCTTCTGGGTCCAGGTTTCAAATAAAGTTTTGATTAGGTACAGTGGGGGAAAAAAGTATTTAGTCAGCCACCAATTGTGCAAGTTCTCCCACTTAAAAAGATGAGAGAGGCCTGTAATTTTCATCATAGGTACACGTCAACTATGACAGACAAATTTAGATTTTTTTTCTCCAGAAAATCACATTGTAGGATTTTTTATGAATTTATTTGCAAATTATGGTGGAAAATAAGTATTTGGTCACCTACAAACAAGCAAGATTTCTGGCTCTCACAGACCTGTAACTTCTTCTTTAAGAGGCTCCTCTGTCCTCCACTCGTTACCTGTATTAATGGCACCTGTTTGAACTTGTTATCAGTATAAAAAAGACACCTGTCCACAACCTCAAACAGTCACACTCCAAACTCCACTATGGCCAAGACCAAAGAGCTGTCAAAGGACACCAGAAGCAAAATTGTAGACCTGCACCAGGGTGGGAAGACTGAATCTGCAATAGGTAAGCAGCTTGGTTTGAAGAAATCAACTGTGGGAGCAATTATTAGGAAATGGAAGACATACAAGACCACTGATAATCTCCCTCGATCTGGGGCTCCACGCAAGATCTCACCCCGTGGGGTCAAAATGATCACAAGAACGGTGAGCAAAAATCCCAGAACCACACGGGGGGACCTGGTGAATGACCTGCAGAGAGCTGGGACCAAAGTAACAAAGCCTACCATCAGTAACACACTACGCCGCCAGGGACTCAAATCCTGCAGTGGCAGACGTGTCCCCTGCTTAAGCCAGTACATGTCCAGGCCCGTCTGAAGTTTGCTAAAGTGCATTTGGATGATCCAGAAGAGGATTGGGAGAATGTCATATGGTCAGATGAAACCAAAATAGAACTTTTTGGTAAAAACTCAACTCGTCGTGTTTGGAGGACAAAGAATGCCGAGTTGCATCCAAAGAACACCATACCTACTGTGAAGCATGGGGGTGGAAACATCATGCTTTGGGGCTGTTTTTCTGCAAAGGGACCAGGACGACTGATCCGTGTAAAGGAAAGAATGAATGGGGTCATGTATCGTGAGATTTTTTGTGAAAACCTCCTTCCATCAGCAAGGGCATTGAAGATGAAACGTGGCTGGGTCTTTCAGCATGACAATGATCCCAAACACACCGCCCGGGCAACGAAGGAGTGGCTTCGTAAGAAGCATTTCAAGGTCCTGGAGTGGCCTAGCCAGTCTCCAGATCTCAACCCCATAGAAAATCTTTGGAGGGAGTTGAAAGTCCGTGTTGCCCAGCGACAGCCCCAAAACATCACTGCTCTGGAGGAGATCTGCATGGAGGAATGGGCCAAAATACCAGCAACAGTGTGTGAAAACTGTTTGACCTGTGTCATTGCCAACAAAAGGTATATAACAAAGTATTGAGAAACTTTTGTTATTGACCAAATACTTATTTTCCACCATAATTTGCAAATAAATTCATAAAAAATCCTACAATATGATTTACTGGAGAAAAAAAATCAAATTTTGTCTGTCATAGTTTTCGTGTACCTATGATGAAAATTACAGGCCTCTCTCATCTTTTTAAGTGGGAGAACTTGCACAATTGGTGGCTGACTAAATACTTTTTTCCCCCACTGTATGTGTAATTTAATGCCAAAGAGAGAAAAAGATGAAGCCAGTCCCTCTCAAAGTGCCCATACGTGACATGTCAGACCAAAAATACTTTAAGAAAGAAGTCAACAGTCTCTGTTCAGACTCACTCATAGTACTCAGAGGCAGGGGTGGCTAGGGGGAGTAGGGGCTAGGGAGTAGGAACTCACTCATAGTACTCAGTGGCAGGGGTGGCTAGGGGGAGTAGGGGCTAGGGAGTAGGAACTCACTCATAGTACTCAGAGGCAGGTTTGGCTAGGGTGCAGGGAGTAGGGACTAGGGAGTTGGAACTCACTCATAGTACTCAGAGGCAGGGGTGGCTAGGGGGCAGGGAGTAGGGGCTAGGGAGTAGGAACTCACTCATAATACTCAGAGGCAGGTTTGGCTAGGGGGCAGGGAGTAGAGGTTAGGATCTAGAGACGAAACTCCAGACTCACTCAAAGTACTCGGCTGCGGGGGTGGACTTGTGTGTGTCGTTGAGGGAGTTGTTGAAGGCCCAGATGTCGGAGCAGTTGGGGCTGTTCCAGGTGTTGTTGCAGTGGACCCAGGGCAGGTCCCCGGTGAAGGAAGAGAACAGGTAGAACAGGGCCCAAGCTATAATCACGTTGTAGTAGAAGCCCACATACAGACTGATCAGGATCACTGTGAAACCAACACCTGGGGAAAAGGTGAGAGGTGAAAGGTTATTGTTCAAGATCAAAGTTCAAAACTTTATTGTCCATTCTTAGGGTTACACAATGGCTTAGAATACCAGCTCAGACTATAGCAGAGGTAGACAGAAAACACAAAACAGGGCAACATATCACAATAAATAATTGATATTAACTGGAAGTATCACAAAGGCCAAAGGTCAAATCTGCTCCTAGATACCTCAAATAAAACCATCTGTGAACTTCCTATGAACTCCCTAGCCTTCCTATCACCTTCTTTGACCCTCAACACTCTACATTCTTACATGTTTACATAAACACTTTCAGAAGTAAACTAGACAGAACACTTGATAACACAGAATTTAAAGAGCGCTTAAAATGAAAGACAATAACAGCCAAACTTTCTAAAGGTTGCCTCTGCAGTCTCTTCTCTATGCTTTATTTATCCCCAGATCTGCCCTTTCTGTGTCTTTAGCACCGTGTCCACGCTCTACTGTTCACTTTCATCCTGACCTTTAGGACTAACAAGTGTCTATCTCTTTCATTCTGATGGCCATATGATGTCCTGGCTCTTTTCCATGGCTCTTTAATCTAGGAGAAGTGATATTTGTTGAGGCAGAATTATTAGCACCACGTGTGATCCTGTAGTCTTTTGAAATCATTGATCGTTAGGAAACAAATATGGTGATCAGATGTAATTACAGTGATTCCCTGGTGAGTGACAGCAGCTATTCGCTCTGTCTCAGCTAGGGGGCTGGACGGACGGATGGACAGATGGATGGATGGCTGGCTGGATGGCTGAGTGGGTGGGTGGCTGGCTGGATGGCTGAGTGGGTGGGTGGCTGGCTGGATGGCTGAGTGGGTGGGTGGCTGGCTGGATGGCTGAGTGGGTGGGTGGGTGGGTGGGTGGATGAATAGATGGATGGACGGATGGAGAGACAGAGGGGGGTGAACGGACAGTCAGACAGACAGGCTGCCTTCAAACTTGGCTTCACAATAAAAAACACAAACAACATTGAAACAAGGACTTTACCTCACATTACACTGAAACCTTCAAGTGGAGAGACTATGAAACCTCTCAGCTGTCCCCAGACACCCAGTAAACACATTAAATACTGACAGGTCAACAACAGCAGATCAATGTCCAGAGCAATGTCTGCAGCACAGCACCGTGGTTTTGATGGGGGGGAGGGGGGTTTGAACAAGACAGAGAAGGTCACAGTCTTCTTTTGACACTTGTCATGTTAATTCTATGGTTTCCGCTCACCGGAGTGTTTATCGATGTGTTGGAAAGTACAGGAAGATTGGCCCAAAATGTGTTTATCACCAAAGACAGAGAGACTCTAAAAGCCAATTTTCAGTCTTCCATGTGAGTGGCATTGTTTGGGGATAAACAATGGTAGTTATCTTAACACACACACACACACACACACACATGCACACGCACACATGCACACACAGACACACACACTCTCTCTCTCCTACCTTTGAATATGGGGCAGATCTTCCAGACGCCTGCAGCCCCCTCTCTGTTGTACTGACCCAGAGCCAGTTCCATGTAGAACAGAGGCATGCCTGCTATCACCATGAAGAACATGTAGGGCACCAGGAACGCTCCTAGAGGGGACGGAGAGACATAAGGCTACATTAAGATTCATAACACATACATAGCACATTCATAACCATACATAATGCCTTCATAACACATTCATAGCCTATCCATCACCATGAAGAACAGGTAGGGCACCAGGAACGCTCCTAGAGGGGACAGAGAGACACAGGACAGGATGACATGACATAGTACATACATAATGCCTTCATAACACATTCATAGCCTATCCATAACGCTATCACCATGAAGAACAGGTAGAGCACCAGGAACGCTCCTAGAGGGGACAGAGAGACACAGGACAGGATGACATGACATAGTACATACATAATGCCTTCATAACACATTCATAGCCTATCCATAACGCTATCACCATGAAGAACAGGTAGGGCACCAGTAACGCTCCTAGAGGGGACAGAGAGACACAGGACAGGATGACATGACATAGTACATACATAATGCCTTCATAACACATTCATAGCCTATCCATAACGCTATCACCATGAAGAACAGGTAGGGCACCAGGAACACTCATATAGAGGACAGAGAGAGACAGGACAGTACCTACATAATGGCTTTATAACACAGTCATAACCTATACATAAGCAATTCATAAGCATGCCTGCTATCTGCATGACGAACTGGTAGGGCACCAGGAATGCTCCTATAAGGGCACAGAGATATAAGGGCTACATAAGGACTTCATAACACAGTCATAACCATACTTAGAGCGTTCATAGGAACAGGTAAGGCACCAGGAACGCTCCTTTTGAAGGCAGAGAGATAGGACAGGATTACATGACATAGTCTTGCGCGGCCATCCTTCCAAATCTGATCTTGTTGAGACTGAGAGTACATGACATTACATGACAATACCGGCAGTGACACCTTATTTGAAGGGAACCTACATAAGGGCTTCATTAAACATTCATTACAATACATAGCACATTCATAAGCATGCATGATGAAATTGAATTGAAATTGAATTGACCGGCATCCTGGTAAATAATAAAATGCTATAATGTTATTTCACCATCCCTTTAACTCAATTAACATTCTATGTTAAACAACCATAATAGGTGTTCCTAATTTTTTTAGATAATCAGCAGTTTGATCAGCTGGGGAGATCTCTTTTATCTTTAAAGGGTAAGGCCTCACACTCACCCCATACCTACCGCCTGCTCAAACACACATAGATAAGGCTTCATCATTCTCTCTCTTCATTTCACTCTCTTCCTTCCTTTCTCTCTCTCTCTCTTTGTCTCTCTCTTTCTCTCTCTCTCGCTCTCTCTTTGTCTCTCTCTCTCTCTCTCTCTCTCTCTCTGTCTCTGTCTCTATCTATCTCTCTTTGTCTCTCTCTCTCTCAGTCTCTCTCTCGCTCTCTCTCTCTCTCCCTCTTTGTCTCTCTCGTCTCTCTCTCTTTCTCTCTCTCTTTGTTTCTCTCTCCCTCTTTCCCACCTTTTCTCCCTCCCTCTCTGGCACCTTCCTCCCTCCCCCACACCCTTCCTCCCTCCTTCTCACCTCCTCCATTCTTATAGCAGAGATAGGGGAACCTCCACACGTTGGCCAGGTCCACAGCGAACCCTATCACCGACAGGAGAAAGTCGATCTTCTTCCCCCAGGTCTCCCTCTCTTCTCCAGGGACAGGGGTGTGTCCGTGGCTGGGGCCCAGAGCATGGCCATGGCCGTGGGGGTGACCAGCAGGGCTGACCAAGGTGGAGGTGGTAAACTGGACCCCGTTGTGCTCCTTCACCAGAATCAGCTCCACCTAATATATCAGAATATACTGTATGTAATGTAGCTATGTCACTGTGAATTGAACCCAGTCAATTCTGGAAGTTAATTAACTTAATATATAATAATTCAAGTAATTTAGACCAGTGTTTCCCAATCCTGGTCCTGGGGACCCAAAGGGGTAACATATAAGTAACATACCTGATTCAACTAAAGGCTTGATGAAGAGGTCATCAGTTAAATCAAATTTGTTGGTTCTAGGGCAACAACTAAAATGTCCACCCCTTCGGGTCCCCAGGATCAGGACTGGGAAACACTGATATTGACAATTTTATCCAAAACAACTGGCCCCAGCAGGAATCAAACCCATGATCTTGGTATTGCTGAACCACACAGGAACAAAGGACAATTTATCTGACTTCATCCCAAATGGCGCCCGAATCCATATATACTTTTGATCGGAGCTCTATGAGCCCCAGACCCCTATGGGCACTATATAGGGAATAGGGTACCATTTGGGACGCATCCTCTGTCTCTCACCTCCTTGGGGCCAATGGTGTTGGATGTAGAGGGAGAGCTGGCGGAGGAAGGCTGCTTGGCCGAGGCGGGGGCCACCACCGAACACATCTGACCCACTGGCGATCTGGCTTTCAGCATGGGCTGCTCCATGGCTGCAGAGGGATTGAGCCACAGACACAGACAGCCTTAGACACGCTTAGAAGGAACCTAGATACATTACAGATATAAAAACCAGCCTCTGTCTCAATCCTACACCTTATAGGAGAGAGGGGGGGTGATCAGACTCCTAGGTCCTGTTCAGCACAACGTTGCAAAGTGTTTTTAAACGTGTTGCAACGGAAAATGAAAATACTTGTTTCTTATTGGCCCAGTTCAGGTAGTCCCTCCCCATCCATCCACGTTGTGTACCTACTGAACACGACCCTGTTCTGGTTAGGAGCAGTCTCAGCCAGTATAGGCTCTAAACACTTGCTGCTCACTGAAAATCCCCATATATGGATGCATGGATTTATATCTTTATACAATTAACAGAAACTGGTCCAAAATGATGTTGCCAAATATTTTTGTTCAATGTTGCCTAGCGGTTAGAGCCGACAAGGTAAAAAATCTGCCGATGTGCCCTTGAGCAAGGTACTTAAGGGGTGGCAGTTAGCCTAGCGGTTAGGGAGTTGGGCCAGTAACTGAAAGGTCGCTGGTTTGAATACCTGAGCCGACAAGCAGAAAAATCTGCTCTTGAGCAAGGCACTAAACCCTCATTTGCTCCAGGGACGCTGTACTACTTTTATATATTTTCATAAAAGGGAAAATATCTCAAATATATGTTCATATATGTATGAATTTAGTAGATTATGACTACTAGTGACACCAACATCACAATAATATAATAATAATAATAATAATAATATAACCATTTACATTTGGAAACAATGTTGATATTATTATGTTTTCCTTTTGTAATTGTTTGCATTTTTTCAAAGTTTAAATGAATTTAAAAAACGACACAGAATTTAGTAAATAAATGTTCACATTGAAAATCAAAATTTTTACATCATTGTAACAAACAATTCTCTATAAATTGCAATATATTCAAATTCAAATTCAAACAAATTTTTACTGGATGCATTTGCCAAGCCAATCATTTGGGGGAAAACATGAAAATAAAACATGATTTGATGTAAATCCATTTGTTGATATTAAACATAAGAATATATTGACAAATTCCTACAAAATGAATTAAAACCAGAATTTTAAAAATGTTAACAAAAAAACCTCACCTTTATAGATGAGGACGAATAAAACCTTGTCAGCTTGTCCAAGTAGTAGCTTCAAACCGTTTTAATTCCAACTGCGTTGCTGCTCTTCCTCCATCCAGACTCTGTTACTGATGAACATAATTGAAGACCTTGGATGGTTGGAACTCAGACCTGGAACCCAAGGAGGCAAATGAGGAGACAGAGAGGAGTAGACAAGGAGAAAGAGAGAGAGATGGAGAGTATTTGTCTTTGGTTTGGACGTGTGTGGACCCCTGGGTTGGGGACTAGACTGCCCTGTATGGTCCGCTTCACCTGTTGTTCTGTAAGTCTGTAAGGAGGGATCTGTGGGACCACTATAAATATGAGACGCCAACCCCCTCCTCTTTCTCCTTTCTCTGGCTCTTATTCTCACTAGTTACCCCTCCCTACCATCCTCTCTCTCTCTCTCCCTCTCTCTATCCCTCTCTCTCTCCCTCCTCTCTCTCTCTCCCTACCATCCTCTCCCTCTCCCTCCTCTCCCTCTCCCTCCTCTCTCCCTCCCTCCTCTCTCTCTCTCTCCCTCTCTCTCTCTCCTCTCTCTCTCTCTCTCCCTCCCTCCTCTCTCTGTCTCTCTCTCTCTCGCGCCCTCTCCCTTCTCTCTCTCTCCTCTCCTCTCTCATTCCTTCTCTCTCTCTCTCTCTCTCTCTCTCTCTCTCTCTCTCTCTCCTCTCTCATTCCTTCTCTCTCTCTCTCTCTCTCCTTCCTTCATTCCTTCCTTCCTTCCTTCCTTCCTTTCTTCCTTCCTTCCTTCCTTCCTAATTTTCATGTATTTTCTGATGGTCAGTATATCTTCTGTACAACACACTGCCACCTGTTGCTGTGTGCAAATATAGATAGAATGATGTGTGTGTAAATGGTATCTGATTCGCTCTCTCTCTCTCTCTCTCTCTCTCTCTCTCTCACACACACACACACACACACACACACAGAGAGAAGAAAAGCTGGACAATTAAGTACAATTAGTGATGAAACAGCAGGCTATCCCAGCTCTATAGGACATAGCTCTTTTGTGGTTGATCACTGTGGTCTTCAAAACATATCATCCTTTTCTAGGCATGTGGTCATTTTTCAAGTTTCAAGTTTTATTAGTCCTCTGTACAGGATACGCATGGTATACACCGTCCAACTAAATGCTTACGTGCAGGTTCCTTCTCGACAATGCAACAAAAATAAGAAATAATAAAGTATAATGCCAACATAAAGTAAATGGCTCAGTAGAATAAACATTTTAGTATAATACAGGAAGGCACAATCTATAGTAAAATATATGTTTTGGGGAAGGGGGGATTGGGGGGGCAAGTGTTTAAATTGTGCTGTATTTAGCAATTATAATAAGAATCTGGTAGCAGCAGTTGTGATGTGTGTGTAGCATGAATGTATGTGTGTGTGTGTGTGTGTGTGTGTGTGTGCGTGCGTGTGTATGTGAGTGAGTGAGTGAGTGAGTGCATGTGTGCTAAGGTGCAGAGAATCAGAGCAAGTGGTCAGTCCAGTTCAAGTGTTCAGCAGTCTGATGGCTTGTAGATAGAAACTGTCTCTGAGCCTGTTGGTATCAGTCTGCCCTACGGTAAGGGAGTGAACAGCACGTGGCTGGGGTGTGTGGGGTCCTTGTTAATACTTCCCCAGGCACCGTTTTGAGTATATGTCTTGGTTGGGTGGGAGCACGGTCCCCGTGATGTACCCACCGGAGGGCCTTGCGTTCGTGGAAGAAGCAATTCCTGTACCAGGCCACGATGGAAGCAGTCAGGGTACTCTCGATGGTGCAGCGGTAGTATTTGGAGAAGACGCGGGGCGGCATGCTGAATTTCTTCAGCCGCCTTAGGAAGTAGAGATACTGTTGCGCCCTCTTGACAAGAGTGGTGGTGTTGTTGGTCCATGTCAAGTCCTCGGTGACGTGGACGCCATGGAACTTAAAACTGCTGACTCTCTCTACTGCAGTCCCATTGATTTGGATCGGGGCATGTTCCCTCCTCTACTTCCTGAAGAAATCATTTGTTTTGCTGACGTTGAGAGAGAGGTTGTTGTCCTGGCACCACAATGCCAGTTCACTTACCTCCTCCCTATAGGCTGACTCGTCATTGTTGGTTACCAGGCCTACAACCATGGTGTTGTCAGCAAACTTGATGATGGAATTGGTGTCGTGCAAAGCCACGCAGGTGTGGGTGAACAGGGAGTACAGCAGAGGGCTGAGGACCCTGTGTTAAGAGTCATTATGGAGGAGGTGTTGTTGCCAATCCTCACAGCCTGTGGTCTGCCCATCAGGAAGTCCTACCCTATCATGTCTCATCCTTTTACTGTAAGTCCGTCTGCCAATCCTCACAGCCTGTGGTCTGCCCGTCAGGAAGTCCTACCCTATCATGTCTTATCCTTTTACTGTTATCGCACTGCTTTGCTTTATCTTGGCCAGGTCGCAGTTGTAAATGAGAACTTGTTCTCAACTGGCTTACCTGGCTAAATAAAGGTTAAATAAAAAATAAATAAAATAAAAAAATTGTCCGTCTGCCAATACTCACAGCCTGTGGTCTGCCCGTCAGGAAGTCCTACCCTATCATGTCTCATCCTTTTACTGTATGTCCGTCTGCCAATCCTCACAGCCTGTGGTCTGCCCGTCAGGAAGTCCTACCCGATCATGTCTCATCCTTTTACTGTATGTCCATCTGCCAATACCCACAGCCTGTGGTCTGCCCGTCAGGAAGTCCTACCCTATCATGTCTTATCCTTTTACTGTAAGTCTGTCTTTCAATCCTCACAGCCTGTGGTCTGCCCGTCAGGAAGTCCTACCCTATCATGTCTTATCCTTTTACTGTAAGTCTGTCTTTCAATCCTCACAGCCTGTGGTCTGCCCGTCAGGAAGTCCTACCCTATCATGTCTCATCCTTTTACTGTATGTCCGTCTGGCAATCCTCACAGCCTGTGGTCTGCCCGTCAGGAAGTCCTACCCTATCATGTCTCATCCTTTTACTGTAAGTCCGTCTGCCAATCCTCACAGCCTGTGGTCTGCCCGTCAGGAAGTCCTACCCTATCATGTCTCATCCTTTTACTGTAAGTCTGTCTTTCAATCCTCACAGCCTGTGGTCTGCCCATCAGGAAGTCCTACCCTATCATGTCTCATCCTTTTACTGTATGTCCGTCTGCCAATCCTCACAGCCTGTGGTCTGCCCTATCATGTCTCATCCTTTTACTGTAAGTCCGTCTGCCAAACCTCACAGCCTGTGGTCTGCCCGTCAGGAAGTCCTACCCTATCATGTCTCATCCTTTTACTGAAAGTCTGTCTGCCTTTCTATTTAGTGGATTAAAAGTCTACATTATAATAATGACATTCTTCATTTGTCTTTAATGGAATATATTATGAATTATGTGAACTACTTCAAACTTTTTCCAAATTCCTCTTATGACTGTCCTCTCATGACTGTCCTCTCATGACCGTCCTCTCATGACCGTCCTCTCATGACCGTCCTCTCATGAGTAGCACCATCTCCCATACTCTTAGAAAAAATGGTTCCAAAACGGTTCTTCGGCTGTCCCCATTGGAGAACCCTTTTTGTTTACATATATAATCATTTTGGGTTCATGTAGAACCCTATGTGGCAAGGGAACCCAAAATGGTCTATCTGGAAACAAAAGGGGTTCTCCTATGGGGACAGCCGAAGAATCCTATTTTCTTCTATGAGTGCACATCCCTCCCCAGTCACCTCACACCCCACTCTGTGTTTGTTCCCACCTGTCATTGAGAAAGTAAAGCTCATTCCCTATGTCACGTTTGTTGAGTACAGGATTGGACCAAGATGCAGCATGGAATGCATACATGTTTATTCACTAAGTTAACACACGACAAAACAACAAAAGCAACGTAACGTGACGCTCACAATGGCTACACACAAACAAGCCAAAACAAGAGTCAAGATCCCACAACATAGGTAGGCAAAATGGCTACCTAACTATGATCCCCAATCAGAGACAACGATCGACAGCTGCCTTCTGATTGGGAACCACACCCGGCCAACATAGATCTACAAACATAGAATGTACACATAGAAATTCACATACATAGATATTCACACCCTGACCAAACCAACTAGCAAACTCTATGTCAGGGCGTGACATACTATAATGTCTGACAGGCCCCTAATACAATCAATGCTAACACTAAGCCCCCCCATCATCTCCAAACAGGTGCATCAAACAGCACAATATTAACACACCCTCTCAGGCTGATGTTTATGACTCAGGATCAGGATCAGAGAGCCATGGCTGTGATGAACCACCAGGTCACAGTATGATGTTTATGACTCAGGATCAGAGAGCCATGGCTGTGATGAACCACAGGGTAACAGTATGATATTTATGACTCAAGATCAGAGAGCCATGGGTGTGATGAACCACCAGGTCACACTATGAGAACCATTTTACATTAAAATCAAAAGGACACAATCATTCTCTTAAAAACCTCATCAATCAACACACCACGTCCTATCACAAATGGTTTCATTTTGAGCTATATGGCTGGATAGATGTGGTATGACCAGTATGGCTGGATAGATAGATGTGGTATGACCTGTATGGCTGGATAGATGTGGTATGACCTGTATGGCTGGATAGATGTGGTATGACCTGTATGGCTGGATAGATAGATGTGGTATGACCTGTATGGCTGGATAGATAGATGTGGTATGACCTGTATGGCTGGCTGGATAGATGTGGTATGACCTGTATGGCTGGAGAGATGTGGTATGACCTGTATGGCTGGAGAGATGTGGTATGACCTGTATGGCTGGATAGATAGATGTGGTATGACCTGTATGGCTGCATATATAGATGTGGTATGACCTGTATGGCTGGATAGATATATGTGGTATGACCTGTATGGCTGCATAGATAGATGTGGTATGACCTGTATGGCTGGATAGATATGTGGTATGACCTGTATGGCTGGATAGATGTGGTATGACCTGTATGGCTGTATAGATAGATGTGGTATGACATGTATGGCTGTATAGATAGATGTGGTATGACCTGTATGGCTGTATAGATAGATGTGGTATGACCTGTATGGCTGGATGGATAGATGTGGTATGACCTGTATGGCTGGATGGATAGATGTGTTATGACCTGTATGGCTGTATATATAGATGTGGTATGACCTGTATGGCTATATAGATAGATGTGGTATGACCTGTATGGCTGGATAGATAGATGTGGTATGACCTGTATGGCTGGCTGGATAGATGTGGTATGACCTGTATGGCTGGCTGGATAGATGTGGTATGACCTGTATGGCTGGATAGATAGATGTGATATGACCTGTATGGCTGGATAGATGTGGTATAACCTGTATGGCTGGATAGATAGATGTGATATGACCTGTATGGCTGGATAGATGTGGTATAACCTGTATGGCTGGATAGATAGATGTGGTATGACCTGTATGGCTGGCTGGATAGATGTGGTATGACCTGTATGGCTGGCTGGATATATGTGGTATGACCTGTATGGCTGGATAGATAGATGTGGTATGACCTGTATGGCTGGATAGATGTGGTATGACCTGTATGACTGGATAGATAGATGCAGTGTGACCTGTATGGCTGGCTGGATAGATGTGGTATGACCTGTATGGCTGGCTGGATAGATGTGGTATGACCTGTATGGCTGGATAGATGTGGTATGACCTGTATGGCTGGCTGGATAGATGTGGTATGACCTGTATGGCTGGATATATGTGGTATGACCTGTATGGCTGGCTGGATAGATGTGGTATGACCTGTATGGCTGGCTGGATAGATGTGGTATGACCTGTATGGCTGAATAGATGTGGTATGACCTGTATGGCTGGATAGATGTGGTATGACCTGTATGGCTGGCTGGATAGATGTGGTATGACCTGTATGGCTGGCTGGATAGATGTGGTATGACCTGTATGTCTGGCTGGATAGATGTGGTATGACCTGTATGGCTGGCTGGATAGATGTGGTATGACCTGTATGGCTGGATAGATATATGTGGTATGACCTGTATGGCTGGATAGATGTGGTATGACCTGTATGCCTGGATAGATAGATGTGGTATGACCTGTATGGCTGGCTGGATAGATGTGGTATGACCTGTATGACTGGCTGGATAGATGTGGTATGACCTGTATGGCTGGCTGGATATATGTGGTATGACCTGTATGGCTGGATAGATGTGGTATGACCTGTATGGCTGGATATATAGATGTGGTATGACCTGTATGGCTGGCTGGATAGATGTGGTATGACCTGTATGGCTGGCTGGATAAATGTGGTATGACCTGTATGGCTGGCTGGATATATGTGGTATGACCTGTATGGCTGGATAGATAGATGTGGTATGATCTGTATGGCTGGATAGATGTGGTATGACCTGTATGGCTGGATAGATGTGGTATGACCTGTATGGCTGGCTGGATAGATGTGGTATGACCTGTATGGCTGGCTGGATATATGTGGTATGACCTGTATGGCTGGCTGGATATATGTGGTATGACCTGTATGGCTGGATAGATAGATGTGGTATGACCTGTATGGCTGGATAGATGTGGTATGACCTGTATGGCTGGATAGATGTGGTATGACCTGTATGGCTGGATAGATGTGGTATGACCTGTATGGCTGGATAGATAGATGCAGTGTGACCTGTATGGCTGCATAGATATATGTGGTATGACCTGTATGGCTGGCTGGATAGATGTGGTATGACCTGTATGGCTGGCTGGATAGATGTGGTATGACCTGTATGGCTGGATAGATGTGGTATGACCTGTATGGCTGGATAGATGTGGTATGACCTGTATGGCTGGCTGGATAGATGTGGTATGACCTGTATGGCTGGCTGGATAGATGTGGTATGACCTGTATGGCTGGCTGGATATATGTGGTATGACCTGTATGGCTGGATAGATAGATGTGGTATGACCTGTATGGCTGGATAGATGTGGTATGACCTGTATGGCTGGATAGATGTGGTATGACCTGTATGGCTGGATAGAGGTGGTATGACCTGTATGGCTGGATAGATAGATGCAGTGTGACCTGTAAGGCTGCATAGATATATGTGGTATGACCTGTATGGCTGGCTGGATAGATGTGGTATGACCTGTATGGCTGGCTGGATAGATGTGGTATGACCTGTATGGCTGGATAGATGTGGTATGACCTGTATGGCTGGCTGGATAGATGTGGTATGACCTGTATGGCTGGCTGGATAGATGTGGTATGACCTGTATGGCTGGCTGGATAGATGTGGTATGACCTGTATGGCTGGATAGATAGATGTGGTATGACCTGTATGGCTGGATAGATGTGGTATCAATAGTCTAGGACAGAACAGTAATCCAGTGGGCTGTTTCCTTGGTTGCATCCTAAATGGCACCCTATTCCCTACATAGTGCACTACTTTGGACCAGAGCCTTATGGGATGCGGCCCCTGTATCCGTAACACAACACCTGTGGTCCAGGGGACTGAGAGGAGGATCCTGCGCTAACTTGATACATGACTATTACCATCTCATCATGCTACTAACAGACAGGTGTTCGTGTCCCAAATGGCACCCTATTCCCTATATAGTGCACTACTTTTGACCAGAGCCCTATGGGAAATAGGGTGTCATTTGGGACAGAAACTGATGGATGGTTCCATTCTGTATCATGCCGTCACTGATGGGATCTCTCTAGGCAACAACAGGGACACAGGGAGACAAGGGCCAGCACACCATCGATTCAGTACCGTTTACCAAAGCACACTGCAAGTGTTCACGGTGAAAAATACATATAAACGTGTTAGTATTATGTATTGGCGTAGCTTGTGTTTGCTGCCAGCATATATTCTATAGTTGTTGTTGACAGTGGGTGTGTGTGTGTGTGTGTGTGTGTGTGTGTGTGTGTGTATATGTGTGTGTGTGCGCGTGCGTGCGTCTGTGTATGTGCATGTGTGTTTGTGACAGCTTGACATGCAGGGAAACAATGATAAATTTTTTCTCCATGGAGTCATGGCTAAAGCCAGTGGCCCCAGACAATCCTGGAGGTGGTTCAATGGCTCGGTACACTGACTGACTGCTACTGACCTGGTTTCTCTAGAGAAAATATACATGAATAAGACTTGGTTGAGAAATTAATGAGACATTTTAACAGAGTAACTCCACGCCATTGGTCTTTCACAAAATATCCTCAATTAAGTATCTAGGGCAGGGGTGTCAAACTCATTTTAGCTCAGGGGCCACATGGAGGAAAATCTATTCCCAAGTGGGCCGGACCGGACAAATCATGGTATATATAACTTAAAAACAACAACTTCAGATTGTTTTCTTTGTTTTAATACGATCAACATACAACATAAAGCTGGAGCCTGAGGACAGTGTGTCCAAAATAGTACAAGCACAACATCACTATTAAAACACGTCAAGTTTATTTGAAAATTCTAAAGAAAAAGAACACAAACACACAATGCCTCAGTGATTAACAGAACTGTTTCACAGATCACAGAACTATATATATATAAATTTGCCCTTCAAATCCGAGTCACACTGCAAGTCTATTTCAAGTTGGATGCTGACGGGCAGATCAAAGGAATTCACGGTGAATGGCGAGCAAAAAACGTTGAAGTCTTTCTCCAGTTCACCAAAAATTTGAAAGCGTTGCTCAAACTCCCGTAACAGTCCCGTTATTTTATCTTTGAACCGCTTCATGTCTGCCACATGTTGGGTCGCGCACACATTTTTCAGACAGGGGAAGTGAGCTGCATCACCACCGGCAAGTTGCGTCTCCCACAATGACAGCTTCAACTTGAAAGAACGTATGCTGTCATAATACTGCGTGACAACTTTGTTGCGCCCTTGCAGCTGTTTGTTCAAGTTATTCAGGTGCTCTGTAACATCCACCATAAATGCAAGGTCCTGCATCCATTCTGCAGAATGGAATTCTAACACTGGTTTGCCCTTTTCTTCCATGAACTGTTCAATTTCTTCTCGTAAATCAAAGAAACGCCTCAGCACCTCGGCTTAACCATCTTGCCTCAGTGTGGTATGGCAGGCCATAGATGTGGTCTTTCTCTCTGAGAAGGCTGTCAAACTGACGGTGATTCAGGCTTCTGGTTCGGATGAAATTAACAGTTTGGATGACCACCTTCATGACGTTATCCATCTTTAATGACTTGCAACACAAAGCCTCCTGGTGCAAAATACAGTGAAAAGTCAAAAAATCACATCCTCCATTTGCAGATTGCACTTTCTCTCTGAACTTTGTCACAACGCCTGCTTTTTTTCCCGATCATTGAGGGCGCACCATCTGTAGCCAGGCTGACAGCGCGGGACCAGTCCACTCCGACCCTGTCCAGCGCGCCGACGAGTGCGGTAAAAATATCAGCTGCTGTCGTTGTATCTGTCATCGGCACCAACTCCACGAACTCCTCGGTGACGGTCAATGTGTCATCAACTCCGCGGATGAAAATGGCCAGTTGTGCAACATCTGTAATGTCCGTGCTTTCATCAATTGCAACCGAAAACGCAATAAATGACTTTACTTTTTGCTTCAACTGGCTGTCCAAATCCACTGAAAGATCGGAAATCCTGTCTGCAACTGTGTTTCTTGTCAGGCTGATATTTACAAAAGCCTGACGCTTTTCAGGGCACACAATCTCCGCTGCCTTCATCATGCATGTTTTTACAAATTCACCCTCACTAAATGGTTTTGAAGCCACTGCGATTTCATTAGCAATGAGGTAGCTAGCTTTCACTGCAGCGTCACGGATGTCTCGGCTGTGAGTAAACACAGACTTGACCTACTTGCTCTGCCCCGGTATAAACAGTTTGCTTGCTTAACACAATTGCTATTGCGCCATCCAGTGAACGCAATTGGAACAGCAGTTTATTTTATTGAAAAATTGCAGCGCATTTTTATACTTTACAAAATCATCTCGCGGGCCGGATTAAACCCGTTTGCGGGCCTGATCCGGCCCGCGGGCCGGACGTTTGACACCCCTGATCTAGGGTATGTCAATTCTTCAAGTAAAATCTACAACATACAGTTAAAGTCAGTACTGCAGATCAAAAGGCTATGTTTACTGCCTGGACATAAGATGTAGATACTACTGTAGATAGTGTCTAATGATACAGTTGAAGATGTAGATACTACTGTAGATAGTGTCTAATGATACAGTTGAAGATGTAGATACTACTGTAGATAGTGTCTAATGATACAGTTGAAGATGTAGATACTACTGTAGCTAGTGTCTAATGATACAGTTGAAGATGTAGATACTACTGTAGATAGTGTCTAATGATACAGTTGAAGTCGGAAGGTTACATACACCTTAGCCAAATACATTTAAACTCAGTTTTTCACAATTCCTGACATTTAATCCTAGTAAAAACTCCCTGTTTAAGTCAGTTAGGATTACCACTTTATTTTAAGACTGTGAAATGTCAGAATAATAGTAGAGAGAAAGATTTATTTCAGCTTTTATTTATTTCATCACATTCCCAGTGGGTCAGAAGTTTACATACACTCAATTAGTATTTGGTAGCATTGCCTTTAAATTGTTTAACCTGGGTCAAACATTTCGGGTAGCCTTCCACAAGCTTCCCACAATAAGTTGGGTGAATTTTGGCCCATTACTCCTGACAGAGCTGGTGTAACTAAGTCAGGTTTGTAGGCCTCCTTGCTTGCACACACTTTTTCAGTTCTGCCCACACATTTTCTATAGGATTGAAGTCAGGGCTTTGTGATGGCCACTCCAATACCTTGACTTTGTTGTCCTTAAGGCATTTTGCCACAACTTTGGAAGTATGCTTGGGGTCATTGTCCATTTGGAAGACCCATTTGCGACCAAGCTTTAACTTCCTGACTGATGTCTTGAGATGTTGCTTCAATATATCCACATAATTTTCCTTCCCCATGATGCCATCTATTTTGTGAAGTGTACCAGTCCCTCCTGCAGCAAAGCACCCCCACAGCATGATGCTGCCATCCCCGTTCTTCACGGTTGGGATGGTGTTCTTCGGCTTGCAAGCGACCCCCTTTTTCCTCCAAACATAACAATGGTCATTATGGCCAAACAGTTCTATTTTTGTTTCATCAGACCAGAGGACATTTCTCCAAAAAGTACGATCTTTGTCCCCATGTGCAGTGGCAAACCGTAGTCTGGTTTTTTTATGGCGGTTTTGGAGCAGTGGCTTCTTCCTTGCTGAGCGGCCTTTCAGGTTATGTCGATATAGCACTCGTTTTACTGTGGATATAGATACTTTTGTACCGGTTTCCTCCAGCATCTTCACAAGGTCCTTTGCTGTTGTTCTGGGATTGATTTGCACTTTTCGCACCAAAGTACATTCATCTCTAGGAGACAGAACCCGTCTCCTTCCTGATCGGTATGACAGCTGCGTGGTCCCATGGTGTTTATACTTGCATACTATTGTTTGTACAGATGAACGTGGTACCTTCAGGCGTTTGGAAATTGCTCCCAAGGGTGAACCAGACTTGTGGAGATCTACAAATTTTTTTCTGAGGACTTGGCTGATTTATTTTGATTTTCCCATGATGTCAAGCAAAGAGGTACTGAGTTTGAAGGTAGGCCTTGAAATACATCCACAGGTACAGTGAGGGGAAAAAAGTATTTGATCCCCTGCTGATTTTGTACGTTTGCCCACTGACAAAGACATGATCAGTCTATAATTTTAATGGTAGGTTTATTTGAACAGTGAGAGACAGAATAACAACAAAAAAATCCAGAAAAATTCATGTCAACAACAAAAAAATCCAGAAAAATGCATGTCAAAAATTTTATAAATTGATTTGCATTTTAATGAGGGAAATAAGTATTTGACCCCTCTGCAAAACATGACTTAGTAATTGGTGGCAAAACCCTTGTTGGCAATCACAGAGGTCAGACGTTTTTTGTAGTTGGCCACCAGGTTTGCACACATCTCAGGAGGGATTTTGTCCCACTCCTCTTTGCAGATCTTCTCCAAGTGATTAAGGTTTCGACGCTGACGTTTGGCAACTCGAACCTTCAGCTCCCTCCACAGATTTTCTATGGGATTAAGGTCTGGAGACTGGCTAGGCCACTCCAGGACCTTAATGTGCTTCTTCTTGAGGCTCTCCTTTGTTGCCTTGGCCGTGTGTTTTGGGTCATTGTCATGCTGGAATACCCATCCACGACCCATTTTCAATGCCCTGGCTGAGGGAAGGAGGTTCTCACCCAAGATTTGACGGTACATGGCCCCGTCCATTGTCCCTTTGATGCGGTGAAGTTGTCCTGTCCCCTTAGCAGAAAAACACCCCCAAAGCATAATGTTTCCACCTCCATGTTTGACGGTGGGGAGGGTGTTCTTGGGGTCATAGGCAGCATTCCTCCTCCTCCAAACACGTCGAGTTGAGTTGATGGCAAAGAGCTCGATTTTGGTCTCATCTGACCACAACACTTTCACCCAGTTCTCCTCTGAATCATTCAGATGTTCATTAGCAAACTTCAGACGGGCCTGTATATGTGCTTTCCTGACCAGGGGGACCTTGCGGGCGCTGCAGGATTTCAGTCCTTCACGGCGTATTGTGTTACCAATTGTTTTCTTGGTGACTATGGTCCCAGCTGCCTTGAGATCATTGACAAGATCCTCCCGTGTAGTTCTATAATATAATAATAATATGCCATTTAGCGGACGCTTTTATCCAAAGCGACTTACAGTCATGCGTGCATACATTTTTGTGTATGGGTGGTCCCGGGGATCGAACCCACTACCTTGGCGTTACAAGCGCCGTGCTCTACCAGCGGAGCTACAGAGGACCACAGGTAGGCCTCTGTGCTGATTCCTCACCGTTCTCATGATCATTGCAACTCCACGAGGTGAGATCTTGCATGGAGCCCCAGGCCACCAACTGCTGTCACCTTCTCACCAAGCTGCTTGGCGATGGTCTTGTAGCCCATTCCAGCCTTGTGTAGGTCTACAATCTTGTCCCTGACATCCTTGGAGAGCTCTTTGGTCTTGGCCATGGTGGAGAGTGTCACGCCCGTCTATGAAGTAGGACCAAAGCGCAGCGTTGGTAGCGAACATATTGACTTTAATGAAATACACGAGAATACAAAACAAAACACGATCATGAAGTCCTCAGTGACAACGACTGAACATAGAACAAAAACCCACAAACACAAGGTGAAAACACACAGTTTAAATATGGCTCCCAATCAGAGATAACGAGCCGACAGCTGACACTCGTTACCTCCGATTGGGAGTCATTTGACCAAACACAACCAATGACAAACCAACTAAACAAAACACAACCAAAACGAACACACCCTGGCTCAAAATACAAAGTCCCGGAGCCAGAGCGTGACAGTACCCCCCCCCTAAAGGCGCGGACTGCGACCGCGCCTCAAAACCCCAAAACAGGGGAGGGCTGGGTGGGCATTACTCCTCGGAGGCGGCTCCGGTTCCGGGCTTGACCCCCACCCTTCTTCAATCCCCCCGTAGCGCCCCCGGTCCGATCTGACCCAGCTGGTAGGATCTGGACTGACGACGCGCACCCCTGGCTTGGCGCGTGAGGCAGGAACGGACCGGACCTGGCTGACGATACGCACCCTAGGCTTGATGCGTGGAGCCGGAACGGGCCTCACCAAGCTGACGACTCGCCTCCCTGGCTTGGTGCGAGTAGCAGGAATGGGCTGGATCAGGCTGACGGCTCGCACCCTAGGCTTGGTGCGAGTAGCAGGGACGAGCTGAACCCGGCTGACGACTCGCACCCTTGGCTTGGTGCGAGTAGCAGGAACGGGCTGGACCAGGCTGACGACTCGCATCCCTGGTTTGGTGCGAGTAGCAGGAACAGGCTGAACCAGGCTGACGACTCGCACCGTAGGTTTGGTGCGAGTGGCAGGAACAGGCCGGGTCGGCCTGGCGACGCACACCGTAGGCTTAGTGCGAGGAGCAGGAACAGGCCGGGCTGGGCTGGCGACGCGCACCACAGACTCGGTGCGGAGCGCAGGAACGGGCCGGGCTGGGCTGTCGACGCACACCGTAGGTTTGGAGCGGGGAGCAGGAATAGACCGGACCGTACTGGGGACACACACCACTGGCTCTACACCGGGATCTGGAACGGGCCGGACCGGACTGGCAACACCCGCCAGTACCTCTCGCCGTGCCTCTACGCCTTCCATCCCCTCTTCTACCAGTGGCCCCCGTAACCTGGCGGCCTCCTCTGCGACCCCGCTGGACCGCTCCATAGCGGCCTCCTGCTGCCCCGATGTCGTGAGCCCCCCCTAAAAATTTTCTGGGGTTCTCTCCTCCCCGTGGACCAGGCCTCTATAGTCCTCTCCCAACCTTCGCTCTTCTGTCTCCACCACTCGTCATCCAACTCCTGGAAACGCTGCTTGGTCTCGTTGTGGTGGGTTTTTCTGTCACGCCCGTCTATGAAGTAGGACCAAAGCGCAGCGTTGGTAGCGAACATATTGACTTTAATGAAATACACGAGAATACAAAACAAAACACGATCATGAAGTCCTCAGTGACAACGACTGAACATAGAACAAAAACCCACAAACACAAGGTGAAAACACACAGTTTAAATATGGCTCCCAATCAGAGATAACGAGCCGACAGCTGACACTCGTTACCTCCGATTGGGAGTCATTTGACCAAACACAACCAATGACAAACCAACCAAACAAAACACAACCAAAACGAACACACCCTGGCTCAAAATACAAAGTCCCGGAGCCAGAGCGTGACAGAGAGTTTGGAATCTGATTGATTGATTGCTTCTGTGGACAGGTGTCTTTTATACAGGTAACAAACTGAGATTAGGAGCAATCCCTTTAAGAGTGTGCTCCTAATCTCAGCTCGTTACCTGTATAAAAGACACCTGGGAGCCAGAAATCATTCTGATTGAGAGGGGGTCAAATACTTATTTCCCTCATTAAAATGCAAATCAATTTATTAAATTTTTGACATGCGTTTCACTACTTAATTCACTACTGTAAGGCACTTTTAATTATAACATCACTCACTACTGTAAGGTAGTTTGAATTATAACATCATTCACTACTGTAAGGCACTTTTAATTATAACATCATTCACTACTGTAAGGTAGTTTGAATTATAACATCATTCACTACTGTAAGGTAGTTTGAATTATAACATCATTCACTACTGTAACTTACAGTAGTGAATTATGTTATAATAGAGTAAACTGTAAAAAGCCTCCATACAGTAAGTGTTCCCATTGAGATGGAGTTTCCTCCCACACCATGAGAGTGCCGTGGTTTAGGATCAGGTTACACATCATGAAAGCTAGTGGTTTCTCTCCCAGGTCTTGTTTTCAAGCAAACAGCACCAAGCTTTTTTTTTTAAATGATACTGGCTCGGTCCCAAATGGCACCCTGTTTCCTAGTGCATTTCTTTCGTGGTGCACTATATAGGGAATGGGGTGCAGTTTGGGATGGAGCCACTGTGTCTGCTCTAATGCAATCCCACTCCGGCCCGGTAACAGTGGTGGATACGGTGATGGATATTATGGAAGTGAGTCTGAGATATATTGAGGGCAACAATCATTAAATCACTGTCTTAACCGTTGAGTTATGGTCTTAACGTAACCATGCTGAAGTTGCCTGCGGGGCTTTCTATGACACAGAGGGACGACACATCTACAACACATCTCTGTAGCTCAGCTGGTAGAGCACGGCGCTTGTAACGCCAAGGTAGTGGGTTCGATCCCCGGGACCACCCATACACAAAAAAATGTATGCACGCACGACTGTAAGTCGCTTTGGATAAAAGCGTCTGCTAAATGGCATATTATTTATTTATTATTTAAAGAAAAGGCGTCAAGCAAAAAAACACGTCAACAACATGTCAACAACACGTCCTCAACTGTTAGCATGTTGTCAAAGGAGGACAACCTGCACCAGTAAATTAGTTGTGATCAATGGCTGTCAAAATGAAGGGTGGTGTGTATACATAGTCATTATCATGAACCATAGTAGAAATGGGAAACATTGACATCATTTCAAAGGCTGGGCAGAGGTTGGGCAGCTCTGATCAACAATAGGTTGATCTGAAATGACTGGGGGATAGTGCTGATGATGCATTCCTCCAGACTGGACTCACTTTGGCCATCTGAAGTACATTTGTGCAACTCCATTAAGTATGATACTGTATGTTACATTACAAGCAACAGTAACATTTTAGCTAACCCTTCTAGTAAATTCTCCAAACCTTTGTTGTTAGTTCTTCTAATCAGCAACGTACATTTTCCAAGTAATTCTCCTTTGTTGTTATGACGCAACAAGCTGCCTGGTCTCAGAGAAAGACGTATAATACTATACATCTAATTTGCAAAGATATTATACAACCATATTCCATTCATAACGTAACCAAATGTAACGTAATATATCATACTAAATGGAGGAACCAAATGTACGTACCAAATCCTACAAATTGCCCTGAGGCCAGGTTGTTTCCTCAGAACAATATAAAAGGGAGTTCCTTTTTATTGGATTAAATAAACATCATTTATGATATAATTCTGTGATATTGTATTTCTTTCAAAGTAGAGCTGCCACTCAAGATGGTAATGCACAGACACACTTCCCCATCTGCGGTTAGTTGTGGCCACAAGAGGGAGACAGATGTGTGCCGTTTGTCAACAACCGTTTTCAACCTTCTCATAGAACACCAGTCTACATGGAGCCCAGAGTGACAGCATTACATGAAGAAACACTGAAATAACATCAGAACACAGAAATCTGCTGTTAAATTCTCCTTCTTTTTTTTATTTTTAAAAGAGTCACATTGACAAGTTATATCATCATAGCTGTCCCAAACAGCCATTTCAAAGTATCTTGCAGTAAATGACTGTTCCAAGTACCTTAAAATAAAACTCAGAGGAAAAAAATAGAAATTACAGCAAATTCAGTATGATCCTGGTCCACACAGCAGAACCATCAGAAAGCCAGCTAGCTAGGTATCAGTCCAGAGGAACCATCAGAAAGCCAGCTAGCTAGGTACCAGTCCAGAGGAACACACATTACGCAGGTACAGTGGGGAAAAAAAGTATTTAGTCAGCCACCAATTGTGCAAGTTCTCCCACTTAAAAAGATGAGAGAGGCCTGTAATTTTCATCATAGGTACAAGTCAACTAGGACAGACGAAATGAGGGAAAAAAATCCAGAAAATCACATTGTAGGATTTTTTATGAATTTATTTGCAAATTATGGTGGAAAATAAGTATTTGGTCAATAACAAAAGTTTCTCAATACTTTGTTATATACCCTTTGTTGGCAATGACACAGGTCAAACGTTTTCTGTAAGTCTTCACAAGGTTGTCACACACTGTTGCTGGTATTTTGGCCCATTCCTCCATGCAGATCTCCTCTAGAGCAGTGATGTTTTGGGGCTGTCGCTGGGCAACACAGACTTTCAACTCCCTCCAAAGATTTTCTATGGGGTTGAGATCTGGAGACTGGCTAGGCCACTCCAGGACCTTGAAATGCTTCATACGAAGCCACTCCTTCGTTGCCCGGGCGGTGTGTTTGGGATCATTGTCATGCTGAAAGACCCAGCCACGTTTCATCTTCAATGCCCTTGCTGACGGAAGGAGGTTTTCACTCAAAATCTCACGATACATGGCCCCATTCATTCTTTCCTTTACACGGATCAGTCGTCCTGGTCCCTTTGCAGAAAGACAGCCCCAAAGCATGATGTTTCCACCCCCATGATTCACAGTAGGTATGGTGTTCTTTGGATGCAACTCAGCATTCTTTGTCCTCCAAACACGACGAGTTGAGTTTTTACCAAAAAGTTATATTTTGGT
Organism: Coregonus ussuriensis; assembly: GCA_031479575.1. Classification (NCBI taxonomy): domain Eukaryota; kingdom Metazoa; phylum Chordata; class Actinopteri; order Salmoniformes; family Salmonidae; genus Coregonus; species Coregonus ussuriensis. The sequence goes on along the minus strand of CM062489.1, from coordinate 46,534,917 downwards.
TTCATATGACATTCTCCCAATCCTCTTCTGGATCATCCAAATGCACTCTAGCAAACTTCAGACGGGCCTGGACATGTACTGTCTTAAGCAGGGGGACACGTCTTGCACTGCAGGATTTGAGTCCCTGGCGGCGTAGTGTGTTACTGATGGTAGGCTTTGTTACTTTGGTCCCAGCTCTCTGCAGGTCATTCACTAGGTCCCCCCGAGTGGTTCTGGGATTTTTGCTCACCGTTCTTGTGATCATTTTGACCCCACAGGGTGAGATCTTGCGTGGAGCCCCAGATCGAGGGAGATTATCAGTGGTCTTGTATGTCTTCCATTTCCTAATAATTGCTCCCACAGTTGATTTCTTCAAACCAAGCTGCTTACCTATTGCAGATTCAGTCTTCCCAGCCTGGTGCAGGTCTACAATTTTGTTTCTGGTGTCCTTTGACAGCTCTTTGGTCTTCGCCATAGTGGAGTTTGGAGTGTGACTGTTTGAGGTTGTGAACAGGTGTCTTTTATACTGATAACAAGTTCAAACAGGTGCCATTAATACAGGTAACAAGTGGAGGACAGAGGAGCCTCTTAAAGAAGAAGTTACAGGTCTGTGAGAGCCAGAAATCTTGCTTGTTTGTAGGTGACCAAATACTTATTTTCCACCATAATTTGCAAATAAATTCATTATAAATCCTACAATGTGATTTTCTGGAAAAAATTTTCTCAATTTGTCTGTCATAGTTGACGTGTACCTATGATGAAAATTACAGGCCTCTCTCATCTTTTTAAGTGGGAGAACTTGCACAATTGGTGGCTGACTAAATACTTTTTTCCCCCACTGTAGATATTTCGTCTTCAGTTCAGTGTGGGACACAGTAGAAGCAGGCAGCAGTAGCAGTAGCATAAATAAGATATCAGCTCTTACGGTTTGTCTTCAGAACCATTTAAAAAACAGATAGAAACAGAATGATTCTTGTGTGTTGTGAGATATTTAAAACATGATTGAATGAATGACTCAAGAGTAAAAGTATGAGAACTAGGTGGAACAACTTTTGTTTTAAACAACAACCTTTTACGTTTCAGTCAGGAGTCTTCATTTCACAATCCAAACCAAACATCTGTGTTCGAATAAAGCCATTCAGAAGCTTCCTCTTTCGGTCCGTTAAACCGTTAACAGTTAGCAAGCTTGTGTTAGTACACATCAAAGATCCTGACACGACACAGTTCTAGAAAACTGAGCTAAATATAGTATACAGATCTCTTTCTTTACAAGACAAAAAGGAGTGAACGTGGGGATACAAGCCACCCAACCGGAATTTGAGATCTCTATTCTCATGCACTCCATTTAATAACAAATATGAAACATAATAAAAAACGACCATAGCATAGCCACAGTAACCTATACCATGACATGAGAAGCAACAGCCTTCGCCACGTCACATTTCCCCTCAGGAAGAATTGTTTACAAAAAAAGAGAGAATACAATCTAAACAAATACATAAAAAGGATATAAACATATTCATGGAGAACAGATAGTGCGATGGTGGATTCTAGCATAAGTCCCACTGAAATGTGTGGATACACTCTGGTTAGGTTGGTGCGTAGGCCTGTCATTTGGCAGGGATCTGCACCTCAAGGCTTAATACACACAACTATCACAACTCTGTTCAATTCAACCTGTACACTTTGACAAGGGTCAGACATATAGGTTTGATTTAAGTTCATTGTTATATCAGCGTTTTGAGTAGCTCTATATGATGACAGATTGTCTATACATTCTCTTTTCATAATCATGAAAACCATAGATAGATAGATACAGTGAGGGAAAAAAGTATTTGATCCCCTGCTGATTTTGTTCGTTTGCCCACTGACAAAGAAATGATCAGTCTATAATTTTAATGGTAGGTTTATTTGAACAGTGAGAGACAGAATAACAACAAAACAATTCAGAAAAACGCATGTCAAAAATGTTATAAATTGATTTGCATTTTAATGAGGGAAATAAGTATTTGACCCCCTCTCAATCAGAAAGATTTCTGGCTCCCAGGAGGTGTCTTTTATACAGGTAACGAGTTGAGTTTAGGAGCACACTCTTAAAGGGAGTGCTCCTAATCTCAGATTGTTACCAGTATAAAAGACACCTGTCCACAGAAGCAATCAATCAATCAGATTCAAAAATCTCCACCATGGCCAAGACCAAAGAGCTCTCCAAGGATGTCAGGGACAAGATTGTAGACCTACACAAGGCTGGAATGGGCTACAAGACCATCGCCAAGCAGATTGGTGAGAAGGTGACAACAGTTGTTGCGATTATTCGCAAATGGAAGAAACACAAAATAACTGTCAATCTTCCTCGGCCTGGGGCTCCATGCAAGATCTCACCTCGTGGAGTTGCAATGATCATGAGAACGGTGAGGAATCAGCCCAGAACTACACGGGAGGATCTTGTCAATGATCTCAAGGCAGCTGGGACCATAGTCACCAAGAAAATAATTGGTAACACACTACGCCGTGAAGGACTGAAATCCTGCAGCGCCCTCAAGGTCCCCCTGCTCAAGAAAGCACATATACAGGCCCGTCTGAAGTTTGCCAAGGAATATCTGAATGATTCAGAGGAGAACTGGGTGAAAGTGTTGTGGTCAGATGAGACCAAAATGGAGCTCTTTGGCATCAACTCAACTCGCCGTGTTTGGAGGAGGAGGAATGCTGCCTTTAACCCCAAGAACACCATCCCCACCGTCAAACATGGAGGTGGAAACATTATGCTTTGGGGGTGTTTTTCTGCTAAGGGTACAGGACAACTTCACCGCATCAAAGGGACGATGGACGGGGCCATGTACCGTCAAATCTTGGGTGAGAACCTCCTTCCCTCAGCCAGGGCATTGAAAATGGGTCGTGGATGGATATTCCAGCATGACAATGACCCAAAACACACGGCCAAGGCAACAAAGGAGTGGCTCAAGAAGAAGCACATTAAGGTCCTGGAATGGCCTAGCCAGTCTCCAGACCTTAATCCCATAGAAAATCTGTGGAGGGAGCTGAAGGTTCGAGTTGCCAAACATCAGCCTCGAAACCTTAATCACTTGGAGAAGATCTGCAATCTGCAAAATCCCTCCTGAGATGTGTGCAAACCTGGTGGCCAACTACAAGAAACATCTGACCTCTGTGATTGCCAACAAGGGTTTTGCCACCAATTACTAAGTCATGTTTTGCAGAGGGGTCAAATACTTATTTCCCTCATTAAAATGCAAATACATTTATAACATTTTTGACATGCTTTTTTATGGATTTTTGTTGTTGTTATTCTGTCTCTCACTGTTCAAATAAACCTACCATTAAAATTATAGACTGATCATTTCTTTGTCAGTGGGCAAACGTACAAAATCAGCAGGGGATCAAATACTTTTTTCCCTCACTGTATATAGATAGATAGATTCAAGGCTATTGGTATTAAAATATGCATTTAGTATCTAAGCAGTCAATAATAATAATAATAACAACCGTTATATTAACAATAGATTTTGGGCTATGTTTGAGTAATACAGTACAAATCCATTCAGTTCATCATACAAAGGAACACGAACAAGCTTACTTTGAGCATTAGCACAATCCACAGGATAGAAGATCACATCTTTCTCATGGCAGGCAGTGAAATAAAAATCATTTACGTATTACCAAAAAATTCACTAAATGCCCGCATTTGGAATATTCAAAACACATATCATTTGAACTCTTCAAAAGGAGAACTTGAGAGGCGGTTGACGATGTAAAATATTGCTTCGTTATAAAGCTTTCTTTGGGGGTTATGGTTATGTAAGCGATAGAACGGTTATAGAAACAAATTGTATTCAGAATTCATAGCTCTTTTAGATGGCAAACCCCTCTCTATAGAACCCGTTATAACACACCAGTTGATAGACCTCTGTAGTAACATTCAGGTTATTAACAGTGGATAGACTGGCTGTGTTCAAAATGGCACCCTATTCCCTATATAGCGCACTACTTTTGACCAGAGCCATATGGACACAGATTCATATAACAAAGCTATTAGAAATGAGTAAATAGGTCTACTTGAGACAGGAATGCGGGATGTAGCTCAGTTGGTAGAGCATGGCATTTGCAACGCCAGGGTTGTGGGTTCGATTCCCACGGGGGGCCAGTATGAAAAATAAAAAATTAATAATGTATGCACTCACTAACTGTAAGTCGCTCTGGATAAGAGCGTCTGCTAAATGACTAAAATGTAAATGTAAAAAAATTTTGATATTTCCCTTTTCCACTCAATCTTTACATCTATTTAAAACAGGGTACTGTACCTTAAAAACAAAACCACAATGTAATCCAGCTAATATCTCATATATTAACTCAAATCTCATGTATTAAGTGCATCCATTGTCTTACGTCAGATGGCCGTCTGCGCTGATGATTAATGGCAATGCAGTCGCGTTACAATCCATTCAGTTCATCTATACGGAAGACAATGTATTAACTAAGGAGAAATACAGTTTACAGCATCTTGCTTGGTCTTTCCATCCAGCATACATTTCTACCAGCAAGTTTAGCCTACCTACAGTGATATTTGCCCCCAAAAAAGGTTATCTCAATTGTCCACAACTGATTGAAAAGAGCAACACATTTCAGAGAATGTTTGAATTAAAACAACTATTAAATATAATACATGACTATTGTCAGTGAGTTAAAACACCTAGAATAAGTTATTATGTTAATTGAGTGCGAAATTAGCCATTCAGTGTTAGGAATTTCTTAATTCTTAAGAAATATTAAATTCTTAAGACATTCTTAATGAGCAGTTTGATGTGGTGTATAACAGCATAACAATCAAACGTCATGCGGTTTAGGAGGTTGATAATAATTGGAGTGCATACGAAAACTTCATGATACAAATGTAATGTCTTAACATTGAAATACTCCTTAATGATATTGGTGGAAAAACACTTTCTGCACAGAATAAGTGTGAGCGGGGCACCTCAAACGTAGAAATAAATAGATCCCCAAACATTAATCAAGGTGCAGACTCTGTAAATACTTGTTCTTCAGCGTCAGATGAACTAAAGTATACAGCTGACTCCATGACGTGAACAAACTAACAAAACAAATGAAAGATGATGGGAGAGAAGTTATATGAGATGATTAAAATGAGGTTAAATAAAGGATGCCAGTGATGCTGAAAAGTCATATTATTTCATCTATCTAGCCCCCAAGAACAACTATTAGGCTCAGGCTAATCATAACGTTGACAGTTTGAAATGGGAGCGTGGATGGGTTGGAGTGGGGTAACTTAGAATAATGTACAGTGGGGAAAAAAAGTATTTAGTCAGCCACCAATTGTGCAAGTTCTCCCACTTAAAAAGATGAGAGAGGCCTGTAATTTTCATCATAGGTACACGTCAACTATGACAGACAAAATGAGAAAAATACTTTGTTATATACCCTTTGTTGCAATGACACAGGTCAAACGTTTTCTGTATGTCTTCACAAGGTTTTCACACACTGTTGCTGGTATTTTGGCCCATTCCTCCATGCAGATCTCCTCTAGAGCAGTGATGTTTTGGGGCTGTCGCTGGGCAACACGGACTTTCAACTCCCTCCAAAGATTTTCTATGGGGTTGAGATCTGGAGACTGGCTAGGCCACTCCAGGACCTTGAAATGCTTCTTACGAAGCCACTCCTTCGTTGCCCGGGCGGTGTGTTTGGGATCATTGCCATGCTGAAAGACCCAGCCACGTTTAATCTTCAATGCCCTTGCTGATGGAAGGAGGTTTTCACTCAAAATCTCACGATACATGGCCCCATTCATTCTTTCCTTTACACGGATGAGTCGTCCTGGTCCCTTTGCAGAAAAACAGCCCCAAAGCATGATGTTTCCACCCCCATGCTTCACAGTAGGTATGGTGTTCTTTGGATGCAACTCAGCATTCTTTGTCCTCCAAACACGACGAGTTGAGTTTTTACCAAAAAGTTCTATTTTGGTTTCATCTGACCATATGACATTCTCCCAATCCTCTTCTGGATCATCCAAATGCACTCTAGCAAACTTCAGACGGGCCTGGACATGTACTGGCTTAAGCAGGGGGACACGTCTGGCACTGCAGGATTTGAGTCCCTGGCGGCGTAGTGTGTTACTGATGGTAGGCTTTGTTACTTTGGTCCCAGCTCTCTGCAGGTCATTCACTAGGTCCCCTCGTGTGGTTCTGGGATTTTTGCTCACCGTTCTTGTGATCATTTTGACCCCACAGGGTGAGATCTTGCGTGGAGCCCCAGATCGAGGGAGATTATCAGTGGTCTTGTATGTCTTCCATTTCCTAATAATTGCTCCCACAGTTGATTTCTTCAAACCAAGCTGCTTACCTATTGCAGATTCAGTCTTCCCAGCCTGGTGCAGGTCTACAATTTTGTTTCTGGTGTCCTTTGACAGCTCTTTGGTCTTGGCCATAGTGGAGTTTGGAGTGTGACTGTTTGAGGTTGTGGACAGGTGTCTTTTATACTGATAACAAGTTCAAACAGGTGCCATTAATACAGGTAACGAGTCGAGGACAGAGGAGCCTCTTAAAGAAGAAGTTACAGGTCTGTGAGAGCCAGAAATCTTGCTTGTTTGTAGGTGACCAAATACTTATTTTCCACCATAATTTGCAAATAAATTCATTAAAAATCCTACAATGTGATTTTCTGGAGAAAAAAAATCTCAATTTGTCTGTCATAGTTGACGTGTACCTATGATGAAAATTACAGGCCTTTCTCATCTTTTTAAGTGGGAGAACTTGCACAATTGGTGGCTGACTAAATACTTTTTTCCCCCACTGTATCAACATGCTCTATTACAATGGAAGGCATGATGATATTATCCTGGATATTAGGGTTTTCTCTGGAGAGAAAAAAACAACTTTTGGCCACTGTATGCTAAAAACAAAATGCATTGTTGAGAACTTGTACCATAAAAAGGTAGACATTCAGCATAAAAATTAAAATATGTTTTCCCTTAAAGCCTTATACAACGCTGGTTCGATTCTGTTTTCCCTTAAAGCTTTATACACCGCTGGTTCTATTCTGTTTTCCCTTAAAACCTTATACACGGCTGGTTATATTCTGTTTTCCCTTAAAGCCTTATACATGGCTGGTTCCATTCTGTTTTCCCTTAAAGCCTTATACACAGCTGGTTCCATTATGTTTTCCCTTAAAGCCTTATACATGGCTGGTTCCATTCTGGGCACTACTACAGTCGTGGTCAAAAGTTTTGAGAATGACACAAGTATTGGTCTTCAAAACGTTTGCTGCTTCAGTGTTTCTAGATATTTTTCTCAGATGTTACTATGGTATACTGAAGTATAATTACAAGCATTCCATAAGTGTCAAAGGCTTTTATTGACAATTACATTAAGTTTATGCAAAGAGTCAATATTTGCAGTGTTGACCTTTCTTTTTCAAGACCTCTGCAATCCGCCCTGGCATGCTGTCAATTAACTTCTGGACCACATCCTGACTGATGGCAGCCCATTCTTGCATAATCAATGCTTGGAGTTTGTCAGAATTTGTGGGTTTTTGTTTGTCCACCTGCCTCTTGAGGATTGACCACAAGTTCTCAATGGGATTAAGGTCTGGGGAGTTTCCTGGCCATGGACCCAAAATTTTGATGTTTTGTTCCCCGAGCCACTTATTTATCACTTTTGCCTTATGGCAAGGTGCTCAATCATGTTGGAAAAGGCATTGTTCGTCACCAAACTGTTCTTGGATGGTTGGGAGAAGTTGCTCTCGGAGGATGTGTTGGTACCATTCTTTATCCATGGCTGTGTTCTTAGGCAAAATTGTGAGTGAACCCACTCCCTTGGCTGAGAAGCAACCCCACACATGAATGGTCTCAGGATGCTTTACTGTTGGCATGACACAGGACTGATGGTAGCGCTCACCTGATGGTAGCGCTCACCTAAAGAAAATGACTTTACCCCAGTCCTCAGCAGTCCAATCCCTGTACCTTTTGCAGAATATCAGTCTGTCCCTGATGTTTTTCCTGGAGAGAAGTGGCTTCCTCGCTGCCCTTCTTGACACCAGGCCATCCTCCAAAAGTATTTGCCTCACTGTGCGTGCAGATGCACTCACACCTGCCTGCTGCCATTCCTGAGCAAGCTCTGCACTGGTGGTGCCCGATCCCGCAGCTGAATCAACTTTAGGAGACGGTCCTGGCGCTTGCTGGACTTTCTTGGGCGCCCTGAAGCCTTCTTCACAACAATTGAACCTCTCTCCTTGAAGGTGTTGATAATCCGATAAATGGTTGATTTAGGTGCAATCTTACTAGCAGCAATATCCTTGCCTGTGAAACCCTTTTTGTGCAAAGCAATGATGACGGCACGTGTTTCCTTGCAGGTAACCATGGTTAACAGAGGATGAACAATGATTTCAAGCACCACCCTCCTTTTAAAGCTTCCAGTCTGTTAATCTAACTCAATCAGCATGAAAGAGTGATCTCCAGCCTTGTCCTCATCAACACTCTCACCTGTGTTAACGAGAGAATCACTGACATGATGTCAGCTGGTCCTTTTGTGGCAGGGCTGAAATGCAGTGGAAATGTTTTTTTGGGATTAAGTTCATTTTCATGGCAAAGAGGGACTTCGCAATTAATTGCAATTCATCTGATCACTCTTCATAACATTCTGGAGTATATGCAAATTGCCATCATAAAAACTGAGGCAGCAGACATTGTGAAAATTAATATTTGTGTTATTCTCAAAACTTTTGACCACGACTGTACTACCAACTAAAGTTAACCGCATACTCACTCACACCATTTTTGGTCCGTAACAGTATATTAGCACATTTTGACATTGAAAAATAGCTCTGTATATCTCAATGGAAAAATAGAGTTGGGAGGGTTGTGTGAAGAAGAAAACAGATGTGTCCATGGAGGAGAGAGGGACCATGGGTCAGTCTCAAATGGCACCCTATTCCCTATACAGAGCCCATAGGGCTCTGGTCAAAAGTAGTGCACTATATAGGGAATAGGGTACCATTTCAGACACAGCAATTGATTTTGTCCAGAAAGACAACATCAATATGGTATAATAACATGAGACAACCCTGATGTGTTTTCCAGGACTGTGGTCAAGGCCATGATGATAAATTACATATTTGTAGTTTAATAAGTCTTGTTACTGAACCCTGAGATAAAAAAAACATGACCGGCTCATTTTGATTTCAACTAGCATCTGATGTCCGCCATCTTTCTAATATTAGCCATATCACACCTCAAATCTGACCCATTTTATATCAGCCATATCACACCTCAAATCTGACCCATCTGATATCAGCAATATCACACCTCAAATCTGACCCATTTTATATCAGCCATATCACACCTCAAATCTGACCCATCTTATAACAGCCATATCACACCTAAAATCTGACCCATTTTACAGGTGTAGGATCTTCATTTGATCACCTTGTTGCAGGAGAACTTTCCTGCAATGCAGGAAATTTAAAAACGTGTAGTGTATTTGAGGTTTAAAATAGCTTTTGAAGTTTGTAATTTCCACTTTGAAATTTCTGACTTTATTTTCCCTTACGAAAAATGTATTAACCCCCATAAAAATTGCCATTAATTATAATCCATATAATATTTCACATTTTCTATTGCTGCAGGATTATTTTCCTGCTGTAGCAAACTGGCTCAAATTAAGATCCTACATCTTGTATCAGCCATATGCACCTCAAATCTGACCTACCAAAAGAAATGGAGTTCAATCAAAGCCAAAGTGGGGTCAGACAATGTCATTGGTGCTCCAAGGCTGTTCTATTCAGTCAGATTCCCTCAATACTGCTCACTGACAGTAATGAACCCATGCGGACTCAAACCTGTCATTTAAAATGGCCGCTGCCATAAGGAAGAAGAAGATTAAACATAGAAACAGTTAAAACACTGAATTCACTAAACACATGCATGGTCAGTATCAACCACACTCAAACCCCAACATGGAGGAAACGTAATAAGTGCTTGACCTTCATGTGTTCACGCTTCTTTCTCTTCAATCATCAGGAGCCATCTTTTGGCATTGAAATGCACGTTCCTCTCTCAGAACAAATACAGACAAACTCAACAAAAACAACAACGTTTGATCCCCAAGATAAAACTAACAACATAAACGTTATGATACGGTTAATAAGGGCTACATTTATCATGTGTGTGTGTGTGTGTGTGTGTGTACACTGTGTGTGTGTGTGTGTGTGTGTGTGTGTGTGTGTGTGTGTATCTGACTGACCATACATATAGCCCATCAACAACAACGACACTACCCCCCTCCCCCCTCCACCAGCACCACTCTCTCACCAGGAGAGGTGGATTCTGAGATGGCTAACAGACTCAGTTGTGTTTCTTCACTGAACCGTCCGTCGTTGTGCTGTGGTGGTTGTCTGGCGGGCTGAAGTCAGGGCAGAACCCATTGGTCTGGGGCTTGGTGTTGGGCGTGATGTTGGACTGGTGAGGGCAGCCATTCAGGCCTGTATTGTCTGTGGACAGGTAGTCCTCACTGAAGTTTGGTTGCTGCTCTGCAAAGCTCCTGAACTTGTCTGTTACAACCACAGGAGGGTGCCAGACACAACGGTAAGGTTATTCCAAGCAAGTTAAATGCAGTGACACGCCATTAAAAAAAACAAGGAAACAAGTACATATTTACAAAGATAGGCACACTCCTAATATTTACAAATGAAATAAAAAAATAACTAGAGATTACAGAAACAACGTAACTTTGACATATTCTTTGTTGCGTTCCAAAATCATCCCACACGAATACTCCAAGAGCAGCTAAACTGAAGGGGGCAGTACAAGCTAAGACATGTTGTTTCTTACCGAAGGTCAGTTTCCCTGTGTCCTCTGTGTCGATAGCAGTGAAGAGACGTGAGACGTTAAGGTCAGCTACTCCTAGCGCTGTCTTTAGAATGCAGGCCAACTCAGCCTCTGTGATCGCACCGTCCTCCTCCGCCTCAAACATCTGGGATATATGCAAATAATAACCAACACACATTAGATGACACGATGACCCTGACCCCTTCATATCTCACTCACACCCGTTGAGCCAGCTGGCGCTCAGACCATATTTTCATAACTACACACACTCTACAACTCACACCATAGGTCATTAGGACGTCTTCTCAAATGGAGAACATCAGAAATATCAGTGGTTGTAAGCCCTCTAAAAGCCCCCTGACAGAGCATGAAACCAGAGCTGGAGCAGAACATACCTTGAAGGCCAGTTTCATGGTCTCCATAGTTTTAGCAGGTCTGCATACAACAGATAAGGCGATGACATATTCTCTGATGTCTATCATGTTGTCTTCCTGCTGGAGAAGAAGAGAGAAAAACAGAGTGAGAGTGGAAATGCACTGGTTAGAAATAATCTAGCAAAGCACATATCTAAATGTAATAACTCATATCTAAATCTGTATTTCAATTTTAAAATACACAATATAGGGGTAACATATTTTTCTGTTTTCTGAGTTTTTGGAAGTTGACCTACATGTAACGTAGGCCTTCAAAGCTCCTAATGGGATGATGATATATTCAGTGTGTTTCCTTACCTCGTTGAAGAGAGAGAAGAGGTCTCTGAGCATGTCTGACACAGGGACATCTAGGTAATGGGCAAAGTCTTCCAGACGCAGCTTCTCTCCCTCCATCTTCCTGGCTCTGTTCCCAAACTCCTGAAGTCCCTTCTCCACGTTCTGGGGCTTCAACCTGACCAGGTAAAATCAACTCATTAATACAGAGTCCCTACATTCTGGGGCTTCAACCTGACCAGGTAACATCAACACATTAATACAGAGTCTCTACATTCTGGTGTTCAACCTGACCAGGTAACATCAACACATTAATACAGAGTCTCTACATTCTGGGGCTTCAACCTGACCAGGTAACATCAACACATTAATACAGAGTCCCTACATTCTGGGGCTTCAACCTGACCAGGTAACATCAACACATGAATACAGAGTCTCTACATTCTGGGGTTCAACCTGACCAGTTAACATCAACACATGAATACAGAGTCCCTACATTCTGGGGTTCAACCTGACCAGGTAACATCAACACATTATTACAGAGTCTCTACATTCTGGGGTTCAACCTGACCAGGTAACATCAACACATTAATACAGAGTCTCTACATTTTGGGGTTCAACCTGACCAGGTAACATCAACACAATAATACAGAGTCTCTACATTCTGGGGTTCAACGTGACCAGGTAACATCAACACATTAATACAGAGTCTCTACATTCTGGGGTTCAACCTGACCAGGTAACATCAACACATTAATACAGAGTCTCTACATTTTGGGGTTCAACCTGACCAGGTAACATCAACACAATAATACAGAGTCTCTACATTCTGGGGTTCAACGTGACCAGGTAACATCAACACATTAATACAGAGTCTCTACATTCTGGGGTTCAACCTGACCAGGTAACATCAACACAATAATACAGAGTCTCTACATTCTGGGGTTCAACCTGACCAGGTAACATCAACACATTAATACAGAGCCTCTACATTCTGGGGCTTCAACCTGACCAGGTAACAACACATTAATACAGAGTCTCTACATTCTGGGGCTTCAACCTGACCAGGTAACATCAACACATTAATACAGAGCCTCTACATTCTGGGGTTCAACCTGACCAGGTAACATCAACACATTAATACAGAGCCTGCTGCACAGTTAAGACAAACACATTCATGCAAAACCAGCTTCAACCGGCTTCAACCTGCGCAATTACCATAAACACAATAACTCTAAGACTGCATATTCACACCGTCATGTAAGCACAAAATCAGCTGCAACACGACACACTAACACAAGACAAAAACACACAAATATACACAGTTCAAATAGACACACACACACAACCTGCACGTTGACACCAACGCTTTTTACACATCCTAGGATGAATATGTTGTGTTTTAATATAGGCCCATCACTATGACATTGAGTTAGGGTCAGTAGGATTTCTTATCCAAAGTAATGTAGTAACCTGTTTTTTACCAGACTCCTTACTTAGCCAGATAGCTAGTCATCTGAACTCATTACAAAGCTCACGGCCCTGGGTCTGAACTCCTCTCTATGCTATTGGGTCCTGGACTTCCTGACAGGCTGCCCCCAGGTGGTGAAGGTAGGCAACATTACCTCCTCGACACTGATTCTCAACACGGGGGCCCCCACAAGGGTGTGTCCTCAGTCCCCTCCTGTATTCTCTGTATACCCACGACTGCGTGGCCTCACACAGTTCCAACTCCATCATCAAGTTCGCTGATGACACGACAGTAGTAGGCCTGATTACCAACAACAACGAGACGGACTACAGAGAGGAGGTAGGCACTCTGAAGGCGTGGTGCCAGGTAAACAACCTCTCCCCTCAACGTTAGCAAAACAAAAGAGCTGATTGTGGACTTCAGGAGGAACCAGGCTGGAAACACGCCCCCATCTTCATCAATGGGGCCGCCGTGGAAATGGTCAATAACTTCAAATTCCTCTGCGTATACATCTCAGAGAAGCTGAAATGGTGTAACCACACGGACACCGTAGTGAAGAAGGCACGACGGCAACTCTTCAACCTCAGTATGCTGAAGAAATTCGGCCTGTCCCCGAGGGCGCTCACAGTGTTCTACAGGAGCACCATCAAGAGAATACTGTCAGGCTGCATCACAGCCTGGTGCGGCAACTCCACTGCTGCGGACCGCAAGGCTCTTCAGAGGGCGATACATGCAGACGAACGCACCATTGGGTGCACACTGCTTGCCCTACAGGACACCTACAACACCAGGTGTCACAGGAAGGCCAAGAAGATCATCAGGGACCCCAGCTATGCCCTGTTCTCCCCTTTTGATTCACTCAGACGCGAGCAGTACAGGAGCATCATGGCAAAAACTGTCAGACTGGCCAATAGTTTCTACCCCCAGACCATCAGGCAGCTGAATAGCCACCACTAGTCAGCTACGTCCTTCCCCCTCCTACCCCCCCTATGGTCCTCCAACCCACCCTCAACAGTCTTTACTCTGCCTCCACCCCAATGGACATGTATTTATTGATCACTGCTACAGTTATGATGTATATAGCGCTGTTTCTGTTGTTGTTTTATTACCATTTTCATTATTTTATTTCACTCAGTCCTGCAAGTTGGAGCTCCAAGCCTAAGATTTTCACTGTACCCTGCAATCACACCTGGCACCCTCTACTGTACATGTGACTATTAAACACTCTGAATCTGAACTCACCAACTCTGGTCTAAACTAGTTCCCCAGCATATTCACTTCATGCATTGACATGAACTGACTGAATTGAAGCCCGATTTGAAGCTTGAATTAAAGCCTGAATTGAAGCATGAATTGACCACAACTCACCCCAGTCTCCGGACCAGCTTGGCGAACTCCAGCAGGCAGGTGTCAACAGGGAGTCTGAGTTGACCCTCAGCCATGGCCAGCTGACAGTCTTCAAAGGAGTAGTCAGTGACGGGGATGTCCAGGGCCCTGGAGAGGAAGGATAGAGTATTAAACAGAGTGTTAACTAGAATACAGTATGATATACAGTCCTCAAATGAGTAGTCCAGTGTTTCCAGAACCAGTCCTCAGCTGTTTCAGATATTTGATCTATTCCAACACTTGCACACCTGATTAAACTAGTCAAATAATCAGCAAGTCCTTGATTTGTTGAATCGGGGGCTTAGTGTTGGAATATATCAAATATGTGGAATAGCTGAGGGTCACAAGGACCGGTTCTGGGAAACACTGGAGTAGTCTGTGTTGAGGCCATCTAGAGACCTGAGGAACAGTAGACAGACTAGATTACGAAGAGAGAGTTAACCAGTAGTCTGTTATGGGGCCATCTAGAGCCCTGAGGAACAGGAGACAGTTAGACTAGAGTATGAGGAGAGAGTTAACCAGTAGTCTGTGATGGGGCCATCTAGAGCCCTGAGGAACAGGAGACAGTTAGACTAGAGTATGAGGAGAGAGTTAACCAGTAGTCTGTGATGGGGCCATCTAGAGACCTAAGGAACAGTAGACAGTTAGACTAGAGCATGAGGAGAGAGTTAACCAGTAGTCTGTGATGGGGCCATCTAGAGCCCTGAGGAACAGTAGACAAACTAGAGCATGAAGAGAGAGTTAACCAGAAGTCTGTGATGGGGCCATCTAGAGCCCTGAGGAACAGTAGACAAACTAGAGTATGAAGAGAGAGTTAACCAGAAGTCTGTGATGGGGCCATCTAGAGCCCTGAGGAACAGTAGACAGACTAGAGCATGAAGAGAGAGTTAACCAGTAGTCTGTGATGGGGCCATCTAGAGCCCTGAGGAACAGTACACAGACTAGAGCATGAGGAGAGAGTTAACCAGTAGTCTGTGATGGGGCCATCTAGAGACCTGAGGAACAGTAGACAGACTAGAGCATGAAGAGAGAGTTAACCAGTAGTCTGTGATGGGGCCATCTAGAGCCCTGAGGAACAGTACACAGACTAGAGCATGAGGAGAGAGTTAACCAGTAGTCTGTGATGGGGCCATCTAGAGACCTGAGGAACAGTAGACAGACTAGAGCATGAAGAGAGAGTTAACCAGTCGTCTGTGATGGGGCCATCTAGAGCCCTGAGGAACAGTAGACAGACTAGAGCATGAGGAGAGAGTTAACCAGTAGTCTGTGATGGGGCCATCTAGAGCCCTGAGGAACAGTAGACAGTTAGACTAGAGCATGAGGAGAGTAAACTAGGAGATAATATAACTTACTGTACACACACACACATTTATTGTGTACCCACACACTTAAATAATGTACACCCATGCACGCAAATACTGTACACTCATATACACACTTCAGTACACCCGTTTACTAATGCAAAGAATACTGTACGTACAAGTACACGCCCATACAATGTGAACCAACAAACCATATCAGAAGCTTAAATATACACCACCCACACACATTAGACTAAAATACTTGAGTGTCCTCCTGTCTCTAGGCTTGTGTTTCTAAGCATGGCAGCCTCAGCCTGAGGTATCTTGCAGGCCCTGTGAAGGCCCATGGGAGGCCATGCTACACTGAGTGTGTCTGTGTGTCTCAGGACTCACTTGGCCATCAGGCGCCTGACGTTGTGAGCAAACAGAGCAGGGTTGTTCTTCTCCTCTTCTGATGGAGTGTAGACGGGAAGGAACTGAGGTGAGAAGAACAGACAGAAAGAAACGAGGGATGTCACTCTTCTAGACATACTGTAATTACAGTCTATTGGTACAGCCAAGTGAAGCCTGGCTGTCAGAAGAAGAACAGGTGTTCTGCTGTGAGCCTGAAGTATTTTCAGAAAGGTAAAATTTTCCCACTGGTTGGCCTGGGCTGAGGTCCTCTAACTGGGCTAAGAGCAAGGGACAGAGCAGTGTAACTAGGACAAGGGACAGAGCAGTGGAACTAGGGCAAGGGACAGAGCAGTGTAACTAGGGCAAGGGACAGAGCAGTGGAACTAGGGCAAGGGACAGAGCAGTGGAACTAGGGCAAGGGACAGAGCAGTGGAACTAGGGCAAGGGACAGAGCAGTGGAACTAGGGCAAGGGACAGAGCAGTGGAACTAGGGCAAGGGACAGACCAGTGGAACTAGGGCAAGGGACAGACCAGTGGAACTAGGGCAAGGGACAGAGCAGTGGAACTAGGGCAAGGGACAGAGCAGTGGAACTAGGGCAAGGGACAGACCAGTGGAACTAGGAGCAAGGGACAGAGCAGTGGAACTAGGGCAAGGGACAGAGCAGTGGAACTAGGAGCAAGGGACAATAAATAGGTACCACAAATAATATCCTGATATTATCACTTACAATTTAGGAATTGGAGCTTTTGTGTGTGACACTGTAGAAGTAAAGTACTACACTATATATACACTAATTTGAAGACACCCCTTCAAATTAGTGGATTCTGCTATTTCAGCCACACCTGTTGCTGACAGGTGTATAAAACCGAGCACACAGCCATGCAATCTCCATAGACAAACATTGGCAGTAGAATGGCCTTACTGAAGAGCTCAGTGACTTTCAACATGGCACCGTCATAGAATGCCACCTTTCCAACAAGTCAGTTCGTCAAATTTCTGTCCTGCTAGAGTTTCCCCGGTCAATTATAAGTGCTGTTACTGTGAAGTGGAAATGTTTAGGAGCAACAACGACTCAGCCGCGAAGTGGTAGGCCACACAAGCTCACTGAATGGGAAACGAGTGCTGAAATCGTCTGTCCTCGGTTGCAACACTCACTACTGAGTTCCAAATTGCCTCTGGAAGAAACGTCAGCGCAAGAATTGTTCGTCGGGAGCTTTATGAAATGGGTTTCCATGGCCGAGCAGCCGCTCACAAGCCTAAGATCTCCATGTGCAATGCCAAGCATCTGATGGAGTGGTGTAAAGCTCGCCGCCATTGGACTCTGGAGCAGTGGAAACGGGTTCTCTGGAGTGATGAATCACGCTTCACCATCTGGCAGTCCGACGGATTAATCTGGGTTTGGCGGATGCCAGGAGAACGCTACGTGCCCCATGCACAAAGCGAGGTCCATACAGAAATGGTTTGTCTAGATCGGTGTAGAAGAACTTGACTGGCCAGCACAAAGCCCTGACCTTAACCCCATCGAACACCTTTGGGATGAATTGGAAAGCCGACTGCGAGCCAGGCCTAATCGCCCAACATCAGTGCCCAACCTCACTAATGCTCTTGTGGCTGAATGGAAGCAAGTCCCCGCAGTAATGTTCCAACATCTAGTGGAAAGCCTTCCCAGAAGAGTGGAAGCTGTTAAAGCAGCAAAAGGGGGACCAACTCTCTGTTGGACACAGATACAATACATTATCAAAAGTATGTGGACACCTGCTCGAACATCTCATTCTAAAATCATGGGCATTAATTGATGACCTAAGCTACCCAAAGAGCTACAAACTGTAGTGCTGGTACATAGTACAGTACAAACTGCAGCGCTGGTACATAGTACAGTACAAACTGTAGTGCTGGTACATAGTACAGTACAAACTGTAGTGCTGGTACATAGTACAGTACAAACTGTAGCGCTGGTACATAGTACAGTACAAACTGTAGTGCTGGTACATAGTACAGTACAAACTGCAGCGCTGGTACATAGTACAGTACAAACTGTAGCGCTGGTACATAGTACAGTACAAACTGTAGTGCTGGTACATAGTACAGTACAAACTGCAGCGCTGGTACATAGTACAGTACAAACTGTAGTGCTGGTACATAGTACAGTACAAACTGCAGCGCTGGTACATAGTACAGTACAAACTGTAGTGCTGGTACATAGTACAGTACAAACTGCAGCGCTGGTACATAGTACAGTACAAACTGCAGCGCTGGTACATAGTACAGTACAAACTGCAGCGCTGGTACATAGTACAGTACAAACTGTAGCGCTGGTACATAGTACAGTACAAACTGTAGTGCTGGTACATAGTACAGTGCAAACTGTAGTGCTGGTACATCGTACAGTACAAACTGTAGCGCTGGTACATAGTACAGTACAAACTGTAGTGCTGGTACACAGTACAGTACAAACTGTAGTGCTGGTACATAGTACAGTACAAACTGTAGTGCTGGTACATAGTACAGTACAAACCGCTAAAAATTAATGTATAAAATAAGTCAACTACTGTAGTATCTTTGAAGGAGTTCTTTATAAAGGTCATCACCTGTTCCGAAATGGACCTGGGGCTTTCCCACCCGGACCCGAGTTGCATAAATGTATTTATAAAATATAGAGACCCGCTCTGAACGGACCCGAGGACAACTAGACCTGTTCCTTATAGACCTGGTCGGATCCAGACCCGGTCCGGTACGAGTGGGGGAAGCAGCAGAAAAGCCATTTAAGCTACTTTATTAACCGGAGCTGATAAAGCACGAGAGGCAGAGGTGTGGCTCTCGCAGGCGGGGGAGGGGCCGTACTATGAGCGAGTGACACGGGGACGAGGGAGGGAGAGACGCTAGACAGCAACCAACCAAGTCGACTTGCTCTATAGTAGACTAATAGCTTCCATAGCTAGGTTATTTATCATCAAATATGATTACGTAGTACCTGTCTTAACTGCATCAAACCAGGAGACGCTAGTTAAGCTAGCTAACGTTAGCTAGCTAGGCTAATTGAGGCCGCAGTGCGCTTTCTCATTCTACAGTTACACATAACAACAACTCCATTCAGAATATTAAGTAGCAGCCTGCCTGTTGGCTCTTGGTCGTTGTAGCCTATCCTTCTTCTTTAACTTTTAATTCTGTCATTTTAATTCCATCTTCCATTGATTAGATATCTCCTAACTTTTGATAAAATGTCTCTCTCTCTCTATTGCAGCAGTCACGTTTGAATCAGTCAGTTAAAATTACACATACCCGAGACCCATGACAATCATATCAGATCTGACCCAGACCTGTGACATTATTTAGAATTCTGGATCCGGACCCGCTCGGGTCCCGGATCGGGTACAGGTGGATCCATGAAGACCTGTGGTTCTTTAATCTCTCTGTCCACTAACATTTGATCAAAACAATATTCCTGATACGTGGTAGAAGCATGCAACATGCCAGCATCATCTGAGTGGTCTGCACTCACCTCAATTATGAACTCATTGTGCAGCTGGCACAGTGTGAGCCACAGGATCTTAAACCTACAACAAAAACAATGACATTGTCACATTCAGACATTGGGTTATAGTGTGCACATTGATATCATCAAGTCATAGCAAATGCCAAAACAGTTAGATCACACAGAAAAGTGTACAATTAATAAAAAGGGTACATTTCCTGAAGAAAATGTGTGTGCTTGCTTCAACCGTCTGAAAGTATGTTATATGGCAGTGGACAGAGAAGTGATAGAATAATTCTACCACCCAGAATAATAAAGTCACACAGGATGAAGTGGTGAAGGTTCTGAAGCAGTGTTCTGGAAGAGAATGATAAACAGCTCTGTTCACTGTTTCCAGTTCTGGGCTGTTTGTGACCTTCTGCTAACAGCACAGACAGTATTGTCTGTACTGTAGTGGTAGACTGACTGGGTACACAGCCAAAACAAAATCAATACCATGATGTTTTAGGAAGCAGAACAAAACACATCCCAATTCAGCCTGTGGCTTTATCCAGATAAGCAAATGTCCCTAATAACAAGGACAGCTTTCTTTCAGTCACAGTTTCCTGTATTTTGGTCATCAGTGTTCTGAGAAAACTGGACCATCCAGATTATAGACCAGGACTAATATCCTCTCAGTCCAGTACAGTAGAGGTATGACAACTGGACCAGGACTAATATCCTCTCAGTCCAGTACAGTAGAGGTATGACAACTGGACCAGGACTAATATGCTCTCGGTCCAGTACAGTAGAGGTATGAAAACTGGACCATCCAGATTATAGAGTAGGATTAATATCCTCTTGGTCCAGTGCAGTAGAGAGACACCATTACGCCTGGCAACGGCCTGTATTTCAGGGATCAGTCATTAGTAGAATAATAAGTGGACTCACGCTCCAGGCCCCTGCCACGTCCAGGTGATGGTGTCCTGGCATGGGAGAGGAGAGACAAATAACTTACTAAGATACAACATTTGATATTTTGTTCAACATTTATTCATCCAGGTAAGAAATGTAAAAACACAAGGTCACAACAACAACAACAGCAGCCTAGATGTCTTTGTTAAATTAGTTATCAGGTATAGAGTAGTTAGTGGTTTAATTAGTTATCAGGTACATATTAGTTAGTGGTTTAATTAGTTATCAGGTATAGAGTAGTTAGTGGTTTAATTAGTTATCAGGTATAGAGTAGTTAGTGGTTTAATTAGTTATCAGGTATAGAGTAGTTAGTGGTTTAATTAGTTATCAGGTACAGAGTAGTTAGTGGTTTAATTAGTTATCAGGTACAGAGTAGTTAGTGGTTAAATTAGTTATCAGGTATAGAGTAGTTAGTGGTTTAATTGGTTGCCAGGTAGTTAGTGGTCACAGGGGTATAGGAGAGACTGACTGCCTGCTGTGTGGGCAGACCTGTGCAACCACCAATAGCTCTTATCCTACTGCTATGACAGGGCTGCTATGACAGGGGATGCTATGACAGGGGATGCTATGACAGGGGATGCTATGACAGGGA
The DNA here is from genome assembly GCA_031479575.1 of Coregonus ussuriensis. Classification (NCBI taxonomy): domain Eukaryota; kingdom Metazoa; phylum Chordata; class Actinopteri; order Salmoniformes; family Salmonidae; genus Coregonus; species Coregonus ussuriensis. Next base: position 46,513,812 of record CM062489.1, on the reverse strand, counting down.
TGCTATGACAGGGGATGCTATGACAGGGGATGCTATGACAGGGATGCTATGACAGGGGATGCTATGACAGGGGATGCTATGACAGGGCTGCTATGACAGGGGATGCTATGACAGGGGATGCTATGACAGGGGATGCTATGACAGGGGATGCTATGACAGGGGATGCTATGACAGGGGATGCTATGACAGGGGATGCTATGACAGGGGATGCTATGACAGGGGATGCTATGACAGGGATGCTATGACAGGGGATGCTATGACAGGGGATGCTATGACAGGGGATGCTATGACAGGGATGCTATGACAGGGGATGCTATGACAGGGGATGCTATGACAGGGCTGCTATGACAGGGCTGCTATGACAGGGGATGCTATGACAGGGGATGCTATGACAGGGGATGCTATGACAGGGGATGCTATGACAGGGGATGCTATGACAGGGGATGCTATGACAGGGGATAGCTCCTGAGTGGCGCAGTGGTCTAAGGCACTGCATCGCAGTGCTAACTGTGCCACTAGAGATCCTGGTTCGAATCCAGGCTCTGTCGCAGCCGGCCGCGACCGGGAGACTCATGGGCGGCGCACAATTGGCCCAGCGTCGTCCAGGGTAGGGGAGGGAATGGCCGGCAGGGATGTAGCTCAGTTGATAGAGCATGGCGTTTGCAACGCCAGGGTTGTGGGTTCGTTTCCCATGGGGGGCCAGTATAAAAAAAAAAAATGTATTCACTAACTGTAAGTCGCTCTGGATAAGAGCGTCTGCTAAATGACTAAAATGTAAAATGTAAAAAATGGGATGCTATGACAGGGGATGTTATGACAGGGGATGCTATGACACGGGATGTTATGACAGGGGATGCTATGACAGGGGCTGCTATGACAGGGGATGTTGACATTAACTACAGGTTAGTTACATGATCATGGAATCACCATGCAGCATAAACCTATCAAAAAACACCTTGCATTATCACAAAACAAACAAAAGTGGAAGTGTAAATTGAAAGGGAAATGTGAACTTATAGAAAACAGATAGAAAACAGGCATCACCGATGGAGGCCTCCATGTGTCCAGATACCGTTCAGCCAAGCTGTTTACAGACAGAGCCCTAGCTCCAACACTAACACGACCAGACCTCAGTGAAGGGCACATCAAGTCAACCCCAGGAGGTTTTCCAGGAAGTCCCCATGAAACCCTGCTCTAGGTGGGGTTAATATCACACAGCTTAGACAGACCATACACAAACCACAGAACGACTAAATCAGTTCTCTGTCCTCACAGTTATATCTGTAACAGAGATAGATTCAGAATGACAGGGCTGATGCTCTTCTCAGCAGGGAGGGTGTTTACCAACCAGCCTGGCTGCTGTGTTGTGCTGCTGCTGTGTTCTATTGTGTTGCTAGGTGTTATTGTGTTACTAGATGTTGTATTGTGTTACTGGGTGTTATTGTGTTGCTAGATGTTGTATTGTGTTGCTACATAATGTATTGTGTTGCTAGATAATGTATTGTGTTGCTAGATAATGTATTGTGTTGCTAGGTGTTGTATTGTGTTGCTAGGTTAATTGTGTTGCTTGATGTTGTGTTGTGTTGCTAGATTTGTATTGTGTTGCTAGGTGTTGTATTGTGTTGCTAGGTGTTGTATTGTGTTGCTAGGTGTTCTATTGTTTGCCTAGGTGTTGTATTGTGTTGCTAGATGTTGTATTGTGTTGCTTGGTTTTTTGTGTAGCTAGATGTTGTCTTGTGTTGCTAGATAATGTATTGTATTGCTAGGTGTTGTATTGTATTGCTATGTGTTATATTGTGTTGCTAGGTGTTGTATTGTGTTGCTAGGTGTTGTATTGTGTTGCTAGGTTAATTGTGTTGCTTGATGTTGTGTTGTGTTGCTAGATGTTGTATTGTGTTGCTAGGTATTTTATTGTGTTGCTAGATGTTGTATTGTGTTGCTAGGTGTTGTATTGTGTTGCTAGATATTGTATTGTGTTGCTACAGTGCCATGCAAATGTATTCATCCCCCTTGGCGTTTTTCCTATTTTGTTGCATTACAACCTGTAATTTACATGGATTTTTATTTGGATTTCATGTAATGGACATACAAAAAATAGTCCAAATTGGTGAAGTGAAATAAAAAAAATTACTTGTTTCAAAAAATTATTAAAAAATAAATAACAGAAAAGTGGCGCGCATATGAATTCACCTCCTTTGCTATGAAGCCCCTAAATAAGATCTGGTGCAACCAATTACCTTCAGAAGTCACATAATTAGTTAAATAAAGTCCACCTGTGTGCAATCTAAGTGTCACATGATCTCAGTATATACAGTATACACCTGTTCTGAAAGGCCCCAGAGTCTGCAACACCACTAAGCAAGGGGCACCACCAAGCAAGCGGCACCATGAAGACCAAGGAGCTCTCCAAACAGGTCAGGGATAAAGTTGTGGAGAAGTACAGATAAGGGTTGGGTTATAAAAAAATATCAGGCAAGGAGGGCATTCATCAGAGAGGCAACAAAGAGACCAAAGATAACCCTGAAGGAGCTGCAAAGCTCCACAGCGGAGATTGGAGTATCTGTCCATAGGACCACTTTAAGCCTTACACTCCACAGAGCTGGGCTTTATGGACGAGTGGCCAGAAAAAGCCATTGAAGGAATGATGGATGGCGCTAAATACAGGGAAATTCTTTAGGGAAACCTGTTTCAGTCTTCCAGAGATTTGAGACTGGGACGGAGGTTCACCTTCCAGGAGGACAATGACCCTAAGCATACTGCTAAAGCAAAACTTGAGTGGTTTAAGGGGAAACATTTAAATGTCTTGGAATGACCTAGTCAAAGCCCAGATCTCAATCCAATTGAGAATCTGTGGTATGACTTAAAGATTGCTGTAAACCAGCAGAACCCATCCAACTTGAAGGAGCTGGAGCAGTTTTGCCTCGAAGAATGAGCAAACATCCCAGTGGCTAGATGTGCCAAGCTTACAGAGACATACCCCAAGAGACTTGCAGCTGTAATTGCTGCAAAAGGTGGCTCTACAAAGTATTGACTTTGAGGGGGTGAATAGTTATGCAAGCTCAAGTTCTGTTTTTTTGTCTTATTTCTTGTTTGTTTCACAATAAGAAATATTTTGCATCTTCAAAGTGGTAGGCATGTTGTGTAAATCAAATGATACAAACCCCCAAAATATCCATTTTAATTCCAGGTTGTAAGGCAACAAAATAGGAAAAATGCCAAGGGGGCTGAATACTTTTGCAAGCCACTGTAGGTGTTGTATTGTGTTGCTAGGTGTTGTATTCTGTTCCTAGGTGTTGTATTGTGTTGCTAGGTGTTGTATTGTGTTGCTAGGTGTTGTATAGTGTTGCTAGGTGTTCTATTGTTTGCCTAGGTGTTGTATTGTGTTGCTTGGTGTTTTTGTGTAGCTAGATCTTGTCTTGTGTTGCTAGATAATGTATTGTATTGCTAGGTGCTGTATTGTGTTGCTAGGTGTTGTATTGTGTTGCAAGGTGTTGTATTGTGTTGCAAGGTGTTGTATTGTGTTGCAAGGTGTTGTATTGTGTTGCTAGGTGTTGTATTGTGTTGCTAGATAATGTATTGTATTGCTAGGTGCTGTATTGTGTTGCTAGGTGTTGTATTGTGTTGCTTGGTGTTTTTGTGTAGCTAGATGTTGTATTGTGTTGCTAGATGTATTGTGTTGCTAGGTGTTGTATTGTGTTGCTAGATGATTTGCTTTGTTGTGTTGTGTTTGGTTTCTTACCATTTTATTGGGGTATTTTATCACCACAGGCTGAACTGGCACCGCTGGAATAAACGCTCCTGTGTGTGACAAGACAAAACCAACACCATTACACATACTGGAGTACAGTCCACTAAACTAAGAAACTAGAATATTCTAGACCACATACAAATAAGGTATTGGAGAGCATTGGCCCACGGTGACACTAGCTAACCCAGATGTAAAATGTATGCATGCATGACTGGAAGTCGCTTTGGATAAAAGCGTCCGCTAAATGGCATATATCATCATTATTTAGATATTAATGGACATTACATTTGTTTGTTTTTTAGTCATTTAGCAGACGCTCTTATCCAGAGCGACTTAGAGTTAGTGAGTGCATACATTTTTCATACTGGCCCCCCGTGGGAAACGAACCCACAACACTTGCGTTGCAATCGCCATGCTCTACCAACTGAGCTACAGGAGGGTCATGAAGCTCCCTTTCATCTGTTTTGTCCAATCATAAGCATGCAGTCCTTTGCAGAATATGTCATGTAATCCTCTCATTGGCAGAATTAACATCTATCAGTTAGGCGGTCTGATTGAGTTGATCTGCCCGGCTCTCCCACACAGCTCCCGGGAGGTCACTTCAGACACTCGTCAATCTTTTGAACTGATGCGCAGCCAGGACACTTTAATTGTAACTGACCTAAACTAGAAACAATGTTGACTCTGTCTTATTTTCATGTAGGCTATTGTTGCTTTGATCACATCAGAAGCTTTATTTTCCCATGTGCTCTGTTATTCATGTGTTGAGGGTGCAGTTTTATTATTTCTTTCTTTTTCTCAATATATTAATTATATTTGCTGAATATTAGGAATACAGTAATAATTCTGGCATTGTTGGAAAGCTCAGTGTCTCCCCTTTTGATGGGAATCACTGTTATTTACCCCCATCCTAAAGTTATGATTGAGAGAAAAGAGCTGTATGCCTAAATTGTTTAACCTGTAGCCATGGCTTTGTAGCCTATATGGTAAATCACGGCTGGCATTGGTTACAGTTTGCTACAATTGCAATATGCCATCTATATGAGGGGATGATGGAAGTTAAAAAAGTAAATATTAATTATTTAACGCGAAAAAATGACTGACTAAAACCACACAAAAATGGTCCAAAGTTTTAGATACAGGGCAGTATGTGGACTAGGAGATACAACTGTCACACCCTGGTTCTGGGACTCATTATTGTTGAGCCAGGGTGTGTGCAGTCTATGTGTTTATGTTCTATGTTGGGTGTCTAGGTTGTTGTTTTCTATGTTTGGTCAATGACTCCCAATCGGAGGTAACGAGTGTCAGCTGTCGGCTCGTTATCTCTGATTGGGAGCCATATTTATACTGTGTGTTTTCACCTTGGGGTTGTGGGTTTTTGTTCCAAGTTCAGTCGTTGTCACTGTTGGACTTCACTATCGTCTTTTGTTTTGTATTTACGTGCTGTACTCATTAAAGTCATCATGTTCACTCAACGCGCTGCGTATTGGTCTGCTCCCTTTCAAGACGGTCGTGACAGAAAAACCCACCATAGAAGGACCAAGCAGCGTGTCCAGGAGCAAGACAGCTGGACATGGGAGGAAGCGCCTGGTAAGGAGATCGAGAGGCTGGCGATGGCCCAGGTGGGCAAATCGTGGTCCTGGGAGGACATGCTCGGGGGCAAGGGACCTTGGGGGAAGATCAAGGCCCTGGCGAGAGAGGAGCAACGGCGTCAGCAGGGCCATCATCGTTGGAAGGACGAGAGGCAACCCCAAAAAGTTTTTTGGGGGGGGCACATGGCTTGGACAACGGGGCTAACGGAGGCAGAGAAGGGGCGAATTCAAGAGGCCACCAGGTTACGGGGGCTACTGGTTAAAGGAGGGAAAGGAGATGTAGAGGCACGGCGTGAGAGACTGAGGTGTGTATCCAGTCCGGTCCGGCCCGTTCCAGTTCCCGGGGTAGAGCCAGTGGTGTGTGTCCCCAGTACGGTCCGGCCTGGTACGGCCCCTCGCACCAAAGGGACGGTGCGCGTCTCCAGCCCGGTCCGACCTGTTCCTGCCTCTCGCACAAGGCCTACGGTGTGCGTTGCCAGCCCAGCCCGGCCTGTTCCTGCTCCACGCACAGAACCTACGGTGTGCGTTGCCAGCCCAGCCCGGCCTGTTCCTGCTCCACGCACAGAACCTACGGTGTGCGTCGCCAGCCCAGCCCGGCCTGTTCCTGCTCCACGCACAGAACCTACGGTGTGCGTCGCCAGCCCAGCCCGGCCAGTTCCTGCTCCCCGCACCAAGTCTACGGTGCGCGTCGCCAGCCCGACCCGGCCTGTTCCTGCCTCTCGCACCAAACTGACGGTGCGCGTCGCCAGCCCGGTCCGGCCTGTTCCTGCCACCCGCACCAAGTCTACGGTGCGCGTCGCCAGCCCGACCCGGCCTGTTCCTGCCACTCGCACCAAACTGACGGTGCGCGTCGCCAGCCCGGTCCGGCCTGTTCCTTCTCCCCGCACTAGCCCTGAGATGCGTGTCCTCAGCACGGGACCACCAGTTCCGGCACCACGCACCAGGCCTATAGCTTCCGCATTGTCTCCGTACTGCTGTGCTGTTTGTTGCTACTTGGCTACCTGCCAAACTATTCACGTTTTACTTTTAATAAACGTTTAATCAATCTTTGTGTTCAACAAATTTACCAACTTTTTAGTTTTGTCCTCACTCATCTTTTTTCGTTAAACTTTTTCACCCCGGACGTTTATCCCGAGACAGAAGAGTCATTTTCCTGTGCGTTTTAGCTGCCAACTTTACGTTATTTTCCTTTTTTCCATCGCAACTTTTTTCCCTTATTCAACTTTTTTCACTCCGGACGCTTTATCTGGACATGGTTCATCAACATCTTCAACAGCCGAAGCTAAGTAGTAACATTAACATGATGTCTTCTAATTGCAGTCGCTGTACTCATAATATACAGGAGAACGATCGCCTTACGGCGAAAATAGCTGTGCTACAAGCCCAGCTTCAGACGCAATCGTTAGGCAAGGGTAATCTCAGTGTAGGAAAGGAAGAAACAGCGTCTGTGCCACCAGTAAGTACAGACAGTAACGTTAGTATAAATCCCCCCGCACAGTCCCCGCAGCCGGACAACTTTCTCATGGCTTCTGGAGGGAAATACTGTTGGAATGCTCAACCGGTGTCGCTCATTCAGCCGACAGAAACCTTCAACCGGTTTTCCCCATTATGTAGCGAGTCGGAGTCTGAGTCTGAGTCTTCTCTAGTCTCTACTCCTCCCGTTACGGGGTCTGAGACGCCGAAGGCTCCCACCATTAGCTCTGACAAATTGAAAACCCTAGTCATTGGCGACTCCATTACCCGCAGTTTTAGACTTAAAACGAATCACCCAGCGATCATACACTGTTTACCAGGGGGCAGGGCTACCGACGTTAAGGCTAATCTAAAGATGGTGCTGGCTAAAGCTAAAACTGGAGAGTGTAGAGAGTATAGAGATATTGTTATCCACGTCGGCACCAACGATGTTAGGATGAAACAGTCAGAGGTCACCAAGTGCAACATAGCTTCAGCGTGTAAATCAGCTAGAAAGATGTGTCGGCATCGAGTAATTGTCTCTGGCCCCCTCCCAGTTAGGGGAAGTGACGAGCTCTACAGCAGAGTCTCAGCACTTAATCGCTGGTTGAAAACTGTTTTCTGCCCCTCCCAAAAGATAACATTTGTGGATAACTGGCCCTCTTTCTGGGACTCACCCACAAACAGGACCAAGCCTGACCTGCTGAGGAGTGATGGACTCCATCCTAGCTGGAGGGGTGCTCTCCTCTTATCTACCAACATAGATAGGGCTCTAACTCCTCTAGCCCCACAGTGAAATAGGGTGCAGGCCAGGCAGCAGGCTGTTAGCCAACCTGCCAGCTTAGTGGAGTCTGCCAATAGCACAGTCAGTGTAGTCAGCTCAGCCATACCCATTGAGACTGTGTCTGTGCCTCGACCTAGGTTGGGCAAAACTAAACATGGCGGTGTTCACCCTAGCAATCTTATTAGGATAAAGACCTCCTCCATTCCTGCCATTATTGAAAGAGATCGTGATACCTCACATCTCAAAATAGGGTTACTTAATGTTAGATCCCTCACTTCAAAGGCAGTCATAGTCAATGAACTAATCACTGATCATAATCTTGATGTGATTGGCCTGACTGAAACATGGCTTAAGCCTGATGAATTTGCTGTGTTAAATGAGGCCTCACCTCCTGGTTACACTAGTGACCATATTCCCCGTGCATCCCGCAAAGGCGGAGGTGTTGCTAACATTTACGATAGCAAATTTCAATTTACAAAAAAAAAAATGGCGTTTTCATCTTTTGAGCTTCTAGTCATGAAATCTATGCAGCCTACTCAATCACTTTTTATAGCTACTGTTTACAGGCCTCCTGGGCCATATACAGCATTCCTCTCTGAGTTTCCTGAATTCCTATCAGACCTTGTAGTCATAGCAGATCATATTCTAATTTTTGGTGATTTTAATATTCACATGGAGAAGTCCACAGACCCACTCCAAAAGTCTTTCGGAGCCATTATCGACTCAGTGGGTTTTGTCCAACATGTCTCTGGACCTACTCACTGCCACAGTCATACTCTGGACCTAGTTTTGTCCCATGGAATAAATGTTGTAGATCTTAATGTTTTTCCACAAAATCCTGGACTATCGGACCACCATTTTATTACATTTGCAATCGCAACAAATAATCTGCTCAGACCCCAACCAAGGAGCATCAAAAGTCGTGCTATAAATTCTCAAACAACACAAAAATTCATTGATGCCCTTCCAGACTCCTTCTGCCTACCCAAGGACGTCAGAGGACAAAAATCAGTTAACCACTTAACTGAGGAACTCAATTTAACCTTGCGCAATACCCTAGATGCAGTTGCACCCCTAAAAACGAAAAACATTTGTCATAAGAAACTAGCTCCCTGGTATACAGAAAATACCCGAGCTTTGAAGCAAGCTTCCAGGAAATTGGAACGGAAATGGCGCCACACCAAACTGGAAGTCTTCCGACTAGCTTGGAAAGACAGTACCGTGCAGTACCGAAGAGCCCTCACTGCTGCTCGATCATCCTACTTTTCCAACTTAATTGAGGAAAATAAGAACAATCCAAAATTTCTTTTTGATACTGTTGCAAAGCTAACTAAAAAGCAGCATTCCCCAAGAGAGGATGGCTTTCACTTCAGCAGTGATAAATTCATGAACTTCTTTGAGGAAAAGATCATGACCATTAGAAAGCAAATTACGGACTCCTCTTTGAATCTGCGTATTCCTCCAGGGCTTAGCTGTCCTGGATCTGCACAGCTCTGCGAGGGCCTGGGATCGGGAGAGACACTTAAGTGTTTTAGTACTATATCTCTTGACACAATGATGAAAATAATCATGGCCTCTAAACCTTCAAGCTGCATACTGGATCCTATTCCTACTAAACTGCTGAAGGAGCTGCTTCCTGTGCTTGGCCCTCCTATGTTGAACATAATAAACAGCTCTCTATCCACCGGATGTGTACCAAACTCACTAAAAGTGGCAGTGATAAAGCCTCTCTTGAAAAAGCCAAACCTTGACCCGGAAAATATAAAAAACTATCGGCCTATATCGAATCTTCCATTCCTCTCAAAAATTTTAGAAAAAGCTGTTGCGCAGCAACTCACTGCCTTTCTGAAGACAAACAATGTATACGAAATGCTTCAGTCTGGTTTTAGACCCCATCATAGCACTGAGACTGCACTTGTGAAGGTGGTAAATGACCTTTTAATGGCGTCAGACCGAGGCTCTGCATCTGTCCTCGTGCTACTAGACCTTAGTGCTGCCTTTGACACCATCGATCACCACATTCTTTTGGAGAGACTGGAAACCCAAATTGGTCTACACGGACAAGTTCTGGCCTGGTTTAGATCCTACCTGTCGGAAAGATATCAGTTTGTCTCTGTGAATGGTCTGTCCTCCGACAAATCAACTGTACATTTCGGTGTTCCTCAAGGTTCCGTTTTAGGACCACTATTGTTTTCACTATATATTTTACCTCTTGGGGATGTTATTCGAAAACATAATGTTAACTTTCACTGCTATGCGGATGACACACAGCTGTACATTTCAATGAAACATGGTGAAGCCCCAAAATTGCCCTCGCTAGAAGCCTGTGTTTCAGACATAAGGAAGTGGATGGCTGAAAACTTTTTACTTTTAAACTCGGACAAAACAGAGATGCTTGTTCTAGGTCCCAAGAAACAAAGAGATCTTCTGTTAAATCTGACAATTCATCTTGATGGTTGTAAAGTCGTCTCAAATAAAACTGTGAAGGACCTCGGTGTTACTCTTGACCCTGATCTCTCTTTTGACGAACATATCAAGACTGTTTCAAGGACAGCTTTTTTCCATCTACGTAACATTGCAAAAATCAGAAATGTTCTGTCCAAAAATGATGCAGAAAAATTAATCCATGCATTTGTTACTTCTAGGTTAGACTACTGCAATGCTCTATTTTCCGGCTACCCGGATAAAGCACTAAATAAACTTCAGTTAGTGCTAAATACGGCTGCTAGAATCCTGACTAGAACCAAGAAATTTGATCATATTACTCCAGTGCTAGCTTCCCTACACTGGCTTCCTGTTAAGGCAAGGGCTGATTTCAAGGTTTTACTGTTAACCTATAAAGCGTTACATGGGCTTGCTCCTACCTATCTTTCCGAGTTGGTCCTGCCGTACATACCAATACGTACGCTACGGTCACAAGACGCAGGCCTCCTAATTGTCCCTAGAATTTCTAAGCAAACAGCGGGAGGCAGGGCTTTCTCCTATAGATCTCCATTTTTATGGAACAGTCTGCCTACCCATGTGAGAGACGCAGACTCGGTCTCAACCTTTAAGTCTTTACTGAAGACTTATCTCTTCAGTAGGTCATATGATTGAGTGTAGTCTGGCCCAGGAGTGTGAAGGTGAACGGAAAGGCTGGAGCAACGAACAGCCCTTGCTGTCTCTGCCGGGCCGGTTCCCCTCTCCACTGGGGTTCTCTGCCTCTAACCCTGTTGCAGGGGCTGAGTCACTGGCTTGCTGGTGCTCTTTCATGCCGTCCCTGGGAGGGGTGCGTCACTTGAGTGGGTTGAGTTACTGACGTGATCTTCCTGTCTGGGTTGGCGCCCCCCCCCTTGGTTTGTGCTGTGGTGGAGACCTCTGTGGGCTATACTCGGCCTTGTCTCAGGATTGTAGGTTGGTGGTTGGGGATATCCCTCTAGTGGTGTGGGGGCAGTGCTTTGGCGGAGTGGGTGGGGTTATATCCTTCCTGTTTGGCCCTGTCCGGGGGTTTCTTCGGATGGGGCCACAGTGTCTCCGGACCGCTCCTGTCTCAGCCTCCAGTATTTATGCTGCAGTAGTTTATGTGTCGGGGGGCTGGGGTTAGTTGGTTATACCTGGAGTACTTCTCCTGTCTTATCCAGTGTCCTGTGTGAATTTAAGTATGCTCTCTCTAATTCTCTCATTCTCTCTTTCTCTCTGAGAACCTGAGCCCTAGGACCATACGTCAGGACTACCGGGCATGATGACACCTTGCTGTCCCCAGTCCGCCTGGCCTTGCTGCTATTCCAGTTTCAACTGTTCTGCCTGCGGCTACGAAACCCCTACCTGTCCCAGACCTGCTGTTTTCAACTCTTTAATGATCGGCTATGAAAAGCCAACTGAGAGACCTGAGCCCTAGGACCATACGTCGGGACTACCGGCCGTGGTGACTCCTTGCTGTCCCCAGTCCGCCTGGCCTTGCTGCTATTCCAGTTTCAACTGTTCTGCCTGCGGCTACGAAACCCCTACCTGTCCCAGACCTGCTGTTTTCAACTCTTAATGATCGGCTATGAAAAGCCAACTGAGATTTATTCCTGATTATTATTTGACCATGCTTGTCACTTATGAACATTTTTGAACATCTTGGCATGGTTCTGTTATAATCTCCACCCGGCACAGCCAGAAGAGGACTGGCCACCCCTCATAGCCTGGTTCCTCTCTAGGTTTCTTCCTAGGTTTTCGCCTTTCTAGGGAGTTTTTCCTAGCCACCGTGCTTCTACACCTGCATTACTAGCTGTTTGGGGTTTTAGGCTGGGTTTCTGTACAGCACTTCGAGATATTAGCTGATGTAAGAAGGGCTATATAAAATAAAATTGATTGATTGAAAATTGATATAGTGCGCCTCAGACGGCCAGAGTCTGCCGTCTGCCCAACGGGGCCTGAACTGCCTGTCTGCCCAACGCCGTCTGAACTGTCCGTCTGCCAAGCGCTGCATAAGCCGCCCGTCGGCCATGAGCCTTCAGAGCCGTCCGCCAGACCGGAGCCGCTAAAGCCTTCCGCCAGACAGGAGCCGCTAGAGCCTTCCGCCAGACAGGATCAGCCAGAGCCTTCCGCCAGACAGGATCAGCCAGAGCCTTCAGCCAGCCAGGATTTGCCATTCAGTCCGGTGCTGCTCTTTAGTCCGGTGCTGCCCCTTAGTCCGGTGCTGCCCCTTAGTCCGGTGCTGTCCCTTAGTCCGGTGCTGCCCCTTAGCCTGGTGCTGCCCCTTAGTCCGGTGCTGGCCCTTAATCTAGTGGGGTTAAGGTGGAGGGTGGTCATTTGGAGGAGGCTACGTAAGCGGGTAGTGACTATGGTGGGGTGGTGGTCTAGGCCGGAGCCAGAACCGCCACCGAGGAGGTATGCCCGCCCAGCCCTCCCCTGTTTGGGGGTTTTGAGGCGCGGTCGCAGTCCGCGCCTTTAGGGGGGGGGTACTGTCACACCCTGGTTCTGGGACTCATTATTGTTGAGCCAGGGTGTGTGCAGTCTATGTGTTTATGTTCTATGTTGGGTGTCTAGGTTGTTGTTTTCTATGTTTGGTCAATGACTCCCAATCGGAGGTAACGAGTGTCAGCTGTCGGCTCGTTATCTCTGATTGGGAGCCATATTTATACTGTGTGTTTTCACCTTGGGGTTGTGGGTTTTTGTTCCAAGTTCAGTCGTTGTCACTGTTGGACTTCACTATCGTCTTTTGTTTTGTATTTACGTGCTGTACTCATTAAAGTCATCATGTTCACTCAACGCGCTGCGTATTGGTCTGCTCCCTTTCAAGACGGTCGTGACAACAACATGGGTTCTGATCCAACATGTATAGCCTAGTGGTACCAGAGTGAACATGGGTTCTGATCCAACATTTATAGCCTAGTGGTACCAGAGTCAACATGGCTTCTGATCCAACATGTATAGCCTAGTGGTACCAGAGTCTACATGTCTTCTGATCCAACATGTATAGCCTAGTGGTACCAGAGTCAACATGGCTTCTGATCCAACATGTATAGCCTAGGGTACCAGAGTCAACATGGGTTCTGATCCAACATGTATAGCCTAGGGTACCAGAGTCAACATGGGTTCTGATCCAACATGTATAGCCTAGGGTACCAGAGTCAACATGGCTTCTGATCCAACATGTATAGCCTAGGGTACCAGAGTCAGCATGGGTTCTGATCCAACATGTACAGCCTAGGATACCAGAGTCAGCATGGGTTCTGATCCAACATGTACAGCCTAGGATACCAGAGTCAGCATGGGTTCTGATCCAACATGTACAGCCTAGGATACCAGAGTCAGCATGGGTTCTGATCCAACATGTATAGCGTAGTGGTACCAGAGTAAACATGGCTTCTGGTCCAACATGTAAAGCCTAGTGGTACCAGATTCAACATGGGTTCTGATCCAACATGTATAGCCTAGTGGAACCAGAGTCAACATGGGTTCTGATCCAACATGTATAGCCTAGTGGAACCAGAGTCAACATGGGTTCTGATCCAACATGTATAGCCTAGTGGTACCAGTCAACATGGGTTCTGATCCAACATGTATAGCCTAGTGGTACCAGAGTCAACATGGGTTCTGATCCAACATGTACAGTGAGGGGAAAAAAGTATTTGATCCCCTGCTGATTTTGTAAGTTTGCCCACTGACAAAGAAATTATCAGTCTATAATTTTAATGGTAGGTTTATTTGAACAGTGAGAGACAGAATAACAACAACAAAATCCAGAAAAACGCATGTCAAAAATGTTATAAATTGATTTACATTTTAATGAGGGAAATAAGTATTTGACCCCTCTGCAAAATATGACTTAGTACTTGGTGGCAAAACCCTTGTTGGCAATCACAGAGGTCAGATGTTTCTTGTAGTTGGCCACCAGGTTTGCACACATCTCAGGAGGGATTTTGTTCCACTCCTCTTTGCAGATCTTCTCCAAGTCATTAAGGTTTCAAGGCTGACGTTTGGCAACTCGAACCTTCAGCTCCCTCCACAGATTTTCTATGGGATTAAGGTCTGGAGACTGGCTAGGCCACTCCAGGACCATAATGTGGTTCTTCTTGAGCCACTCCTTTGTTGCCTTGGCCGTGTGTTTTGGGTCATTGTCATGCTGGAATACCCATCCACGACCCATTTTCAATGCCCTGGCTGAGGGAAGGAGGTTCTCACCCAAGATTTGACGGTACATGGCCCTGTCCATCGTCCCTTTGATGCGGTGAAGTTGTCCTGTCCCCTTAGCAGAAAAACACCCCCAAAGCATAATGTTTCCACCCCCATGTTTTTTTAATTTTTTTATTTCACCTTTATTTAACCAGGTAAACCAGTTGAGAACAAGTTCTCATTTACAACTGCGACCTGGCCAAGATAAAGCAAAGCAGTGCGATAAAAACAACAACACAGAGTTACATATGGGGTAAAACAAAACAAAGTCAAAAATACAACAGAAATACATATATATACAGTGTGTGCAAATGTAGCAAGTTATGGAGGTAAGGCAATAAATAGGCTATAGTGCAAAATAATTACAATTAGTATTAACACTGGAATGATAGATGTGCAAGAGATGATGTGCAAATAGAGATACTGGGGTACAAATGAGCAAAATAAATAACAATATAGGGATGAGGTAGTTGGGCGGGCTAATTTCAGATGGGCTGTGTACAGGTGCAGTGATCGGTAAGGTGCTCTGACAACTGATGCTTAAAGTTAGTGAGGGAGATTAGTATCTCCAGCTTCAGAGATTTTTGCAATTTGTTCCAGTCATTGGCAGCAGAGAACTGGAAGGAATTGCGGCCAAAGGAGGTGTTGGCTTTGGGGATGACCAGTGAGATATACCTGCTGGAGCGCAGACTACGGGTGGGTGTTGCTATGGTGACCAATGAGCTAAGATAAGGCGGGGATTTGCCTAGCAGTGATTTATAGATGGCCTGGAGCCAGTGGGTTTGGCGACGAATATGTAGTGAGGACCAGCCAACAAGAGCGTACAGGTCACAGTGGTGGCTATTATATGGGGCTTTGGAGACAAAACGGATGGCACTGTGATAGACTACATCCAATTTGCTGAGTAGAGTGTTGGAGGCTATTTTGTAAATGACATCGCCGAATTCAAGGATCGGTAGGATAGTCAGTTTTACGAGGGCATGTTTGGCAGCATGAGTGAAGGAGGCTTTGTTGCGAAATAGGAAACCGATTCTAGATTTAACTTTGGATTGGAGATTCTTAATGTGAGTCTGGAAGGAGAGTTTACAGTCTAACCAGACACCTAGATATTTGTAGTTGTCCACATACTCTAGGTCAGACCCGTCGAGAGTAGTGATTCTAGTCGGGTGGGCGGGTGCAAGCAGCGTTCGGTTGAAGAGCATGCATTTAGTTTTACTAGTGTTTAAGAGCAGTTGGAGGCTACTGAAGGAGTGTTGTATGGCATTGAAGCTCGTTTGGAGGTTTGTTAACACAGTGTCCAATGAAGGGCCAGATGTATACAAAATGGTGTCGTCTGCGTAGAGGTGGATCTGAGAGTCACCAGCAGCAAGAGCGACGTCATTGATATACACAGAGAAAAGAGTCGGCCCAAGAATTGAACCCTGTGGCACCCCCATAGAGACTGCCATAGGTCCAGACAACAGGCCCTCCGATTTGACACATTGAACTCTATCTGAGAAGTAGTTGGTGAACCAGGCGAGGCAGTCATTTGAGAAACCAAGGCTATTTAGTCTGCCAATAAGAATGCGGTGGTTGACAGAGTCGAAAGCCTTGGCCAGGTCAATGAAAACGGCTGCACAGTACTGTCTATTATCGATCGCGGTTATAATATCGTTTAGGACCTTGAGCGTGGCTGAAGTGCACCCATGACCAGCTCGGAAACCGGATTGCATAGCGGAGAAGGTACGGTGGGATTCGAAATGGTCGGTGATCTGTTTGTTGACTTGGCTTTCAAAAACTTTTGAAAGGCAGGGCAGGATGGATATGGGTCTGTAACAGTTTGGATCTAGAGTGTCACCCCCTTTGAAGAGGGGGATGACCGCGGCAGCTTTCCAATCTCTGGGGATCTCAGACGTTACGAAAGAGAGGTTGAACAGGCTAGTAATAGGGGTTGCGACAATTTCGGCGGCTAGTTTTAGAACGAAAGGGTCCAGATTGTCTAGCCCAGATGATTTGTAGGGGTCCAGATTTTGTAGCTCTTTCAGAACATCAGCTGTCTGGATTTGTGTGACGGAGAAGCGGGGGGGGGGGGGGGGCATGGGCAAGTTGCAGCGGAGGGTGCAGAGCTGGTGGCCAGGGTAGTGGTAGCCAGGTGGAAAGCATGGCCAGCCGTAGCAAAATGCTTGTTGAAATTCTCGATTATTGTAGATTTATCGGTGGTGATAGTGTTTCCTAGCCTCAGTGCAGTGGGCAGCTGGGAGGAAGTGCTCTTATTTTCCATGGACTTTACAGTGTCCCAAAACTTTTTGGAGTTAGTGCTACAGGATGCAAATTTCTGTTTGAAAAGGTTAGCCTTTGCTTTCCTAACTGCTTGTGTATATTGGTTCCTAACTTCCCTGAAAAGTTGCATATCGCGGGGGCTATTTGATGCTAATGCAGTACGCCACAGGATGTTTTTGTGCTGGTCAAGGGCAGTCAAGTCTGAGGAGAACCAGGGGCTATATCTGTTCTTAGTTCTGTATTTTTTTGAATGGGGCATGTTTATTTAAGATTGAGAGGAAATTACTTTTAAAGAACAACCAGGCATCCTCTACTGACGGAATGAGATCTATATCCATCCAGGATACCTGGGCCAGGTCAATTAGGAAGGCCTGCTCGCTTAAGTGTTTTTGGGAGCGTTTGACAGTGATGAGGGGTGGTCGTTTGACCGCGGACCCGTTACGGACGCAGGCAATAAGGCAGTGATCGCTGAGATCCTGGTTGAAGACAGCGGAGGTGTATTTAGAGGGTAAGTTAGTCAGGATGATATCTATGAGGGTACCCATGTTTACGGATTTAGGAATGTACCTGGTAGGTTCGTTGATAATTTGTGTGAGATTGAGGGCATCTAGTTTAGATTGTAGGATGGCCGGGGTGTTAAGCATATCCCAATTTAGGTCACCAAGCAGTACGAACTCTGAGGATAGATGGGGGGCAATCAATTCACATATGGTGTCCAGGGCACAGCTTTGACGGTGGGGATGGTGTTCTTGGGGTCATAGGCAGCATTCCTCCTCCTCCAAACACGGCAAATTGAGTTGATGCCAGAGAGCTTGATTTTAGTCTCATCTGACCACAACACTTTCACCCAGTTCTCCTCTGAATCATTCAGATGTTCATTGGCAAACTTCAGACAGTCCTGTATATGTGCTTTCTTGAGCAGGGGGACCTTGCGGGCGCTGCAGGATTTCAGTCCTTCACGGCGTAGTGTGTTACCAATTGTTTTCTTGGTGACTATGGTCCCAGCTGCCTTGAGATCATTGACAAGATCCTCCCGTGTAGTTCTGGGCTGATTCCTCACCGTTCTCATGATCATTGCAACTCCACGAGGTGAGATCTTGCATGGAGCCCCAGGCCTAGGGAGATTGATAGGTATTTTGTGTTTCTTCCATTTGCGAATAATCACACCAACTGTTGTCACCTTCTCACCAAGCTGCTTGGCGATGGTCTTGTAGCCCATTCCAGCCTTGTGTAGGTCTACAATCTTGTCCCTGACATCCTTGGAGAGCTCTTTGGTCTTGGCCATGGTGGAGAGTTTGGAATCTGATTGATTGATTGCTTCTGTGGACAGGTGTCTTTTATACAGGTAACAAGCTGAGATTAGGATCACTCCCTTTAAGAGTGTGCTCCTAATCTCAGCTCGTTACCTGTATAAAAGACACCTGGGAGCCAGAAATCTTTCTGATTGAGAGGGGGTCAAATACTTATTTCCCTCATTAAAATGCAAATCAATTTATAACATTTTTGACATGCGTTTTTCTGGATTTTGTTGTTGTTATTCTGTCTCTCACTGTTCAAATAAAACTACCATTAAAATTATAGACTGATCATGTCTTTGTCAGTGGGCAAACGTACAAAATCAGCAGGGGATCAAATACTTTATTCCCTCACTGTATAGCCTAGTGGAACCAGAGTCAACATGGGTTCTGATCCAACATGTATAGCCTAGTGGTACCAGTCAACATGGGTTCTGATTCAACATGTATAGCCTAGTGGAACCAGAGTCAACATGGGTTCTGATCCAACATG
Source organism: Coregonus ussuriensis (assembly GCA_031479575.1). Taxonomy (NCBI): domain Eukaryota; kingdom Metazoa; phylum Chordata; class Actinopteri; order Salmoniformes; family Salmonidae; genus Coregonus; species Coregonus ussuriensis. The sequence continues at coordinate 46,495,547 of CM062489.1, read as the reverse complement.
TATAGCCTAGTGGTACCAGTCAACATGGGTTCTGATCCGGGCCCTTCTGTCTCTCAAACTCTCCTACCTTTGCTGTCTGTCTTCACTGTCCTATCTCAATAACATACCTGGTTTGTATGTGATAAGACAGGACCTGTTGGTGCACGTCCCCTCTGGGAAAATCATTATCTGGAGAGAGGAGAGCATTTGTAACATTATTAGACACGATGACATGGTAATGTACTAATCTAATTGGGTACATACTGAACATTGTTAGGTGGCTGTTCTCCAAATCTAGTTTGTTTGCTGAATGGCAGATCATGGTTCTTTGTTTGCTCCTAACCTCCTGCAAAATGTATGATCATATTAGAGACACATATTTCCCTCAGATTACAGAGATCCACAAAGAATTCGAAAACAAACCCAATTTTGATAAACTCCCTTATCTACTGGGTGAAAAACCACAGTGTGCCATCACAGCAGCAAGATTTGTGACCTGTTGCCACAAGAAAAGGGCAACCAGTGAAGAACAAACACCATTGTAAATACAACCCATATTTATGTTTATTTATTTTCCCATTTGTACTTTAACTATTTGCACATCATTATAACACTGTATATATACATAATATGACATTTGAAATGTATTTTTCTTTTGGAACTTCTGAGTGTAATGTTTACTGTTGTCACGGTTTCGGCCGAGGCTGCCTCTCTCCCTTGTTCGGGCAGGCTTCGGCGTTCGTTGTCTCCGGAATACTAGCTGCCACCGTTGTATGTTTCATGTTCGTTTGCTTTTGTCTGTTTGTTGTCACACCTGTTCTCGTTTAGCGTAATTAGTGTCCTATAAGTTTCTCGTTGTGTTTGTCTAGTGTTGTGTGTTATTGATTTTGGTCAGTCGTGTGTAGGGCTTCATTTTGTATTTCGCTCGGTTGAGCTTCCCTCCACTGTGTTTGAGTATTACGCACCTGTTTTCTGCGCTTTCGTTTTGTTTCGCCTTCCGTGCGTATTTTCGCCTTCGGGCAAGAGTTGACTTATTTCCTTGTTGGAGATCACTAAAGTCTGTTGGACTATACTTCGGTGTCCTGCGTTTGATTCCGCCTACACCCACCTACAGCACGCGTGACAACTGTTAATATTTATTGTTAATTTCACTTTTGTTTACTATCTACTTCACTTGCTTTGGCAATGTTAACATACGTTTCCCATGCCAATAAAGCCCTTAAATTGAAATTGAAAGAGAGAGAGAGAGAGAGAAAGAGAGATCGAGAGAGAGAGAGAGAAAGAGAGAGAATGAGAGAGAGAATGAGAGAGAGAGAGAGATCGAGATAGAGAGAGAATGAGAGAGACAGAGAGAGAATGAGAGATCGAGAGAGAGAGAGAGAATGAGAGAGAATGAGAGAGAATGAGAGAGACAGAGAGAATGAGAGAATGAGAGATCGAGAGAGAGCGATCAAGAGAGATCGATCGAGAAAGAGAAAGAGAGAGAGAGAGAAAGAGAGAGAGAGCGATCAAGAGAGAGAGCGATCAAGAGAGAGAGAGCGATCAAGAGAGATCGAAAGAGAGAGATATACAGATAGAGAGAAATACAGAGAGACAGAGCTGGAGAAAGCGAAAGAGAGATATTAAACTGTACCTGAGGCCATTCTCCTCCAGAGTGGGCTCTGCGTTTGATCTCTTCAACAGTCTTCTTACGGGAGTCCTGGTCTGACCTCGAGACAAACACTGGTCTGATGTACTTGATCAGAGCTGGAGGACAGGAGTCACACAACAGTCAGAAACATACTACTGTTGGGGCACTCCCCACAAGGTATATTAGCCAGGGTACCAGCATTCCACTCCTTGCCACTTCTTGTCATGCGAAACGTGACAAGGATTTGGAATGATAGAACAAACAGATCTAGGACCTGGTTAAAGGTATATGCTTAGCTAACATTTTCTACATATATACCTAATAGGCCTACTTGTGAAGATCTGTTAGGTTTACAGGCAGCAGTTATCTACTATTAGGGTCAGTGTTCTACCACCCCTGTCTAGTTCCCTTCATTTACAGAACTGTAACTGTTACTGTTCTGACTCAAACAACACTTCCTGAGTGAAAGTCACATAAAGGTCACTACAGGGTTCAATACAGGGTTCACTCTTAAAGAACACTTCTAGTCATGGTTTTCACTTTCACTTTCCACTGCCTTGACACAGGTCTCAATGTTCTCTATATCAGAGACTACTACGGTACTATAGACCTGGACCCTGTAGTGTTCAGCCTGTCTCTATTAGCTGGGTTAGTACTACTGTACTATAGACCTGGACCCTTTAGTGTTCAGCCTGTCTCTGGTAGCTGGGTCAGTACTACTGTACTATAGACCTGGCCCCTGTAGTGTTCAGCCTGTCTCTGGTAGCTGGGTCAGTACTACTGTACTATAGACCTGGCCCCTGTAGTGTTCAGCCTGTCTCTGGTAGCTGGGTCAGTACTACTGTACTATAGACCTGGACCCTGTAGTGTTCAGCCTGTCTCTATTAGCTGGGTTAGTACTACTATACTATAGACCTGGACCCTGTAGTGTTCAGCCTGTCTCTGGTAGCTGGGTCAGTACTACTGTACTATAGACCTGGACCCTGTAGTGTTCAGCCTGTCTCTGGTAGCTGGGTCAGTACTACTGTACTATAGACCTGGACCCTGTAGTGTTCAGCCTGTCTCTGGTAGCTGGGTCAGTACTACTGTACTATAGACCTGGACCCTGTAGTGTTCAGCCTGTCTCTGGTAGCTGGGTCAGTACTACTGTACTATAGACCTGGACCCTGTAGTGTTCAGCCTGTCTCTGGTAGCTGGGTTAGTATAGGGCTGGGGTATAAGGCTAGGGCTGGGACTGCGACTGGGGTAAAGGCAGGGTATAGGGCTGGGGTATCTATAGGACTGAGGCTGAGGCCTGGGGTAAAGGCAGGGTATAGGGCTGGGGTATCTATAGGACAGGCTGAGGGATGGGGTAAAGGCTGGATATAGGGTTGGGACATCTATAGGACTGAGGCTGAGGGATGGGGTAAAGGCTGGATATAGGGTTGGGGCGTCTATAGGACTGAGGCTGAGGGCTGGGGTAAAGGCTGAGTATAGGCTGACATAGGGCTGGGATATCTAACCTATAGGGTGACGTGGGCTGGGATATCTAACCTATAGAGCGGAATAGGGCTAGGGCTTGAGTATAAGGCCAGGGGCTGAGGAATCTTGGGCTCCCGAGTGGCGCAGCGGTCTAAGGCACTGCATCTCAGTGCTTGAGGCGTCACTACAGACCCCCTGGTTCGATTCCAGGCTGTATCACAACCGGCCGTGATTGAGAGTCCCATAGGGTGGCGCACAATTGGCCCCGCGTTGTCCGGGTTTGGCCGGTGTAGGCCGTCATTGTTAAATAAAGGTTAAAATAAAAAATATATGTTATAGGTCTGAGGCTGAGGGCTGGGGCTGGGTAGCTGGTGTGATAAAGTGATTATACATTTACATTTACATTTTAGTCATTTAGCAGACGCTCTTATCCAGAGCGACTTACAGTTAGTGAATACATACTTTTTATTTTTTATACTGGCCCCCCGTGGGAATCGAACCCACAACCCTGGCATTGCAAACACCATGCTCTATCAACTGAGCTACATCCCTGCCGGCCATTCCCTCCCCTACCCTGGACAACGCTGGGCCAATTGTGCGCCGCCCATGAGTCTCCCGGTCGCGGCCGGCTGCGACAGAGCCTGGATTCGAACCAGGATCTCTAGTGGCACAGTTAGCACAGCGATGCAATGCCTTAGACCACTGCGCCACTCAGGAGCCCACATGGTCATCGTGGTGATGTGATGTATGAGTGCTGATGTTATCCATCAATGTCTCCTCAATTATTCCTCTGTTTGTCTGTGCTATGCTGGGAGTCCCAGACAGCTAGCCTAGCTACTGCTACACTACACAGTACAGCTAGCCTAGCTACTGCTACCCTACACAGTACAGCTAGCCTAGCTACTGCTACCCTACACAGTACAGCTAGCCTAGCTACTGCTACCCTACACAGTACAGCTAGCCTAGCTACTGCTACCCTACACAGTACAGCTAGCCTAGCTACTTCTACCCTACACAGTACAGCTAGCCTAGCTACTGCTACCCTACACAGTACAGCTAGCCTAGCTACTGCTACACTACACAATACAGCTAGCCTAGCTACTGCTACACTACACAATACAGCTAGCCTAGCTACTGCTACCCTACACAGTACAGCTAGCCTAGTTACTGCTACCCTACACACTACAGCTAGCCTAGCTACTGCTACCCTACACACTACAGCTAGCCTAGCTACTGCTATCCTACACAGTACAGCTAGCCTAGCTACCCTACACCGCACAGCTGGGAGTCCAGGAGAGCTATTCTAGCTAGCCTAAACTGCACAGCACAGTTATTCCTCTGTTTATCAGTGCTGGGAGCTAGCCTAGCCACTACACATCACAGCCATTAGTCCCAGGGAGCTAGGCTAGCCATTACACATCACAGCCATTAGTCCCAGGGAGCTAGCCTAGCCACTACACATCACATCCATTAGTCCAGGGAGCTAGGCTAGACACTACACAGCACAGCCATTAGTCCCAGGGAGCTAGCGTAGCCACTACACATCACAGCCATTAGTCCCAGGGAGCTAGCGTAGCCACTACACATCACAGCCATTAGTCCCAGGGAGCTAGCCTATCCCACTACACATCACAGCCATTAGTCCCAGGGAGCTAGCCTAGTCACTACACATCACAGCCATTAGTCCCAGGGAGCTAGCCTAGCCACTACACATCACATCCATTAGTCCAGGGAGCTAGCCTAGCCACTACACATCACAGCCATTAGTCCCAGGGAGCTAGCCTAGCCACTACACATCACAGCCATTAGTCCCAGGGAGCTAGCCTAGTCACTACACATCACAGCCATTAGTCCAGGGAGCTAGCCTAGCCACTACACATCACAGCCATTAGTCCCAGGGAGCTAGGCTAGAACTACACAGCACAGCCAACATGATTATATTACAGACTAGGCCTGCTGCTGCTGCTGAACACAATTGATGTACAAATACAATCCCTCAGCTATGCCTGGTTACCCTAAGAAGATGTTAAGGAGGTTATTAGATCCCGGCTTGACACTCGGCCAACAACACTGCAGTAAAAGGTTTCCCTCATAGGGCTCTATGGATATTAGCAAATGTATAACACAGTTATAATTCTACTTAACTATAATAAAGCGTTAGTAAATTCCCAATTCTCTTCTGTGTGAGCAAAGATCACAGGTTAGAGGAATTAAATGCTCACTTGTCTATAGTACAGGCCTAGTAGCACAAGGTAACATTGACTTAAGATAAGCTTTATATGGGCTACTACAGAACTGGCAGTCATCCAACTCTCTTACTCCAGCTCTCCATCTCTAGCTCCCTCTCTCTAGTTCTCTCTCTCGCTCTCTCCAGCTGTTTCTCTAGCACTCTCTCTCCAGCTGTTTCTCTAGCACTCTCTCTCCAGCGGTTTCTCTAGCGCTCTCTCTCCAGCTGTTTCTCTAGCACTCTCTCTCCAGCTGTTTCTCTAGCACTCTCTCTCCAGCAGTTTCTCTAGCACTCTCTCTCCAGCTGTTTCTCTAGCACGCTCTCTCCAGCTGTTTCTCTAGCACTCTCTCTCCAGCGGTTTCTCTAGCACTCTCTCCAGCTGTTTCTCTAGCACTCTCTCTCCAGCTGTTTCTCTAGCACTCTCTCTCCAGCGGTTTCTCTAGCACTCTCTCTCCAGCTGTTTCTCTAGCACTCTCTCTCCAGCGGTTTCTCTAGCACTCTCTCTCCAGCTGTTTCTCTAGCACTCTCTCTCCAGCTGTTTATCTAGCACTCTCTCTCCAGCTGTTTCTCTAGCACTCTCTCTCCAGCTGTTTCTCTAGCACTCTCTCTCCAGCGGTTTCTCTAGCGCTCTCTCTCGCTCTCTCAGATACACTGTGTCAGACTGGGCAGCAGTGTTGAGAGATATCACACAAGTGCAGAGGGGTTTGTGTTTCACATTTACATTACATTTTAGTCATTTAGCAGACGCTCTTATCCAGAGCCACTTACAGTTAGTGAGTGCATAAATTTTTTCATACTGGCCCCCCATGGGAATCGAACCCACAACCCTGGCGTTGCAAGCGCCATGCTCTACCAACTGAGCTACAGGGTTGCGACAGATTTAAATGGGGTTGTGCAAGAGAGAGAGAGAAAGAAAGAGAGAGAGTGAGATCGAGGAAAAGAGACAGACAGAAAGAGAGTAAACTTTTGTGTAATGTTTACTGTTAATTTCTGATAGTTTATTTTACTTTTGTTTATTATCTATTTCGCTAGCTTTGGCAATGTAAACTTGTTTCCCATGCCAATAAAGCCATTTGAATGAAATTGAATGAAAACAGACAGAGCGAGAGAGAGAGACAGGGACACAGACAGAGATAACAAGAGAGAGAAGGAGAAATAGACAGTGAGACAGAGGGACATAGAGAATGCTACTCACTGCCCCAGACAGGGATGTCCTTGCTCTCTGCCTTCATGACGATGGAGGCCATGGACATGGTGACGGGGATAGCGTCGAAGTAGGAGGAGTGGGGTCCCAGGGTTAGGATAGGAGCCTCCGCCGGTAGCGCCTGGCGCCCCTTCACCGTCATCCAATGGAAACCTCCTGCAAACCACATGACCCGCATGATGGTCCTCAGAGCAATGTCCACAAACCTGGAGGGAGACATTTGTTACATTTAGTTATTTAGAGGGTAGACAGAACAACACAATACTGTTTATTTAGAGGATAGACAGAACCACAGAATGTTGTTTATTTAGAGGATAGAACCACACAATGTTGTTTATTTAGAGGACAGACAGAACCAAACAATGTTGTTTATTTAGAGGATAGACAGAACCAAACAATGTTGTTTATTTAGAGGACAGACAGTACAATGTGCAGGAGAGTCCCTTCAACCGTTATTCTCCAGACATTGAGCAGACACCACAACAGGAGAGTCCCTTCAACCATTCTTCTACAGACATCACCTGTCAGACAACGCGAGAGCAGCTCCTCAAAAAGCTGGTACTTGAGTGAAAGATGTGCTTTTGTAAGCCAAGTCATTGCACAACAAATAACTATTCTAAATGCAATTGTGTGATAAACACTGTTTTGATGGTATGCAGGCTATCAGTGCATCACCCACCACTTTGCAATGTGCGCTTGAGGCAGTATAATGTAATGTGAGCTTGAGGCAGTATAATGTAATGTGAGCTTGAGGCAGTATAATGTAATGTGAGCTTGAGGCAGTATAATGTAATGTGCGCTTGAGGCAGTATAATGTAATGTGCGCTTGAGGCAGTATAATGTAATGTGAGCTTGAGGCAGTATAATGTAATGTGAGCTTGAGGCAGTATAATGTAATGTGCGCTTGAGGCAGTATAATGTAATGTGAGCTTGAGGCAGTATAATGTATTGTGAGCTTGAGGCAGTATAATGTAATGTGCGCTTGATGCAGTATAATGTATTGTGAGCTTGAGGCAGTATAATGTAATGTGCGCTTGAGGCAGTATAATGTAATGTGCGCTTGAGGCAGTATAATGTAATGTGAGCTTGATGCAGTATAATGTAATGTGAGCTTGAGGAAGTATAATGTAATGTGCGCTTGAGGCAGTATAATGTAATGTGCGCTTGAGGCAGTATAATGTAATGTGAGCTTGAGGCAGTATAATGTAATGTGAGCTTGAGGCAGTATAATGTAATGTGAGCTTGAGGCAGTATAATGTAATGTGCGCTTGATGCAGTATAATGTATTGTGAGCTTGAGGCAGTATAATGTAATGTGCGCCTGAGGCAGTATAATGTAATGTGCGCTTGAGGCAGTATAATGTAATGTGAGCTTGAGGCAGTATAATCAGTATAATGTAATGTGAGCTTGAGGCAGTATAATGTAATGTGAGCTTGAGGCAGTATAATGTAATGTGAGCTTGAGGCAGTATAATTGTTTGAAACCTGAACGTTTCACTTTACTTCAAATAATGAGGCATGTCTGACCTTGCTTCAAAGTAGCCTTGACAAAATCCATCCATAGAAACATGGAGGCAATTATTTTATAGAGACTTCCTCATGGCATTAACCAGCATTTCTCTCCTGTTTTCACAGACTTTATTTTGTTGTCCAGAAGCCAAAGGCACAATCCTAGTCATAACGATCCATCATAGTTGTTGCTATTAGATTCCCCCTCTTTCTACGTTTCTAATGGAGATTTTCATCTCTGTCACATCTGGACCGCTCGCATTAGGTGCGCTGTTTAGAAGTGTTTTCCCGCTAATCGCATTTTGGCAAATGTTTGAAAATGATTTTTTATTAGCTGCTTCATTACAGGAGTTGCATATTCAATAATAGGCCTTTTGACTGTAAGACGATAGTCTTGCTATTGTTGCATGTTTCCATGAAGCTCTTAATAAAAATTTTCCTTCCTTGTATGCGTGCATAGTATTTTCTGTTGGTCATCTCATTTTACTGTTTGGAAAAACAGACCAGTTAATGAGGGTCTGTTAGTCAGCAGCAAAACTGACCGGTTAATGAGGGTCTGTTAGTCAGCAGCAAAACTGACCAGTTAATGAGGGTCTGTTAGTCGGCTGAAAAACTGACTGAAATTTGCATCCCTATTTCATAACGACCCTTCAGCTAACAAGCCAAGCAGACACTCTTCCAGACAGAGGCTACAGCGAACAACTCCAAAGAACAACATCACAGACACAGACAGAAAGACAGACAGACAGAGACAGTGGACCACACATCTCCAGAAGAGGAGGAGAGGAGAGTCACCAACAGCTTCTCCAATCCACAGGGGACTGGCTCAGGCAGGCGTCAAACATTGACACACTATCTAGCTGAGGCAACACACGACACTACCCTCTATTCAACAGTTAAGTAGCCTAATTAATGACCAGAAATAGAAACTAATGAATTCAAACAGACTAAAATTTTTTGTCCACTGAGTGGACAAAACATTAGGAACACCTGCTCTTTCCATGACAGACTGACCAGGTGAATCCAGGTGAAAGCTATGATCCCTTCTTGATGTCACTTGTTAAATCCACTTCAATCAGTGTAGATGAAGGGGAGGAGACAGGTTAAAGAAGGATTTTTAAGCCTTGAGACATGGATTGTGTATGTGTGCCGTTCAAAGGGTGAATGGGCAAGACTAAATATTTAAGTGCCTTTGAACGGGGTTATGGGTAGTTGGTGCCAGGCGCACCGGTTTGTGTCAAGAACTGCAACAGTGCTGGGTTTTTCACACTCAACTGTTTTCTGTGTGTATCAAGAATGGTCCACCACCCAAAGGACATCCAGACAACATGACACAACTGTGGGAAGCATTGGAGTCAACATGGGCCAGCATCCCTTTGAAAACGCATTCAACACCTTGTAGAGTCCATGCCCCGACAGATTGAGACTGTTCAGCTGGCAAAAGGGGAGGGGAGGGGAAGGGAGGGGAGGAGGGGGGTGCAACTCAATATTAGGAAAGTGTCTTAATGTTTTGTACACTCTGTGTATATTTAAAAACATATAGACACTGACATCTAGAGAGGCAAAAATCAAAAAATAATAATAGCCTTTAGTCTGCAGAGATACTACAACGGAGAGGAAAGGATTAGAGACACTACAACAGAGAGGAAAGGGTAAGAGACACTACAACATAGAGAGGAAAGGGTTCGAGATACTACTACATCATGAGAGGAAAGGGTTAGAGACACTACAACAGAGAGGAAAGGGTTAGAGACACTACAACAGAGAGGAAAGGGTTAGAGACACTACAAAATAGAGAGGAAAGGGTTAGAGACACTACAACATAGAGAGGAAAGGGTTAGAGACACTACAACATAGAGAGGAAAGGGTTAGAGACCCTACTACAGAGAGGAAAGGGTTAGAGACACTACTACATAGAGAGGAAAGGGTTAGAGACACTACTACAGAGTGGAAAGGGTTAGAGACACGACAACATAGAGAGGAAAGGGTTAGAGACACTACTAATGAGAGGAAAGGGTTAGAGACACTACAACATAGAGAGGAAAGGGTTAGAGACACTACTACAGAGTGGAAAGGGTTAGAGACACGACAACATAGAGAGGAAAGGGTTAGAGACACTACTAATGAGAGGAAAGGGTTAGAGACACTACTAATGAGAGGAAAGGGTTAGAGACACTACAACATAGAGAAGAAAGGGTTAGAGACACTACAACAGAGAGGAAAGGGTTAGAGACACTACTACATAGAGAGGAAAGGGTTAGAGACACTACTACATAGAGAGGAAAGGGTTAGAGACACTACAACATAGAGATGAAAGGGTTAGAGACACTACTAGATAGAGAGGAAAGGGTTAGAGACACTAAAACATAGAGATGAAAGGGTTAGAGACACTACTACAGAGAGGAAATGGGTAGAGACACTACAACATAGAGAGGAAAGGGTTAGAGACACTACTACAGAGAGGAAAGGGTTAGAGACACTACAACATAGAGAGGAAAGGGTTAGAGACACTACAACAGAGAGGAAAGGGTTAGAGACACTACAACATAGAGAGGAAAGGGTTAGAGACACTACAACAGAGAGGAAAGGGTTAGGGACACTACAACATAGAGAGGAAAGGGTTAGAGACACTACTACATATAGAGGAAAGGGTTAGATACACTACTACATAGAGAGGAAAGGGTTAGAGACACTACAACATAGAGAGGAAAGGCTTAGAGACACTACAACATAGAGAGGAAAGGGTTAGAGACACTACTACAGAGAGGAAATAGGTAGAGACACTACAACATAGAGAGGAAAGGTTAGAGACACTACTACAGAGAGGAAAGGGATAGAGACACTACAACAGAGAAAGGAAAGGGTTAGAGACACTGCTACATAGAGAGGAAAGGGTTAGAGACACTACAACAGAGAGAGGAAAGGGTTAGAGACACTGCTACATAGAGAGGAAAGGGTTAGAGACACTACAACATAGAGAGGAAAGGGTTAGAGACACTACTACAGAGAGGAAAGGGTTAGAGACACTACAACAGAGAGAGGCAAGGTTTAGAGATACTACAACAGAGAAGAAAGGGTTAGAGAAACTACAACAGAGAGGAAAGGGTTAGTGACACTACAACATAGAGAGGAAAGTGTTAGAGACACTACTACAGAGAGGAAAGGGTTAGAGACACTACAACATTGAGAGGAAAGGGTTAGAGACACTACTACAGAGAGGAAAGGGTTAGAGACACTACAACATAGAGAGGAAGGGGTTAGAGACACTACTACATAGAGAGGAAAGGGTTAGAGACAATACAACAGAGAGAGGAAAGGGTTAGAGACACTACAACAGAGAGGAAAGGGTCAGATACACTACTACAGAGAGGAACGGGTTAGAGACACTACTACAGAGAGGAAAGGGTTAGAGACACTACTACAGAGAGGAAAAGGTTGGAGACACTAAAACAGAGAGAGGAAAGGGTTAGAGACACTACAACAAAGAGAGGAAAGGGTTAGAGAAACTACTACATAGAGAGGAAAGGGTTAGAGACACTACAACATAGAGAGGAAAGGGTTAGAGAAACTACAACACAGAGAGGAAAGGGTTAGAGACACTACAACAGAGAGAGGCAAGGTTTAGAGACACTACAACAGAGAGGAAAGAGTTAGAGACACTACAACAGAGAGGAAAGGGTTAGAGACACTACAACATAGAGTAAAGGGTTAGAGACACTACAACATAGAGTAAAGGGTTGGAGACAATACTACAGAGAGGAAAGGGTTAGAGACACTACTACATAGAGGAAAGGGTTAGAGACACTACAACATAGAGAGGAAAGGGTTAGAGACACTAATACATAGAGGAAAGATTAGAGACACTAATACATAGAGGAAAGGTTAGAGACACTACTACATAGAGAGGAAAGGGTTAGAGACACTACTACAGAGAGGAAAGGGTTAGAGACACTACAACATAGAGATGAAAGGGTTAGAGACACTACAACATAGAGAGGAAAGGGTTAGAGACACTACAACATAGAGAGGAAAGGGTTAGAGACACTACAACAGAGAGGAAAGGGTTAGAGACACTACTACAGAGAGGAAAGGGTTAGAGACACTACAACATAGAGATGAATGGGTAGAGACACTACAACATAGAGAGGAAAGGGTTAGAGACACTACAACAGAGAGGAAAGGGTCAGAGACACTACTACATAGAGAGGAAAGGGTTAGAGAAACTACTACATAGAGAGGAAAGGGTTAGAGACATTACAACATAGAGAGGAAAGGGTTAGAGAAACTACAACTCAGAGAGGAAAGGGTTAGAGACACAACAACAGAGAGGAAAGGGTTAGAGACACTACAACATAGAGATGAATGGGTAGAGACACTACAACATAGAGATGAATGGGTAGAGACACTACAACATAGAGGAAAGGTTAGAGACACTACTACATAGAGAGGAAAGGGTTAGAGACACTACTACAGAGAGGAAAGGGTTAGAGACACTACTACAGAGAGGAAAGGGTTAGAGACACTACTACAGAGAGGAAAGGGTTAGAGACACTACAACATAGAGATGAATGGGTAGAGACACTAAAACATAGAGAGGAAAGGGTTAGAGACACTAATACATAGAGGAAAGGTTAGAGACACTACTACATAGAGAGGAAAGGGTTAGAGACACTACAACAGAGAGGAAAGGGTTAGAGAAACTACAACAGAGATGAAAGGGTTAGAGACACTACTACAGAGAGGAAAGGGTTAGAGACACTACTACATAGAGAGGAAAGGGTTATAGAAACTTCTACAGAGAGGAAAGGGTTAGAGACACTACTACATAGAGAGGAAAGGGTTAGAGACAACGACATAGAGAGGAAAGGGTTAGAGACACTACAACAGAGAGGAAAGGGTTAGAGACACTACTACAGAGAGGAAAGGGTTAGAGACACTACTACAGAGAGGAAAAGGTTAGAGACACTAAAACATAGAGAGGAAAGGATTAGAGACACTACTACATAGAGAGGAAAGGGTTAGAGACACTACAACATAGAGAAGAAAGGGTTAGAGAAATTACAACACAGAGAGGAAAGGGTTAGAGACACTACAACAGAGAGAGGCAAGGTTTAGAGATACTACAACAGAGAAGAAAGGGTTAGAGAAACTACAACAGAGAGGAAAGGGTTAGTGACACTACAACATAGAGAGGAAAGTGTTAGAGACACTACTACAGAGAGGAAAGGGTTAGAGACACTACAACATTGAGAGGAAAGGGTTAGAGACACTACTACAGAGAGGAAAGGGTTAGAGACACTACAACATAGAGAGGAAAGGGTTAGAGACACTACTACATAGAGAGGAAAGGGTTAGAGACAATACAACAGAGAGAGGAAAGGGTTAGAGACACTGAAACAGAGAGGAAAGGGTCAGATACACTACTACAGAGAGGAACGGGTTAGAGACGCTACTACAGAGAGGAAAGGGTGAGAGAAACTACTACAGAGAGGAAAAGGTTAGAGACACTAAAACAGAGAGAGGAAAGGGTTAGAGACACTACAACAAAGAGAGGAAAGGGTTAGAGAAACTACTACATAGAGAGGAAAGGGTTAGAGACACTACAACATAGAGAGGAAAGGGTTAGAAACAATACAACATAGAGAGGAAAGGGTTAGAGACACTACAACAGAGAGGAAAGAGTTAGAGACACTACAACAGAGAGGAAAGGGTTAGAGACACTACAACATAGAGTAAAGGGTTAGAGACACTACAACATAGAGTAAAGGGTTGGAGACACTACTACAGAGAGGAAAGGGTTAGAGACACTACTACATAGAGGAAAGGGTTAGAGACGCTACAACATAGAGAGGAAAGGGTTAGAGACACTAACACATAGAGGAAAGATTAGAGACACTAATACATAGAGGAAAGGTTAGAGACACTACTACATAGAGAGGAAAGGGTTAGAGACACTACTACAGAGAGGAAAGGGTTAGAGACACTACAACATAGAGATGAAAGGGTTAGAGACACTACAACATAGAGAGGAAAGGGTTAGAGACACTACAACAGAGAGGAAAGGGTTAGAGACACTACTAAAGAGAGGAAAGGGTTAGAGACACTACAACATAGAGATGAATGGGTAGAGACACTACAACATAGAGAGGAAAGGGTTAGAGACACTAATACATAGAGGAAAGGTTAGAGACACTACTACATAGAGAGGAAAGGGTTAGAGACAACTACATAGAGAGGAAAGGGTTAGAGACAACTACATAGAGAGGAAAGGGTTAGAGACACTACAACAGAGAGGAAAGGGTTAGAGACACTACAACAGAGAGGAAAGGGTCAGATACACTACTACAGAGAGGAACGGGTTAGAGACACTACTACAGAGAGGAAAGGGTTGGAGACACTACTACAGAGAGGAAAAGGTTAGAGACACTAAAACATAGAGAGGAAAGGATTAGAGACACTACTAAATAGAGAGGAAAGGGTTAGAGACACTACAACAAAGAGAGGAAAGGGTTAGAGAAACTACTACATAGAGAGGAAAGGGTTAGAGACATTACAACTCAGAGAGGAAAGGGTTAGAGACACTACAACAGAGAGGAAAGGGTTAGAGACACTACAACATAGAGATGAATGGGTAGAGACACTACTAAAGAGAGGAAAAGGTTAGAGACACTACAACATGGAGAGGAAAGGGTTAGAGACACTACTACAGAGAGGAAAGGGTTAGAGACACTACAACAGAAAGGAAAGGGTCAGAGACACAACTATATAGAGAGGAAAGGGTTAGAGACACTACAACATAGAGAGGAAGGGTTAGAGATACTACTACATTGAGATGAAAGGGTTAGAGACACTACAACATAGAGAGGAAAGTGTTAGAGACACTACTAAAGAGAGGAAAAGGTTAGAGACACTACAACATGGAGAGGAAAGGGTTAGAGACACTACTACAGAGAGGAAAGGGTTAGAGACACTACAACAGAAAGGAAAGGGTCAGAGACACTACTATATAGAGAGGAAAGGGTTAGAGACACTACAACATAGAGAGGAAAGGGTTAGAGACACTACAACATAGAGAGGAAAGGGTTAGAGACACTACAACATAGAGGAAAGGGTTAGAGACACTACAACATAGAGAGGAAGGGTTAGAGACACTACTACAGAGAGGAAAGTGTTAGAGACACTACTACAGAGAATAAAGGGTTAGAGACACTACAACATAGAGGGGAAAGGGTTAGAGACACTACTAAAGAGAGGAAAAGGTTAGAGACACTACAACATGGAGAGGAAAGGGTTAGAGACACTACAACAGAAAGGAAAGGGTCAGAGACACTACTACATAGAGAGGAAAGGGTTAGAGACACTAGAACATAGAGAGGAAAGGGTTAGAGACACTACTACATAGAGAGGAAAGGGTTAGAGACACTACAACATAGAGAGGAAAGGGTTAGAGACACTACTACATAGAGAGGAAAGGGTTAGAGACACTAATATATAGAGAGGAAAGGGTTAGAGACAAAACAACAGAGAGAGGAAAGGGTTAGAGACACTACTACATAGAGAGGAAAGGGTTAGAGACACTACAACATAGAGGAAAGGGTTAGAGACACTACAACATAGAGTAAAGGGTTAGAGACACTACAACATAGAGTAAAGGGTTGGAGACACTACTACAGAGAGGAAAGGGTTAGAGACACTACTACATAGAGGAAAGGGTTAGAGACACTACAACATAAAGAGGGAAGGGTTAGAGACACTACTACATAGAGATGAAAGGGTTAGAGACACTACAACATAGAGAGGAAAGTGTTAGAGACACTACTACAGAGAATAAAGGGTTAGAGACACTACAACATAGAGAGGAAAGGGTTAGAGACACTACTAAAGAGAGGAAAAGGTTAGAGACACTACAACATGGAGAGGAAAGGGTTAGAGACACTACTACAGAGAGGAAAGGGTTAGAGACACTACAACAGAAAGGAAAGGGTCAGAGACACTACTATATAGAGGAAGGGTAGAGACACTACAACAGAGAGGAAAGGGTTAGAGACACTACAACATAGAGAGGAAGGGTTAGAGACACTACTACATAGAGATGAAAGGGTTAGAGACACTACAACATAGAGAGGAAAGTGTTAGAGACACTACTACAGAGAATAAAGGGTTAGAGACACTACAACATAGAGAGGAAAGGGTTAGAGACACTACTAAAGAGAGGAAAAGGTTAGAGACACTACAACATGGAGAGGAAAGGGTTAGAGACACTACTCCAGAGAGGAAAGGGTTAGAGACACTACAACATAGAGAGGAAATGGTTAGAGACACTACTACATAGAGAGGAAAGGGTTAGAGACAAAACAACAGAGAGAGGAAAGGGTTAGAGACACTACTACATAGAGAGGAAAGGGTTAGAGACACTACAACATAGAGGAAAGGGTTAGAGACACTACAACATAGAGTAAAGTGTTAGAGACACTACAACATAGAGTAAAGGGTTGGAGACACTACTACAGAGAGGAAAGGGTTAGAGACACTACAACATAGAGGAAAGGGTTAGAGACACTACAACATAAAGAGGGAAGGGTTAGAGACACTACTACATAGAGATGAAAGGGTTAGAGACACTACAACATAGAGAGGAAAGTGTTAGAGACACTACTACAGAGAATAAAGGGTTAGAGACACTACAACATAGAGAGGAAAGGGTTAGAGACACTACTAAAGAGAGGAAAAGGTTAGAGACACTACAACATGGAGAGGAAAGGGTTAGAGACACTACTACAGAGAGGAAAGGGTTAGAGACACTACAACAGAAAGGAAAGGGTCAGAGACACTACTATATAGAGAGGAAAGGGTTAGAGACACTACAACATAGAGAGGAAGGGTTAGAGATACTACTACATAGATATGAAAGGGTTAGAGACACTACAACATAGAGAGGAAAGTGTTAGAGACACTACTAAAGAGAGGAAAAGGTTAGAGACACTACAACATGGAGAGGAAAGGGTTAGAGACACTACTACAGAGAGGAAAGGGTTAGAGACACTACAACAGAAAGGAAAGGGTCAGAGACACTACTATATAGAGAGGAAAGGGTTAGAGACACTACAACAGAGAGGAAAGGGTTAGAGACACTACAACATAGAGAGGAAAGGGTTAGAGACACTACAACATAGAGGAAAGGGTTAGAGACACTACAACATAGAGAGGAAGGGTTAGAGACACTACTACAGAGAGGAAAGTGTTAGAGACACCACTACAGAGAATAAAGGGTTAGAGACACTACAACATAGAGGGGAAAGGGTTAGAGACACTACTAAAGAGAGGAAAAGGTTAGAGACACTACAACATGGAGAGGAAAGGGTTAGAGACACTACTACAGAGAGGAAAGGGTTAGAGACACTACAACAGAAAGGAAAGGGTCAGAGACACTACTACATAGAGAGGAAAGGGTTAGAGACACTAGAACATAGAGAGGAAAGGGTTAGAGACACTACAACATAGAGAGGAAAGGGTTAGAGACACTACTACATAGAGAGGAAAGGGTTAGAGACACTACTACATAGAGAGGAAAGGGTTAGAGACAAAACAACAGAGAGAGGAAAGGGTTAGAGACACTACTACATAGAGAGGAAAGGGTTAGAGACACTACAACATAGAGGAAAGGGTTAGAGACACTACAACATAGAGTAAAGGGTTAGAGACACTACAACATAGAGTAAAGGGTTGGAGACACTACTACAGAGAGGAAAGGGTTAGAGACACTACTACATAGAGGAAAGGGTTAGAGACACTACAACATAAAGAGGGAAGGGTTAGAGACACTACTACATAGAGATGAAAGGGTTAGAGACACTACAACATAGAGAGGAAAGTGTTAGAGACACTACTACAGAGAATAAAGGGTTAGAGACACTACAACATAGAGAGGAAAGGGTTAGAGACACTACTAAAGAGAGGAAAAGGTTAGAGACACTACAACATGGAGAGGAAAGGGTTAGAGACACTACTACAGAGAGGAAAGGGTTAGAGACACTACAACAGAAAGGAAAGGGTCAGAGACACTACTATATAGAGAGGAAAGGGTTAGAGACACTACAACAGAGAGGAAAGGGTTAGAGACACTACAACATAGAGAGGAAGGGTTAGAGACACTACTACATAGAGATGAAAGGGTTAGAGACACTACAACATAGAGAGGAAAGTGTTAGAGACACTACTACAGAGAATAAAGGGTTAGAGACACTACAACATAGAGAGGAAAGGGTTAGAGACACTACTAAAGAGAGGAAAAGGTTAGAGACACTACAACATGGAGAGGAAAGGGTTAGAGACACTACTACAGAGAGGAAAGGGTTAGAGACACTACAACATAGAGAGGAAATGGTTAGAGACACTACTACATAGAGAGGAAAGGGTTAGAGACAAAACAACAGAGAGAGGAAAGGGTTAGAGACACTACAACATAGAGGGGAAAGGGTTAGAGACACTACAACATAGAGGAAAGGGTTAGAGACACAACAACATAGAGTAAAGTGTTAGAGACACTACAACATAGAGTAAAGGGTTGGAGACACTACTACAGAGAGGAAAGGGTTAGAGACACTACAACATAAAGAGGGAAGGGTTAGAGACACTACTACATAGAGATGAAAGGGTTAGAGACACAACAACATAGAGAGGAAAGTGTTAGAGACACTACTACAGAGAATAAAGGGTTAGAGACACTACAACATAGAGAGGAAAGGGTTAGAGACACTACTAAAGAGAGGAAAAGGTTAGAGACACTACAACATGGAGAGGAAAGGGTTAGAGACACTACTACAGAGAGGAAAGGGTTAGAGACACTACAACAGAAAGGAAAGGGTCAGAGACACTACTATATAGAGAGGAAAGGGTTAGAGACACTACAACATAGAGAGGAAGGGTTAGAGACACTACTACATAGAGATGAAAGGGTTAGAGACACTACAACATAGAGAGGAAAGTGTTAGAGACACTACTACAGAGAATAAAGGGTTAGAGACACTACAACATAGAGAGGAAAGGGTTAGAGACACTACTAAAGAGAGGAAAAGGTTAGAGACACTACAACATGGAGAGGAAAGGGTTAGAGACACTACTACAGAGAGGAAAGGGTTAGAGACACTACAACAGAAAGGGAAAGGGTCAGAGACACTACTATATAGAGAGGAAAGGGTTAGAGACACTACAACAGAGAGGAAAGGGTTAGAGACACTACAACATAGAGAGGAAAGGGTTAGAGACACTACAACATAGAGAGGAAGGGTTAGAGACACTACTACAGAGAGGAAAGTGTTAGAGACACCACTACAGAGAATAAAGGGTTAGAGACACTACAACATAGAGGGGAAAGGGTTAGAGACACTACTAAAGAGAGGAAAAGGTTAGAGACACTACAACATGGAGAGGAAAGGGTTAGAGACACTACTACAGAGAGGAAAGGGTTAGAGACACTACAACAGAAAGGAAAG
Source organism: Coregonus ussuriensis (assembly GCA_031479575.1). Classification (NCBI taxonomy): domain Eukaryota; kingdom Metazoa; phylum Chordata; class Actinopteri; order Salmoniformes; family Salmonidae; genus Coregonus; species Coregonus ussuriensis. Next base: position 46,476,046 of record CM062489.1, on the reverse strand, counting down.
GGTCAGAGACACTACTACATAGAGATGAAAGGGTTAGAGACACTACAACATAGAGAGGAAAGTGTTAGAGACACTACTACAGAGAATAAAGGGTTAGAGACACTACAACATAGAGAGGAAAGGGTTAGAGACACTACTAAAGAGAGGAAAAGGTTAGAGACACTACAACATGGAGAGGAAAGGGTTAGAGACACTACTACAGAGAGGAAAGGGTTAGAGACACTACAACAGAAAGGAAAGGGTCAGAGACACTACTATATAGAGAGGAAAGGGTTAGAGACACTACAACATAGAGAGGAAGGGTTAGAGATACTACTACATAGATATGAAAGGGTTAGAGACACTACAACATAGAGAGGAAAGTGTTAGAGACACTACTAAAGAGAGGAAAAGGTTAGAGACACTACAACATGGAGAGGAAAGGGTTAGAGACACTACTACAGAGAGGAAAGGGTTAGAGACACTACAACAGAAAGGAAAGGGTCAGAGACACTACTATATAGAGAGGAAAGGGTTAGAGACACTACAACAGAGAGGAAAGGGTTAGAGACACTACAACATAGAGAGGAAAGGGTTAGAGACACTACAACATAGAGGAAAGGGTTAGAGACACTACAACATAGAGAGGAAGGGTTAGAGACACTACTACAGAGAGGAAAGTGTTAGAGACACCACTACAGAGAATAAAGGGTTAGAGACACTACAACATAGAGGGGAAAGGGTTAGAGACACTACTAAAGAGAGGAAAAGGTTAGAGACACTACAACATGGAGAGGAAAGGGTTAGAGACACTACTACAGAGAGGAAAGGGTTAGAGACACTACAACAGAAAGGAAAGGGTCAGAGACACTACTACATAGAGAGGAAAGGGTTAGAGACACTAGAACATAGAGAGGAAAGGGTTAGAGACACTACAACATAGAGAGGAAAGGGTTAGAGACACTACTACATAGAGAGGAAAGGGTTAGAGACACTACTACATAGAGAGGAAAGGGTTAGAGACAAAACAACAGAGAGAGGAAAGGGTTAGAGACACTACTACATAGAGAGGAAAGGGTTAGAGACACTACAACATAGAGGAAAGGGTTAGAGACACTACAACATAGAGTAAAGGGTTAGAGACACTACAACATAGAGTAAAGGGTTGGAGACACTACTACAGAGAGGAAAGGGTTAGAGACACTACTACATAGAGGAAAGGGTTAGAGACACTATAACATAAAGAGGGAAGGGTTAGAGACACTACTACATAGAGATGAAAGGGTTAGAGACACTACAACATAGAGAGGAAAGTGTTAGAGACACTACTACAGAGAATAAAGGGTTAGAGACACTACAACATAGAGAGGAAAGGGTTAGAGACACTACTAAAGAGAGGAAAAGGTTAGAGACACTACAACATGGAGAGGAAAGGGTTAGAGACACTACTACAGAGAGGAAAGGGTTAGAGACACTACAACAGAAAGGAAAGGGTCAGAGACACTACTATATAGAGAGGAAAGGGTTAGAGACACTACAACAGAGAGGAAAGGGTTAGAGACACTACAACATAGAGAGGAAGGGTTAGAGACACTACTACATAGAGATGAAAGGGTTAGAGACACTACAACATAGAGAGGAAAGTGTTAGAGACACTACTACAGAGAATAAAGGGTTAGAGACACTACAACATAGAGAGGAAAGGGTTAGAGACACTACTAAAGAGAGGAAAAGGTTAGAGACACTACAACATGGAGAGGAAAGGGTTAGAGACACTACTACAGAGAGGAAAGGGTTAGAGACACTACAACATAGAGAGGAAATGGTTAGAGACACTACTACATAGAGAGGAAAGGGTTAGAGACAAAACAACAGAGAGAGGAAAGGGTTAGAGACACTACAACATAGAGGGGAAAGGGTTAGAGACACTACAACATAGAGGAAAGGGTTAGAGACACAACAACATAGAGTAAAGTGTTGGAGACACTACTACAGAGAGGAAAGGGTTAGAGACACTACAACATAAAGAGGGAAGGGTTAGAGACACTACTACATAGAGATGAAAGGGTTAGAGACACAACAACATAGAGAGGAAAGGGTTAGAGACACTACAACATAGAGTAAAGGGTTGGAGACACTACTACAGAGAGGAAAGGGTTAGAGACACTACAACATAAAGAGGGAAGGGTTAGAGACACTACTACATAGAGATGAAAGGGTTAGAGACACAACAACATAGAGAGGAAAGTGTTAGAGACACTACTACAGAGAATAAAGGGTTAGAGACACTACAACATAGAGAGGAAAGGGTTAGAGACACTACTAAAGAGAGGAAAAGGTTAGAGACACTACAACATGGAGAGGAAAGGGTTAGAGACACTACTACAGAGAGGAAAGGGTTAGAGACACTACAACAGAAAGGAAAGGGTCAGAGACACTACTATATAGAGAGGAAAGGGTTAGAGACACTACAACATAGAGAGGAAGGGTTAGAGACACTACTACATAGAGATGAAAGGGTTAGAGACACTACAACATAGAGAGGAAAGTGTTAGAGACACTACTACAGAGAATAAAGGGTTAGAGACACTACAACATAGAGAGGAAAGGGTTAGAGACACTACTAAAGAGAGGAAAAGGTTAGAGACACTACAACATGGAGAGGAAAGGGTTAGAGACACTACTACAGAGAGGAAAGGGTTAGAGACACTACAACAGAAAGGAAAGGGTCAGAGACACTACTATATAGAGAGGAAAGGGTTAGAGACACTACAACAGAGAGGAAAGGGTTAGAGACACTACAACATAGAGAGGAAGGGTTAGAGACACTACTACATAGAGATGAAAGGGTTAGAGACACTACAACATAGAGAGGAAAGTGTTAGAGACACTACTACAGAGAATAAAGGGTTAGAGACACTACAACATAGAGAGGAAAGGGTTAGAGACACTACTAAAGAGAGGAAAAGGTTAGAGACACTACAACATGGAGAGGAAAGGGTTAGAGACACTACTACAGAGAGGAAAGGGTTAGAGACACTACAACAGAAAGGAAAGGGTCAGAGACACTACTATATAGAGAGGAAAGGGTTAGAGACACTACAACATAGAGAGGAAGGGTTAGAGATACTACTACATAGAGATGAAAGGGTTAGAGACACTACAACATAGAGAGGAAAGTGTTAGAGACACTACTAAAGAGAGGAAAAGGTTAGAGACACTACAACATGGAGAGGAAAGGGTTAGAGACACTACTACAGAGAGGAAAGGGTTAGAGACACTACAACAGAAAGGAAAGGGTCAGAGACACTACTATATAGAGAGGAAAGGGTTAGAGACACTACAACAGAGAGGAAAGGGTTAGAGACACTACAACATAGAGAGGAAAGGGTTAGAGACACTACAACATAGAGAGGAAGGGTTAGAGACACTACTACAGAGAGGAAAGTGTTAGAGACACCACTACAGAGAATAAAGGGTTAGAGACACTACAACATAGAGGGGAAAGGGTTAGAGACACTACTAAAGAGAGGAAAAGGTTAGAGACACTACAACATGGAGAGGAAAGGGTTAGAGACACTACTACAGAGAGGAAAGGGTTAGAGACACTACAACAGAAAGGAAAGGGTCAGAGACACTACTACATAGAGAGGAAAGGGTTAGAGACACTAGAACATAGAGAGGAAAGGGTTAGAGACACTACAACATAGAGAGGAAAGGGTTAGAGACACTACTACATAGAGAGGAAAGGGTTAGAGACACTACTACATAGAGAGGAAAGGGTTAGAGACAAAACAACAGAGAGAGGAAAGGGTTAGAGACACTACTACATAGAGAGGAAAGGGTTAGAGACACTACAACATAGAGGAAAGGGTTAGAGACACTACAACATAGAGTAAAGGGTTAGAGACACTACAACATAGAGTAAAGGGTTGGAGACACTACTACAGAGAGGAAAGGGTTAGAGACACTACTACATAGAGGAAAGGGTTAGAGACACTACAACATAAAGAGGGAAGGGTTAGAGACACTACTACATAGAGATGAAAGGGTTAGAGACACTACAACATAGAGAGGAAAGTGTTAGAGACACTACTACAGAGAATAAAGGGTTAGAGACACTACAACATAGAGAGGAAAGGGTTAGAGACACTACTAAAGAGAGGAAAAGGTTAGAGACACTACAACATGGAGAGGAAAGGGTTAGAGACACTACTACAGAGAGGAAAGGGTTAGAGACACTACAACAGAAAGGAAAGGGTCAGAGACACTACTATATAGAGAGGAAAGGGTTAGAGACACTACAACAGAGAGGAAAGGGTTAGAGACACTACAACATAGAGAGGAAGGGTTAGAGACACTACTACATAGAGATGAAAGGGTTAGAGACACTACAACATAGAGAGGAAAGTGTTAGAGACACTACTACAGAGAATAAAGGGTTAGAGACACTACAACATAGAGAGGAAAGGGTTAGAGACACTACTAAAGAGAGGAAAAGGTTAGAGACACTACAACATGGAGGGGAAAGGGTTAGAGACACTACTACAGAGAGGAAAGGGTTAGAGACACTACAACATAGAGGAAAGGGTTAGAGACACTACTACATAGAGAGGTAAGGGTTAGAGACAAAACAACAGAGAGAGGAAAGGGTTAGAGACACTACAACATAGAGGGGAAAGGGTTAGAGACACTACAACATAGAGTAAAGTGTTAGACACTACAACATAGAGTAAAGGGTTGGAGACACTACTACAGAGAGGAAAGGGTTAGAGACACTACTACATAGAGGAAAGGGTTAGAGACACTACAACATAAAGAGGGAAGGGTTAGAGACACTACTACATAGAGATGAAAGGGTTAGAGACACAACAACATAGAGAGGAAAGGGTTAGAGACACTACTAAAGAGAGGAAAAGGTTAGAGACACTACAACATGGAGAGGAAAGGGTTAGAGACACTACTACAGAGAGGAAAGGGTTAGAGACACTACAACAGAAAGGAAAGGGTCAGAGACACTACTATATAGAGAGGAAAGGGTTAGAGACACTACAACATAGAGAGGAAGGGTTAGAGACACTACTACATAGAGATGAAAGGGTTAGAGACACTACAACATAGAGAGGAAAGTGTTAGAGACACTACTACATAGAGGAAAGTGTTAGAGACACTACAACATAAAGAGGGAAGGGTTACAGACACTACTACATAGAGATGAAAGGGTTAGAGACACTACAACATAGAGAGGAAAGTGTTAGAGACACTACTACAGAGAATAAAGGGTTAGAGACACTACAACATAGAGAGGAAAGGGTTAGAGACACTACTAAAGAGAGGAAAAGGTTAGAGACACTACAACATGGAGAGGAAAGGGTTAGAGACATTACTACAGAGAGGAAAGGGTTAGAGACACTACAACAGAAAGGAAAGGGTCAGAGACACTACTATATAGAGAGGAAAGGGTTAGAGACACTACAACAGAGAGGAAAGGGTTAGAGACACTACAACATAGAGAGGAAGGGTTAGAGACACTACTATATAGAGATGAAAGGGTTAGAGACACTACAACATAGAGAGGAAAGTGTTAGAGACACTACTACAGAGAATAAAGGGTTAGAGACACTACAACATAGAGAGGAAAGGGTTAGAGACACTACTAAAGAGAGGAAAAGGTTAGAGACACTACAACATGGAGAGGAAAGGGTTAGAGACACTACTACAGAGAGGAAAGGGTTAGAGACACTACAACATAGAGAGGAAATGGTTAGAGACACTACTACATAGAGAGGAAAGGGTTAGAGACAAAACAACAGAGAGAGGAAAGGGTTAGAGACACTACAACATAGAGGGGAAAGGGTTAGAGACACTAAAACATAGAGGAAAGGGTTAGAGACACAACAACATAGAGTAAAGTGTTAGAGACACTACAACATAGAGTAAAGGGTTGGAGACACTACTACAGAGAGGAAAGGGTTAGAGACACTACTACATAGAGGAAAGGGTTAGAGACACTACAACATAAAGAGGGAAGGGTTAGAGACACTACTACATAGAGATGAAAGGGTTAGAGACACAACAACATAGAGAGGAAAGTGTTAGAGACACTAATACAGAGAGGAAAGGGTTAGAGACACTACAACAGAGAGGAAAGGGTTAGAGACACTACAACATAGAGAGGAAAGGGTTAGAGACACTACAACATAGAGAGGAAAGGGTTAGAGACACTACTACAGAGAGGAAAGGGTTAGAGACACTACAACAGAAAGGAAAGGGTCAGAGACACTACTATATAGAGAGGAAAGGGTTAGAGACACTACAACATAGAGAGGAAGGGTTAGAGACACTACTACATAGAGATGAAAGGGTTAGAGACACTACAACATAGAGAGGAAAGTGTTAGAGACACTACTACAGAGAATAAAGGGTTAGAGACACTACAACATAGAGAGGAAAGGGTTAGAGACACTACTAAAGAGAGGAAAAGGTTAGAGACACTACAACATGGAGAGGAAAGGGTTAGAGACACTACTACAGAGAGGAAAGGGTTAGAGACACTACAACAGAAAGGAAAGGGTCAGAGACACTACTATATAGAGAGGAAAGGGTTAGAGACACTACAACAGAGAGGAAAGGGTTAGAGACACTACAACATAGAGAGGAAGGGTTAGAGACACTACTACATAGAGATGAAAGGGTTAGAGACACTACAACATAGAGAGGAAAGTGTTAGAGACACTACTACAGAGAGGAAAGGGTTAGAGACACTACAACAGAGAGGAAAGGGTTAGAGACACTACAACATAGAGAGGAAAGGGTTAGAGACACTACAACATAGAGAGGAAGGGTTAGAGACACTACTACAGAGAGGAAAGTGTTAGAGACACCACTACAGAGAATAAAGGGTTAGAGACACTACAACATAGAGGGGAAAGGGTTAGAGACACTACTAAAGAGAGGAAAAGGTTAGAGACACTACAACATGGAGAGGAAAGGGTTAGAGACACTACTACAGAGAGGAAAGGGTTAGAGACACTACAACAGAAAGGAAAGGGTCAGAGACACTACTACATAGAGAGGAAAGGGTTAGAGACACTAGAACATAGAGAGGAAAGGGTTAGAGACACTACAACATAGAGAGGAAAGGGTTAGAGACACTACTACATAGAGAGGAAAGGGTTAGAGACACTACTACATAGAGAGGAAAGGGTTAGAGACAAAACAACAGAGAGAGGAAAGGGTTAGAGACACTACTACATAGAGAGGAAAGGGTTAGAGACACTACAACATAGAGGAAAGGGTTAGAGACACTACAACATAGAGTAAAGGGTTAGAGACACTACAACATAGAGTAAAGGGTTGGAGACACTACTACAGAGAGGAAAGGGTTAGAGACACTACTACATAGAGGAAAGGGTTAGAGACACTACAACATAAAGAGGGAAGGGTTAGAGACACTACTACATAGAGGAAAGGGTTAGAGACACTACAACATAGAGAGGAAAGTGTTAGAGACACTACTACAGAGAATAAAGGGTTAGAGACACTACAACATAGAGAGGAAAGGGTTAGAGACACTACTAAAGAGAGGAAAAGGTTAGAGACACTACAACATGGAGAGGAAAGGGTTAGAGACACTACTACAGAGAGGAAAGGGTTAGAGACACTACAACAGAAAGGAAAGGGTCAGAGACACTACTATATAGAGAGGAAAGGGTTAGAGACACTACAACAGAGAGGAAAGGGTTAGAGACACTACAACATAGAGAGGAAGGGTTAGAGACACTACTACATAGAGATGAAAGGGTTAGAGACACTACAACATAGAGAGGAAAGTGTTAGAGACACTACTACAGAGAATAAAGGGTTAGAGACACTACAACATAGAGAGGAAAGGGTTAGAGACACTACTAAAGAGAGGAAAGGGTTAGAGACACTACAACATAGAGAGGAAGGGTTAGAGACACTACTATATAGAGATGAAAGGGTTAGAGACACTACAACATAGAGAGGAAAGTGTTAGAGACACTACTACAGAGAATAAAGGGTTAGAGACACTACAACATAGAGAGGAAAGGGTTAGAGACACTACTAAAGAGAGGAAAAGGTTAGAGACACTACAACATGGAGAGGAAAGGGTTAGAGACACTACTACAGAGAGGAAAGGGTTAGAGACACTACAACATAGAGAGGAAATGGTTAGAGACACTACTACATCGAGAGGAAAGGGTTAGAGACAAAACAACAGAGAGAGGAAAGGGTTAGAGACACAACAACATAGAGAGGAAAGGGTTAGAGACACTACTAAAGAGAGGAAAAGGTTAGAGACACTACAACATGGAGAGGAAAGGGTTAGAGACACTACTACAGAGAGGAAAGGGTTAGAGACACTACTAAAGAGAGGAAAAGGTTAGAGACACTACAACATAGAGTAAAGGGTTGGAGACACTACTACAGAGAGGAAAGGGTTAGAGACACTACTACATAGAGGAAAGGGTTAGAGACACTACAACATAAAGAGGGAAGGGTTAGAGACACTACTACATAGAGATGAAAGGGTTAGAGACACAACAACATAGAGAGGAAAGGGTTAGAGACACTACTAAAGAGAGGAAAAGGTTAGAGACACTACAACATGGAGAGGAAAGGGTTAGAGACACTACTACAGAGAGGAAAGGGTTAGAGACACTACAACAGAAAGGAAAGGGTCAGAGACACTACTATATAGAGAGGAAAGGGTTAGAGACACTACAACATAGAGAGGAAGGGTTAGAGACACTACTACATAGAGATGAAAGGGTTAGAGACACTACAACATAGAGAGGAAAGTGTTAGAGACACTACTACATAGAGGAAAGTGTTAGAGACACTACAACATAAAGAGGGAAGGGTTACAGACACTACTACATAGAGATGAAAGGGTTAGAGACACTACAACATAGAGAGGAAAGTGTTAGAGACACTACTACAGAGAATAAAGGGTTAGAGACACTACAACATAGAGAGGAAAGGGTTAGAGACACTACTAAAGAGAGGAAAAGGTTAGAGACACTACAACATGGAGAGGAAAGGGTTAGAGACACTACTACAGAGAGGAAAGGGTTAGAGACACTACAACATGGAGAGGAAAGGGTTAGAGACACTACTACAGAGAGGAAAGGGTTAGAGACACTACAACAGAAAGGAAAGGGTCAGAGACACTACTATATAGAGATGAAAGGGTTAGAGACACTACAACATAGAGAGGAAAGTGTTAGAGACACTACTACAGAGAATAAAGGGTTAGAGACACTACAACATAGAGAGGAAAGGGTTAGAGACACTACTAAAGAGAGGAAAAGGTTAGAGACACTACAACATGGAGAGGAAAGGGTTAGAGACACTACTACAGAGAGGAAAGGGTTAGAGACACTACAACATAGAGAGGAAATGGTTAGAGACACTACTACATAGAGAGGAAAGGGTTAGAGACAAAACAACAGAGAGAGGAAAGGGTTAGAGACACTACAACATAGAGGGGAAAGGGTTAGAGACACTACAACATAGAGGAAAGGGTTAGAGACACAACAACATAGAGTAAAGTGTTAGAGACACTACTACAGAGAGGAAAGGGTTAGAGACACTACAACATAAAGAGGGAAGGGTTAGAGACACTACTACATAGAGATGAAAGGGTTAGAGACACAACAACATAGAGAGGAAAGGGTTAGAGACACTACAACATAGAGTAAAGGGTTGGAGACACTACTACAGAGAGGAAAGGGTTAGAGACACTACAACATAAAGAGGGAAGGGTTAGAGACACTACTACATAGAGATGAAAGGGTTAGAGACACAACAACATAGAGAGGAAAGTGTTAGAGACACTACTACAGAGAATAAAGGGTTAGAGACACTACAACATAGAGAGGAAAGGGTTAGAGACACTACTAAAGAGAGGAAAAGGTTAGAGACACTACAACATGGAGAGGAAAGGGTTAGAGACACTACTACAGAGAGGAAAGGGTTAGAGACACTACAACAGAAAGGAAAGGGTCAGAGACACTACTATATAGAGAGGAAAGGGTTAGAGACACTACAACATAGAGAGGAAGGGTTAGAGACACTACTACATAGAGATGAAAGGGTTAGAGACACTACAACATAGAGAGGAAAGTGTTAGAGACACTACTACAGAGAATAAAGGGTTAGAGACACTACAACATAGAGAGGAAAGGGTTAGAGACACTACTAAAGAGAGGAAAAGGTTAGAGACACTACAACATGGAGAGGAAAGGGTTAGAGACACTACTACAGAGAGGAAAGGGTTAGAGACACTACAACAGAAAGGAAAGGGTCAGAGACACTACTATATAGAGAGGAAAGGGTTAGAGACACTACAACAGAGAGGAAAGGGTTAGAGACACTACAACATAGAGAGGAAGGGTTAGAGACACTACTACATAGAGATGAAAGGGTTAGAGACACTACAACATAGAGAGGAAAGTGTTAGAGACACTACTACAGAGAATAAAGGGTTAGAGACACTACAACATAGAGAGGAAAGGGTTAGAGACACTACTAAAGAGAGGAAAAGGTTAGAGACACTACAACATGGAGAGGAAAGGGTTAGAGACACTACTACAGAGAGGAAAGGGTTAGAGACACTACAACAGAAAGGAAAGGGTCAGAGACACTACTATATAGAGAGGAAAGGGTTAGAGACACTACAACATAGAGAGGAAGGGTTAGAGATACTACTACATAGAGATGAAAGGGTTAGAGACACTACAACATAGAGAGGAAAGTGTTAGAGACACTACTAAAGAGAGGAAAAGGTTAGAGACACTACAACATGGAGAGGAAAGGGTTAGAGACACTACTACAGAGAGGAAAGGGTTAGAGACACTACAACAGAAAGGAAAGGGTCAGAGACACTACTATATAGAGAGGAAAGGGTTAGAGACACTACAACAGAGAGGAAAGGGTTAGAGACACTACAACATAGAGAGGAAAGGGTTAGAGACACTACAACATAGAGAGGAAGGGTTAGAGACACTACTACAGAGAGGAAAGTGTTAGAGACACCACTACAGAGAATAAAGGGTTAGAGACACTACAACATAGAGGGGAAAGGGTTAGAGACACTACTAAAGAGAGGAAAAGGTTAGAGACACTACAACATGGAGAGGAAAGGGTTAGAGACACTACTACAGAGAGGAAAGGGTTAGAGACACTACAACAGAAAGGAAAGGGTCAGAGACACTACTACATAGAGAGGAAAGGGTTAGAGACACTAGAACATAGAGAGGAAAGGGTTAGAGACACTACAACATAGAGAGGAAAGGGTTAGAGACACTACTACATAGAGAGGAAAGGGTTAGAGACACTACTACATAGAGAGGAAAGGGTTAGAGACAAAACAACAGAGAGAGGAAAGGGTTAGAGACACTACTACATAGAGAGGAAAGGGTTAGAGACACTACAACATAGAGGAAAGGGTTAGAGACACTACAACATAGAGTAAAGGGTTAGAGACACTACAACATAGAGTAAAGGGTTGGAGACACTACTACAGAGAGGAAAGGGTTAGAGACACTACTACATAGAGGAAAGGGTTAGAGACACTACAACATAAAGAGGGAAGGGTTAGAGACACTACTACATAGAGATGAAAGGGTTAGAGACACTACAACATAGAGAGGAAAGTGTTAGAGACACTACTACAGAGAATAAAGGGTTAGAGACACTACAACATAGAGAGGAAAGGGTTAGAGACACTACTAAAGAGAGGAAAAGGTTAGAGACACTACAACATGGAGAGGAAAGGGTTAGAGACACTACTACAGAGAGGAAAGGGTTAGAGACACTACAACAGAAAGGAAAGGGTCAGAGACACTACTATATAGAGAGGAAAGGGTTAGAGACACTACAACAGAGAGGAAAGGGTTAGAGACACTACAACATAGAGAGGAAGGGTTAGAGACACTACTACATAGAGATGAAAGGGTTAGAGACACTACAACATAGAGAGGAAAGTGTTAGAGACACTACTACAGAGAATAAAGGGTTAGAGACACTACAACATAGAGAGGAAAGGGTTAGAGACACTACTAAAGAGAGGAAAAGGTTAGAGACACTACAACATGGAGAGGAAAGGGTTAGAGACACTACTACAGAGAGGAAAGGGTTAGAGACACTACAACATAGAGGAAAGGGTTAGAGACACTACTACATAGAGAGGAAAGGGTTAGAGACAAAACAACAGAGAGAGGAAAGGGTTAGAGACACTACAACATAGAGGGGAAAGGGTTAGAGACACTACAACATAGAGGAAAGTGTTAGAGACACTACAACATAGAGTAAAGGGTTAGAGACACTACTACAGAGAGGAAAGGGTTAGAGACACTACTACATAGAGGAAAGGGTTAGAGACACTACAACATAAGAGGGAAGGGTTAGAGACACTACTACATAGAGATGAAAGGGTTAGAGACACTACAACATAGAGAGGAAAGGGTTAGAGACACTACTACAGAGAGGAAAAGGGTTAGAGACACTACAACATGGAGAGGAAAGGGTTAGAGACACTACTACAGAGAGGAAAGGGTTAGAGACACTACAACAGAAAGGAAAGGGTCAGAGACACTACTATATAGAGAGGAAAGGGTTAGAGACACTACAACATAGAGAGGAAGGGTTAGAGACACTACTACATAGAGATGAAAGGGTTAGAGACACTACAACATAGAGAGGAAAGTGTTAGAGACACTACTACATAGAGGAAAGTGTTAGAGACACTACAACATAAAGAGGGAAGGGTTACAGACACTACTACATAGAGATGAAAGGGTTAGAGACACTACAACATAGAGAGGAAAGTGTTAGAGACACTACTACAGAGAATAAAGGGTTAGAGACACTACAACATAGAGAGGAAAGGGTTAGAGACACTACTAAAGAGAGGAAAAGGTTAGAGACACTACAACATGGAGAGGAAAGGGTTAGAGACACTACTACAGAGAGGAAAGGGTTAGAGACACTACAACAGAAAGGAAAGGGTCAGAGACACTACTATATAGAGAGGAAAGGGTTAGAGACACTACAACAGAGAGGAAAGGGTTAGAGACACTACAACATAGAGAGGAAGGGTTAGAGACACTACTACATAGAGATGAAAGGGTTAGAGACACTACAACATAGAGAGGAAAGTGTTAGAGACACTACTACAGAGAATAAAGGGTTAGAGACACTACAACATAGAGAGGAAAGGGTTAGAGACACTACTAAAGAGAGGAAAAGGTTAGAGACACTACAACATGGAGAGGAAAGGGTTAGAGACACTACTACAGAGAGGAAAGGGTTAGAGACACTACAACATAGAGAGGAAATGGTTAGAGACACTACTACATAGAGAGGAAAGGGTTAGAGACAAAACAACAGAGAGAGGAAAGGGTTAGAGACACTACAACATAGAGGGGAAAGGGTTAGAGACACTACAACATAGAGGAAAGGGTTAGAGACACAACAACATAGAGTAAAGTGTTAGAGACACTACAACATAGAGTAAAGGGTTGGAGACACTACTACAGAGAGGAAAGGGTTAGAGACACTACTACATAGAGGAAAGGGTTAGAGACACTACAACATAAAGAGGGAAGGGTTAGAGACACTACTACATAGAGATGAAAGGGTTAGAGACACAACAACATAGAGAGGAAAGTGTTAGAGACACTACTACAGAGAGGAAAGGGTTAGAGACACTACAACAGAGAGGAAAGGGTTAGAGACACTACAACATAGAGAGGAAAGGGTTAGAGACACTACAACATAGAGAGGAAAGGGTTAGAGACACTACTACAGAGAGGAAAGGGTTAGAGACACTACAACAGAAAGGAAAGGGTCAGAGACACTACTATATAGAGAGGAAAGGGTTAGAGACACTACAACATAGAGAGGAAGGGTTAGAGACACTACTACATAGAGATGAAAGGGTTAGAGACACTACAACATAGAGAGGAAAGTGTTAGAGACACTACTACAGAGAATAAAGGGTTAGAGACACTACAACATAGAGAGGAAAGGGTTAGAGACACTACTAAAGAGAGGAAAAGGTTAGAGACACTACAACATGGAGAGGAAAGGGTTAGAGACACTACTACAGAGAGGAAAGGGTTAGAGACACTACAACAGAAGGAAAGGGTCAGAGACACTACTATATAGAGAGGAAAGGGTTAGAGACACTACAACAGAGAGGAAAGGGTTAGAGACACTACAACATAGAGAGGAAGGGTTAGAGACACTACTACATAGAGATGAAAGGGTTAGAGACACTACAACATAGAGAGGAAAGTGTTAGAGACACTACTACAGAGAGGAAAGGGTTAGAGACACTACAACAGAGAGGAAAGGGTTAGAGACACTACAACATAGAGAGGAAAGGGTTAGAGACACTACAACATAGAGAGGAAAGGGTTAGAGACACTACTACAGAGAGGAAAGTGTTAGAGACACCACTACAGAGAATAAAGGGTTAGAGACACTACAACATAGAGGGGAAAGGGTTAGAGACACACTACTAAAGAGAGGAAAAGGTTAGAGACACTACAACATGGAGAGGAAAGGGTTAGAGACACTACTACAGAGAGGAAAGGGTTAGAGACACTACAACAGAAGAGGAAAGGGTCAGAGACACTACTACATAGAGAGGAAAGGGTTAGAGACACTAGAACATAGAGAGGAAAGGGTTAGAGACACTACAACATAGAGAGGAAAGGGTTAGAGACACTACTACATAGAGAGGAAAGGGTTAGAGACACTACTACATAGAGAGGAAAGGGTTAGAGACAAAACAACAGAGAGAGGAAAGGGTTAGAGACACTACTACATAGAGAGGAAAGGGTTAGAGACACTACAACATAGAGGAAAGGGTTAGAGACACTACAACATAGAGTAAAGGGTTAGAGACACTACAACATAGAGTAAAGGGTTGGAGACACTACTACAGAGAGGAAAGGGTTAGAGACACTACTACATAGAGGAAAGGGTTAGAGACACTACAACATAAAGAGGGAAGGGTTAGAGACACTACTACATAGAGAGGAAAGGGTTAGAGACACTACAACATAGAGAGGAAAGTGTTAGAGACACTACTACAGAGAATAAAGGGTTAGAGACACTACAACATAGAGAGGAAAGGGTTAGAGACACTACTAAAGAGAGGAAAAGGTTAGAGACACTACAACATGGAGAGGAAAGGGTTAGAGACACTACTACAGAGAGGAAAGGGTTAGAGACACTACAACAGAAAGGAAAGGGTCAGAGACACTACTATATAGAGAGGAAAGGGTTAGAGACACTACAACAGAGAGGAAAGGGTTAGAGACACTACAACATAGAGAGGAAGGGTTAGAGACACTACTACATAGAGATGAAAGGGTTAGAGACACTACAACATAGAGAGGAAAGTGTTAGAGACACTACTACAGAGAATAAAGGGTTAGAGACACTACAACATAGAGAGGAAAGGGTTAGAGACACTACTAAAGAGAGGAAAGGGTTAGAGACACTACAACATAGAGAGGAAGGGTTAGAGACACTACTATATAGAGATGAAAGGGTTAGAGACACTACAACATAGAGAGGAAAGTGTTAGAGACACTACTACAGAGAATAAAGGGTTAGAGACACTACAACATAGAGAGGAAAGGGTTAGAGACACTACTA
Source organism: Coregonus ussuriensis (assembly GCA_031479575.1). Lineage (NCBI taxonomy): Eukaryota > Metazoa > Chordata > Actinopteri > Salmoniformes > Salmonidae > Coregonus > Coregonus ussuriensis. Next base: position 46,460,365 of record CM062489.1, on the reverse strand, counting down.
AAGAGAGGAAAAGGTTAGAGACACTACAACATGGAGAGGAAAGGGTTAGAGACACTACTACAGAGAGGAAAGGGTTAGAGACACTACAACATAGAGAGGAAATGGTTAGAGACACTACTACATAGAGAGGAAAGGGTTAGAGACAAAACAACAGAGAGAGGAAAGGGTTAGAGACACTACAACATAGAGGGGAAAGGGTTAGAGACACTAAAACATAGAGGAAAGGGTTAGAGACACAACAACATAGAGTAAAGTGTTAGAGACACTACAACATAGAGTAAAGGGTTGGAGACACTACTACAGAGAGGAAAGGGTTAGATTAGAGACACTACTACATAGAGGAAAGGGTTAGAGACACTACAACATAAGAGGGAAAGGGTTAGAGACACTACTACATAGAGATGAAAGGGTTAGAGACACAACAACATAGAGAGGAAAGTGTTAGAGACACTACTACAGAGAGGAAAGGGTTAGAGACACTACAACAGAGAGGAAAGGGTTAGAGACACTACAACATAGAGAGGAAAGGGTTAGAGACACTACAACATAGAGGAAAGGGTTAGAGACACTACAACATAGAGAGGAAGGGTTAGAGACACTACTACAGAGAGGAAAGTGTTAGAGACACTACTACAGAGAATAAAGGGTTAGAGACACTACAACATAGAGAGGAAAGGGTTAGAGACACTACTAAAGAGAGGAAAAGGTTAGAGACACTACAACATGGAGAGGAAAGGGTTAGAGACACTACTACAGAGAGGAAAGGGTTAGAGACACTACAACAGAAAGGAAAGGGTCAGAGACACTACTACTACATAGAGAGGAAAGGGTTAGAGACACTAGAACATAGAGAGGAAAGGGTTAGAGACACTACAACATAGAGAGGAAAGGGTTAGAGACACTACTACATAGAGAGGAAAGGGTTAGAGACACTACTACATAGAGAGGAAAGGGTTAGAGACAAAACAACAGAGAGAGGAAAGAGTTAGAGACACTACTACATAGAGAGGAAAGGGTTAGAGACACTACAACATAGAGGAAAGGGTTAGAGACACTACAACATAGAGTAAAGGGTTAGAGACACTACAACATAGAGTAAAGGGTTGGAGACACTACTACAGAGAGGAAAGGGTTAGAGACACTACAACATAAAGAGGGAAGGGTTAGAGACACTACAACATAAAGAGGGAAGGGTTAGAGACACTACTACATAGAGATGAAAGGGTTAGAGACACTACAACATAGAGAGGAAAGTGTTAGAGACACTACTACAGAGAAGAGAATAAAGGGTTAGAGACACTACAACATAGAGAGGAAAGGGTTAGAGACACTACTAAAGAGAGGAAAAGGGTTAGAGACACTACAACATGGAGAGGAAAGGGTTAGAGACACTACTACAGAGAGGAAAGGGTTAGAGACACTACAACAGAAAGGAAAGGGTCAGAGACACTACTATATAGAGAGGAAAGGGTTAGAGACACTACAACAGAGAGGAAAGGGTTAGAGACACTACAACATAGAGAGGAAGGGTTAGAGACACTACTACATAGAGATGAAAGGGTTAGAGACACTACAACATAGAGAGGAAAGTGTTAGAGACACTACTACAGAGAATAAAGGGTTAGAGACACTACAACATAGAGAGGAAAGGGTTAGAGACACTACTAAAGAGAGGAAAAGGTTAGAGACACTACAACATGGAGAGGAAAGGGTTAGAGACACTACTACAGAGAGGAAAGGGTTAGAGACACTACAACATAGAGATAGAGAGGAAATGGTTAGAGACACTACTACATAGAGAGGAAAGGGTTAGAGACAAAACAACAGAGAGAGGAAAGGGTTAGAGACACTACAACATAGAGGGGAAAGGGTTAGAGACACTACAACATAGAGGAAAGGGTTAGAGACACAACAACATAGAGTAAAGTGTTAGAGACACTACAACATAGAGTAAAGGGTTGGAGACACTACTACAGAGAGGAAAGGGTTAGAGACACTACTACATAGAGGAAAGGGTTAGAGACACTACAACATAAGAGGGAAGGGTTAGAGACACTACTACATAGAGATGAAAGGGTTAGAGACACAACAACATAGAGAGGAAAGTGTTAGAGACACTACTACAGAGAATAAAGGGTTAGAGACACTACAACATAGAGAGGAAAGGGTTAGAGACACTACTAAAGAGAGGAAAAGGTTAGAGACACTACAACATGGAGAGGAAAGGGTTAGAGACACTACTACAGAGAGGAAAGGGTTAGATACACTACAACAGAAAGGAAAGGGTCAGAGACACTACTATATAGAGAGGAAAGGGTTAGAGACACTACAACATAGAGAGGAAGGGTTAGAGACACTACTACATAGAGATGAAAGGGTTAGAGACACTACAACATAGAGAGGAAAGTGTTAGAGACACTACTACATAGAGGAAAGGGTTAGAGACACTACAACATAAAGAGGGAAGGGTTAGAGACACTACTACATAGAGATGAAAGGGTTAGAGACACTACAACATAGAGAGGAAAGTGTTAGAGACACTACTACAGAGAATAAAGGGTTAGAGACACTACAACATAGAGAGGAAAGGGTTAGAGACACTACTAAAGAGAGGAAAAGGTTAGAGACACTACAACATGGAGAGGAAAGGGTTAGAGACACTACTACAGAGAGGAAAGGGTTAGAGACACTACAACAGAAAGAAAGGAAAGGGTCAGAGACACTACTATATAGAGAGGAAAGGGTTAGAGACACTACAACATAGAGAGGAAGGGTTAGAGATACTACTACATAGAGATGAAAGGGTTAGAGACACTACAACATAGAGAGGAAAGTGTTAGAGACACTACTAAAGAGAGGAAAGGTTAGAGACACTACAACATGGAGAGGAAAGGGTTAGAGACACTACAACATAGAGAGGAAAGGGTTAGAGACACTACAACAGAAAGGAAAGGGTCAGAGACACTACTATATAGAGAGGAAAGGGTTAGAGACACTACAACAGAGAGGAAAGGGTTAGAGACACTACAACATAGAGAGGAAAGGGTTAGAGACACTACAACATAGAGGAAAGGGTTAGAGACACTACAACATAGAGAGGAAGGGTTAGAGACACTACTACAGAGAGGAAAGTGTTAGAGACACCACTACAGAGAATAAAGGGTTAGAGACACTACAAACAACATAGAGGGAAAGGGTTAGAGACACTACTAAAGAGAGGAAAAGGTTAGAGACACTACAACATGGAGAGGAAAGGGTTAGAGACACTACTACAGAGAGGAAAGGGTTAGAGACACTACAACAGAAAGGAAAGGGTCAGAGACACTACTACATAGAGAGGAAAGGGTTAGAGACACTAGAACATAGAGAGGAAAGGGTTAGAGACACTACAACATAGAGAGGAAAGGGTTAGAGACACTACTACATAGAGAGGAAAGGGTTAGAGACACTACTACATAGAGAGGAAAGGGTTAGAGACAAAACAACAGAGAGAGGAAAGGGTTAGAGACACTACTACATAGAGAGGAAAGGGTTAGAGACACTACAACATAGAGGAAAGGGTTAGAGACACTACAACATAGAGTAAAGGGTTAGAGACACTACAACATAGAGGAAAGGGTTAGAGACACTACTACAGAGAGGAAAGGGTTAGAGACACTACTACATAGAGGAAAGGGTTAGAGACACTACTACATAGAGAGGAAAGGGTTAGAGACACTACAACATAGAGAGGAAGGGTTAGAGACACTACTACATAGAGATGAAAGGGTTAGAGACACTACAACATAGAGAGGAAAGTGTTAGAGACACTACTACAGAGAATAAAGGGTTAGAGACACTACAACATAGAGAGGAAAGGGTTAGAGACACTACTAAAGAGAGGAAAAGGTTAGAGACACTACAACATGGAGAGGAAAGGGTTAGAGACACTACTACAGAGAGGAAAGGGTTAGAGACACTACAACAGAAAGGAAAGGGTCAGAGACACTACTATATAGAGAGGAAAGGGTTAGAGACACTACAACAGAGAGGAAAGGGTTAGAGACACTACAACATAGAGAGGAAAGGGTTAGAGACACTACTACATAGAGATGAAAGGGTTAGAGACACTACAACATAGAGAGGAAAGTGTTAGAGACACTACTACAGACAGAGAATAAAGGGTTAGAGACACTACAACATAGAGAGGAAAGGGTTAGAGACACTACTAAAGAGAGGAAAAGGTTAGAGACACTACAACATGGAGAGGAAAGGGTTAGAGACACTACTACAGAGAGGAAAGGGTTAGAGACACTACAACAGAAAGGAAAGGGTCAGAGACACTACTATATAGAGAGGAAAGGGTTAGAGACACTACAACAGAGAGGAAAGGGTTACAGACACTACAACATAGAGAGGAAGGGTTAGAGACACTACTACATAGAGATGAAAGGGTTAGAGACACTACAACATAAAGAGGGAAGGGTTAGAGACACTACTACATAGAGATGAAAGGGTTAGAGACACAACAACATAGAGAGGAAAGTGTTAGAGACACTACTACAGAGAGGAAAGGGTTAGAGACACTACAACAGAGAGGAAAGGGTTAGAGACACTACAACATAGAGAAGAGAGGAAAGGGTTAGAGACACTACAACATAGAGGAAAGGGTTAGAGACACTACAACATAGAGAGGAAGGGTTAGAGACACTACTACAGAGAGGAAAGTGTTAGAGACACTACTACATAGAGATAAAGGGTTAGAGACACTACAACATAGAGGGGAAAGGGTTAGAGACACTACTACAGAGAGGAAAAGGGTTAGAGACACTACAACATGAGAGGAAAGGGTTAGAGACACTACTACAGAGAGGAAAGGGTTAGAGACACTACAACAGAGAGGAAAGGGTTAGAGACACTACTACATAGAGAGGAAAGGGTTAGAGACACTAGCAACATAGAGAGGAAAGGGTTAGAGACACTACAACATAGAGAGGAAAGGGTTAGAGACACTACTACATAGAGAGGAAAGGGTTAGAGACACTACTACATAGAGAGGAAAGGGTTAGAGACACAACAACAGAGAGAGGAAAGGGTTAGAGACAAGACACTACTACATAGAGAGGAAAGGGTTAGAGACACTACAACATAGAGAGGAAAGGGTTAGAGACACTACTACAAGAGAGGAAAGGGTTAGAGACACTACAACATGAGAGGAAAGGGTTAGAGACACTACTACAGAGAGGAAAGGGTTAGAGACACTACAACAGAAGAGGAAAGGGTTAGAGACACTACTACATAGAGAGGAAAGGGTTAGAGACACTACAACATAGAGAGGAAAGGGTTAGAGACACTACTACATAGAGAGGAAAGGGTTAGAGACACTACAACATAGAGAGGAAAGGGTTAGAGACACTACTACATAGAGGAAAGGGTTAGAGACACTACAACATAGAGAGGAAGGGTTAGAGACACTACTACATAGAGATGAAAGGGTTAGAGACACTACAACATAGAGAGGAAAGGGTTAGAGACACTACAACAGAGAGGAAAGGGTTAGAGACACTACTACAGAGAGGAAAGGGTTAGAGACACTACTACAGCATAGAGGAAAGGGTTAGAGACACTACAACATAAAGAGGGAAGGGTTAGAGACACTACTACATAGAGATGAAAGGGTTAGAGACACTACAACATAGAGAGGAAAGTGTTAGAGACACTACTACAGAGAATAAAGGGTTAGAGACACTACAACATAGAGAGGAAAGGGTTAGAGACACTACTAAAGAGAGGAAAAGGTTAGAGACACTACAACATGGAGAGGAAAGGGTTAGAGACACTACTACAGAGAGGAAAGGGTTAGAGACACTACAACAGAAAGGAAAGGGTCAGAGACACTACTATATAGAGAGGAAAGGGTTAGAGACACTACAACAGAGAGGAAAGGGTTAGAGACACTACAACATAGAGAGGAAGGGTTAGAGACACTACTACATAGAGATGAAAGGGTTAGAGACACTACAACATAGAGAGGAAAGTGTTAGAGACAGACACTACTACAGAGAATAAAGGGTTAGAGACACTACAACATAGAGAGGAAAGGGTTAGAGACACTACTAAAGAGAGGAAAAGGTTAGAGACACTACAACATGGAGAGGAAAGGGTTAGAGACACTACTACAGAGAGGAAAGGGTTAGAGACACTACAACAGAAAGGAAAGGGTCAGAGACACTACTATATAGAGAGGAAAGGGTTAGAGACACTACAACAGAGAGGAAAGGGTTAGAGACACTACAACATAGAGAGGAAGGGTTAGAGACACTACTACATAGAGATGAAAGGGTTAGAGACACTACAACATAGAGAGGAAAGTGTTAGAGACACTACTACAGAGAATAAAGGGTTAGAGACACTACAACATAGAGAGGAAAGGGTTAGAGACACTACTAAAGAGAGGAAAAGGTTAGAGACACTACAACATGGAGAGGAAAGGGTTAGAGACACTACTACAGAGAGAGGAAAGGGTTAGAGACACTACAACATAGAGAGGAAAGGGTTAGAGACACTACTACAGAGAGGAAAGGGTTAGAGACACTACAACAGAGAGAGGAAAGGGTTAGAGACACTACAACATAGAGGGGAAAGGGTTAGAGACACTACAACATAGAGGAAAGGGTTAGAGACACAACAACATAGAGTAAAGTGTTAGAGACACTACAACATAGAGTAAAGGGTTGGAGACACTACTACAGAGAGGAAAGGGTTAGAGACACTACTACATAGAGGAAAGGGTTAGAGACACTACAACATAGAGGAAAGGGTTAGAGACACTACTACATAGAGATGAAAGGGTTAGAGACACAACAACATAGAGAGGAAAGTGTTAGAGACACTACTACAGAGAATAAAGGGTTAGAGACACTACAACATAGAGAGGAAAGGGTTAGAGACACTACTAAAGAGAGGAAAAAAAGGTTAGAGACACTACAACATGGAGAGGAAAGGGTTAGAGACACTACTACAGAGAGGAAAGGGTTAGAGACACTACAACAGAAAGGAAAGGGTCAGAGACACTACTATATAGAGAGGAAAGGGTTAGAGACACTACAACATAGAGAGGAAGGGTTAGAGACACTACTACATAGAGATGAAAGGGTTAGAGACACTACAACATAGAGAGGAAAGGGTTAGAGACACTACTACATAGAGGAAAGGGTTAGAGACACTACAACATAAGAGGGAAAGGGTTAGAGACACTACTACATAGAGATGAAAGGGTTAGAGACACTACAACATAGAGAGGAAAGTGTTAGAGACACTACTACAGAGAAGAAAGGGTTAGAGACACTACAACATAGAGAGGAAAGGGTTAGAGACACTACTAAAGAGAGGAAAAGGGTTAGAGACACTACAACATGAGAGGAAAGGGTTAGAGACACTACTACAGAGAGAGAGGAAAGGGTTAGAGACACTACAACAGAAAGGAAAGGGTCAGAGACACTACTATATAGAGAGGAAAGGGTTAGAGACACTACAACATAGAGAGGAAGGGTTAGAGACACTACTACATAGAGATGAAAGGGTTAGAGACACTACAACATAGAGAGGAAAGGGTTAGAGACACTACTAAAGAGAGGAAAAGGTTAGAGACACTACAACATGGAGAGGAAAGGGTTAGAGACACTACAACATAGAGAGGAAAGGGTTAGAGACACTACAACAGAAAGGAAAGGGTCAGAGACACTACTATATAGAGAGGAAAGGGTTAGAGACACTACAACAGAGAGGAAAGGGTTAGAGACACTACAACATAGAGAGGAAAGGGTTAGAGACACTACAACATAGAGGAAAGGGTTAGAGACACTACAACATAGAGAGGAAGGGTTAGAGACACTACTACAGAGAGGAAAGTGTTAGAGACACTACTACAGAGAATAGAATAAAGGGTTAGAGACACTACAACATAGAGAGGAAAGGGTTAGAGACACTACTAAAGAGAGGAAAAGGTTAGAGACACTACAACATGGAGAGGAAAGGGTTAGAGACACTACTACAGAGAGGAAAGGGTTAGAGACACTACAACAGAAAGGAAAGGGTCAGAGACACTACTACATAGAGAGGAAAGGGTTAGAGACACTAGAACATAGAGAGGAAAGGGTTAGAGACACTACTACATAGAGAGGAAAGGGTTAGAGACACTACAACATAGAGAGGAAAGGGTTAGAGACACTACTACATAGAGAGGAAAGGGTTAGAGACAAAACTACAGAGAGAGGAAAGGGTTAGAGACACTACTACATAGAGAGGAAAGGGTTAGAGACACTACAACATAGAGGAAAGGGTTAGAGACACTACAACATAGAGTAAAGGGTTAGAGACACTACAACAGAGAGGAAAGGGTTAGAGACACTACTACAGAGAGGAGAGGAAAGGGTTAGAGACACTACTACAGAGAGGAAAGGGTTAGAGACACTACAACATAGAGAGGAAAGGGTTAGAGACACTACTACATAGAGAGGAAAGGGTTAGAGACACTACAACATAGAGAGGAAAGGGTTAGAGACACTACTACAGAGAGGAAAGGGTTAGAGACACTACAACATAGAGAGGAAAGGGTTAGAGACACTACTACAAGAGAGGAAAGGGTTAGAGACACTACAACAAGAGAGGAAAGGGTTAGAGACACTACTACAGAGAGGAAAGGGTTAGAGACACTACAACAGAGAGGAAAGGGTTAGAGACACTACTACATAGAGAGGAAAGGGTTAGAGACACTACAACAGAGAGGAAAGGGTTAGAGACACTACAACAGAGAGGAAAGGGTTAGAGACACTACTACATAGAGGAAGGGTTAGAGACACTACTACATAGAGATGAAAGGGTTAGAGACACTACAACATAGAGAGGAAAGTGAAGTGTTAGAGACACTACTACAGAGAAGAAAGGGTTAGAGACACTACAACATAGAGAGGAAAGGGTTAGAGACACTACTAAAGAGAGGAAAGGGTTAGAGACACTACAACATGGAGAGGAAAGGGTTAGAGACACTACTACAGAGAGGAAAGGGTTAGAGACACTACAACATAGAGAGGAAAGGGTTAGAGACACTACTACATAGAGAGGAAAGGGTTAGAGACACTACTACATAGAGAGGAAAGGGTTAGAGACACTACAACATAGAGAGGAAAGGGTTAGAGACACTACAACATAGAGAGGAAAGGGTTAGAGACACTACAACAGAGAGGAAAGGGTTAGAGACACTACAACAGAGAGGAAAGGGTTAGAGACACTACAACAGAGAGGAAAGGGTTAGAGACACTACAACATAGAGGAAAGGGTTAGAGACACTACAACATAGAGAGGAAAGGGTTAGAGACACTACTACATAGAGATGAAAAGGAAAGGGTTAGAGACACTACAACATAGAGAGGAAAGGGTTAGAGACACTACTACAGAGAGGAAAGGGTTAGAGACACTACAACATAGAGAGGAAAGGGTTAGAGACACTACTACAGAGAGGAAAGGGTTAGAGACACTACAACATAGAGAGGAAAGGGTTAGAGACACTACTACAGAGAGGAAAGGGTTAGAGACACTACAACATAGAGAGGAAAGGGTCAGAGACACTACTACTAGAGAGGAAAGGGTTAGAGACACTACAACATAGAGAGGAAAGGGTTAGAGACACTACTACATAGAGAGGAAAGGGTTAGAGACACTACAACATAGAGAGGAAAGGGTTAGAGACACTACTACATAGAGAGGAAAGGGTTAGAGACACTACAACAGAGAGGAAAGGGTTAGAGACACTACAACATAGAGAGGAAAGGGTTAGAGACACTACAACAGAGAGGAAAGGGTTAGAGACACTACAACATAGAGTAGAGAGGAAAGGGTTAGAGACACTACTACATAGAGATGAAAGGGTTAGAGACACTACAACATAGAGAGGAAAGTGTTAGAGACACTACTACATAGAGGAAAGGGTTAGAGACACTACAACATAAAGAGGGAAGGGTTAGAGACACTACTACATAGAGATGAAAGGGTTAGAGACACTACAACATAGAGAGGAAAGTGTTAGAGACACTACTACAGAGAATAAAGGGTTAGAGACACTACAACAGAGAGGAAAGGGTTAGAGACACTACTAAACAAGAGGAAAGGGTTAGAGACACTACTACAGAGAGGAAAGGGTTAGAGACACTACAACAGAAAGGAAAGGGTCAGAGACACTACTATATAGAGAGGAAAGGGTTAGAGAAACTACAACAGAGAGGAAAGGGTTAGAGACACTACAACATAGAGAGGAAGGGTTAGAGACACTACTACATAGAGATGAAAGGGTTAGAGACACTACAACACAACATAGAGAGGAAAGGGTTAGAGACACTACTACAGAGAGGAAAGGGTTAGAGACACTACAACATAGAGAGGAAAGGGTTAGAGACACTACTAAAGAGAGGAAAAGGGTTAGAGACACTACAACATGGAGAGGAAAGGGTTAGAGACACTACAACAGAGAGGAAAGGGTTAGAGACACTACAACATAGAGAGGAAAGGGTTAGAGACACTACTACATAGAGAGGAAAGGGTTAGAGACACTACAACATAGAGAGGAAAGGGTTAGAGACACTACAACATAGAGAGGAAAGGGTTAGAGACACTACAACATAGAGAGGAAAGGGTTAGAGACACTACTACATAGAGAGAAAGGGTTAGAGACACTACAACATAGAGGAAAGGGTTAGAGACACTACAACAGAGAGGAAAGGGTTAGAGACACTACAACATAGAGGAAAGGGTTAGAGACACTACTACAGAGAGGAAAGGGTTAGAGACACTACTACATTACATAGAGGAAAGGGTTAGAGACACTACTACATAGAGAGGAAAGGGTTAGAGACACTACAACATAGAGAGGAAAGGGTTAGAGACACTACTACAGAGAGGAAAGGGTTAGAGACACTACAACATAGAGAGGAAAGGGTTAGAGACACTACTACATAGAGAGGAAAGGGTTAGAGACACTACAACATAGAGAGGAAAGGGTTAGAGACACTACTACATAGAGAGGAAAGGGTTAGAGACACTACAACATAGAGAGGAAAGGGTTAGAGACACTACTACATAGAGAGGAAAGGGTTAGAGACACTACAACAGAGAGGAAAGGGTTAGAGACACTACAACATAGAGAGGAAAGGGTTAGAGACACTACAACAGAGAGGAAAGGGTTAGAGACACTACAACATAGAGAGGAAAGGGTTAGAGACACTACTACAGAGAGGAAAGGGTTAGAGACACTACAACATAGAGTAGAGAGGAAAGGGTTAGAGACACTACTACAGAGAATAAAGGGTTAGAGACACTACAACATAGAGAGGAAAGGGTTAGAGACACTACTAAAGAGAGGAAAAGGTTAGAGACACTACAACATGGAGAGGAAAGGGTTAGAGACACTACTACAGAGAGGAAAGGGTTAGAGACACTACAACAGAAAGGAAAGGGTCAGAGACACTACTATATAGAGAGGAAAGGGTTAGAGACACTACAACAGAGAGGAAAGGGTTAGAGACACTACAACATAGAGAGGAAAGGGTTAGAGACACTACAACATAGAGGAAAGGGTTAGAGACACTACAACATAGAGAGGAAGGGTTAGAGACACTACTACAGAGAGGAAAGGGTTAGAGACACTACTACATAGAGAGGAAAGGGTTAGAGACACTACAACAGAGAGGAAAGGGTTAGAGACACTACTACACAGAGAGGAAAGGGTTAGAGACACTACTACAGAGAGGAAAGGGTTAGAGACATTACTACAGAGAGGAAAGGGTTAGAGACACTAAAACATAGAGAGGAAAGGGTTAGAGACACTACTACATAGAGAGGAAAGGGTTAGAGACACTACTACATAAAGAGGAAAGGGTTAGAGAAACTACTACAGAGAGGAAAGGGTTAGAGACACTACAACATAGAGAGGAAAGGGTTAGAGACACTTCTACAGAGCGGAAAGGGGTAGAGACACTACAACATAGAGAGGAAAGGGTTAGAGACGCTACAACAGAGAGGAAAGGGTCAGAGACACTACTACAGAGAGGAAAGGGTTAGAGACACAACAACAGAGAGGAAAGGGTCAGAGACAATACTACAGTGAGGAAAGGGTTAGAGACAGTACTACACAGAGAGGAAAGGGTTAGAGACAACTACATAGAGAGGAAAGGGTTAGAGACACTACTACAGAGAGGAAAGGGTTAGAGACACTACTACAGAGAGGAAAGGGTTAGAGACACTACTACAAAAAGGAAAGGGTTAGAGACACTACTACACAGAGAGGAAAGGGTCAGAGACACTACTACAGAGAGGAAAGGGTCAGAGACACTACTACAAAGAGGAAAGGGTTAGAGACACTACTACACAGAGAGGAAAGGGTCAGAGACACAACTACATAGAGAGGAAAGGATTAGAGACACTACTACAGAGAGGAAAGGTTTAGAGACACTACTACAGAGAGGAAAGGTTTAGAGACACTACTACAGAGAGGAAAGGGTTAGAGACACTACTACATAGAGAGGAAAGGGTTAGAGACACTACAACAGAGAGGAAAGGGTTAGAGACACTACTACACAGAGAGGAAAGGGTTAGAGACACTACTACAGAGAGGAAAGGGTTAGAGACATTACTACAGAGAGGAAAGGGTTAGAGACACTAAAACATAGAGAGGAAAGGGTTAGAGACACTACTACATAGAGAGGAAAGGGTTAGAGACACTACTACATAAAGAGGAAAGGGTTAGAGACACAACTACATAGAGAGGAAAGGGTCAGAGACACTACTACATAAAGAGGAAAGGGATAGAGACACTACAACAAAGAGAGGAACGGGTTAGAGAAACTACTACATTGAGAGGAAAGGGTTAGACACACTACAACATAGAGAGGAAAGGGTTAGAGACACTTCTACAGAGCGGAAAGGGTTAGAGACACTACAACAGAGAGGAAAGGGTCAGAGACACTACTACATAGAGATGAAAGGGTTAGAGACACTACTACAGAGAGGAAATGGGTAGAGACACTACAACATAGAGAGGAAAGGGTCAGAGGCACTACTACAGAGAGGAACGGGTTAGAGACACTACAATAGAGAGGAAAGGGTTAGAGACACTACAACATAGAGAGGAAAGGGTTAGAGACACTACAACAGAGAGGAAAGGGTTAGAGACACTACTACATAGAGAGGAAAGGGTTAGAGACACTACTACATAGAGAGGAAAGGGTTAGAGACACTACTACATAGAGAGGAAAGGGTTAGAGACACTACTACATAGAGAGGAAAGGGTTAGAGACACTACTACTAGAGAGGAAAGGGTTAGAGACACTACAACATAGAGAGGAAAGGGTTAGAGACACTACAACAGAGAGGAAAGGGTTAGAGACACTACAACATAGAGAGGAAAGGGTTAGAGACACTACTACAGAGAGAGGAAAGGGTTAGAGACACTACAACAGAGAGGAAAGGGTCAGAGACACTACTACAGAGAGGAAAGGGTCAGAGACACTACTACAGAGAGGAAAGGGTTAGAGACACTACTACATAGAGAGGAAAGGGTTAGAGACACTACTACATAGAGAGGAAAGGGTTAGAGACACTACTACATAGAGGAAAGGGTTAGAGACACTACAACATAGAGAGGAAAGGGTTAGAGACACTACAACATAGAGAGGAAAGGAAAGGGTTAGAGACACTACTACATAGAGAGGAAAGGGTTAGAGACACTACTACATAGAGAGGAAAGGGTTAGAGACACTACTACAGAGAGGAAAGGGTTAGAGACACTACTACAGAGAGGAAAGGGTTAGAGACACTACTACATAGAGAGGAAAGGGTTAGAGACACTACTACATAGAGAGGAAAGGGTTAGAGACACTACAACATAGAGAGGAAAGGGTTAGAGACACTACTACATAGAGAGGAAAGGGTTAGAGACACTACTACATAGAGAGGAAAGGGTTAGAGACACTACTACATAGAGAGGAAAGGGTTAGAGACACTACAACATAGAGAGGAAAGGGTTAGAGACACTACTACATAGAGAGGAAAGGGTTAGAGACACTACTACATAGAGAGGAAAGGGTTAGAGACACTACTACATAGAGGAAAGGGTTAGAGACACTACTACATAGAGAGGAAAGGGTTAGAGACACTACTACATAGAGAGGAAAGTTAGAGACACTACTACATAGAGAGGAAAGGGTTAGAGACACTACTACATAAAGAGGAAAGGGTTAGAGACACAACTCTACATAGAGAGGAAAGGGTCAGAGACACTACTACATAAGAGGAACGGGTTAGAGACACTACACTACAAAGAGAGGAAAGGGTTAGAGACACTACTACATTGAGAGGAAAGGGGTTAGACACACTACAACATAGAGAGGAAAGGGTTTGAGACACTTCTACAGAGAGGAAAGGGTAGAGACACTACAACAGAGAGGAAAGGGTTAGAGACACACTACTACATAGAGATGAAAGGGTTAGAGACACTACTACAGAGAGGAAATGGGTAGAGACACTACAACATAGAGAGGAAAGGGGTCAGAGGACACTACTACAGAGAGGAAAGGGTTAGAGACACTACTACATAGAGAGGAAAGGGTTAGAGACACTACTACATAGAGAGGAAAGGGTTAGAGACACTACAACAGAGAGGAAAGGGTTAGAGTAGAGACACTAAAACATAGAGAGGAAAGGGTTAGAGACACTACTACATAGAGAGGAAAGGGTTAGAGACACTACTACATAAAGAGGAAAGGGTTAGAGACACAACTACATAGAGAGGAAAGGGTCAGAGACACTACTACATAAAGAGGAAAGGGATAGAGACACTACAACAAAGAGAGGAACGGGTTAGAGAAACTACTACATTGAGAGGAAAGGGTTAGACACACTACAACATAGAGAGGAAAGGGTTAGAGACACTTCTACAGAGCGGAAAGGGTTAGAGACACTACAACAGAGAGGAAAGGGTCAGAGACACTACTACATAGAGATGAAAGGGTTAGAGACACTACTACAGAGAGGAAATGGGTAGAGACACTACAACATAGAGAGGAAAGGGTCAGAGGCACTACTACAGAGAGGAACGGGTTAGAGACACTACAATAGAGAGGAAAGGGTTAGAGACACGGAAAGGGTTAGAGACACTACAACATAGAGAGGAAAGGGTTAGAGACACTACTACAGAGAGGAAAGGGTTAGAGACACTACTACATAGAGAGGAAAGGGTTAGAGACACTACTACATAGAGAGGAAAGGGTTAGAGACACTACTACATAGAGAGGAAAGGGTTAGAGACACTACTACAGAGAGGAAAGGGTAGAGACTACTACAGAGGAAGGGTTAGAGACACTACTACAGAGAGGAAAGGGTTAGAGACACTACAACATAGAGAGGAAAGGGTTAGAGACACTACTACATAGAGAGGAAAGGGTTAGAGACACTACTACAGAGAGGAAAGGGTTAGAGACACTACTACATAGAGAGGAAAGGGTTAGAGACACTACTACAGAGAGGAAAGGGTTAGAGACACTACAACATAGAGAGGAAAGGGTTAGAGACACTACTACATAGAGAGGAAAGGGTTTAGAGACACTACTACATAGAGAGGAAAGGGTTAGAGACACTACTACTACATAGAGAGGAAAGGGTTAGAGACACTACTACATAGAGAGGAAAGGGTTAGAGACACTACTACATAGAGAGGAAAGGGTTAGAGACACTACTACATAGAGAGGAAAGGGTTAGAGACACTACTACATAGAGAGGAAAGGGTTAGAGACACTACTACATAGAGAGGAAAGGGTTAGAGACACTACAACATAGAGAGGAAAGGGTTAGAGACACTACTACAGAGAGGAAAGGGTTAGAGACACTACTACATAGAGAGGAAAGGGTTAGAGACACTACTACAGAGAGGAAAGGGTTAGAGACACTACAACATAGAGAGGAAAGGGTTAGAGACACTACTACAGAGAGGAAAGGGTTAGAGACACTACTACAGAGAGGAAAGGGTTAGAGACACTACTACATAGAGAGGAAAGGGTTAGAGACACTACAACATAGAGAGGAAAGGGTTAGAGACACTACAACAGAGAGGAAAGGGTTAGAGACACTACAACAGAGAGGAAAGGGTCAGAGACACTACTACAGTGAGAGGAAAGGGTTAGAGACACTACAACAGAGAGGAACGGGTTAGAGACACTACAACATAGAGAGGAAAGGGTTAGAGACACTACAACAGAGAGGAAAGGGTTAGAGACACTACAATAGAGAGAAAGGGTTAGAGACACTACTACATAGAGAGGAAAGGGTTAGAGACACTACTACATAGAGAGGAAAGGGTTAGAGACACTACTACATAGAGAGGAAAGGGTTAGAGACACTAATACAGAGAGGAAAGGGTTAGATACACTACAACATAGAGAGGAAAGGGTTAGAGACACTACTACAGAGAGGAAAGGGTTAGAGACAAGACAACATAGAGAGGAAAGGGTTAGAGACACTACAACAGAGAGGAAAGGGTTAGAGACACTACTACAGAGAGGAAAGGGTTAGAGACACTACTACATAGAGAAGAAAGGGTTAGAGAAACTACTACAGAGAGGAAAGGGTTAGAGACACTACAACAGAGAGGAAAGGGTAGAGACACTACTACAGAGAGGAAAGGGTTAGAGACACTACTACAGAGAGGAAAGGGTTAGAGACACTACAACAGAGAGGAAAGGGTTAGAGACACTACTACAGAGAGGAAAGGGTTAGAGACACTACTACAGAGAGGAAAGGGTTAGAGACACTACTACAGAGAGGAAAGGGTTAGAGACACTACTACAGAGAGGAAAGGGTTAGAGACACTACAACAGAGAGGAAAGGGTTAGAGACACTACTACAGAGAGGAAAGGGTTAGAGACACTACTACAGAGAGGAAAGGGTTAGAGACACTACTAACAGAGAGGAAAGGGTTAGAGACACTACTACAGAGAGGAAAGGGTTAGAGACACTACTACAAGAGAGGAAAGGGTTAGAGACACTACTACAAGAGAGGAAAGGGTTAGAGACACTACTACAGAGAGGAAAGGGTTAGAGACACTACTTACTACAGAGAGGAAAGGGTTAGAGACACTACTACAGAGAGGAAAGGGTTAGAGACACTACTACAGAGAGGAAAGGGTTAGAGACACTACTACAAGAGAGGAAAGGGTTAGAGACACTACTACAGAGAGGAAAGGGTTAGAGACACTACTACAGAGAGGAAAGGGTTAGAGACACTACTACAGAGAGGAAAGGGTTAGAGACACTACTAACAGAGAGGAAAGGGTCAGAGACACTACTACAGAGAGGAAAGGGTCAGAGACACTACTACAAGAGAGGAAAGGGTTAGAGACACTACTACACAGAGAGGAAAGGGTTAGAGACACTACTACATAGAGAGGAAAGGGTTAGAGACACTACTACAGAGAGGAAAGGGTTAGAGACACTACTACTAAGAGAGGAAAGGGTTAGAGACACTACTACAGAGAGGAAAGGGTTAGAGACACTACTACAGAGAGGAAAGGGTTAGAGACACTACTACAGAGAGGAAAGGGTTAGAGACACTACTACAGAGAGGAAAGGGTTAGAGACACTACTACAGAGAGGAAAGGGTTAGAGACACTACTACAGAGAGGAAAGGGTTAGAGACACTACTACAGAGAGGAAAGGGTTAGAGACACTACTACAGAGAGGAAAGGGTTAGAGACACTACAACATAGAGAGGAAAGGGTTAGAGACACTACTACAAGAGAGGAAAGGGTTAGAGACACTACTACAAGAGAGGAAAGGGTTAGAGACACTACTACAGAGAGGAAAGGGTTAGAGACACTACTACAGAGAGGAAAGGGTTAGAGACACTACTACAGAGAGGAAAGGGTTAGAGACACTACTACAAGAGAGGAAAGGGTTAGAGACACTACAACAGAGAGGAAAGGGTTAGAGACACTACTACAGAGAGGAAAGGGTTAGAGACACTACTACAACAAGAGAGGAAAGGGTTAGAGACACTACTACAGAGAGGAAAGGGTTAGAGACACTACTACAAGAGAGGAAAGGGTTAGAGACACTACTACAGAGAGGAAAGGGTTAGAGACACTACTACAAGAGAGGAAAGGGTTAGAGACACTACTACAGAGAGGAAAGGGTTAGAGACACTACTACAGAGAGGAAAGGGTTAGAGACACTACTACAGAGAGGAAAGGGTTAGAGACACTACTACAGAGAGGAAAGGGTTAGAGACACTACTACAGAGAGGAAAGGGTTAGAGACACTACTACAAGAGAGGAAAGGGTTAGAGACACTACTACAGAGAGGAAAGGGTTAGAGACACTACTACAGAGAGGAAAGGGTTAGAGACACTACAACAGAGAGGAAAGGGTTAGAGACACTACTACAGAGAGGAAAGGGTTAGAGACACTACTACATAGAGAGGAAAGGGTTAGAGACACTACTACTACAGAGAGGAAAGGGTTAGAGACACTACTACAGAGAGGAAAGGGTTAGAGACACTACTACAGAGAGGAAAGGGTTAGAGACACTACAACAGAGAGGAAAGGGTTAGAGACACTACTACAGAGAGGAAAGGGTTAGAGACACTACTACAGAGAGGAAAGGGTTAGAGACACTACTACAGAGAGGAAAGGGTTAGAGACACTACTACAGAGAGGAAAGGGTTAGAGACACTACTACAGAGAGGAAAGGGTTAGAGACACTACTACAGAGAGGAAAGGGTTAGAGACACTACTACAGAGAGGAAAGGGTTAGAGACACTACTACAGAGAGGAAAGGGTTAGAGACACTACTACAGAGAGGAAAGGGTTAGAGACACTACTACAGAGAGGAAAGGGTTAGAGACACTACTACAGAGAGGAAAGGGTTAGAGACACTACTACAGAGAGGAAACAGAGACACTACTACAGAGAGGAAGGGTCAGAGAAAGGGTTAGAGACACTACTACACAGAGAAAAGGGTTAGAGACACTACAACAGAGAGAGGAAAGGGTTAGAGACACTACAACATAGAGAGGAAAGGGTTAGAGACAGTACTACATAGAGAGGAAAGGGTTAGAGACACTACTACATAGAGAGGAAAGGGTTCGAGACACTACTACAGAGAGGAAATGGGTAGAGACACTACAACATAGAGAGGAAAGGGTTAGAGACAGTACTACAGAGAGAGGAAAGGGTTAGAGACACTACTACAGAGAGGAAAGGGTTAGAGACAGTACTACAGAGAGAGGAAAGGGTTAGAGACACTACTACAGAGAGGAAAGGGTTAGAGACACTACTACAGAGAAGAAAGGGTTAGAGACACTACAACATAGAGAGGAAAGGGTTAGAGAAACTAACTCTGAAAGGGTCAGAGGGTTAAAGGGTAAAGGTTATAGAGGTATGGGTTAGGTTACCATACATACTTCCTCCATAAGGACTGGGGTTCCACCACCATCTTGTTGCGTCCCACAGAGGCGATGAAGGCGAAGGGCCAGGCCAGCAGCATCATGAAGGCTGCCAGGAACAACCGGATGGGGAACAGAGTCACCGTCATCAACGCTATCTGAATTGAGACAAAGATGGAGAAGAGAGATTTAGATAGACAGAAACAGCTTGGATAGATAAGAGATATTACTGATAACATGAGAATGAGATCATCTCCTTTTCCCAACCCCCAAGAAAAGGATTTGAGGCTGCTGCACACATACAATATGGTTTCTAGACCTATCTACTATGTTCACAAGTCAAACAGTCAGCAAGAGTATCTCCAGCACCTTTTATGATGTCTGGCTTTCAGCGCTTATCTTAAGTCAACATTTATCTTTCTGTTATCACGACTACTGTGTTGCACACACACACACAACTGTTTCTCCTATATTCATTTAACCGTGGCCTATTATATACTGAACAAAAATATAAAACGCCACATGCAACAATTTAAAATATTTGACTGAGTTACAGTTCATATAAGGAAATCAGTCAATTGAAATAAATTAATTAGGCCCTAATCTATGGATTTCACATGACTGGGCAGAGGCGCAGCCATGGGTTGGCATAGGCCCACCCACTGGGGAGCCAGGCCCAGCAATTTATAATGAGTTTTCCCCACAAAAGGGCTTTATTAGAGACAGAAATACAGCTGTCCGGGTGGCTGGTCTCAGACGATCCCGCAGGTGAAGAAGCCGGATGTGGAGGTCCTGGACTGGCGTGGTTACAAGTGATCTGTGGTTGTGAGGCCGGTTAGATGTACTGCCATATTCTCAAAAACAACGTTGGAGGTGGCTTATGGTAGAGAAATGAACATTAAATTATCTGACAACAGCTCTGTTGGACATTCCTGCAGTCAGCATGCCAATTGCACGCTCCCTCAAAACTTGAGACATCTGTGGCATTGCGTTGTGTGAAAAAACTGCACATTTTAGTGGCCTTTTATTGTCCCCAGCACAAGGTGCACCTGTCTAATGATCATGCTGTTTAATCAACTTATTGATATGCCACAACTGTCAGGTGGATGGATTATCTTGGCAAATGAGAAATCCTCACTAACAGGGATGTAAACAAATTTGTGCACAGAATTTGAGAGAAATAAGCTTTTTGTGCGTATGGAAAATGTCTGGGATATTTTATTTCAGCTCATGAAACATGGGACTAACACTTCACATGTTGCGTTTATATTTTTGTTCAGTAATATATATCAGTACCAGTCAAAAGTTTGGACACACCTACTCATTCAAGGGTTTTTCTTTATTTTTACTATTTTCTACATTGTAGAATAATAGTGAACACATCAAAACTATGAAATAACACATATGGAATCATGTAGTAACCAAAAAAGTGTTAAATCAAAATATATTTTATATTTGAGATTCGTCAAATAGGCACCCTTTGCCTTTGCATACTCTTGGCATTCTCTCAACCAGCTTCACGAGGTAGTCACATGGAATGCATTTCAATTAACAGGTGTGCCTTCTTAAAAGTAAGTTTGGGGGTATACAGAAGATTCTATAATTCTATATTATGGCAAGAACAGCTCAAATAAGCAAAGAGAAATTACATTCCATCATTACTTTAAGACATGGGTCCTCTGTAGCTCAATTGGTAGAGCATGGCGCTTGTAACGCCAGGGTAGTGGGTTCGATCCCCGGGACCACTCATACGTAAAAATGTATGCACAGATGACTGTAAGTCGCTTTGGATAAAAGCATCTGCTAAATGGCACATTATTATTATTATTATTATTATTATAATTATTATATGAAGGTCAGTCAATACGGACAAATTCAAGAACTTTTAAAGTTTCTTCAAGTGCAGTCGCAAAAACCATCAAGCGCTATGATGAAACTGTCTCTCATGAGGACCACCACAGGAATGGAAGACCAAGAGTTACCTCTGCTGCAGAGGATAAGTTCATTAGTTACCAGCCTCAGAAATTGCAGCCCAAATAAATGCTTCACAGAGTTCAAGTAACAGACACATCTCAACATCAACTGTTCAGAGG
The DNA here is from genome assembly GCA_031479575.1 of Coregonus ussuriensis. Classification (NCBI taxonomy): domain Eukaryota; kingdom Metazoa; phylum Chordata; class Actinopteri; order Salmoniformes; family Salmonidae; genus Coregonus; species Coregonus ussuriensis. Next base: position 46,438,810 of record CM062489.1, on the reverse strand, counting down.
GGACTGTGTGAATCAGGCCTTCATGGTCGAATTTCTGCAAATAAACCACTACTAAAGGACCAAGAAACTACCAAGAAACACGAGCAATGGACATTAGACCGGTGGAAATGTGTCCTTTGGTCTGGAGTTCAAATTTGAGATTTTTGGTTCCAACCGCCGTGTCTTTGTGAGACGCGGTGTGGGTGAACAGATGATCTCCGCATGTGTATTTCACACCGTAAAGCATGGAGGAGGAGGTGTTATGGTGTGGGGGTGCTTTGCTGGTGACACTGTCTATGATTTATTTAGAATTCAAGACACACTTAACCAGCATGGCTACCACAGGATTCTACAGCGATACGCAATTCCCATCTGGTTTGGGCTTAGTGGGACTATCATTTGTTTTTCAACAGGACAATGACCCAACACACCACCAGGCTGTGTAAGGGCTATTTTACCAAGAAGGAGAGTGATGGAGTGCTGCATCAGATGACCTGGCCTCCAAAATCCCCTGACCTTAACTCAATTGAGATGGTTTGGTATGAGTCGGACCGCAGAGTGAAGGAAAAGCAGCCAACTCCTTCAAGACTGTTGGAAAAGCATTCCAGGTGAAGCTGGTTGAGAGAATGCCAAGAGTGTGCAAAGCTGTCATCAAGGCAAAGGGTGGCTATTTGAAGAATCTCAAATCTCAAATATATTTTGATTTGTTTAACACTTTTTTGTTTACTACATGATTCCATGTGTTATTTCATAGTTTTGATGTCTTCACTATTATTCTACAATGTAAAAAATAGTAAATATAAAGAAAAACCCTTGAATGAGTAGGTCCAAACTTTTGACTGGTAGTGAATATTCATTTAAATTCTTGTCACCGCTGCAAAAAATATGATGTCTATTTAAAAAAAAAAAAAAATATATATATATATATATATATATTTCTGCTAGGGCTGGGAATTGCCAGGGACCTCACGATACGATATGTATTGCGATTCTCACGATTCTATATTTATTGCGAGTCGATACTGTGATTTTATTTCGATTCGATGTTCCAAACATATTGCTCACCATACACTACATGACCAAAAGTATGTGGACACATGCTCGAACATCTCATTCCAAAATCATGGGCATTTATATGGAGTTGGTCCCCTCTTTGCTGCTATAACAGCCTCCACTCTTCTGGGAAGGCTTTCCACTAGATATTGGAACATTGCTGCAGAGACTTGCTTCCATTGAGCCAAAAGAGCATTAGTGAGGTCGGGCACTGATGTTGGGCGATTAGGCCTGGCTCGCAGTTAGCGTTCCAATTCATCCAAAAGTTGTTCGATGGGGTTAAGGTCAGGGCTCTGTGCAGGCCAGTCAAGTTCTTCCACACCGATCTCGACACACCATATCTGTTTGGACCTCGCTTTGTGCACAGGGGCATTGTCATGCTGAAACAGGAAAGGGCCTTCACCAAACTGTTGCCACAAAGTTGGATGCACAGAATCGTCAAGAATGTCATTGTATGCTGTAGCGTTAAGATTTCCCTTCACTGGAACTAAGGGGCCTAGCCCGAAAAAGCCCCAGACCATTATTCCTCCTCCATAAAACGTTAGTTGGCACTATGCATTCGGGCAGGTAGCGTTCTCCTGGCATCCGCCAAACCCAGATATGTCATTGTATGCTGTAGCATTAAGATTTCCCTTCACTGGAACTAAGGGGCCTAGCCCGAAAAAGCCCCAGACCATTATTCCTCCTCCATAAAACGTTAGTTGGCACTATGCATTCGGGCAGGTAGCGTTCTCCTGGCATCCGCCAAACCCAGATGGGGAAGCGTGATTCATCACTCCAGAGCACGCATTTCCACTGCTCCAGAGTCCAATGGCGGCGAGCTTTACAAATCAAATCAAATCAAATTTTATTGGTCACATGCGCCGAATACAACAGGTGCAGACATTACAGTGAAATGCTTACTTACAGCCCTTAACCAACAGTGCATTTATTTTAAACAAAAAAAGTAAGAATAAAACAACAACAAAAAAAGTGTTGAGAAAAAAAGAGCAGAAGTAAAAATAAAGTGACAGTAGGGAGGCTATATATACACAATAGAATAAAGTGACAGTAGGGAGGCTATATATACAGGGGGGTACCGTTGCATAGTCAATGTGCGGGGGCACCGGCTAGTTGAGGTAGTTGAGGTAATATGTACATGTGGGTAGAGTTAAAGTGACTATGCATAAATACTTAACAGAGTAGCAGCAGCGTAAAAAGTATGGGGTGGGGGGGCAGTGCAAATAGTCCGGGTAGCCATGATTAGCTGTTCAGGAGTCTTATGGCTTGGGGGTAGAAGCTGTTGAGAAGTCTTTTGGACCTAGACTTGGCACTCCGGTACCGCTTGCCGTGCGGTAGCAGAGAGAACAGTCTATGACTAGGGTGACTGGAGTCTTTGACAATTTTGAGGGCCTTCCTCTGACACCGCCTGGTATAGAGGTCCTGGATGGCAGGGAGCTTTGCCCCTGTGATGTACTGGGCCGTACGCACTACCCTCTGTAGTGCCTTGCGGTCAGAGGCCAAGCAGTTGCCATACCAGGCGGTGATGCAACCAGTCAGGATGCTCTCGATGGTGCAGCTGTAGAATTTTTTGAGGATCTGAGGACCCATGCCAAATCTTTTTAGTCTCCTGAGGGGGAATAGGCTTTGTCGTGCCCTCTTCACGACTGTCTTGGTGTGTTTGGACCATGATAGTTCGTTGGTGATGTGGACACCAAGGAACTTGAAGCTCTCAACCTGTTCCACTACAGCCCCGTCGATGAGAATGGGGGCGTGCTCAGTCCTCTTTTTTTTCCTGTAGTCCACAATCATCTCCTTTGTCTTGGTCACGTTGAGGGAGAGGTTGTTGTCCTGGCACCACACGGCCAGATCTCTGACCTCCTCCCTATAGGCTGTCTCATCGTTGTCGGTGATCAGGCCTACCACTGTTGTGTCGTCGGCAAACTTAATGATGGTGTTGGAGTCGTGCCTGGCCATGCAGTCATGGGTGAACAGAGAGTACAGGAGGGGACTGAGCACGCACCCCTGAGGGGCCCCCGTGTTGAGGATCAGTGTGGCAGATGTGTTGTTACCTACCCTTACCACCTGGGGGCGGCCCGTCAGGAAGTCCAGGATCCAGTTGCAGAGGGAGGTGTTTAGTCCCAGGATCCTTAGCTTAGTGATGAGCTTTGAGGGCACTATGGTGTTGAATGCTGAGCTGTAGTCAATGAATAGCATTCTCACGTAGGTGTTCCTCTTGTCCAGGTGGGAAAGGGCAGTGTGGAGTGCGATAGAGATTGCATCATCTGTGGATCTGTTGGGGCGGTATGCAAATTGGAGTGGGTCTAGGGTTTCTGGGATTATGCTGTTGATGTGAGCCATGACCAGTCTTTCAAAGCACTTCATGGCTACAGACGTCAGTGCCACGGGTCGGTAGTCATTTAGGCAGGTTATCTTAGAGTTCTTGGGCACGGGGACTATGGTGGTCTGCTTGAAACATGTTGGTATTACAGACTCAGTCAGGGACATGTTGAAAATGTCAGTGAAGACACTTGCCAGTTGGTCAGCACATGCTCGGAGTACACGTCCTGGTAATCCGTCTGGCCCTGCGGCCTTGTGAATGTTGACCTGCTTAAAAGTCTTACTCACATCGGCTACGGAGAGCGTGATCACATAGTCGTCCGGAACAGCTGGTGCTCTCATGCATGCTTCAGTGTTGCTTGCCTCGAAGCGAGCATAGAAGTGGTTTAGCTCGTCTGGTAGGCTTGTGTCACTGGGCAGCTCGCGGCTGTGCTTCCCTTTGTAGTCTGTAATAGTTTTCAAGCCCTGCCACATCCGACGAGCGTCAGAGCCAGTGTAGTATGAGACCATTCTAGCAGACGTTTGCCGTTGCGCATGGTGATCTTAGGCTTGTGTGCGGCTGCTCGGCCATAGAAAACCATTTCATGGTCCCAACGAACAGCTCGTGCCGACGTTGCTTCCAGAGGCAGTTTGGAACTCAGTAGTGAGTGTTGCAACGAAGACAGACAATTTTTACGCGCTACACACTTCAGCACTCGGCGGTCCCGTTCTGTGAGCATGTGTGGCCTACCACTTCGCGGCTGAGCCGTTGTTGCTGTGTGCTCGATTTTATACAACTTTCAGCAACGGGTGTGGCTGAAATAGCCGAATCCACTAATTTGAAGGGGTGTCCACATACTTCTTTTAAATATAGTGTATGTCTGCTGCAGAGGGACAAGAGAGAGCCATGAGAAAATGAGTTTTGATCAGTCATGGAAATAAAAGTGCTGAAAACAAATTGGCTCCCTATTTAAAAAGAAGATGGAGAACAAGTTATGAAGGAAAAATACTGGAGGTAAAGGAGCAGGTACAGCCAACTATCGCAAAAATAATATTGAGATATTGTTAAAATTATACAATATATCGTCAAAAATAATATCCTGATACGCAACTGTATAGATTTTTTCCCCATCACTAATTTCGGCTGAGACATTCTTTTAAATGGATAGTGGTTGGCTCATAGGGTGCAATTTGGGACAAACACACAGACAGATGTAACTCAAACGTCAACACAGCCTGTGAAACATCATGACAGATTGACCATAACCACAATGACGATATGTAAGATTGGTAAAATGAGTGGAACATCAACTGAGTATTTAAGGGCTGATTTCTTTCATTCAACAGAATGTCTTTACAAGATTGGCCCGACATCTTGAGATCCTCCTGTGGGAGATGTTGAACTGAACCAAGGCTGGGAGGCTTTTGTGTAGGAGTGACTGGTAGTTGGGACTGCTGCCATACAAACCACACAGAGACATAATTCACAGACGTCAACACAGCCAGGAGAAACATCACAGTGGATCAACTATCATGGCTACAACCAGATTTGGTAAAAGCGACCTGACAAAATAAAATATTTTACAACGGTAAAGGGAAACACTGCTTTAAACAACATCTGGTGATCAATACATCCCTCTGGCCTCATGTAGCAGATCGGGATCTATTTAACTCACTCACTCAGCCTGAATAGCCAGTTTTTCAGTGGCACGACTGCGTAAGACACTTCAGGAGGGTGGTCACGTGTTTGTGAGGCAGATGTCCTGGGTATGAGCAGTGTGACATCCTTTACACTACATAATACAATACATCCCTGTGGGCTGGCTCTAGAATGGGACAATACATCCCTGTGGGCTGGCTCTAGAATGGGACAATACATCCCTGTGGGCTGGCTCTAGAATGGGACAATGGTATAGCCTGGTCCCAGCTCTCATGTCTCCTTGTCATGTTAGGCATGATGACACAAACAGAGTGCTGACCCATGCTAGCAATGTCCCCAACAACCATTCAGAGAGCTGGTCAACAGACTGCCAAAGCCACAACACAGGGTGCAGTAGGATAGGACAGTTCACCTAGCCTACATTTTCTCAAGCTCATTTAAATTAGCTTCATTGGTCTAGATCCAAAATAATTTTCACCACGACCCTGAATGGAGCGCAGAATAACCTACATTATGAATGGAATTCAGTGTCATATACATGAACCAGAGTAATGCATTCTGGGAAATATCTATAGAGAATCAATGCATGAGAATACATGCAAGCCACACTGAATGAAAACATGCTGTGTAACTAAATGGAGAGGGGGAGTCAGTGGTTTCAGCCATGTTACCATGACAATGGAGCCTAGAGTTGCAAAGAGGAGAGATAATAAGCCTACAACTAGCAGGATGTAAAAGCAACAGCAATGTTTCCCCCCTCTCAACTGTGACACAGACCTTTTCAGTCGTGTAACGACTTACATAAGGTTACATACCAAGTGAACCACGGTGAAACCTAGCCTACATTGTAGTGAAGCACTGAGGTTAGCTTCACACAGGAAACTGTTCTCATGATGGTCACGCATTGCATAAGTTGAAACAGAGTGCCATTTATGGTAGTCATTTCATTTGAAACACTTCTAAACAGGAGACAGTTGAGACACAAGATTCTAATGCACGGTTATTCCAATCCTACCGTGGCGGTACTGACTACTACTGGTTTTCTGTTCTACCTGATAATTAACTGCACCCACCTGGTGTCCCAGGTCTAAATCACTCACTGAGGAAATAATGAAAATTAGCATTGACACTGTCTTCAAGGTCCAGATTTTAGGCTTCTAATGAGCAGGCCAGTTATTTTCATGACAGGGAAAGAAACAGAAGAGCAACAACAGCCTACAGCGTGATGCAGGCTGGGTGCTGAGGCCTACAGGTATTTCAAATCATAAAACACAATATCAGGGGAGCCTGACCACCTGTAATCACTGAGGACCAATCTATTTAAATCACTAGCAACAAAGCCTGACCACCTGTAATCACTGAGGACCAATCTATTTAAATCACTAGCAACAGAGCCTGACCACCTGTTATCACTGAGGACCAATCTATTTAAATCACTAGCAACAGAGCCTGACCACCTGTTATCACTGAGGACCAATCTATTTAAATCACTAGCAACAGAGCCTGACCACCTGTAATCACTGAGGACCAATCTATTTAAATCACTAGCAACAGAGCCTGACCACCTGTAATCACTGAGGACCAATCTATTTAAATCACTAGCAACAGAGCCTGACCACCTGTAATCACTGAGGACCAATGTATTTAAATCACTAGCAACAGAGCCTGACCACCTGTTTTCACTGAAGACCAATCTATTTAAATCACTAGCAACAGAGCCTGACCACCTGTAATCACTGAGGACCAATCTATTTAAATCACTAGCAACAGAGCCTGACCACCTGTAATCACTGAGGACCAATCTATTTAAATCACTAGCAACAGAGCCTGACCACCTGTTATCACTGAGGACCAATCTATTTAAATCACTAGCAACAGAGGGTAGTCTATATCATCATCATCATCATGTGGCTTTATTTTCCATTCGATACATTTTCAGGCTGATACAGTATTAGGCATTATAAAGCCCACATTTTGCATAGTTATGTGGAGTTTAATTACCAGGACTGTAAATGGCCCAAGGGTCGTTAGGTCTCTAATAGGGAAATGAAATCCTCATTGACTTGTTGGTTTATCTGGATATAAGGTTCAGATAGACCACCACAGGTGAGGTCACTATAGATTCAGATAGAACCACCACAGGTGAGGTCACTATAGATTCAGGTAGAACCACCCCAGATGAGGTCACTATAGATTCAGATAGAACCACCACAGGTGAGGTCACTATAGATTCAGGTAGAACCACCCCAGATGAGGTCACTATAGATTCAGGTAGAACCACCCCAGATGAGGTCACTATAGATTCAGGTAGAACCACCCCAGGTCACTATAGATTCAGGTAGAACCACCCCAGGTGATGTCACTATAGATTCAGGTAGAACCACCCCAGGTCACTATAGATTCAGGTAGAAAAGCCCCAGGTCACTATAGATTCAGGTAGAACCACCCCAGGTGAGGTCACTATAGATTCAGGTAGAACCAGTCCAAGTGAGGTCACTATAGATTCAGGTAGAACCACCCCAGGTCACTATAGATTCAGGTAGAACCACCCCAGGTCACTATAGATTCAGGTAGAACCACCCCAGGTCACTATAGATTCAGGTAGAACCACCACTGAGGTCACTATAGATTCAGATAGAACCACCACAGGTGAGGTCACTATAGATTCAGGTAGAACCATCCCAGGTCACTATAGATTCAGGTAGAACCACCCAAGATGAGGTCACTATAGATTCAGGTAGAACCACCCCAGGTCACTATAGATTCAGGTAGAACCACCCCAGGTGAGGTCACTATAGATTCAGGTAGAACCACCACAGGTGAGGTCACTATAGATTCAGGGAGAACCACCACAGGTCACTATAGATTCAGGTAGAACCACCCCAGGTGAGGTCACTATAGATTCAGGTAGAACCAGTCCAGGTGATGTCACTATAGCTTCAGGTAGAACCACCCCAGGTCATGTCACTATAGATTCAGGTAGAACCACCCCAGATGAGGTCACTATAGATTCAGGTAGAACCACCCCAGGTGACTATAGATTCAGGTAGAACCACCCCAGGTGAGGTCACGATAGATTCAGGGAGAACCACCACAGGTCACTATAGATTCAGGTAGAACCAGTCCAGGTGATGTCAATATAGATTCAGGTAGAACCACCCCAGGTCACTATAGATTCAGGTAGAACCACCCCAGGTCACTATAGATTCAGGTAGAACCGCCCCAGGTGATGTCACTATAGATTCAGGTAGAACCGCCCCAGGTCACTACAGATTCAGGTAGAACCGCCCCAAGTCACTATAGATTCAGGTAGAACCACCGCAGGTCACTATAGATTCAGGTAGAACCGCCCCAGGTCACTATAGATTCAGGTAGAACCGCCCCAGGTCACTATAGATCCAGGTAGAACTAACCCAGGTCACTATAGATTCAGGTAGAACCACCACAGGTGAGGTCACTATAGATTCAGGGAGAACCACCACAGGTCACTATAGATTCAGGTAGAACCACCACAGGTGAGGTCACTATAGATTCAGGTAGAACCACCCCAGGTCACTATAGATTCAGGTAGAACCAGTCCAGGTGATGTCACTATAGATTCAGGTAGAACCACCCCATGTTACTATAGATTCAGGTAGAACCACCCCTGGTCACTATAGATTCAGGTAGAACCACCCCAGGTGATGTCACTATAGATTCAGGTAGAACCACCCCAGGTGATGTCACTATAGATTCAGGTAGAACCACCCCATGTCACTATAGATTCAGGTAGAACCACCCCAGGTCACTATAGATTCAGGTAGAACCACCCCATGTCACTATAGATTCAGGTAGAACCACCCCAGGTCACTATAGATTCAGGTAGAACCACCCCAGGTCACTATAGATTCAGGTAGAAACACCCCAGATGAGGTCACCATAGATTCAGGTAGAACCACCCCAGGTCACTATAGATTCAGGTAGAACCACCCCAAGTCACTATAGATTCAGGTAGAACCACCCCAGGTGATGTCACTATAGATTCAGGTAGAACCACCCCAGGTCCCTATAGATTTTGGTACAACCACCCCAGGTCCCTATAGATTCCGGTATAACCAGTCCAGGTGATGTCACTATAGATTCAGGTAGAACCACCCCAGGTCACTATAAATTCAGGTAGATCCACCCCAGGTCACTATAGATTCCGGTAAACCACCCCAGGTCACTATAGAGTCAGATAGAACCACCCCAGGTCACTATAGATTCAGGTAGAACCACCCAAGGTCACTATAGATTCAGGTAGAACCACCCCAGGTCACTATAGATTCAGGTAGAACCACCCCAGATGAGGTCACCATAGATTCAGGTAGAAACACCCCAGATGAGGTCACCATAGATTCAGGTAGAAACACCCCAGATGAGGTCACCATAGATTCAGGTAGAACCACCCCAGGTCACTATAGATTCAGGTAGAACCACCCCAAGTCACTATAGATTCAGGTAGAACCACCCCAGGTGATGTCACTATAGATTAAGGTAGAACCGCCCCAGGTCCCTATAGATTTTGGTACAACCACCCCAGGTCCCTATAGATTCCGGTATAACCAGTCCAGGTGATGTCACTATAGATTCAGGTAGAACCACCCCAGGTCACTATAAATTCAGGTAGATCCACCCCAGGTCACTATAGATTCCGGTAAACCACCCCAGGTCACTATAGATTCAGATAGAACCACCCCAGGTCACTATAGATTCAGATAGAACCACCCCAGGTCACTATAGATTCAGGTAGAACCACCCCAGGTCCCTATAGATTCCGGTAGAACCAGTCCAGGTGATGTCACTATAGATTCAGGTAGAACCACCCCAGGTACTATAGATTCAGGTAGAACCACCCCAGGTCACTATAGATTCAGGTAGAACCACCCCAGATGAGGTCACTATAGATTAAGGTAGAACCACCCCAGATGAGGTCACTATAGATTAAGGTAGAACCACCCCAGATGAGGTCACCATAGATTCAGGTAGAACCAGTCCAGATGAGGTCACTATAGATTCAGGTAGAACCAGTCCAGATGAGGTCACTATAGATTCAGGTAGAACCAGTCCAGATGAGGTCACAATAGATTCAGGTAGAACCAGTCCAGGTGAGGTCACTATAGATTCAGGTAGAACCACCCCAGGTCACTATAGATTCAGGTAGAACCACCCCAGGTGATGTCACTATAGATTCAGGTAGAACCACCCCAGGTCACTATAGATTCAGGTAGAACCACCCCAGGTCACTATAGATTCAGGTAGAACCACCCCAGGTCACTATAGATTCCCAGGTCCACCCCAGGTCATGTAGTAGCAGAGAGAACAGTCTATGACTTGGGTGGCTGGAGTAAATTCTTTGGGCCTTCCTCTGACACCGCCTGGTATAGAAATCCTGGATGGCAGGAAGCTTGGCCCCAGTGATGTACTGGGCGGTACGCACTACCCTCTGTAGCACCTTACGGTTGGATGCCAAGCAGTTGCCATACCAGGCGGTAATGCAGCTAGTCAAGATGCTCTCAATGGTGCAGCTGATTCAGGCCTCCTGAGGGGGAAGAGGCGTTGTCATGCCCTCTTCACGACTGTGTTGGTGTGTTTGAACCATGATAGATCCTTAGTGATGTGGACACTGAGGAACTTGAAGCTCTCGACCTGCTCCACAACAGCCCTGTCGACGTGGATGGGGGTGTGCTCGGCCCTCCTTTTACTGTAGTCCACGATCATCTCCTTTATCTTACTGACGTTGAGGGAGAGGTTGTTGTCCTGGCACCACACTGCCATGTCACTGACCTCCTCCCTATACGCTGTCTCATCGTTGTCGGTGATCAGGCCTACCACCCTTGTGTCGTTGGCAAACTTGATGGTGTTGGAGTCGTGCGTGGCCACGCAGTCGTGGATGAACAGGGAGTACAGGAGGGGACTAAGCACACACCCCTGAGGGGCCCCCGTGTTGAGAATCAGTGTGGCAGATGTGTTGTTGCCTACCCTTACCACCTGGGAGTGGCCCGTCAGGAAGTCCAGGATCCAGTTGCAGAGGGAGGTGGTTAGTCCCAGGGTCCTTCGCTTAGTGATGAGTTTTGAGGGCACTATGGATCACTTTCGTTCCCGGTTCCGTTTCTGTTCCTTGAAAAATTAAGTTATTTTCTGGTTCTGTTCCCTGAAACGGTTCAAACCCCAGATCAAAACTGAACTTGGATCCGTGTTTAGTAGCAATCATATCCTTCGCCACCGTCGTCTTACCACAGATAGTCATGACTATTCAACAAAACCATACATCATTTTGAAGTTTATTTCCAGCTAATGAAGTTGAGGGTGCAGTATTTATGAAGTTTGTCAATGAGGACACAAACTATCATATCTCAGCTAGCCAGCTAGTTTAGCCAGCTAGTTCAGCCAGCTAGTTTAGCCAGGGAAAACTGGGGTAAAAGAGCAAGCTGGGCGCACAAGCGCACTAGGCTAGTTCAGAAGACAGGTTGTTGTTTTTAATGCCCTGATATCAGGAGTTGGAGGCGAAAAGTTTGATTAAACAATTCAGAGACAGAAACAAATAAATCAAATGACTTATAATTAAGGAGCGTTGTGCCAGTAACCGAAAGGTCGCTGGTTCTAATCCCTGAGCCGACTAGGTGAAAAATCTGTCGATGTGCCCTTGAGCAAGGCACTTAACCCTAATTGCTCCTGTAAGTCGATCTGGATAAGAGCGTCTGCTAAATGACTAAAATGTAATGTTGCAGTGAACCCCACGGTAAACTGTGCCCACAGAGTTTCTGAACCCAGAGGCGCAACATCACGATACTTCCGGGCTTGCGAAACAGACCAGGCCGGGGTTTGACAAGTCAATGAGAAGTAAAATATTATTCCTTAGTTGCTAATTTAATCAAAATCGAAAGGCACAACCTAGATTCGAGACCATGTTATTACTCCAATCTTGTGAAAGTGACACGTTTTTATTTTCGTCAAAAATAACTTTATATCGAAGGAGCGCCTTTGATTTGACAGCCTGCATATGCGCAGTTCGGCGCGAGACGACCGTTAGACCCGAACATGTGTTTCTACGCATGCGCTTAGCTATACAACGTCGCCATGACATCGCCTACAAGTGTGATCGGGGATTTCTATTGGAGAAGCAGTTTTAGCCCATCTTCATACTGCACTGTCAGCCCCATCTTTTGATTGAAGAAGCAACGGAAGAGTTGCTGGCGTAGTGAAAGTCAGTGCTCTGCACTGTCTGGTTCTTTAACTCATCAAGTGGGATACATGCATTCCCTGGTCTATGTCATACTCCTGTACATTGTTAGCCAACTATTTTTTTTCCAGCGTTCAGCAAACTCGCACGTGCAGAACATAACGCTTGCATGGACAAGCCTCCACAGATGCTGATTGAGCAGGAATACAAAGTTATCACAAGTGATGATGTTCGTGCCTCTTGCGACCCTTTTGCAAACGACGTATCATCTTGTATTATCGCTAAAAAATCCTTAACATTGGTGGCTGGCTTATCAGCTATGTTACTTAACGCCTAACCACGCCAAGACGCGAATTGTTGTCTTATAGCTACCCTGTGTGTCGTGATTTATGTGCAAGGTAATGCGCGGGTTCGAAATATTCTTCCAGCTTGTTGTGAAGACTTCGTAGCTAAAGTATGCGAGCCAAGTGAGCAACATGTAGCCAGCCTTCTAGCTAACGTTAGTTGCTAGTCAGTTAGGCTAGCTAAATACCTTAATCGGTAGTTAGCTGGCTAGCGAACCCTTATATAAATCTAGCCTGTCTCTATCGATTTTTAAACTAAACAGGTGAACGTGTTGCACCAGTTGTAATATTTTCGCTTACCTTTGCCTTTTCGAGCGGTGTGAATCTCAAGTCATGCACAAAAGGGTTCCTAAATGGTGGAGCGAGTTCCTTCTTCCCATCTCCTTCCCCAGGACACCGACTGATGGTCGGGAACCTCATCCTCAACGAACCCGAGAGGATGGAACCTGTATCGGAAACGCGACAGCAGCGAATTTGTCTTATGTAAATCTCCACAACGTTGTTTTCGTGTCTGTGTCTAGCTAATTCCGGCACACATGTTATTATCTTCAGAGGCTAGAGGATTAGCCAAGGATCATGTATTTGAAGTCGGGCAATAGCTTCCCTCGTACGCAGTACTGATGTCAGACCCGCTAGACTGCTATCCTAACTGGCAGACTACCGTTGCTAGAAAAGTCCCCCTTCCTGGCTGCTTCTTGAGAACGCATGCGCCTAGTTGTCTGAGTTGACTCAAGATAAACATACACATTTTAGTCGTTTAGCAGACGCTCTCATCCAGAGCGATTTACAGTAATGAGTGAATACATGTTCGTGCAGGTCCCCCGTGGGAATCGAACCCACAACTCTGGCGTTGCAAGTGCCATGCTCTACCAACTGAGCCACACGTGTTCTCAAATCTTTGTTGTATTTATAATAAGTTCATAAACTGTTAAATGTTTGCAGAGCTTATAAAACACTACAATAATGATAATAATTTGTGTGGCGCTTATATTAGCCCAGTTACACACAATTGTGTAATGGAAATGTTTTTGTTGTTGCATATCCCAACTCCACCTGAGACACTCGCAGGGAGTGGGGTCACGGCCAGGGTCCCCATTGTCGAGGCTACCTGCCGCCCCTATATTGGCTACCTGCCGCCCCTATATGAAGTAATTTGCACATAAAACGTCTGTCCAGTGCCATATAATACGTGTTTAAAGCAGCACACCAGGTCTAAATGTAGTCTGTAACATGGTAAATTTCTTCACTTAGGAATCGAACATACTACTTATCTAATAATCTAAGAGCTGAATTTAGCAATATTGCTGAATATTTGCTCAGGCTGCAATTTATGCAAATAATGAAGCATTGTAACAGGCTAATGATTCTCTCTAACAGTAGAAGAGATGGGAAACCTGTCCTTTTGGTTTGCTGCTATGGCAACAGGTGACTTTTTTTCTCATTGACCCTCTCTCTTCTCCAGACTGCTAATGTAGTAGCAGCAATACAGTATGTTTTGCATGCTGTAGGCCCACATAGCAAATGCACAATCATTAAGCGTCAAAAACGTAATTTTAATGTGTTTTTATATACACTGCATGTACAAAACATTAAGACACCTGCTCTTTCCATGACATAGACTGACTAGGTGAATCCAGGTGAAATATATGATCCCTTATTGATGTCACTTGTTAAATCCACTTCAATTTGTATTTGTATTTATTAGGGATCCCCATTAGCTGCTGCCAAGGAAGCAGCTACTCTTCCTGGGGTCCAAACATATTAAAGCACTTACATTACATATACAACAAAATATAAAACAGTACATCATATGACATTATTACACCACTACCTATCTACAATACAAAATGTTTAATACCACCATACAACAACATCACAATGTGTGCGTATGCATGTGTCTATACCCTTGTGTGTGTCTCTTCACAGTCCCCGTTGTTCCATAAGGTGTATTTTTACCAGTTTTTAAAATCAGATTCTACTGCTTGCATCAGTTACCTGATGTGGAATAGAGTTCCATGTAGTCATGGCTCTATATAGTACTGTGTGTCTCCCAATAGTCTGTTCTGGACTTGGGGACTGTGAAGAGACCTCTGGTAGCATGTCTTGTGGGGTATGCATGGATGTCTGAGCTGTGTGCCAGTATTCCAAACAGACACCTCGGTACATTCAGCTTATCAACACCTCTAACAAAAACAAGCAGTGATGAAGTCAATCTCTCTTCCACTCTGAGCCAGGAGAGACTGACATGCATGTCTTTAATGTTAGCTCTCCGTGTACTTTTAAGGGCCAGCCGTGCTGCCCTGTTCTGAGACAACTGCAATTTTCCCAAGTCCCTCTTTGTGGCACATGGCCACACTACTGAACAGTAGTCTAGGTGCGACAAAACTAGGGCCTGTAGGACCTGCCTTGTTGATTGTGTTGTTAAGAAGGCAGAGCAGCGCTTACAGTGTCTTGCGAAAGTATTCAGCCCCCTTGGCATTTTTCCTATTTTGTTGCCTCACAACCTGGAATTAAAATTGATTTTGGGGGGGGGTTGTATCATTTGATTTACACAACATGCCTACCACTTTGAAGATTCAAAATATTTTTTCTTGTGAAACAAACAACAAATAAGACAAAAAAACAGAAAACGTAAGCGTGCATAACTATTCATCCCCCGCCCCCCCAAAGTCAATACTTTGTAGAGCCACCTTTTGCAGCAATTACAGCTGCAAGTCTCTTGGGGTATGTTTCTATAAGCTTGGCACATCTAGCCACTGGGATTTTTGCCCATTCTTCAAGGCAAAACTGCTCCAGCTCCTTCAAGTTGGATGGGTTCCGCTGGTGTACAGCAATCTTTAAGTCATACCACAGATTCTCAATTGGATTGAGGTCTGGGCTTGGACTAGGCCATTCCAAGACATTTAAATGTTTCCCCTTAAACCACTCGAGTGTTGCTTTAGCAGTATGCTTAGGGTCATTGTCCTGCTGGAAGGGGAACCTCCGTCCCAGTCTCAAATCTCTGGAAGACTGAAACAGGTTTCCCTCAAGAATTTCCCTGTATTTAGCGCCATCCATCATTCCTTCAATTCTGACCAGTTTCCCAGTCCCTGCCGATGAAATACATCCCAACAGCATGATGCTGCCACCACCATGCTTCACTGTGGGGATGGTGTTCTCAGGGTGATGAGAGGTGTTATGTTTGCGCCAGATATAGCGTTTTCCTTGATGGCCAAAAAGCTCAATTTTAGTCTCATCTGACCAGAGTACCTTCTTCCATATGTTTGGGGAGTCTCCCACATGCCTTTTGGCAAACGCCTTTTCTGGCCACTCTTCCGTAAAGCCCAGCCCTGTGGAGTGTACGGCTTAAAGTGGTCCTATGGACAGATACTCCAATCTCCGCTGTGGAGCTTTGCAGCTCCTTCAGGGTTATCTTTGGTCTCTTTGTTGCCTCTCTGATTAATGCCCTCCTTGCCTGGTCCGTGAGTTTTGGTGGGCGGCCTTCTCTTGGCAGGTTTGTTGTGGTGCCATATTCTTTCAATTTTTTAATAATGGATTTAATGGTGCTCCGTGGGATGTTCAAAGTTTCTGATATTTTTTTATAACCCAACCCTGATCTGTACTTCTCCACAACTTTGTCCCTGGCCTGTTTGGAGAGCTCCTTGGTCTTCATAGTGCAGCTTGCTTGGCGGTGCCCCTTGCTTAGTGGTATTGCAGACTCTGGGGCCTTTCAGAACATGTGTATATATACTGAGATCATGTGACAGATCATGTGACACTTAGATTGCACACAGGTGGACTTTATTTAACTAATTATGTGACTCCTGAAGGTAATTGGTTGCACCAGATCTTATTTAGGGGCTTCATAGCAAAGGGGGTGAATACATATGCACGCACCACTTTTCCGTTATTTATTTTATAGAATGTTTTGAAACAAGTTATTTTTTTCATTTCACTTCACAAATTTGGACTATTTTGTGTATGTCCATTACATGAAATCCAAATAAAAATTCTTTTAAATTACAGGTTGTAATGCAACAAAATAGGAAAAACGCCAAGGGGATGAATACTTTTCAAGGCACTGTAATTATGGACATACCTTTCCCCATCTTAGCTACTGTTGTATCAATATGCTTTGACCATGACAGTCTACAATCCAGGGTTACTCCAAGCAGTTTAGTCATCTCAACTTGCTCAATTTCCACATTATTCATAATATGCCATTTAGCAGACGCTTTTATCCGAAGCGACATACAGTCATGCGTGCATACATTATTTTTTTGTGTATGGGTGGTCCCGGGGATCGAACCCACTACCTTGGCGTTACAAGCGCCGTGCTCTACCAGCTGAGCTACAGAGGATCACTACGAGATGTAGTTGAGGTTTAGGGTTTAGTGAATTATTTGACCCAAATACAATGATTTTAGTTTTGGAAATATTCAGGACTAAGTTATTCCTTGCCACCCATTCCGAAACTAACTGCAACTCTTTGTTAAGTGTTGCAGTTATTTCAGTTGCTGTAGTAGCTGATGTGTATAGTGTTGAGTCAGCCGCATACATAGACACACTGGCTTTACTCAAAGCCAGTGGCATGTCGTTAGTAAAGATGGAAAAAAGCAAGGGGCCTAGACAGCTGCCCTGGGGAATTCCTGATTCTACCTGGATTATGTTTGAGAGGCTTCCATTAAAGAACACCCTCTGTGTTCTGTTAGACAAGTAACTCTTTATCCACATTATAGCAGGGTCTGTAAAGCCATAACACATATGTTTTTCCAGCAGCAGACTATGATCGATAATGTCAAAAGCCGCACTGAAGTCTAACAAAACACAATCTTTTTATCATCAATTTCTCTCAGCCAATCATCAGTCATTTGTGTAAGTGCTGTGCTTGTTGAATGTCCTTCTCTATAAGCATGCTGA
The DNA here is from genome assembly GCA_031479575.1 of Coregonus ussuriensis. Classification (NCBI taxonomy): domain Eukaryota; kingdom Metazoa; phylum Chordata; class Actinopteri; order Salmoniformes; family Salmonidae; genus Coregonus; species Coregonus ussuriensis. Next base: position 46,421,376 of record CM062489.1, on the reverse strand, counting down.
AAGTTTGTTGTCAATTTGTTTACTGTAAAATAGCATTGTATCTGGTCAAACACAATTTTTTCCAATAGTTTACTAAGGGTTGGTAACAGGCTGATTGGTCGGCTATTAGAGACAGTAAAGGGGGCTTTACTATTCTTAGGTAGCGGAATGACTTTTGCTTCCCTCCAGGCCTGGGGGCACACACATTCCAGTAGGCTTAAATTAGAAATATGGCTAATAGGAGTGGCAACATCGTCCGCTATTATCCTCAGCAATTTTCCATCCAAGTTGTCAGACCCCGGTGGCTTGTCATTGTTAATAGATAACAATAACTTTTTCACCTCTTCCACACTCACTTTACGGAATTCAAAATGACAATGCTTATCTTTCATAATTTGGTCAGATATACTTGGATGTGTAGTGTCAGCAATTGTTGCAGGCATGTCATGCCTACGTTTGCTAATCTTGCCAATGAAAAAAGTATTAAAGTAGTTGGCAATATCAGTTGGTTTTGTGATGAATGAGCCATCTGATTCAATGAATGATGGAGCTGAGTTTGCCTTTTTTCCCAAAATGTCATTTAAGGTGCTCCAAAGCTTTTTACAATAATTTTTTATGTCATTTATCTTTGTTTCATAGTATTGTTTCTTCTTCTTTTTATTCAGTTTAGTCACATTATTTCTCAATTTGCAATTATTTTGCCAAACGGTTGTGCAGCCAGACGTATTTGCCATTCCTTTTGCCTCATCCCTCTCAACTAGGGGTGTAACGATTCGTTTTAACAACGATTCGATTTGTATCACGATTCGTGGTTCTCGATACGATTCAAGGACGATATTGGTTCATTTAGAACGATACGATCCGAAACGATTCAGTGACTTGAAATCGATTCAGTAACCTTTTAGCCAAAAATTCAACCAGTGTGACTGAAATAAATACCTGGATACTGGACAGTGCAGGTGAAGTTTCCTAGATTCCTGTTTCTTGTAAGGACCGCAATGGTGGCTTGATAATTTCTCGCTCGTCGGCTTCTCCTCTGTCGTCCGCCATGCTATGTTTTGTTGTCTTTGCGCCTGCTGCTGGCGCGGGGCGATGACGTCACGGATAGGCAGACTGAATCGAGTAATGTTTAAAGCCTTTATCATTAAAAGTGCTAAGAAAAAACATCCATATAAAGTCTGACGTGCTTAAATCCAATGGGTTATTTCCTAGTATCTGTCACGATCGTCTATAAAAGGAGCAGACCAATACGCAGCGCGTTGAGTGAACATGATGACTTTAATAAAGACAGCACGTAACTACAAAACAAAAGACGAAAGTGAAGTCCACAGTGACTATGACTGAACCTGGAACAAAAACCCACAAACACAAAGTGAACACAGACAGTTTAAATATGGCTCCCAATCAGAGATAACGAGCCGACAGCTGACACTCGTTACCTCTGATTGGGAGTCACTCAACCAAACAAAGAAATACAACCCATAGAACCACCCAACCAAACAAAACACCACGAAACGAACACACCCTGGCTCAACACACAAAGTCCCGGAGCCAGAGCGTGACAGTACCCCCCCCTAAAGGCGCGGACTGCGACCGCGCCTCAATAAGGCTAAACAAGGGAGGGCTGGGTGGGCATACCTCCTCGGCGGTGGTTCTGGCTCCGGCCCTGATCCCCACCTCCTCTCCAACCCCCCAAAGTACCCCTGGTCCTGTCTAGCCCCGCTGGTCGGAGCCGGACTGACGACACGCGCCCCTGGCTTGGTGCGTGTAGGAGGAACGAGCCGGACCAGGCTGACGACTCGCATCCCTGGTTTGGTGCGAGTAGCAGGAACGGGCTGGACCAGGCTGACGACGCGCACCACTGACCTGGTGCGGGGAGCAGGACTGAGCCGGACCGGGCTGACGACGCGCACCACTGACCTGGTGCGGGGAGCTTGGATGGGCCGGACTGGGCTGGCGACGCGCACCACAGACTTTGTGCGGAGAGCAGGAACGGGCCGGACAGGGCTGGCGACGCGCACCACTGACCTGGTGCGGGGAGCTTGGATGGGCCGGACTGGGCTGGCGACGCGCACCACAGACTTGGTGCGGATAGCAGGAACGGGCCGGACAGGGCTGGCGACGCGCACCACAGACTTGGCGCGGAGAGCAGGAACGGGCCGGACAGGGCTGACGACGCACACCACTGGCTTGGTGCGGGGAGCTTGGATGGGCCGGACTGTACTGGGGACACACACCACTGGCCCTACACTGGGATCTGGAACGGGCCGGACCGGACTGGCAACACACGCCAGTACCTCTCGCCGTGCCTCTACTTCCTCCATCCCCTCTTCGACCAGTGGCCCCCGTAACCCGGCGGCCTCCTCCGGCAACCCACTGGACCGCTCAATCGCGGCCTCCTGCTGGTCCGACGTCGTGAGCCCCCCCCTAAAAATTTTCTGGGGTTCTCTCCTCTTCGTGGACCAGGCCTCCATCGTTCTCGCCAGCCTCTCGCCCTTCTGCCATAATGTCAAGCCCTTGTCTTCCTCCCTCGGCTTGACCCAGTCCAGGAGGCGAAGGAGATCCGTGAGGGATCTCCCTGGCGATGGCTCCTGGACACGCTGCTTGGTCCCATCTTGGTGGGTTTTTCTGTCACGATCGTCTATAAAAGGAGCAGACCAATACGCAGCGCGTTGAGTGAACATGATGACTTTAATAAAGACAGCACGTAACTACAAAACAAAAGACGAAAGTGAAGTCCACAGTGACTATGACTGAACCTGGAACAAAAACCCACAAACACAAAGTGAACACAGACAGTTTAAATATGGCTCCCAATCAGAGATAACGAGCCGACAGCTGACACTCGTTACCTCTGATTGGGAGTCACTCAACCAAACAAAGAAATACAACCCATAGAACCACCCAACCAAACAAAACACCACGAAACGAACACACCCTGGCTCAACACACAAAGTCCCGGAGCCAGAGCGTGACAGTATCGATACAATCGATTTATTACATTTTAAAACGATGTTAGATTGATATATGTTGTCCAAAAGGCCAACTCGCCGAGCACAGATCGATGTAGTTGGATCATAGGAATATAAATCGATACATCGATGTAGTAGATGGATCGTTACACCCCTACTCTCAACCATACAATTTTTCAATTCCTCATCAATCCACGGGGATTTAACCGTTTTTACAGTCATTTTCTATGTGGGTGCATACTTATTAGTAACTGGAATAAGTAATTTCATAAATGTGTCAAGTGCAGTGTCTGTTTGCTCCTCATTACACACCACGGACCAACATACACTGCTCAAAAAAATAAAGGGAACACTTAAACAACACAATGTAACTCCAAGTCAATCACACTTCTGTGAAATCAAACTGTCCACTTAGGAAGCAACACTGATTGACAATACATTTCACATGCTGTTGTGCAAATGGAATAGACAACAGGTGGAAATTATAGGCAATTAGCAAGACACCTCCCAATAAAGGACTGGTTTTGAAGGTGATGACCACAGACCACTTCTCAGTTCCTATGCTTCCTGGCTGATGTTTTGGTCACTTTTGAATGCTGGCGGTGCTTTCACTCTAGTGGTAGCATGAGACGGAGTCTACAACCCACACAAGTGGCTCAGGTAGTGCAGCTCATCCAGGATGGCACATCAATGCGAGCTGTGGCAAGAAGGTTTGCTGTGTCTGTCAGCGTAGTGTCCAGAGCATGGAGGCGCTACCAGGAGACAGGCCAGTACATCAGGAGACGTGGAGGAGGCCGTAGGAGGGCAACAACCCAGCAGCAGGACCGCTACCTCCGCCTTTGTGCAAGGAGGAGCAGGAGGAGCACTGCCAGAGCCCTGCAAAATGACCTCCAGCAGGCCACATATGTGCATGTGTCTGCTCAAACGGTCAGAAACAGACTCCATGAGGGTGGTATGAGGGCCCGACGTCCACAGGTGGGGGTTGTGCTTACAGCCCAATACCGTGCAGGACATTTGGCATTTGCCAGAGAACACCAAGATTGGCAAATCCGCCACTGGCGCCCTGTGCTCTTCACAGATGAAAGCAGGTTCACACTGAGCACATGTGACAGACGTGACAGAGTCTGGAGACGCCGTGGAGAACGTTCTGCTGCCTGCAACATCCTCCAGCATGACCGGTTTGGCGGTGGGTCAGTCATGGTGTGGGGTGGCATTTCTTTGGGGGGCCGCACAGCCCTCCATGTGCTCGCCAGAGGTAGCCTGACTGCCATTAGGTACCGAGATGAGATCCTCAGACCCCTTGTGAGACCATATGCTGGTGCGGTTGGCCCTGGGTTCCTCCTAATGCAAGACAATGCTAGACCTCATGTGGCTGGAGTGTGTCAGCAGTTCCTGCAAGAGGAAGGCATTGATGCTATGGACTGGCCCGCCCGCTCCCCAGACCTGAATCCAATTGAGCACATCTGGGACATCATGTCTCGCTCCATCCACCAACGCCACGTTGCACCACAGACTGTCCAGGAGTTGGCGGATGCTTTAGTCCAGGTCTTGGAGGAGATCCCTCAGGAGACCATCCGCCACCTCATCAGGAGCATGCCCAGGCGTTGTAGGGAGGTCATACAGGCACGTGGAGGCCACACACACTACGGAGCCTCATTTTGACTTGTTTTAAGGACATTACATCAAAGTTGGATCAGCCTGTAGTGTGGTTTTCCACTTTAATTTTGAGGGTGACTCCAAATCCAGACCTCCATGGGTTGATACATTTGATTTCGATTGATAATTTTTGTGTGATTTTGTTGTCAGCACATTCAACTATGTAAAGAAAAAAGTATTTCATAAGATTATTTCACTCACTCAGATCTAGGATTGTCACGTTCGTTCATGAACGGGTCAGACCAAGGCGCAGCGTGATATGCATACATGTTTATTTGACTTATAAACACAATGACAAAACAAGAAACGAAACGTGAAGTCCAAGGTACACAAACAACATACCTAACACGGAACAAGATCCCACAACCCACTAGTGCCAATAGGCTGCCTAAGTATTGTCCCCAATCAGAGACAACGAGCGACAGCTGCCTCCGATTGGGAACCACACCGGCCAACATAGATCTAGAACATACTAGATCTAAACATAGAAAATACAACATAGAAAATCACAACAAGGAATATACACACCCTGACTCAACATCTAAGCGTCCTCTGAGTCAGGGCGTGACAGTACCCCCCCCCCCCCCCCCCCCCCCCCCAAAGGTGCGGACTCCGACCGCACAACATACACATAACAGGGTAGGGGCCGGGTGGGCATTCCGCCTCGGAGGCGTGTGGGAGACCCCGAACCTGGAGAGGGGCTGACGTCTGGGTCTGGACTGGAGCCGCTGACCGGAGCTGGACCGGGCACCGGTTGCGGACTGCTCATGCTCCGGACTGGAGCCGCTGACCGGAGCTGGACTAGGCACCGGTGGATTGGACTGCTCTGGCTCCAGAGTGGAGCCGCTGACCGGATCTGGACTAGACCCCGGTGGAGCGGACTACTCTGGCTCCGGAGTGGAGCCGCTGACTGGAGCTGGATCAGGCACCGGTGGAGCGGACTGCTCTGGCTCTGGAGTGGAGCCGCTGACCGGAGCTGAACTGGGCACCGGTGGAACAGGCACGGGCCGTGCCGGACTGGACACATGCACCACTGGCTTGGTGTGAGGAGCAGGAACAGGCCGGGCCGGGCTGGCGACGCGCACCACTGGCTTGGTGCGAGGGACAGGAACAGGCCGGACCGGGCTGGCGACGCGCACCACTGGCTTGGTGCGAGGGATAGGAACAGGCCGGACCGGGCTGGCGACGCGCACCACTGCCTTGGTGCGAGGGGCAGGAACAGGCCGGGCCGGGCTGGCGACGCGCACCACTGGCTTGGTGCGAGGGACAGGAACAGGCCGGACCGGGCTGGCGACGCGCACCACTGGCTTGGTGCGAGGGCCAGGAACAGGCCGGACTGGGCTGGCGACGCGCACCGCTGGCTTGGTGCGAGGGGCAGGAACAGGCCGGGCCGGCGACGCGCACCACTAGCTTGGTGCGAGGGGCAGGAACAGGCCGGACCGGGCTGGCGACGCGCACCACTGACCTCTTATACACAATATTAGGCCCAGCCTTTGGAACTTTGGTTTTCCTAGATATGGCTACTATATTGTGATCACTACATCCAATGGATTTGGATACTGCTTTCAAACAAATCTCTGCAGCATTAGCAAAGATATGATCAATACATGTTGATGATTTAATTATTGTACTGTTTGTAACCACCCTGGTAGGTTGACTGATAACCTGAACCAGGTAGATGAAGGGGAGGAGACAGGTTAAAGAAGGGTTTTTAAGCCTTGAGACAATGGAGACATGGATTGTGTATGTGTGCCATTCAGAGGGTGAATGGACAAGACAAAGGATTGAAGTGCCTTTGAACAGGTTATGGCAGTAGGTGCCAGGCGCGCTGGTTTGTGTCAAGAACTGCAACGCTGCTGGGTTTTTCCCACTCAACAGTTTCCTGTGTGTATCAAGAATGGTCAACCACCCAAAGGACATCCAGCCAATTTGTCACAACTGTGGGAAGCATTGCAGTCAACATGGGCCAGCATCCCTGTGGAACGCTTTTGACACCTTGTAGAGTCCATGCCCCGACGAATTGAGGCTGTTCTGAGGGCAAACGGGTTGGAATAACACTGAGGTTGGAATAATATAGTGAAAATGCTTTTAGTGTAAGACCTGTTTGAAAAGACCGGCCAAAATTTCAGCCTGTTTTTGTGGGAGTTTTGGCTTGCCTGGTGAATAGACCAATAAGAAAAAGAGTCCCCCCCCCAGAGACTAGGGGATAGGGTGCCATTTGGGACTTCTTTCATTAGATGACGATGAAGATAACCAGAGAAGAAGTCAGCCTTACTCACAAGACAATCCTTCTAACATTGTGGTTGGATTAGCCTACTGTTCCATTTTAACACTCAAATTAAATTAATACATTTTCACCTTTCAACAGGTTAGATACACCTAGTATCCAAGGAAGAAGGAAGGAATCCCATGTCTATTAATAGTACAGTTTAGATGTTGGCTTCTTGCTTGTGACAGTGGGAGTTGTGAAGTTAGTGAGTTTTATTTTGGGATGGACAGAATCAATAGAGCACAGCCTCAGGTCTGAAGAGACCAGTTCCTCAGATGCTTGCCTGGCTGTGTGTGTGTATGTGTGTGTATGTGTGTGTGTTTGTGTGTGTGTGTAGGCGGTGTGTTTGGAGTTACACCACTACTCTATAGCTATCAACTGGTTCTGCAGCTGTTGCATTCAAAGGATGAAGTGAATACCAGAGCTGTGAAATGAGTTACGATAATGTATCACAGTGATCTATGATCATTTGACAACACTGATACAATTTCTGAGATGAAGTGAGACATTTACATTTTACATTTTAGTCATTTAGCAGACGCTCTTATCCAGAGCGACTTACAGGAGCAATTAGGGTTAAGTGCCTTGCTCAAGGGCACATTAACGTCATTTAGCAGACGCTCTTAGCCAGAGCGACTCACAAATTGGTGCGTTCACCCTATAGCCAGTGGGATAACCACTTTACAATTTGGGGGGGGGGGAGAGAGAGGCCAGTTAACAGTACAGTAAGGAGAGGGGAGGGAGAGGCAGGTTAATAGGACACTAAGGAGAGGGGAGAGAGAGGCCGGTTAACAGGACACTACGGAGAGGGGAGAGAGAGGCCGGTTAACAGGACACTACGGAGAGGGGAGAGAGAGGCCGTTTAACAGGACACTAAAGAGAGGGGAGAGAGAGGCAGGTTAACAGGACACTAAGGTGAGGAGAGAGAGACCCAGGTTAACAGGACACAAAGGAGAGGGGAGAGAGAGGCAGGTTAACAGGACACTAAGGAGAGGGGAGAGAGAGGCAGGTTAACAGGACACTGAGAGGGGAGAGAGAGGCAGGTTAACAGGACACTGAGAGGGGAGAGAGAGGCAGGTTAACAGGACACTGAGAGGGGAGAGAGAGGCAGGTTAACAGGACACTGAGAGGGGAGAGAGAGGCAGGTTAACAGGACACTAAGGAGAGGGGAGAGAGAGGCAGGTTAACAGGACACTAAGGAGAGGGGAGAGAGAGGCAGGTTAACAGGACACTAAGGAGAGGGGAGAGAGAGGCAGGTTAACAGGACACTGAGAGGGGAGAGAGAGGCCGGTTAACAGGACACTAAGGAGAGGGGAGAGAGAGGCAGGTTAACAGGACACTAATGAGAGGGGAGAGAGACGCAGGTTAACAGGACACAAAGGAGAGGAGAGAGAGAGGCAGGATAACAGGACAATAAGGAGAGGGGGGAGAGAGAGGCAGGATAACAGGACAGGGGGGGGGGGGGGGGGGGGGGGGGGTAGAAGGATTACTTTATCCTATCCCAGGTATTCCTTAAAGAGGTGGGGTTTCAAATGTCTCCGGAAGGTGGTGAGTGACTCCGCTGTCCTGGCGTCGTGAGGGAGCTTGTTCCACCATTGGGGTGCCAGAGCAGCGAACAGTTTTGACTGGGCTGAGCGGGAGCTATGCTTCCGCAGAGGAAGGGGAGCCAGCAGGCCAGAGGTGGATGAACGCAATGCCCTCGTTTGGGTGTAGGGACTGATCAGAGCCTGAAGGTAAGGAGGTGCCGTTCCCCTCACTGCTCCATAGGCAAGCACCATGGTCTTGTAGCGGATGCGAGCTTCAACTGGAAGCCAGTGGAGTGTGCGGAGGAGGGGGTGACGTGAGAGAACTTGGGAAGGTTGAACACCAGACGGGCTGCGGCATTCTGGATGAGTTGTAGGGGTTTAATGGCACAGGCAGGGAGGCCAGCCAACAGCGAGTTGCAGTAGTCCAGACGGGAGATGACAAGTGCCTGGATTAGGACCTGTGCCGCTTCCTGTGTAAGGCAGGGTCGTACTCTCCGAATGTTGTAGAGCATGAACCTGCAGGAGCGGGTCACCGCCTTGATGTTGGCGGAGAACGACAGGGTGTTGTCCAGGGTCACGCCTAGGCTCTTCGCACTCTGGGAGGAGGACACAGCGGAGTTGTCAACCGTGATGGCGAGATCATGGAACGGGCAGTCCTTCCCCGGGAGGAAGAGCAGCTCCGTCTTGCCAGGGTTCAGCTTGAGGTGGTGATCCGTCATCCATACTGATATGTCTGCCAGACATGCAGAGATGCGATTCGCCACCTGGTTATCAGAAGGGGGAAAGGAGAAGATTAGTTGTGTATCGTCAGCGTAGCAATGATAGGAAAGGCCATGTGAGGATATGACAGAGCCAAGTGACTTGGTGTATAGGGAGAAAAGGAGAGGGCCTAGAACTGAGCCCTGGGGGACACCAGTGGTGAGAGCACGTGGTGCGGAGACAGCTTCTCGCCACGCCACTTGGTAGGAGCGACCGGTCAGGTAGGACGCAATCCAGGAGTGAGCCGCGCCGGAGATGCCCAGCTCGGAGAGGGTGGAGAGGAGGATCTGATGGTTCACAGTATCAAAGGCAGCAGACAGACTGCTCCTGAGTGGCGCAGTGGTCTAAGGCACTGCATCGCAGTGCTAACTGTGTCACTAGAGATCCTGGTTCGAATCCAGGCTCTGTCGCAGCCGGCCGCGACCGGGAGACTCATGGGCGGCGCACAATTGGCCCAGCGTCGTCCAGGGTAGGGGAGGGAATGGCCGGCAGGGATGTAGCTCAGTTGATAGAGCATGGCGTTTGCAACGCCAGGGTTGTGGGTTCGATTTCCCACGGGGGGGCAGTATAAAAAATAAAAATAAAAAATAAAAATAAGATGTATTCACTAACTGTAAGTCGCTCTGGATAAGAGCGTCTGCTAAATGACTAAAATGTAAAATGTAAAAATGTAGGTCTAGAAGGACAAGAGCAGAGGAGAGAGAGTTAGCTTTAGCAGTGCGGAGAGTCTCCGTGACACAGAGAAGCGCAGTCTCAGTTGAATGACCAGTCCTGAAACCTGATTGGTTTGGATCAAGAAGGTCATTCTGAGAGAGATAGCAAGAGAGTTGGCTAAAGACGGCACGCTCAATAGTTTTGGAAAGAAAAGAAAGAAGGGATACTGGTCTGTAGTTGTTGACATCAGTGGGGTCGAGTGTTGGTTTTTTGAGAAGGGGAGCAACTCTCGCTCTCTTGAAGACGGAAGGGACATGGCCAGCGGTCAAGGATGAGTTGATCAGCGAGGTGAGGTAGGGGAGAAGGTCACCGGAGATGGTCTGGAGAAGGGAGGAGGGGATGGGGTCAAGCGGGCAGGTTGTTGGGCGGCCTGCAGTCACAAGTCGCAGGATTTTATCTGGAGAGAGAGGGGAGAAAGAAGTCAAAGCATAGGGTAGGGCTGTGTGAGCAGGACCAGCAGTGTCATTAGACTTAACAAACGAGGATCGGATGTCGTCAACCTTCTTTTCAAAGTGGTTGACGAAGTCATCCACAGAGAGAGAGGGGGGGGGGGGGGGGGGGGGGATTCAGGAGGGAGGAAAATGTGGCAAAGAGCTTCCTAGGGTTAGAGGCAGATGCTTGGAATTTAGAGTGGTAAAAGGTGGCCTATGACACCATAGCTAACTAGCAAGCTAGCATCCAATAACAATAACACACCGTTTAGCACCAACACTTGGTCACAACAAACCACCAATAGTGTGATAACACACTAAACAGATCATTCGTGTCTGTGTCAAGTTCCTTTCATGACGCAGCAATGATTAGACGTTGGCTAGCTAGGACAAGTATATTGTATTTAGCTACTACCGTACAGTTAGCTGGTCGTGTTGGGTAGCTAGCAATGGCCACTGTGTTGACTTAGTTTGAAGAACGGCTAGCTAGCTAGCTTCGTGCTACACCCGGCACACAATGGCTATTGTGTTGACTCTGACTCTGTTCGAAAAAACGGCTAGGTAGCTCGCTTCGTGCTACAGCCGGCACGGCCGAAGACACTGCCAAGACACAGTAATTACCCACAACAACCCACGATGCCTAGCTATGACGCCGTAGCTAACTAGCAAGCTAGCATCCATTAACACACAATTTAGCACCAATACTTGGTTACAACAAACTGCCAAGAGTGTGTTAGCACACTAAACAGATAATTCATGTCCGTGTCTAGTTCCTTTCATAACGCATAACGCAGCAAAAAATTAAACGTTGGCTAGCAGCACATTAGCATTGGAAACAGCTCTCCAGCGTTGCTAAACGTTACCAGTAGCTACCCGCTAGCTAGCTAGCCTCGTGCTTCGATACTAACCTACAATTACCTACGGAAACCTACAATAACAACAATACTAACCTATAATAAATACAATACCTAACTACAGCTAACTACCTACCTACGATCTAATACAAAAAATTAAACGTTGGCTAGCAGCACATTACCATTGGAAACAGCTCTCCAGCGTTGCTAAACGTTACCAGTAGCTACCCGCTAGCTAGCTAGCCTCGTGCTTCGATACTAACCTACAATTACCTACGGAAACCTACAATAACAACAATACTAACCTATAATAAATACAATACCTAACTACAGCTAACTACCTACCTACGATCTAATACATGGTTAGGCTTTACTCAACACCATATTAGAAGCTTACCTGCTTACCTCAAGCTAGAGAGAAAAAAAACTTCACAGGGTGGTGAATGTAATAATATAGGCCTACCCAACATGACAATTAGACTACACTAGCATACATATTTTAAAATATTTATAGAGAGTGGAGGATCTGTTCATTGAATATGGTATGGTTCAAGAATCGCATAATAAACATTTGGATAGTTTGGTGTAGTAGTGGGTAGGCCTATATTATTACTGAACATAAATATAAACACAACATGCAACAATTTCAACAATTTTACTGAGTTACAGTTCATATAAGGAAATCAGTCAATTGAAATAAATTCATTAGGCCCGAATCTATCGATTTCACATGACTGGGCAGGGGCGCAGCCATGGTTGGGCGTGGGAGGGCATAGGCCCACCCACTTGGGAGCCAGGCCCACCCACTGGGGAGCCAGGCCAAGCCGATCTGTATGAGTTTTTCTCCACAAAAGGGCTTTGTTACAGACAGAAATACTCCACAGTTTCATCAGCTGTCCGGGTGGCTGGTCTCAGATGATCCCGCAGTTGAAGAAGCCGGATGTGGAGGTCCTGGGCTGGCGTGGTTACACATGGTCTGCGGTTGTGAGGCCGGTTGGAAGTACTGCCAAATTCTCTAAAACAACGTTGGAGGCGGCTTATGGTAGAGAAATTAATATTCAATTCTCTGGCAACAGTTCTTATGGACATTCCTGCAGTCAGCATGCCAATTGCACGCTCCCTCAAAATTTGAGACATCTGTGGCATTGTGTTGTGTGACAACAGCACAAGGTGCACCTGTGTATAATGATCATGCTGTTTAATAAAAAATTTAAATAAATGATATATTGTAAAGTGGTTGTCCCACTGGCTATCATAAGGTGAATGCACCAATTTGTAAGTCGCTCTGGATAAGAGCGTCTGCTAAATGACGAAAATGTAAAAATGTAAATGTAATCAGCTTCTTGATATGCCACACCTGTCAGGTGGATGGATTCTCTTGGCAAAGGAGAAATGCTCACTAACAGGGATGTAAACACATTTGTGCACAACATTTGAGCGAAATAAGCTTTTTGTGCATATGGAACATTTTGGGGGACTTTTATTCAGCTCATGAAACATGGGACCCCACCAAAACTGGAATGTTATTTTCTTAGTATTTCACATTCACTGATCTCAATTCATGCATTATTTATTTGAGTTTTTAAAAAGTAGTGTTCAAGTCTACTTTTATACAGCCTATCAGCCTGTAGTTCAAGTGCACACCACTATAAAAGCAGATTGAAACCCCTATTTAGAGTGACTTTTAGCACGATCTAGAATCTAGAAGAACAAACGCTCCAAAAATCCCATCTCAACTCAATGATGCCATCTGGTGGTGTGTTTTATGAACTGCATAAAATAGGCTCGGGCAAAAAAATACATATTTTGTGGTTTTTTAAGGGATTTGTGGTTGAGTTAGTTTGTGGTATATTGGCATCACTCTTAGTCTGGTACCTTCCGCTTGACCATTCTGTCAGATGGCATAGCTCTTGGGATCTTTGGAACGCACAAGCTCCTCCACCAGGGCAAGGTGGCGACCCACAGATAATATTTTTATTTATTTGATTTAATCAGTAATTGAGTGGACTGTGCCTGCCTTGGATTGCCCAGAAGATCAAAGGTGGCATCTTACCAGTCCTTGGATAACCAGCTTTCTTGTCTGTAATTTGGCAGATTTTGAGGTTGATAGTCGTTTATAGCGGCTTTGGGTTGTTTGAGGTAGTTTGTGGTAGTTGTTTTGGGATGTTTGTAGTAGCGGTTTTGGGTTGTTTGTAGTTTGTGGTAGCTGTTTTGGGTTGGTTGTGGTAGTTATGTTGTGGTTGTATAGAGCAGCAAGCTTTGTATGAAGACCTGATGAAGCCTGAGTCAAGAGACCTAAACCCCATTCCTTTAGTGAAGAGGCCTAAACCCCATACCTTTAGTGAAGAGGCCTAAACCCCATACCTTTAGTAAAGAGGCCTAAACCCCATACCTTTAGTGAAGAGACCTAAACCCCATACCTTTAGTGAAGAGGCCTAAACCCCATACCTTTAGTGAAGAGGCCTAAACCCCATACCTTTAGTGAAGAGGCCTAAACCCCATACCTTTAGTGAAGAGGCCTAAACCCCATACCTTTAGTGAAGAGACCTAAACCCCATACCTTTAGTGAAGAGGCCTAAACCCCATACCTTTAGTGAAGAGGCCTAAACTTCATACCTTTAGTGTAGAGACCTAAACCCCATACCTTTAATGAAGAGACCTAAACTCCATACCTTTAGTGAAGAGGCCTAAACCCCATACCTTTAGTGAAGAGACCTAAACCCCATACCTTTAGTGAAGAGGCCTAAACCCCATACCTTTAGTGAAGAGGCCTAAACCCCATACCTTTAGTGAAGAGGCCTAAACCCCATACCTTTAGTGAAGAGGCCTAAACTCCATACCTTTAGTGAAGAGGCCTAAACCCCATACCTTTAGTGAAGAGACCTAAACCCCATACCTTTAGTGAAGAGGCCTAAACCCCATACCTTTAGTGAAGAGACCTAAACCCCATACCTTTAGTGAAGAGGCCTAAACCCCATACCTTTAATGAAGAGACCTAAAGCCCATACCTTTAGTGAGGAGGCTGAAGTTAAGAGGCCTAAACCCCATACCTTTAATAAAGAGGGCTAAAACCCGATTTCTGAACTTCCACTATCTGACTCCATCTCAGGGTTTCCAGGAGACAAACATGTAACTATCTCTCCTGTAGTTGACTCATAGGAGAAAGTACTCAGCTTATATTTCGCAGACGTTGGTTTGTACCGTCCGTTTTTAGCGCCATTCTTTCACCCTTGCATCACCCTTCCAGTTCCTGCTCTTGATTTAACCTTTTATATTATTTTTACAGTTAGCACCACAAGCAATGTTCCCTCTAAACTGTGCACGTGCACGGCCGCGCACTTCCTTCAGGAATGGCACACAGAAGAAATGCCATGCTGTGCAGAGGTACAAGAGATTGAACTTCACTGAGTCCACCCCATTCGTTTTCACTACATAGATCAACGTTTTTTCTGTGATCTAATCAACATTATATCAACCCCTTTTCTATACAACAAACCAAAACAAATCTAAATTTGCAAGGCTGAGTCTGTGATTTTGTTGTAGGTAGAGCCAGAGTGCAATGGAGTACAATTCTATTGGCTGGGGTAGCCCATGAGCAGTCTTTCAATGCACTTTTCAGATCAGTTCAGATCAGAGTGTGCACATTTGTTGATATTCTTTGCTAGTTAGCGAGTCATTAGCCCAGTTATAGATAAGCAGTGCTTAATTTGTAAATCGGCAGGTGCCGGAACAAAAAGTGAGCTCGAGGTGACCTGGGGAGTTCTGAGGTGACGGAACACATTAAGGAAAAAAAATACCTTTATAATAAAGCATTGCATGCATATCATCGCATTTGGGTAGTGGCATAGAGAAGTAGAGTAGAGGCACTTATAGTTGCACAGATGGGGAAAAATCTTGTAGCCTATGGTCCGGGAAAATGTTTGCCTTTTACAAATGCATTTCATGCAATTCTATGTTATTTTACATGACTGGAGACTTTGGCAGAATCTTTTTTAATACCACAAAATGATCGAAATGGCAGGCTACTTTGACACCGACAAACTGAGAATCTGAGATCAATAAAAACTACCTTGCCTTGAATCCATCAATAGCCTAGGCCTAGGTGTGTGGAGACACATATTGTAGGCTACAATATGAGTAGGGAATTATAGTCCTAAAGATGCTTTTCAGTTTCACTGATTCACCCAATGATTCGCAGCTCACTCTTTGGTGATGGCCGATGCGCTCGTGCCAAAAGCCTCTCTCTCTCTCTCTCTCTCTCTCTCTCTCCATTGTGTCCTTCTCCCAGAGTGAAAGAACCTTGGCGTGACCCTGGACAACACCCTGTCGTTCTCCGCTAACATCAAAGCGGTGACCCGATCCTGCAGGTTCATGCTCTACAACATTCGCAGAGTACAACCCTACCTTACACAGAAAGCGGCACAGGTCCTAATCCAGGCACTCATCATCTCCCTTCTGGATTACTGCAACTCGCTGTTGGCTGGGCTCCCTGCCTGTGCCATTAAACCCCAACAACTCATCCAGAACGCTGCAGCCCGTCTGGTGTTCAACCTTCCCAAGTTCTCTCATGTCACCCCGCTCCTCCGCACACTCCACTGGCTTCCAGTTGAAGCTCGCATCTACTACAAAATCATGGTGCTTGCCTACGGAGCTGTGAGGGGAACGGCACCTCCTTACCTTCAGGCTCTGATCAGACCCTACACCCAAACAAGGGCACTACGTTCATCCACCTCTGGCCTGCTAGCTCCCCATCCTCTACGGAAGCACAGTTCCCGCTCAGCCCAGTCAAAGCTATTCGCTGCTCTGGCACCCCAATAGTGGAACAAGCTCCCCCACGACGCCAGGACAGTGGAGTCACTGACCACCTTCCGGAGACACTTGAAACCCTACCTCTTTAAGGAATACCTGGAATAGTATAACAGTAATCCTTCTACCCCCCCTCCCCCCACCCCCCCATCAAAAAAATTAAAAAGGGTGGTTGTCCCACTGGCTATCATAAGTTGAATGCACCAATTTGTAAGTCGCTCTGGATAAGAGCGTCTGCTAAATGACTTAAATGTAAATGTAAATGTAAAATAATATTTGGAAGTTGATCAAATATTTTGGTAGCCTACATTATAGAGTCTTCACTTTTCAGCAGGAGCCATTTGCTTTCCAACCTGTGTTTCCCCTCAATTGTATTTGAAATATTGCGAAAGGCCTGTTTTATCTGCATGTTGTTTTTTTCACAGACAGATTTTCCGCGCGTTCCCGACTGTAGGCTATTCCTTCTTATTGGGCTACAATCCACAGCTAGGCTATTTTTTTAAAGACACTATTGATCCTCTGTGGCTAAATTATACGCCTTCTGATGGTGTAGTAGGCTCTTCTGAATGATTTAATTTATTTATGAACAGACAGCATGAGGAGTAATGGCGGCTGGTAGTGCTTTTTGAGTCGACTCAATATGGCGGCAAATTCAAGATAGAAGAACCATTAGAACAGTTTGCTACTACAGAGGATGACGCAGCAGAAAGAGCGTGGAGATGTGGAAACGGACAGCGAGGAATATGGAATGTTTTATTTATTTTGTATTTTATTTCACCTTTATTTAACCAGGTAAACCAGTTGAGAACAAGTTCTCATTTACAACTGCGATCTGGCCAAGATAAAGCAAAGCAGTGCGATAAAAACAACAACACAGAGTTACATATGGGGTAAAACAAAACATAAAGTCAAAAATACAACAGAAAATATACAGTGTGTGCAAATGTAGCAAGTTATGGAGGTAAGGCAATAAATAGGCCATAGTGCAAAATAATTACAATTAGTATTAACACTGGAATGATAGATGTGCAAGAGATGATGTGCAAATAGAGATACTGGGGTGCAAATGAGCAAAATAAATAATAATATGGGGATGAGGTAGTTGAGTGGGATAATTTCAGAAGGGCTGTGTACAGGTGCAGTGATCATTAAGGTGCTCTGACAACTGATGCTTAAAGTTAGTGAGGGAGATAAGAGTCTCCAGCTTCAGAGATTTTTGCAGTACATTCCAGTCATTGGCAGCAGAGAACTGGAAGGAATGGCGGCCAAAGGAGGTGTTGGCTTTGGGGATGACCAGTGAGATATACCTGCTGGAGCGCATTCTACGGGTGGGTGTTGCTATGGTGACCAATGAGCTAAGATAAGGCAGAGATTTGCCTAGCAGTGATTTATAGATGGCCTGGAGCCAGTGGGTTTGGCGACGAATATGTAGTGAGGACCAGCCAACAAGAGCGTACAGGTCACAGTGGTGGGTAGTATATGGGGCTTTGGTGACAAAACGGATGGCACTGTGATAGACTACATCCAATTTGCTCAGTAGAGTGTTGGAGGCTATTTTGTAAATGACATCGCCGAAGTCAAGGATCGGTAGGGTAGTCAGTTTTACGAGGGCATGTTTGGCAGCATGAGTGAAGGAGGCTTTGTTGCGAAATAGGAAGCCGATTCTAGATTTAACTTTGGATTGGAGATGCTTAATGTGAGTCTGGAAGGAGAGTTTACAGTCTAACCAGACACCTAGGTATTTGTAGTTGTCCACATACTCTAGGTCAGATCCGTCGAGAGTAGTGACTCTAGTCGGGTGGGCGGGTGCCAGCAGCGTTCGATTGAAGAGCATGTATTTAGTTTTACTAGTGTTTAAGAGCAGTTGGAGGCTACGGAAGGAGTGTTGTATGGCATTGAAGCTCGTTTGGAGGTTTGTTAACACAGTGTCCAATGAAGGGCCAGATGTATACAAAATGGTGTCGTCTGCGTAGAGGTGGATCTGAGAGTCACCAGCAGCAAGAGCGACATCATTGATATACACGGAGAAAAGAGTCGGCCCAAGAATTCAACCCTGTGGCACCCCCATAGAGACTGCCATAGGTCCAGACAACAGGCCCTCCGATTTGACACATTGAACTCTATCTGAGAAGTAGTTGGTGAACCAGGCGAGGCAGTCTTTTGAGAAACCAAGGCTATTTAGTCTGCCAATAAGAATGCCAGTGGTTGACAGAGTCGAAAGCCTTGGCCAGGTCGATGAAGACGGCTGCACAGTACTGTCTATTATCGATCGCGGTTATAATATTGTTTAGGACCTTGAGCGTGGCTGAGGTGCACCCATGACCAGCTCGGAAACCGGATTGCATAGCGGAGAAGGTACGGTGGGATTCAAAATGGTTGGTGATCTGTTTGTTAACTTGACCTTCAAAAACTTTCGAAAGGCAAGGCAGGATGGATATAGGTCTGTAACAGTTTGGATCTAGAGTGTCACCCCCTTTGAAGAGGGGGTGACATGGGGGGGCATGGGCAAGTTGCAGCGGAGGGTGCAGAGCTGGTGGCCGGGGTAGTGGTAGCCAGGTGGAAAGCATGGCCAGCCGTAGCAAAATGCTTGTTGAAATTCTCGATTATTGTAGATTTATCGGTGGTGATAGTGTTTCCTAGCCACAGTGCAGTGGGCAGCTGGGAGGAGGTGCTCTTATTCTCCATGGACTTTACAGTGTCCCAAAACCTTTTGGAGTTAGTGCTACAGGATGCATATTTCTGTTTGAAAAAGCTAGCCTTTGCTTTCCTAACTGCTTGTGTATATTGGTTCCTAACTTCCCTGAAACGTTGCATATCGCGGGGGCTATTCGATGCTAATGCAGTACGCCACAGGATGTTTTTGTGCTGGTCAAGGGCAGTCAAGTCTGAGGAGAACCAGGGGCTATATCTGTTCTTAGTTCTGAATTTCTTGAATGGGGCATGCTTATTTAAGATTGAGAGGAAAGCACTTTTAAAGATCAACCAGGCATCCTCTACTGACGGAATGAGATCGATATCTATCCAGGATACGTGGGTGTCACGATCGTCTAGTAGCGAAGTAGACCAAGGCGCAGCGTGTGAAAGAAACATGACTTTATTATATTAAAGTACTGAACCAAACAAAACACGATCGTGAAGTCCACAGTAACACTGACTGAACACGGAACAAAAACCCACAACCCCAAGGTGAAAACAGACAGTATAAATATGGCTCCCAATCAGAGACAACGAGCCAACAGCTGACACTCGTTACCTCTGATTGGGAGTCACTCATTCAAACAAAGAAATGCAACCACATAGAACAACCCAACCAAACAGAACACCACGAAACGAACACACCCTGGCTCAACATACAAAGTCCCGGAGCCAGAGCGTGACAGTACCCCCCCCTAAAGGCGCGGACTGCGACCGCGCCTCAAAACCCCAAACAGGGGAGGGCTGGGTGGGCATTTCTCCTCGGAGGCGGCTCCGGCTCCGGGCTTGACCACCACCCTTCCACAATCCCCCCGTAGCGCCCCCGGTCCGGTCTGACCCCGCTGGCTGGATCTGGACCGGACATAGACGGAGCGGATTGCTCAAACTCCGTAGTGGAGTAGCTGACCTGATCAGGCACCGGACTGACGACGCGCACCCCTGGCTTGGCGCGTGAGGCAGGAACGGACCGGACCTGGCTGACGATACGCACCCTTGGCTTGGTGCGTGGAGCCGGAACGGACCTCACCAGGCTGACGACTCGCATCCTTGGCATGGTGCGAGTAGCAGGAATGGGCTGGATCAGGCTGACGACTCGCACCCTTGGCTTGGTGCGAGTAGCAGGAACGAGCTGGACCAGGCCGACGACGCACCCCGTAGGCTTGGTGCGTGGAGCAGGAACAGGCCGGGCAGGGCTGGCGACGCACACCGTAGGTTTGGTGCGAGGAGCAGGGACAGGCCGGGCCGGGCTGACGACGCACCCCGTAGGCTTGGTGCGTGGAGCAGGAACAGGCCGGGCTGGGCTGGCGACGCACACCGTAGGTTTGGTGCGTGGAGCAGGAACAGGCCGGGCAGGGCTGGCGACGCACACCGTAGGTTTGGTGCGTGGAGCAGGAACAGGCCGGGCAGGGCTGGCGACGCACACCGTAGGTTTGGTGCGAGGAGCAGGGACAGGCCGGGCCGGGCTGACGACGCACCCCGTAGGCTTGGTGCGTGGAGCAGGAACAGGCCGGGCTGGGCTGGCGACGCACACCGTAGGTTTGGTGCGTGGAGCAGGAACAGGCCGGGCAGGGCTGGCGACGCACACCGTAGGTTTGGTGCGTGGAGCAGGGACAGGCCGGGCCGGGCTGACGACGCACCCCGTAGGCTTGGTGCGTGGAGCAGGAACAGGCCGGGCTGGGCTGGCGACGCACACCGTAGGCTTCGTGCGTGGAGCAGGAACAGGCCGGGCTGGGCTGGCGACGCACACCGTAGGTTTGGTGCGTGGAGCAGGAACAGGCTGAACAGGGCTGGCGACGCACACCGTAGGCTTCATGCGTGGAGCAGGAACAGGCCGGACTGGGCTATGGAGACGGATAGGAGACCTGGAGTGAAGAGCTGCCACAACCCGTCCTGGCTGAATGCCTACCTTCACACACTCTGTGTGAGGCATCAGCACAGGACGTACAGGGCTGTGTACCCGTACTGGCATAACAGCACGTGACACTGGCGCAGGATATCCGGGACCGAGGAGAGGCACTGGAGGCCGCGAGCGCTGAGCCGGCACACTCCGTCCTGGCTGCATGCCCACCTTCGCACAACACGTGCGGGGTGCTCGCACAGGACGCACCGGACTATGCCGGACCACTCGCCGCACAGTGCGCATCTCCGTATACCGCGGAACCTGCCCAGTCTCATGCTGCCATGCCTGAGTACGGGGAGTTGGCTCTGCTCTCCATCCAGGCTCCGCCAACCTGCCTTCTGGCCCCCAAAAGCCGGTGGCCTCCTCTCTTAATCTCCCGATTCGCCCTGTGGCAGCCTCCTGCTGCCCAGTCGCCCATGCCGTGTGCCCCCCCCTAAAAAATTATTGGGGGTGCCTCTCGCCTTTCCGACCACGGCCCGGTTGACGCCGCTTCTCCACTCCTGCCTGGGTCTCCCCCTTCATCCCCTTCCGGTACCGGACAGCCTCCTCCTCGGTAATCTGCCCCCAACCGAGGAGGACATCCACCAGCGTCACCTCCTGCGTGTGTTCCTGGACACGCTGCTTGGTCTTTGTATGGTAGGTTTTTCTGTCACGATCGTCTAGTAGCGAAGTAGACCAAGGCGCAGCGTGTGAAAGAAACATGACTTTACTGAACCAAACAAAACACGATCGTGAAGTCCACAGTAACACTGACTGAACACGGAACAAAAACCCACAACCCCAAGGTGAAAACAGACAGTATAAATATGGCTCCCAATCAGAGACAACGAGCCAACAGCTGACACTCATTACCTCTGATTGGGAGTCACTCATTCAAACAAAGAAATGCAACCACATAGAACAACCCAACCAAACAGAACACCACGAAACGAACACACCCTGGCTCAACATACAAAGTCCCGGAGCCAGAGCGTGACAGTGGGCCAGGTCAATTAGGAAGGCCTGCTCGCTAAAGTGTTTTAGGGAGCGTTTGACAGTGATGAGGGGTGGTCGTTTGACCGCGGACCCGTTACGGACGCAGGCAATAAGGCAGTGATCGCTGAGATCCTGGTTGAAGACAGCGGAGATGTATTTAGAGGGTAAGTTAGTCAGGATGATATCTATGAGGGTGCCCATGTTTACGGATTTAGGGTTGTACCTGGTAGGTTCCTTGATAATTTGTGTGAGATTGAGGGCATCTAGTTTGGATTGTAGGATGGCCGGGGTGTTAAGCATATCCCAGTTTAGGTCACCAAGCAGTACAAACTCTGAGGATAGATGGGGGGCAATCAATTCACATATGGTGTCCAGGGCACAGCTGGGGGCTGAGGGGGGTCTGTAGCAAGCGGCAACAGTGAGAGACTTATTTCTGGAATGGTGGATTTTTAGAAGTAGGAGCTCAAACTGTTTGGGCACAGACCTGGATAGTATGATAGAGCTCTGCAGGCTATCTCTACAGTAGATTGCAACCCCACCCCCTTTGGCAGTTCTATCTAGATGGAAAATGTTGTAGTTGGGGATGGACATTTCTGAATTTTTGGTGGCCTTTCTAAGCCAGGATTCAGACACTGCTAGAACATCGGGGTTGGCGGAGTGTGCTAACGCAGTGAATAACTCAAACTTAGGAAGGAGGCTTCTGATGTTAACGTGCAGAAAACCAAGGCTTTTACGGTTACAGAAGTCAACAAATGATAACTCCTGGGGAGTAGGAGTGATACTGGGGGCTGCAGGGCCTGGGTTAGCCTCTACATCACCAGAGGAACAGAGGAGGACTAGAATAAGGATACGGCTAAAGGCTTTAAGAACTGGTCTTCTAGTGCGTTGGGTACAGAGAATAAAGGGGGCATATTTCCGGGCGTTGTAGAATAGATTCAGGGCATTATGTACAGACACGGATATGGAAGGATATGAGTACAGTGGAGGTAAACCTAAGCGTTGGGAAACAATGAAAGAGATAGCATCACTGGAGGCACCGATTGAGCTGGTTTTGGCGTGTATGGGGGGTGGAACAAAGGAGCTATTTGAGGCAGTTTGAGAATGACTTGGGGTTCTATATTGAAATTGTATAATGAGAACTAACTGGAACAGCAATAGGCAAGGCATATTGACATGGGAGAGAGGCATAAAGCAATCACAGGTGTTATTAGAGAGAGCTAAGACAACAACTGGTAATGGCGATAAAGTTTGGGCTGAGGCTAAACAGATAAACAGGACAGGGTACCGTGTAAAGGAACAGTCCAGCAGGCATCAGCTGTGCAGCTGAGTGATCATAAGGTCCAGTGAACAGCAATATGTGAGTCCGAGAGCAGTTTCAATTGGTGCTAAAACACAGCGAGCAGGAAGCACGGCTGTTGTTTGCGTGTGCTGGCGGGCCGGGGCTAGCAGATGGATCTTCGTGGTCATCGCAACGGGAAGCCTGTTGAAACCACAGACGATTACGTCGGCAGACCAGTAGTGATGGATCGGCGGGGCTCCGTGTCGACTCTAGGAGGTCCCGTCCGGTTGACAGAGAGGTAGATAGCCGGGAGATGTGCCTAACTCGAGGCTAGCTCAAGGCTGATTAGCCAACAACAACATCCATTTGGTTGCAGCTAGCTAGTTGCGATGATCAGGTGTTAAAGGTCCAGTGATTTAGTGATTCCTGCAGAAAATCCGATATGTTCTGGGTCGATAACGCAGTGTGCAGACAGTGCAGACAATAATAGTCCTGGCTAGAGCTGGCTGGTAGGTAGTGCAGGCCACGGACAATGGTGAAAAACCGCTAACGGTGGCTAATAGCAAGTAGCTAGTTAGCTGGCTACTCCCGTCCGGTAGACAAAGAGGTAGATAGCCGGGATATGGGCCTGGCTCAAGGCTAACTGGTGCTTGCTTCGGGGGCAGTGGTGATTAGCCTACAGCAACATCCATTCGGTTGCGGCTAGCTAGTTGCGATCCGGTGTTAGGGTCCAGTGATTCAGTTATTCCGGCAGAAAATCCGATGTTCTGGGTGAAAACCGCTAATGGTGGCTAATAGCAAGTAGCGAGTTAGCTGGCTAGCTAGTTTCAACTGGAGATTCTAGATAAAGTTGAGTAAATAATATAATCCGTTCCACATTGAGTGAGGCGGGTTGCAGGAAAGTATATTTAGTAGAAGGATGAAAAGGGTGATAGGGAAATATGTACGAAAAATTCAAAAAAAATACAAAAAACTGGCTATTTACACACAACAAAGAACAATACCACACTGCTACGCCATCTTGGATCATAGAGAATGGAGCTGAGTGTAGAGGGCAGCGGTGTAGTGAGGAAGATTGGCGTCCAGTACGCAAATGAAAAAATGTACTCAGGTAGCTCAGAATTCTAATGTGGCGAGAGTGAGGAGACTGCAGAGTTCAGGCCTCCTCCCGATGATGACAAAGATTATTCTGGCCCAGTGCGAGTGAGACTGGAGAGAATGGATCCTTGCCTTCTGGGTGATCTAGATAAAGCGTGAGGATGAGTGGAGAAGAGGTTGGGAACTGTTGAATCGGTGAACCGTGTTCGAGAGCATCAAAACCGTAATGTATTATGTGTAAATTGTGACTGACTGATCTACTAATAATAATGAGTAGTTGTTTATGATGCAAGGTGATTTGTAGATCAGTCAGTTGGCAGCCGCCTGCACTGTCAACTGCAATGTGGAACAAGCCCAGTGATTCGAGGTGGATTCAGTGATGATATTCCATCCAGAGGGAGCGGGCGCTCCGCACCGCACGCCTCGGGACAGGACCTGTGACTTACTTTGCTGTACGAGGCAGCGCGCTGTTAAAAGAAGTGATAACTAGAGGCGTTATGTGTTGAGGAGGATCAACTGAAATGTACGTTTGGTGCGACGCAGACCCGGTGGAGAGCGTGGCGAAACAGAGAACACTGGCCATGTTCGAGAGCATCAAATCCATGATGCATTGTGGGTAAATGGTGACTGACTGACTGATCTACAAATAAAAATGAGTTAGTTATTTATGATGCAAGGTGATTTGTAGATCAGTCAGCCTGCACTGTCGGCTGCAATGTCGAACAAGCCCATTGTCTGTCCTGCTGAGTTTTGATGCAGTCTTTACCCGACAAAGTCAAGTTAGGATGTGTCAGTTATCCCATGAGAGCGTTTGTCCCAAACCCATTATAGTGTTTTAGGTGCCAAGCTTATGGTCATGTTGCAGCAGTGTGTAGGAGGGAGATTCCTAGATCTGAGAAGTGTGCAGGAGGACATGAGACAAAGGAATGTGTAGTATCGGTGGAAAAAGCTGTGTGTGTTAACGGTAGGGGTACCCATGGTGCTGGAGATCAGAGGTGAGAGAAAGGCAGATCGAGGGTGCCAGGGTCAGAGTAGTACACAAGGTGGCATATGCTGAGGCAGTGAAGAGAGTAGTAGAGTCTACTCCCGAGTGGCACAGTGGTCTAAGGCACTGCATCGCAGTGCTAGCTGTGCCACTAGAAATCATGGTTCGAATCCAGGCTCTGTCGTAGCCGGCCACGACCGGGAGACCCATGGGGCGGCGCACAATTGGTCCAGGGTAGGGGAGGGAATGGCCGGCAGGGCCAGTTGGTAGAGCATGGCGTTTGCAACGCCAGGGTTGTGGGTTCGAATCCCACAGGGCGCTAGTATGAAAAAAAAAAATAATGATGTATGCACTCACAAACTTTAAGTCGCTCTGGATAAGAGCGTCTGCTAAATGACTAAAATGTAGAGGAAGATGGGTCCAGGGTGAGCGATCCTAAGAGGCTCCCTGTGAGTAGGCCGAGGCCAAAAGAGAGTGATCGGAATAACATGTGTTTCAGTAAGGCCAAAAGAGAGTGATCGGAATAACATGTGTTTCAGTAAGGTTGGCTTCATAGCCATGGTTATCAACTGTACTGCAGAAATGGAATGTAAATCACAGAAAATAGATGTTGTAGTGGCAGCTGCAGAGAAGTACTAAGGTGTACAGTGGGGGGAAAAAGTATTTAGTCAGCCACCAATTGTGCAAGTTCTCCCACTTAAAAATATGAGAGAGGCCTGTAATTTTCATCATAGGTACACGTCAACTATGACAGACAAATTGAGGAAAAAAAATCCAGAAAATCACATTGTAGGATTTTTAATGAATTTATTTGCAAATTATGGTGGAAAATAAGTATTTGGTCACCTACAAACAAGCAAGATTTCTGGCTCTCACAGACCTGTAACTTCTTCTTTAAGAGGCTCCTCTGTCCTCCACTCGTTACCTGTATTAATGGCACCTGTTTGAACTTGTTATCAGTATAAAATACACCTGTCCACAACCTCAAACAGTCACACTCCAAACTCCAGTATGGCCAAGACCAAAGAGCTGTCAAAGGACACCAGAAACACAATTGTAGACCTGCACCAGGCTGGGAAGACTGAATCTGCAATAGGTAAGCAGCTTGGTTTGAAGAAATCAACTGTGGGAGCAATTATTAGGAAATGGAAGACATACAAGACCACTGATAATCTCCCTCGATCTGGGGCTCCACGCAAGATCTCACCCTGTGGGGTCAAAATGATCACAAGAACGGTGAGCAAAAATCCCAGAACCACACGGGGGGACCTAGTGAATGACCTGCAGAGAGCTGGGACCAAAGTAACAAAGCCTACCATCAGTAACACACTACACCGCCAGGGACTCAAATCCTGCAGTGCCAGACGTGTCCCCCTGCTTAAGCCAGTACATGTCCAGGCCCGTCTGAAGTTTGCTAGAGTGCATTTGGATGATCCAGAAGAGGATTGGGAGAATGTCATATGGTCAGATGAAACCAAAATAGAACTTTTTGGTAAAAACTCAACTCGTCGTGTTTGGAGGACAAAGAATGCTGAGTTGCATCCAAAGAACACCATACCTACTGTGAAGCATGGGGGTGGAAACATCATGCTTTGGGGCTGTTTTTCTGCAAAGGGACCAGGACGACTGATCCGTGTAAAGGAAAGAATGAATGGGTCCATGTATTGTGAGATTTTGAGTGAAAACCTCCTTCCATCAGCAAGGGCATTGAAGATGAAACGTGGCTGGGTCTTTCAGCATGACAATGATCCCAAACACACCGCCTGGGCAACGAAGGAGTGGCTTCGTAAGAAGCATTTCAAGGTCCTGGAGTGGCCTAGCCAGTCTCCAGATCTCAACCCCATAGAAAATCTTTGGAGGGAGTTGAAAGTCAGTGTTGCCCAGCGACAGCCCCAAAACATCACTGCTCTAGAGGAGATCTGCATGGAGGAATGGGCCAAAATACCAGCAACAGTGTGTGAAAACCTTGTGAAAACGTTTGACCTGTGTCATTGCCAACAAAGGGTATATAACAAAGTATTGAGAAACTTTTGTTATTGACCAAATACTTATTTTCCACCATAATTTGCAAATAAATTCATTAAAAATCCTACAATGTGATTTTCTGGATTTTTATTCTCTCATTTTTGTCTGTCATAGTTGACGTGTACCTATGATGAAAATTACAGGCCTCTCATCTTTTTAAGTAGGAGAACTTGCACAATTGGTGGCTGACTAAATACTTTTTATCCCCCACTGTATGTATGAGATTTTACTGCAGAGGAGTTACAAGGTGTGTTGAACGATAGTGTCCTGTCCTCCCATCTGTAGGATCAGATAGGGTGGAATAGTGGTGAGGTTTTTAATGGATGTAAGGTTAGTTGGTAGGGCAATATGTCTTCCCTTTTCGTATAGATGTACAGTAAAGGGAGGTTGTGACCGGCCTCACACTCCAGTACAGTAGGTGGCATATATTCACCTCTTAGTTGGATGCGAGCCGCAAATAGAATTTAAAGACGAAGAATAAGTTGTTTCCGGTAGCTGAGGAACGCTCAACTGGGTTCTTTTAAATTGAGGCGGAGTTGAGTTTTGATAACTGGTTGCGAGATTTGCTAGCAACAACATTGAGTCAAAATCTGTCGATTCTTGTAAAAATGTCAATTCTGAAAACGCTTAGTGGTACATATGTTTGTCCTGTACAATTGCGGTGCTGAAATGTATACTTTTAATAAAAACGTTTATCGAATACAACCACCGACTTTTTCCTCATTTGTGTAGCTCAACTCAGCGTGAATGTGCATGTGCCACTTGAATTTCAGCGTATGTAGTATGAGCAACACTAATGGGGAAAAAGTCGGTGGTTGTATTCGATAAAAGTTTTTGTTGAAAGTATCAATTTCAGCACCCCGCGGAAGGACCGCAGTTGTACAGGACAAACATAGGTACATGTAAGCGTTTTCAGAATGGACATTTTTACAAGAATCGACTGATGGTGACTCGATGTTGTCGCTAGCAAATCTCGCGACCAGTCATCAAAAGTAAACTCCGCCTCGACGTAAGAGACCGGTGGTGAGCGTTCCTCAGCTAGGGTTCGGCTTGATGAGGGCTGCGGGATTCAGCAGAAGTCATTCCTGCCTATTTGTACGATATTTAGATGATCTACCATAGTTTGTTTTCAGATCATTTGAAGAAGGTTCGTTCCTGGAGTCTAGCAGCGTGGCAAGTCAATGTGAAGACAGGTAAATTAGCTACTAGCAAACGTTGGCTCTCTAGGTAAGCTAACGTTAGCTAGCTCGCATTTTCAGCTAGCCAGCCTGGTAGTGAGATGGCTAACTAATTAACTAGCTACAGCCAGTATTATTTGTTTACACGATTAGCTACCAGCTGTTAGTTAATATTAGCTGATATGTAGTTAAATGACAATGGTAAATTGCAAGCTGTCTGTTTACATAGCTATCTAACGCGTTAGCTACGCTAGTCAAGGATCCGCAAAGCGCAAACTATGTCACACATAACTAGCCAGTTAGTTAAAAACATTAACGTAGCTTGCAAAACAGCTGGCGTGTAACGTTAGCTACTGGCGCACTAGTGGCTAGTTCGCCTTTCCAGCAAACTGTCGCATCTTTTAGCAGTATGATGGTTAAATGTGGGTGGGAGAGTCGTGGGACATTCTGCACAGGCCAGCCAGCTACAATGTGTTGCGGCAGTGATGCCCTTGCTCTGGTTTTTCACCATCCCCTCCAGTGATTTAGTCACAGGTGTGTGTGTGCGCAGGTAATGCGGTATGTTGGTATAATGAAGTTGTCTTATTAGGTAACTGGCAGGCACGATATTTCGTCAGAAAATGACACAGAACTCCGGATGTCCTGGTGTGGTCTGTCCTCAGGTTATCCTCAGGTCGAATTTTGTCATTGGCATAACAGTGAGGGGTAATGCTCAGACAGCTCAGCAGTACTTCAGTTCACATAGAGCCTTGATAGTACTGAGTCAGCATGTACGTCCCAAATGACATCCTATTCCCAATGTAGTGCACTATTTTTGACCAGAGTCCACAGAGCTCTGGACAAAAGTAGTGCACTATATAGGGAATGAGGTGCCATTTGGGATGTGGACAAACACTGCTCTGCTGCATACAGTATTTTGCCATGTGGTGATTGCGTGCTCTGGACGCATGAGT
Source organism: Coregonus ussuriensis (assembly GCA_031479575.1). Taxonomy (NCBI): domain Eukaryota; kingdom Metazoa; phylum Chordata; class Actinopteri; order Salmoniformes; family Salmonidae; genus Coregonus; species Coregonus ussuriensis. The sequence goes on along the minus strand of CM062489.1, from coordinate 46,392,323 downwards.
GGATATCTGACACACAGAACAACCTATTTCTGTTCTCATGGATCGCTTGTTTTGTTTTCTGGAAGATTTTCCGTGTAGGCTAATGTTTCCAATATTTACACTACCAGAAAATTAGGCTAGTGGTTGGATTGACATTAGGTACTGTAGATAGTGCATGTACAGTGCCTTCAGAAAGTATTCACACCCCTTGACTTTTTCCACATTTTGTTGTTACAGCCTGAATTTATAATGGATTAAATTGAGATGTTGTGGCACTGGCATACACACATAATGGCAGTCGAATTATGTGTGTATGCCAGTGCCACAACATCTCAATTTAATCCATTATAAATTCAGGCTGTAACAACAAAATGTGGAAAAAGTCAAGGGGTGTGAATACTTTCTGAAGGCACTGTACATGCACTATCTACAGTACCTAATGTCTTGAGTCAGTTTTCAACCCCTTTGTTATGACAAGCCTAAATAAGTTCAGGAGTAAAAATGTACTTAACAAGTCACATAAGTTGCATGGACTCACTTTGTGTTCAATAGTAGTGTTTAACATGCTTTTTGAATGACTTCCTCATCTCTGTACCCCACACATGCAATTATCTGTAAGGTCCCTCAGTCAAGCAGTGAATTTCAATCACTGATTCAACCACATAGACCAGGGAGGTTTTCCAATGCCTTGCAAAGAAGGGCACGTATTGGTAGATGGGTAAAAAAACAAAAAACAGACATTAAATATCCCTTTGAGCATGGTGAAGTTATTAATTACACTTTGGATGGTGTATCAATACACCCATCCACTACAAAGATACAGGCGTCCTTCCTAACTTAGTTGCCGGAGAGGAAGGAAACCGCTCAGGGATTTCACCATGAGGCCAATAGTGACTTTAAAACAGTTACTGGGTTTAATGGCTGTGATAGGAGAAAACTGAGGATGGATCAACGACATTGTATTTACTCCACAATACCAACCTAATTGACAGAGTGAAAAGAAGGAAGCCTGTACGGAATAAAACATCTTCCAAAACATGCATCCTGTTTACAACAAGGCACTAAAGTAATACTGCAAAAAATGTGGCAAAGCAATTCACTTTTTGTCCTGAATACAAAGTGTTGTTTTTGGGGCAAATCCAATATGACACATTACTGAGTACCACACTCCATATTTTCAAGCATAGTAGTGACTGCATTATGTTATGGGTATGCTTGTCATCGACAAGGACTAGGGAGTTTTTTGTTTGTTGAATAAATAGAAATGGAATGGAGCTAAGCACAGGCAAAATCCTAGAGGAACACTTAGTTCAATCTGCTTTCTAACAGACACTGGGTGACAAATTCACCTTTCAGCAGGACATTAACCTAAAACACAAGGCCAAATATACACTGGAGTTGCTTACCACGACATCATTGAATGTTCCTGAGTGGCCTAGTTACAGTTTTGACTTAAATTGGCTTGAAAATCTATGGCAAGACTTGAAAATGGCTGTCTAGCAATGATCAACAACCAACTTGACAGAACTTGAAGAATTTAAAAAAGAATGTGCAAGTATTGTACAATCCAGGTGTGCAAAGCTCTTAGAGACTTACCCAGAAAGACTCACAGCTGTAATCGCTGCCAAAGGGGATTCTAACATGTATTGACTCAGGGGGGTGAATACGTATGTAAATGAGATGTTTCATTATCAATAAATGTGCAAAAATTTGTAAGAACATGTTTTGACTTTGTCATTATGGGATACTGTGTGTGTAGATGGGTGAAAAATAATGTTATCCATTTTGAATTCAGGCTGTAACGTAACAAAATGTGGAATAAGTCAAGGGGGTATGAATACTTTTTGAAGGCACTGTATGCAGCTAACAAAGCCGCATACAGTATCTCTATTCAATCTTTACTGAAATATACAGTGTTACAGTATTCAATCTCTACTGAAATGTACAGCGTTACAGTATACCATGTTCTATCTCTACTAAAATGTACTGTTACAGTATACAGTAGTCTAGCTCTACTTAAATGTACAGCGTTACAGTATACAGTAGTCTAGCTCTACTGAAATGTACAGCGTTACAGTATACAGTAGTCTATCTCTACTGAAATATACAGCGTTACAGTTATCTCTACTGAAATATACAGCATTACAGTATACACTATTCTATCTCTACTGAAACCTTGCTCCTGTATGTTTACTGAATGTGCCACCATTTGCTCACAGTCGTACCTCTTCTTCTTCTTCTTCTTCCCTTTCTGCCCACAGCATGCGGTGACGGTGAGGCAGCCCCAGCCTGAGTCTGTAAGATGAAGAGCCCGGTGCACAGGTGTGTTTGTGTGACTGCAGGGCCTGAGTGCATGTGGGTCTTTCTAGAAACTAGTGTACCAGTGAGGATTTCCTACACTGGACAACTTGTTACAGCTGTTGATCAGTCATTGATAATAATCTGCCAATTGTTTTCATGTCGTTACATTAAGATATAAGTGGGAATCATAGCTATATTCAATAAAATGAATGAGTTGGTTAACCCTTTATCATGGTTGTTGTCTTGATGGATTTGTCCAAAATTGTGTGACATAAAACATTACTTTTCTGTCCTTGCATTTATGGCAGTGCAAGTTGTTGTTATAACATATATTAAGTATTAATCAGTTAAATTAGACATTGAACTTGAACCCTGTAAGAATCCTGGATCTAGCTGTTGGACTTTTTTTTTTTGTATAGTGATCACAGAAATGCGGTGTAAATAAGTAACATTTAGTGTCTCCTTGTGTTACGGGGTGAAAACAGTTTTCATGGGCACACAAATCCAAAATTATGTATGCGATTGCAAAATCGAATGCTTCTAACCGAAAGAGTCACCTTACCTTCATACTTAAAACCTAAATCGATACTGTCATTAAGTTGGTTCTTCAATAATTATGCATAGTACTTGTTACTGGTTAGTTATGCCTGATATTTTCACACGTCATCTGATCCAGGAAGGAATTTTCCGAATGTCCAGTCAAGTGATGAATAGCTGTTGTGATAGCACATGCGATGCAACAACAGCCCAAGTGTTGGAAAAAAAGGTGTTCATGAGGAATGTGAAGAATATTTGGTGTCTCATTCGTTACACCGGTGAAGAGTTGTGCCTGGATCCACATTAGATCTAATATCCCTAGTGAATTAATCATCTGTTGTCTGCTTGATTTAGAGCAGGGTCTCGTTAGATTTAACAGAGAAAGCATTAAGGTAATGAGTTCATGTTTTCATATGTTTTTGTGCCTCGGATTGGACACAGTCTACTGTGCGCAATTGTGTAGGATAGACTATTGTGCAACACCCAACACTATTCCTATGAATTATTCTGGATATTCACATGACATAGCCTAGTGAGCTTCTTCACAATATGATCTGGTAATGAAATAACATGAAATACATTTTGGTTTCCATGTTACACCTGCAATTTTAAACAATACTAGGGGCTTGAAGTAGCCTACTTCAACTTGGAGCTCAGAAATTCGATTTATGGAATAGGCCTTGCCTTTAAAATCAGACACTTCCTCAATTTTGTGCTTGAAAAGTCCTTGTAATTATTGTAGCCAATTTATAAGCTGATTTCATTTTTGATCAGTTTTTGTGTGAGATGTGGCCACTTTGTTTCCCACCGCTTCAATGGAAGGGTGTTGCGGTAAAACCATGTGGTTATTATAAGGACCACAACATCTGTTGGCTTCAGCTTGGCTTTCCATACAAATCTTTCCATTTAAAAAAGGAACCAGTTTTTTTGGTCACTTTCTAATGGTTAAAAACAGCGATGGTGAGATTCAAATGGTGAGATTAATGGTACCGCTATTCATGGCTTTATTATGTGTGGCTGCGTCGGCCACACAGACTACAGAAAAATCACCATGCAGCCAGTCTATTTAGTCAGGCATTGTCCACCTTATTCTCACTTAAATTATAAAATATTAACACAAAACAATTCATTATTCTTAGTGGTAATGGCCAACTTAAAAAAACATCTATATTAGGCCCTATATGTACAATTATGTAAGTTATACAATTGTATAACATTGAGGTCCTTGAAAATTACAATGAAGTGCTTTAAGAAGTCCTTGAATTTGACTTGCTGATGTCTGTATGAACCCTGCTTAAAGGATGTATAGTCCTAGAGCTATGTTGTTGTGTATGTGGAGTTATGGGATGATTAGCATATGAACTTTTATTCCTCTAAGTACACATGTGGAACTGCAATAAAACCCTTTATTTTAGTTTCAAACCATTTAGACATTTTAATCCCAAGGCCACACATTGGCCCCATTACTTCTAGAAAGACCCATCTATTTGGTACAGCAGAAGACATTTCCATCTGGTATGAGTTAATAACATGTTCTTCTTCAGGTGTAGGGACGTGGAGAGGCAGGCTCCCTGCCTGCAGACTGAGCAGCAGTGTGTCCCTGTCTCCCAGCACACCTCCAGCAGCATGTGGTTTATCAGGTAGTTATATTTACATTTTAGTCATTTTAGCAGATGCTCTTATCCAGAGCGATTTATAGTAGTGAGTACATACTTTTTCATACTGGTCCCCCGTGGGACTCAAACACACAACCCTGGTGTTGCAAGCGGCTTGCTCTACCAACTGAGCCACACAGGAACCAAAGGTGTCCATGTGGTTCGAACGCGCAATGTTTTGGGTTGCTAGACCTTCGCGTTAGCATGCATTGAATGGGTAGAAAAATCTGTTAGGGGTTGCACAATTCTGGTAACTTTCCCAAAATTGCCAAGTTTTCCAGAAATCCCGGTTGGAGGATTCCTGAATTTCCTGCTTATTTCAACCTAATTCCAGGAATCTTCCAGAAAACCTGGGAATTTTGGCTATTTAAAAAATATATATACAGTGGTGTTTGCCCCCTTCCTATATAAAAAGTGTTTGCCCCCTTCCTGATTTCTTATTTGTTTGCATGTTTGTCACACTTAAATGTTTCAGATCATCAAACAAAAAGATAACACAAGTAAACACAAAATGCAGTTTTGAAATGACGGTTGTTATTATTAAGGGAAAACGAAATCCAAACCCACATGGAACATAGGATTCAGGTCAGGAATTTGACTAGGCCACTCCAAAATCTTACATTTACATTTTAGTCATTTAGCAGACGCTCCTATCCAGAGCGACTTACAGTTAGTGAATACATATAATTTTTTTATACTGGCCCCCCGTGGGAATCGAACCCACAACCCTGGCGTTGCAAACGCCATGCTCTATCAACTGAGCTACATCCCTGCCGCCCATGAGTCTCCCGGTCGCGGCCGGCTGCGACAGAGCCTGGATTCGAACCAGGATCTCTAGTGGCACAGTTAGCACTGCGATGCAGTGCCGTAGACCACTGCGCCACTCATGAGTGGCGCAGTGGTTCATCTGTTGGTGTTCTATCTTCATTTTGTTTTTCTTCAGCCATTCAGAGGTGGACTTGCTGATGTGTTTTGGATCATTGTCCTGCTGCAGAACCCAAGTTCGCTTCAGCTTGAGGTCACGAACAAATGGCCGGACATTCTCCTTCAGAATTTTTTGGTAGACAGCCGAATTCATGGTTCCATTTATCACAGCAAGTCTTCCAGGTCCTGAAGCAGCAAAACAAGCCCAGACCATCACACTACCACCACCATATTTTACTGTTGGTATGATGTTCTTTTTCTGAAATGCGGTGTTACTTTTACGCCAGATGTAATGGGACACACACCTTCCAAAAAGGTGTATTTTCCCAAAGGTCTTGGGCAGGGTTCTTCAATTCCGGTCCTGGAGGGCCGAAACACCTCTGTTTTTCATCCTCTCCTTCTAATCAGTGGCTAATTCAGACCTGGGACACCAGGTGACTGCAATTAACTACCAGGTAGAAATAAAAAACAGAAGTGTTTCGGCCCTCCAGGACCGGAATTGAAGAACCCTGGTCTTGGGGATCATCAAGATGTTTTCTGGCAAAAATGAGACGAGCCTTAATGTTATTTTTGCTCAGCGGTGGTTTTCGTCTTGGAACTCTGCCATGCAGGCCATTTTTGCCCAGTCTCTTTCTTATGGTGGAGTCATGAACACTGACCTTAACTGAGGCAAGTGAGGCCTGCAGCTCTTTGGATGTTGTTGTGGGGTCTTTTGTGACCTCTTGGATGAGTCGTCGCTGCGCTCTTGGGGTAATTTTGGTCGGCAGGCCACTCCTGGGAAGGTTCACCACTGTTCCATGTTTTTGCCATTTGTGGATAACGGCTCTCACTGTGGTTCGCTGGAGTCCCAAAGCTTTAGAAATGATTTTATAACATTTTCCAGACTGATGGATCTCAATTACTTTCTTTCTCATTTGTTCCTGAATTTCTTTGGATCTCGGCATGATGTCTAGATTTTGAGGATCTTTTGGTCTACTTCACTTTGTCAGGCAGGTCCTATTTAAGATATTCCTTGATTGAGAACAGGTGTGGCAGTAATCAGGCCTGGGTGTGGCTAGAGGAATTGAACTCAGGTGTGATAAACCACAGTTGAGTTGTGTTATAACAGGGGGGGGCAAACACTTTTTCACACAGGGCCATGTGGGTTTGGATTTTGTTTTCCCTTAATAATAATAACAACCTTCATTTCAAAACTGCATTTTGTGTTTACTTGTGTTATCTTTGACTAATATTTAAATTAGTTTGATGATCTGAAACATTTATGTGTGACAAACATGCAAACAAATAACAAATCAGCAAGGGGGCAAACACTTTTTCACACCACTGTATATCATTTTTCAACCCTAAGCCTTTGTAATGGGAGGTCATGGTAGATCACTGGATTACTGACCTGGTCTAGTCTAGGTGATTGTGTATAGACCTACACTGTCTGTATTTTCCAGTTGTATTGAATGTGAAGTGCCTTTTTGAAGTGCTCAGTGCACAGAACATCTTGCCCAGGCTGTCTATTCTATCTGCCCACCTAGTGATAACGAGCACCACAGTGGAAATGAGTCAGCTGACTTCATTAAAGATAATTAAGTATGTATTTGAATGTATGCATTTTTTAAAACTCAAATAGCTGAGGCAACACTGTGTTTTTGAAATGTGTCTTAATACAATTATTTCATCCATTCATTCAGGGACGCGTGTGGCATCGTGTGTGGGTTCATCACTTGGATGTTGGTGTTCTATGCTGAATTTGTAGTGCTCTTCGTCATGCTGTTGCCTTCTAAAAACCTGACCTATAGCTTAGTCAACGGGACTGTGTTCAATACTCTGGCCTTCCTGGCTCTCGCCTCTCACTTCAGGGCCATGTGCACCGACCCTGTGAGTTGAAACTGAACACACTTTACACTGCTCTGACTGTACACTTTACACACGGCACAGCTCCCTAAACTTAGACTCGGGGCTCTGTAAACTTAGACTCGGGGCTCTGTAAACTTAGACTCTGGGCTCTGTAAACTTAGACTCGGGGCTCTGTAAACTTAGACTCGGGGCTCTGTAAACTTAGACTTGGGGCTCTGTAAACTTAGACTCGGGGCTCTGTAAACTTAGACTCGGGGCTCTGTAAACTTAGACTCGGGGCTCTGTAAACTTAGACTCGGGGCTCTGTAAACTTAGACTCGGGGCTCTGTAAACTTAGACTCGGGGCTCTGTAAACTTGACACACTGGTGTTATCTGAGTTGTATTCAGTTAGGCACCACACCGTACATAGCACAAAGTTTTGAAACAGTAAAAGGAAAAGGAGCGTTTTGTTATTGTTGTGTGCCTAACTGAACACGACCTTACTCACATATCAAGTTGTTATTGTCAAGTGCACTAGTACTGTGAAATGCATTTCTTGCTGGCTCTATCCCAACAATGCAGTAGTACTATCAAGTAAAAAGTCTACAACAAAAACACATGAGAAATAGAAATAAGATGAACACGAGTAAGTAAGTAAGATATATGCAGGATCAGTTCCAGGGTCAGTGCCAATACCATATTTACAATGGGCGTGCTCGGCCCTCTGTTTACTGTAGTCCACGATCAGCTCCTTTGTCTTACTGACGTTGAGGGAGAGGTTGTTGTCCTGGCACCACACTGCCAGGTCTCTGACCTCCTCCCTATAGGCTGTCTCATCGTTGTCTGTGATCAGGCCTATCACCGTCATGTCTTCAGCAAACTTAATGATGGTGTTGGAGTCGTGGGTGGCCACACAGTTGTGGGTGAACAGGGAGTACAGGAGGGGACTAAGCACACCCCCCTGTGGGGCCCCCGTGTTGAAGGTCAGCGTGGCGGAGGTAATTTTGCCTCACCACCTGGGGTCGGCCAGTCAGGAAGTACAGGATACCCGCGGCCTTACGAGTGTTGACTTGAGTGTTGTCCCGTGGGTCGGCGGGGGCCCTTGTGCACGGCTCTGTGTTTGTTTTTGTCTAAGCGTGCATAAATGCATTGAGTTCGTCTGGTAGAGAGGCCATCATTTGGCAGATCCCCGCTGGGTGTTCTTTTGTAATCCGTAATGGACTGTAGCCCCTGCCACATGTGTAATAGAATTCCACCTTGTTTCTAGATTGTCCTTTCCTTGTTAGAAGGCTCTGCGGAGGTCGTAGCAGGACTTCTTCTACTTGTTCGTGTCCTCAGCCTTAGCTTCGGTGTTAATCCAGGATTTTTGATTGGGGAAGCAGCAAACCTTCACTGTGGGGACAATGTTGGCGATGCATTACCTATTAAAGCCGGTGCCAGAGGTGGTTAGCTCGTCGACGCTATCGGCGGAGTCCCGGAACATATTCCAGTCAGCGCTAGCAAAGCAGTCTTGTAGCATAGCCTCCGAAACGGAGGACCGTTTCTCAATGGAGCGAGTTACGGGTACTTCCTGTTTGAGCTTCTGCTTCTAAATAAGAAGCAGGAGTGTAGAGTCATGATCTGATTTGTTGAAGGGGGAACGAAGGAGGGCCTTGTATGTTTGCTTGTGCGTAGAGTAACAGTGGTCTAGGACTTTATTGCCCCTAGTGGCGAAGGAGACCTGTTAATGGAAGTTGGCATTACGTGCCTTAACGATTCTGAATTAAAATGAGGAAAGCAGCCTCCGGGTGTATGGTTTCCTGCTTGTTTATAGCCTCGTACAGTTTAAGTGCCAGCTTGTTGTTTTTATTGTCCTGAGGTGGAATATATACAGCAGTCATGATAACAGATGAAAACTCTCTCAGTAGGTAGAAGGGTCGGCATTTGACCATCAGGTATTCCAAGACGGGTGAACAATGGGTGGAGACTTCCACTGCACTAGAGTCAGCACACAATTTGTTGTTGATGAAGAGGCTTACCCCTCCCCATCTGGATTTCCCTGAATCCAATGTCCTGTCCACTTGGTGGTTGGCGAATCCATCGAGTTGGATAGCCATGGGGGGTGTCTTGTCCGAAAGCCATGTTTCAGAAAATCCCAGAATATTGCGGTTATGAGAGTCCCGTTGATAGCAAATCCGCTATCGGAGGTCAGAGGTGGCCGGTTTACTATTGGCCTTAATCTCCCCAGCGCTCCCCACTCCTGCCTCTTTTTCGCCTGCGTTTCCTCTTGGATAGCCCAAAAATTGGGTCGGAATTACACAAAGAGCCCAGGGCAGATGAGTCGATGTTGAAGCTGGAATTGAGGTTAGTAACTGCCGATCTGAGGTTCAGAAGTTCTTGTCGATCATAAGTAAAGATAATCGCTAAAGATTCACAAATGAGCAAAGTTGGGTCAGAGCTCGCAAGACAGCAGTCATACAGTAAAACACCATCTTCAACTTAAAGCACGTCACTGATATTCTATAACAATGCCTGACCACTGCAACAGTAGGCCCCATTTGTTGTGCCAACAGGTGACTCGTGATAAGCAATCATGTCCTCATTCCTATTGCTCTGTATGTCCTACAGGGAGCTGTGCCAAAAGGGAATGCCACTAAAGAGTACATCGAGAGTCTTCAGCTGAAGCCGGGACAGGTGGTCTACAAGTGTCCCAAATGCTGCAGCATTAAGCCTGACCGGGCACACCACTGTAGGTAGGATGACCCAGCATACCACTGTAGGTAGGATGACCCAGCACACCACTGTAGGTAGGATGACCCAGCACACCACTGTAGGTAGGATGACCCAACACACCACTGTAGGTAGGATGACCCAGCACACCACTGTAGGTAGGATGACCCAGCACACCACTGTAGGTAGGATGACCCAACACACCACTGTAGGTAGGATGACCCAACACACCACTGTAGGTAGGATGACCCAGCACACCACTGTAGGTAGGATAACTTCTTCCTCTTCATTGCCAGTTCCTTGGACAGGTCTGGGAAAAAAGACAGCCGGCGGCCTTCCCACTGAACGCCACCCTTTTCTTTCACCGCTTTAAGTACCTTGTCCCGGGCTGTAGACTGTAGAAAGCGGATGTGAACTGTTCTCGGGGGCCCATTCTTGTCATGCATGGGTTTGTTCAATTTCGAATTCGTGCCTGTCATCAAATCCAAATCCTTCTGCGATGATTTTCTGCACACGAGATTAGTCTACCGCTAGCCTCACTCCCCTCTTTCAGATGAACCAATCTCACCTTATTTCTCCTACTTCTGTTCCACCGCCAGCCTCACTCCCCTCTTTCAGATGAACCAATCTCACCTTATTTCTCCTACTTCTGTTCCACCGCCAGCCTCACTCCCCTCTTTCAGATGAACCAATCTCACCTTATTTCTCCTACTTCTGTTCCACCGCCAGCCTCACTCCCCTCTTTCAGATGAACCAATCTCACCTTATTTCTCCTACTTCTGTTTCCTCCGCAGCCTCCACTCCCCTCTTTCAGATGAGACCAATCTTCAACTGTATTTCTCCTACTTCTGTTCTCAAGTTCTTCCACACGATTCCACAATATGTCCAGCCTTTTCTGGTGTTTCTCATTACCCTTCTCCAGACGGGAGACGGCATCCTCCACTATCGAAATCCGTCCCTCTGCCCCCTCCATCCTCTCTTGTATCGCATCAACTTTTTCCTTTAGCTCGGTAGTTGTTGTTTTTATCGTGGAGACATCAGATGCAACATCCAACAAAATCGTGTTCATCTTTCCCATTTGCTCAAATAGATCCTTCAGATTTACCAATTTCTGTGGGTTTCCGTGTTTATCCATGTCTTGGTGGGGGGATTTGGGAGTCAATGTGGCCTTCTGTGAATACCGCGTGTTAGGCTTGAAGAAGTGTGTCAACATTCCAACAACGCCACTTTAGCAAGATGTTTCAAAATGTAAATGATCTTTATATTAAACTGTACTTAAAGTCAATATATTAAGACACAAATGAAAGTGTATGCCGTTGAATTTCAGTATTTACATGCGGATGTTAGGAGCTCTCTAAAGTGCTGCCATCTTTTTCGGTGGTCCCACGTGACTCTGCTGTGCACTTTGACTTTAGCACCACCAGTTACCTGAGGCAGACTGTCTGCTGAACACTTTGACTTTAGCACCACCAGTTACCTGAGGCAGACTGTCTGCTGAACACTTTGACTTTAGCACCACCAGTTACCTGAGGCAGACTGTCTGCTGAACACTTTGACTTTAGCACCACCAGTTACCTGAGGCAGACTGTCTGCTGAACACTTTGACTTTAGCACCACCAGTTACCTGAGGCAGACTGTCTGCTGAACACTTTGACTTTAGCACCACCAGTTACCTGAGGCAGACTGTCTGCTGAACACTTTGACTTTAGCACCACCAGTTACCTGAGGCAGACTGTCTGCTGAACACTTTGACTTTAGCACCACCAGTTACCTGAGGCAGACTGTCTGCTGAACACTTTGACTTTAGCACCACCAGTTACCTGAGGCAGACTGTCTGCTGAACACTTTGTCTTTAGCACCACCAGTTACCTGAGGCAGACTGTCTGCTGAACACTTGACTTTAGCACATCTTGCTGAGAAACATGGGACTGTGTTGTTGTTATTCATTTGTTTTCCCCTCCATACTAGTGTGTGCAAGCGCTGCATACGGAAGATGGACCACCACTGTCCCTGGGTGAACAACTGTGTGGGAGAGAACAACCAGAAGTACTTTGTTCTCTTCACAGTACGTACCGTTGCATACTTTACATATTGTAACATTCCATACTGTAGTTTACGTATTCCGTAAGACACCATTACACCTTCAGCCTGCTACAGTAACACAGACAAGTAGCAAATGTAGCTTATGGATTTGCAAATACACATTTCCTATTGGAAAGGTGTAGATTAAGATGTTTGGGTTGTCAAATGCCCTGAAAGTGACTTACAGTTTGTGTGACTACGTTGACACTTGACACTGTCTTACCATGAGTCTCTTTGTTCCAGATGTACATTGCACTCATCTCTCTCCACTCTCTGGTGATGGTGGTCTTCCACTTCCTCTACTGCTTTGAAGATGATTGGACAAGTAAGTCGTTTTTACCTTTTAAACCTGGCTGCTCATTGGTTTGATCTAGATCTCATTATAACACAAAGATTTTTCAATCAGCTCCTCTCAACCCTAACGATGGTCTCTGGTTATGTGTTCTTAATAAGTGTTTCAGATGAGGCAATACCACCCATCTCATGTGAAACTGTTCAAGTTACTCTACTAGTTGATCTGCCTCTAGTAAAGTCATAAAGGACAGTGCACTCCTTTTTAGTTTGACGTCCTATACTTCCTGACACTCAGTATTCCTTTTGGTCACTGGCACTGCACTGTGTACAGTAGTTCTGTTGGTCACTGGCACTGTGTACAGTAGTTCTGTTGGTCACTGGCACTGTGTACAGTAGTTCTGTTGGTCACTGGCACTGTGTACAGTAGTTCTGTTGGGCACTGTGTACAGTAGTTCTGTTGGGCACTGCACTGTGTACAGTGGTTCTGTTGGTCACTGGCACTGTGTACAGTGGTTCTGTTGGTAAATGGCACTGTGTACAGTGGTTCTGTTGGTCACTGGCACTGTGTACAGTAGTTCTGTTGGGCACTGTGTACAGTAGTTCTGTTGGGCACTGCACTGTGTACAGTGGTTCTGTTGGTCACTGGCACTGTGTACAGTGGTTCTGTTGGTCACTGGCACTGTGTACAGTAGTTCTGTTGGGCACTGTGTACAGTAGTTCTGTTGGGCACTGGCACTGTGTACAGTGGTTCTGTTGGGCACTGGCACTGTGTACAGTGGTTCTGTTGGTCACTGGCACTGTGTACAGTGGTTCTGTTGGTCACTGGCACTGTGTACAGTGGTTCTGTTGGTCACTGGCACTGTGTACAGTGGTTCTGTTGGGCACTGTGTACAGTAGTTCTGTTGGGCACTGTGTACAGTAGTTCTGTTGGGCACTGTGTACAGTAGTTCTGTTGGGCACTGTGTACAGTAGTTCTGTTGGGCACTGTGTACAGTAGTTCTGTTGGGCACTGTGTACAGTGGTTCTGTTGGGCACTGGCACTGTGTACAGTAGTTCTGTTGGTCACTGGCACTGTGTACAGTAGTTCTGTTGGGCACTGCACTGTGTACAGTAGTTCTGTTGGGCACTGCACTGTGTACAGTAGTTATGTTGGGCACTGTACAGTAGTTCTGTTGGGCACTGTGTACAGTAGTTCTGTTGGGCACTGTGTACAGTAGTTATGTTGGGCACTGTGTACAGTGGTTCTGTTGGGCACTGGCACTGTGTACAGTAGTTCTGTTGGGCACTGTGTACAGTAGTTCTGTTGGTCACTGGCACTGTGTACAGTGGTTCTGTTGGTCACTGGCACTGTGTACAGTGGTTCTGTTGGTCACTGGCACTGTACAGTGGTTCTGTTGGTCACTGGCACTGTGTACAGTGGTTCTGTTGGGCACTGGCACTGTGTACAGTGGTTCTGTTGGGCACTGGCACTGTGTACAGTGGTTCTGTTGGTCACTGGCACTGTGTACAGTAGTTCTGTTGGGCACTGGCACTGTGTACAGTAGTTCTGTTGGGCACTGGCACTGTGTACAGTAGTTCTGTTGGGCACTGGCACTGTGTACAGTAGTTCTGTTGGGCACTGGCACTGTGTACAGTAGTTCTGTTGGGCACTGGCACTGTGTACAGTAGTTATGTTGGGCACTGGCACTGTGTACAGTGGTTCTGTTGGGCACTGGCACTGTGTACAGTAGTTCTGTTGGTCACTGGCACTGTGTACAGTAGTTCTGTTGGGCACTGGCGCTGTGTACAGTAGTTCTGTTGGGCACTGTACTGTGTACAGTAGTTCTGTTGGGCACTGTGTACAGTAGTTCTGTTGGGCACTGTGTACAGTAGTTCTGTTGGGCACTGTGTACAGTAGTTATGTTGGGCACTGTGTACAGTAGTTCTGTTGGGCACTGTGTACAGTAGTTCTGTTGGGAACTGGCACTGTGTACAGTAGTTCTGTTGGGCACTGGCACTGTGTACAGTAGTTCTGTTGGGCACTGTGTACAGTAGTTCTGTTGGTCACTGGCACTGTGTACAGTGGTTCTGTTGGTCACTGGCACTGTGTACAGTGGTTCTGTTGGTCACTGGCACTGTACAGTAGTTCTGTTGGTCACTGGCACTGTGTACAGTAGTTATGTTGGTCACTGGCACTGTGTACAGTGGTTCTGTTGGGCACTGGCACTGTGTACAGTAGTTATGTTGGGCACTGGCACTGTGTACAGTGGTTCTGTTGGGCACTGGCACTGTGTACAGTGGTTCTGTTGGGCACTGGCACTGTGTACAGTAGTTCTGTTGGGCACTGTGTACAGTAGTTCTGTTGGGCACTGTGTACAGTAGTTCTGTTGGGCACTGTGTACAGTAGTTCTGTTGGGCACTGTGTACAGTAGTTCTGTTGGGCACTGTGTACAGTGGTTCTGTTGGGCACTGGCACTGTGTACAGTAGTTCTGTTGGGCACTGGCACTGTGTACAGTGGTTCTGTTGGTCACTGGCACTGTGTACAGTGGTTCTGTTGGTCACTGGCACTGTACAGTAGTTCTGTTGGTCACTGGCACTGTGTACAGTAGTTATGTTGGTCACTGGCACTGTGTACAGTGGTTCTGTTGGGCACTGGCACTGTGTACAGTAGTTATGTTGGGCACTGGCACTGTGTACAGTAGTTATGTTGGGCACTGGCACTGTGTACAGTGGTTCTGTTGGGCACTGGCACTGTGTACAGTGGTTCTGTTGGGCACTGGCACTGTGTACAGTAGTTCTGTTGGGCACTGTGTACAGTAGTTCTGTTGGGCACTGTGTACAGTAGTTCTGTTGGGCACTGTGTACAGTAGTTCTGTTGGGCACTGTGTACAGTAGTTCTGTTGGGCACTGTGTACAGTGGTTCTGTTGGGCACTGGCACTGTGTACAGTAGTTCTGTTGGGCACTGCACTGTGTACAGTAGTTCTGTTGGGCACTGCACTGTGTACAGTAGTTCTGTTGGGCACTGTGTACAGTAGTTCTGTTGGGCACTGTGTACAGTAGTTCTGTTGGGCACTGTGTACAGTAGTTCTGTTGGGCACTGTGTACAGTAGTTCTGTTGGGCACTGTGTACAGTGGTTCTGTTGGGCACTGGCACTGTGTACAGTAGTTCTGTTGGGCACTGTGTACAGTAGTTCTGTTGGTCACTGGCACTGTGTACAGTGGTTCTGTTGGTCACTGGCACTGTGTACAGTGGTTCTGTTGGTCACTGGCACTGTACAGTAGTTCTGTTGGTCACTGGCACTGTGTACAGTGGTTCTGTTGGGCACTGGCACTGTGTACAGTGGTTCTGTTGGGCACTGGCACTGTGTACAGTGGTTCTGTTGGTCACTGGCACTGTGTACAGTAGTTCTGTTGGGCACTGGCACTGTGTACAGTAGTTATGTTGGGCACTGGCACTGTGTACAGTAGTTCTGTTGGGCACTGGCACTGTGTACAGTAGTTCTGTTGGGCACTGGCACTGTGTACAGTAGTTCTGTTGGGCACTGGCACTGTGTACAGTAGTTCTGTTGGTCACTGGCACTGTGTACAGTGGTTCTGTTGGGCACTGGCACTGTGTACAGTAGTTCTGTTGGGCACTGGCACTGTGTACAGTAGTTCTGTTGGGCACTGGCACTGTGTACAGTAGTTCTGTTGGGCACTGTACTGTGTACAGTAGTTCTGTTGGGTACTGTGTACAGTAGTTCTGTTGGGCACTGTGTACAGTAGTTCTGTTGGGCACTGTGTACAGTAGTTATGTTGGGCACTGTGTACAGTAGTTCTGTTGGGCACTGTGTACAGTAGTTCTGTTGGGAACTGGCACTGTGTACAGTAGTTCTGTTGGGCACTGGCACTGTGTACAGTAGTTCTGTTGGGCACTGTGTACAGTAGTTCTGTTGGTCACTGGCACTGTGTACAGTGGTTCTGTTGGTCACTGGCACTGTGTACAGTGGTTCTGTTGGTCACTGGCACTGTGTACAGTGGTTCTGTTGGTCACTGGCACTGTACAGTAGTTCTGTTGGTCACTGGCACTGTGTACAGTAGTTATGTTGGTCACTGGCACTGTGTACAGTGGTTCTGTTGGGCACTGGCACTGTGTACAGTAGTTATGTTGGGCACTGGCACTGTGTACAGTGGTTCTGTTGGGCACTGGCACTGTGTACAGTGGTTCTGTTGGGCACTGGCACTGTGTACAGTGGTTCTGTTGGGCACTGGCACTGTGTACAGTGGTTCTGTTGGGCACTGGCACTGTGTACAGTAGTTCTGTTAGGCACTGTACTGTGTACAGTAGTTCTGTTGGGCACTGGCACTGTGTACAGTAGTTATGTTGGGCACTGGCACTGTGTACAGTAGATCTGTTGGTCACTGGCACTGTGTACAGTGGTTCTGTTGGGCACTGGCACTGTGTACAGTAGTTATGTTGGGCACTGGCACTGTGTACAGTAGTTCTGTTGGTCACTGGCACTGTGTACAGTGGTTCTGTTGGGCACTGGCACTGTGTACAGTAGTTCTGTTGGTCACTGGCACTGTGTACAGTAGTTCTGTTAGGCACTGGCACTGTGTACAGTAGTTATGTTGGGCACTGGCACTGTGTACAGTGGTTCTGTTGGGCACTGGCACTGTGTACAGTAGTTCTGTTGGTCACTGGCACTGTGTACAGTAGTTCTGTTGGGCACTGTACTGTGTACAGTAGTTCTGTTGGGTACTGTGTACAGTAGTTATGTTGGGCACTGTGTACAGTAGTTCTGTTGGGCACTGTGTACAGTGGTTCTGTTGGGCACTGTGTACAGTGGTTCTGTTGGGCACTGGCACTGTGTACAGTGGTTCTGTTGGGCACTGGCACTGTGTACAGTGGTTCTGTTGGTTACTGGCACTGTGTACAGTGATTCTGTTGGTTACTGGCACTGTGTACAGTAGTTCTGTTGGTTACTGGCACTGTGTACAGTAGTTCTGTTGGTTACTGGCACTGTGTACAGTAGTTCTGTTGGTTACTGGCACTGTGTACAGTAGTTCTGTTGGTTACTGGCACTGTGTACAGTGATTCTGTTGGTCACTGTGTACAGTAGTTCTGTTGGTCACTGGCACTGTGTACAGTAGTTCTGTTGGTCACTGGCACTGTGTACAGTAGTTCTGTGAAGGTTGTTTGGATCCAGCCGCTCAAAGGGAATATGGAGTAGCCTCGTTTCCACATAGTCACTGCAGTATTGCAGAGATACACACTATGTTGCTCAGTAAGTGTATGACTGTCTGTGTGTGATTCAACTCTGCATGTTGTTCGTGCACTTTGATGCTCACTCTTCTATGCTGAGAAATGTCATTTCTATTTAGCGTTTGTTCATACCATAATTATTTGTAATGTGGATGCAATCAACAGTTAAAACCACTTGTCACACAATGCAACATTCTCAATCTCATACAATCAATAGAGGAGGTCCATAAAGATGGACACCCCAATGTACTTACCACTAATGCCTTGTTGGCTCAGTTCTCCGTATTGTACGTTGCTCTCCGTTACTCGGCATCACAGTATACATGATCTCAGTTCTAGCTCCAAGACCCTGCCAATTTGAAAAACCCCAAAAGTAGATTGTGCTGATTTATTGGCACATTGAACCATGTCACGTGCCGTAGTTTAAAAACTGTAGGTAGTGCTAAAACAATGATGTCATATCTGAATTCCGACAACTTTATGCACCTTTGCCATTGTTCCAGTCATCTATCTGAAAAGACTGATGTACAATATGCTTAGCATCCAGCATATAGCTGCCTAGACCACATCAGCCCGTCTAGAAATGTTGCTTTCACTGTGCTGTGAGTGTAAATGTTCCCCTCCCTCCCTCCCCTCCCTCCTGAACTCCAACTCCCAGAGTGCAGTTCCTTCTCACCTCCTGCGACTGTCATCCTCCTCATCCTCCTGTGCTTTGAGGCCCTCCTCTTCCTCCTCTTCACCTCCGTGATGTTCGGGACTCAGGTCCATTCCATCTGTACAGATGAGACAGTAAGTATTAGACCACCATGCTCCTCTCTTCTGTCCTTCACCTCCTCTTCATCAGACCTGGATTAAATATGTAATGTTATGTCAAATGCTTTAGGTGTGCTTTATTTAGCTTGACTGATGTGCAGGGTGGAGTTTGCACTCTTATGACTATTCCATTGGCATTTCAGCTGGGCCTATTACATTGGACAGGCAAACTTAATCAAGTGCACCTCAAGTATTTGACCTGTGTATTTAAGCCAAGTCTGCTCCCCACTGCTGTTGCTTTGGTGCTTATCTACTGTATGTATGACCTATGAACCTTAACCTCTCTACAACAGCTTACCCACAAAGAGGTGAATCCTAACTTCCACTTAGTAAAATGTTCACTTAGTCTCCTGAAAATTGGACTTAAGTGGAAGTTAGTGTCTAAGAGTGTATATAAAAGGCTCTGCTTGTAGTTGGATCATCTCCTTGTGGGAGTTATGAGTCTAGTCTTGTTTCTACAGTAACAGTGAGTTTCCTATATAAAGGAAATCTTCAACTTGAAACTTGAACATAAAATTCAGCCAAGGCTTGCAGATGCTCTGTTGAGTTTACTGTCAGCAAGTATGAAGAAACGTGTCCATGTATCTGTGTGAGAGGATCAGTTTCCTCTATTGTACCGTCATAAACCATGTAGTGAGTAGACTGTAGATCTCTCTGTGAGAAAGGATCAGTTTCCTCTGATGGTTCTGTACCGTCATAATCCATGTAGTGAGTATACTGTAGATCTCTCTGTACAACGTTTAGTGCTTTAAAACTCTAACTAAACTAACTCTGCTTTCATGCTCTAACATCTTTTTGTCTGCAACTTCAGGCCTGATTGTGTAGTTAGGGCTACTTTGTATAGTTAGGGCTAGGTTTTATAGTTAGGGCTAGGTTTTATAGTTAGGGCTAGATTACATAGTTAGGGCTAGGTTGTATAGTTGGGGCTAGGTTGTATAGTTTTAGCTAGGTTGTATAGTTGGGGCTAGGTTACATAGTTAGGGCTAGGTTACATAGTTGGGGCTAGGTTGTATAGTTGGGGCTAGGTTGTATAGTTGGGGCTAGGTTGTATAGTTGGGGCTAGGTTGTATAGTTGGGGCTAGGTTGTATAGTTGGGGCTAGGTTGTATAGTTGGGGCTAGGTTGTATAGTTGGGGCTAGGTTGTATAGTTGGGGCTAGGTTGTATAGTTGGGGCTAGGTTGTATAGTTGGGGCTAGGTTGTATAGTTGGGGCTAGGTTGTATAGTTGGGGCTAGGTTGTATAGTTGGGGCTAGGTTGTATAGTTGGGGCTAGGTTGTATAGTTGGGGCTAGGTTGTATAGTTGGGGCTAGGTTGTATAGTTGGGGCTAGGTTGTATAGTTGGGGCTAGGTTGTATAGTTGGGGCTAGGTTGTATAGTTGGGGCTAGGTTGTATAGTTGGGGCTAGGTTGTATAGTTGGGGCTAGGTTGTATAGTTAGGGCTAGGTTACATAGTTAGGGCTAGGTTACATAGTTAGGGCTAGGTTACATAGTTAGGGCTAGGTTGTATTCCTAGAAATAGACAACATTTCTGGCTGTATTCTCTCTCATGGAGCCTCAGAAGTGGGGAATGATGTTCATTAGACCTCAGTGTACAGTGTATTGACTTTTAGTCAATACAGTGCATTCGGAAAGTGTTCAGACCCCTTTACTTTTTCCACATTTTGTTACGTTACAATGGATTAAATTATTTGTTTTCCTCATAAACCCCCCCCCCCCCCCAACAGAAATACCTTATTACATAAGTATTCAGACCCTTTGCTATGAGCCTCGAAATTGAGCTCAGGTGCATCCTGTTTCCATTGAACATCCTTGATGTTACTACAACTTGATTGGAGTCCACCTGTGGTAAATTCAATCGCTTGGACATGATTTGGAAAGGCACACACCTGTCTATATAAGGTCCCACAGTTGACAGTGCATGTCAGAGCAAAAACCAAGCCAAGAGGTCGAAGGAATTGTCCGTAAAACTCCGAGACAGGATTGTGTCGAGGCACAGATCTGGGGAAGGGTACAAAAACCTTTCTGCAGCATTGAAGGTCCCCAAGAACACAGTGGCCTCCATCATTCTTAAATGGAAGAAGTTTGGAACCACCAAGACTCTTCCTAGAGCTGGCCGCCCGGCCAAACTGAGTAATCGGGGGAGAAGGGCCTTGGTCAGGGAGGTGACCAAGAACCCAATGGTCACTCTGACAGAGCTCCAGAGTTCCTCTGTGGAGATGGGACAACCTTCCAGAAGGACAACCATCTCTGCAGGACTCCACCAATCAGGCCTGTATGGTAGAGTGGCCAGACGGAAGCCATTCCTCAGTAAAAGGCACATGACAGCCCACTTGGCGTTTGCCAAAAGGCACTTAAAGACTCTCAGACCATGAGAAACAAGATTCTCTGGTCTGATGAAACAAAGATTGAACTCTTTGGCCTAAATGCCAAGCGTCACATCTGGAGGAAACCTGGCACCATCCCTATGGTGAAGCATGGTGGTGGCAGCATCATGCAGTGGGGATGTTTTTCAGCGGTAGGGACTGGGAGACTAGTCAGGATCGAGGGAAAGATTAACGGAGCAAAGTACAGAGAGATCCTTGATGAAAACCTGTTCCAGAGCGCTCAGGACCTCAGACTGGGGCGAAGGTTCACCTTCCAACAGGACAACGACCCTAAGCACACAGCCAAGACAACGCAGGAGTGGCTTAGGGACAAGTCTCTGAATGTCCTTGAGTGGCCAGAGCCTGGACTTGAACATGATCGAACATCTCTGGAGAGACCTGAAAATAGCTGTGCAGCGACGCTCCCCATCCAACCTGACAGAGCTTCAGAGGATCTGCAGAGAAGAATGGGAGAAACTCCCCAAATACAGGTGTGCCAAGCTTTGTAGTGTGATACCCAAGAAGACTCGAGGGTGGAAACGCTGCCAAAGGTGCTTCAACAAAGTACTAAGTAAAGGGTCTGAATACTTATGTAAATGTGATATTTCAGTTTTTATTTTATTTCTTGGGGAGAAAATTCTAAAAACCTGTTTTTGCTTTGTCATTATGGGGTATTGTGTTTAGATTGATGAGAAAAAAAACTATTTAATTCATTTTAGAATAACGCTGTAACGTAACAAAATGTGGAAAAGTCAAGGGGTCTGAATGCTTTCCGAATGCACTGTACATTAGTCTATGGACATTTAGTCAACACATTAGTCTATGGACATTTAGTCAGTACATTAGTCTATGGACATTTAGTCAACACATTAGTCTATGGACATTTAGTCAGTACATTAGTCTATGGACATTTAGTCAACGTATTAGTCTATGGACATTTAGTCAACGTATTAGTCTATGGACATTTAGTCAACGTATTAGTCTATGGACATTTAGTCAACGTATTAGTCTATGGACATTTAGTCAGTACATTAGTCTATGGACATTTAGTCAACGTATTAGTCTATGGACATTTAGTCAACGTATTAGTCTATGGACATTTAGTCAACGTATTAGTCTATGGACATTTAGTCAGCACATTAGTCTATGGACATTTAGTCAGTACATTAGTCTATGGACATTTAGTCAACGCATTAGTCTATGGACATTTAGTCAATGCATTAGTCTATGGACATTTAGTCAACGCATTAGTCTATGGACATTTAGTCAACGTATTAGTCTATGGACATTTAGTCAACGTATTAGTCTATGGACATTTAGTCAACGCATTAGTCTATGGACATTTAGTCAATGCATTAGTCTATGGACATTTAGTCAACGCATTAGTCTATGGACATTTAGTCAACGTATTAGTCTATGGACATTTAGTCAACGTATTAGTCTATGGACATTTAGTCAACGTATTAGTCTATGGACATTTAGTCAGTACATTAGTCTATGGACATTTAGTCAACGTATTAGTCTATGGACATTTAGTCAACGTATTAGTCTATGGACATTTAGTCAACGTATTAGTCTATGGATATTTAGTCAGCACATTAGTCTATGGACATTTAGTCAGCACATTAGTCTATGGACATTTAGTCAGCACATTAGTCTATGGACATTTAGTCAACACATTAGTCTATGGACATTTAGTCTGTCTGTGCTCAGGTAGTCATAGCTTAAGCCACGTCCTGACTTTAGAGTGAAAGAGGTTTTAAATCAAAAGGAAAAAGCAAAGGGGGTCCTGTGATTCGTCAGTTAGAATAACAGTCAGGGAGGAAGTAGTTTGATTGGTTCACAGTACACACACAGTACACTGAAGTTTGGTTGTCTCTCGTTTTCAGGGCATAGAACAGTTGAAAAAGGAGGAGAGAAGATGGGCTAAAAAAACTAAGTGGATGAACATGAAGGCGGTATTTGGACACCCCTTCTCCATGTTCTGGTTTATCCCGTTGACCCGACCTGGGAGGGCCCATGGGAAGGCTGAATCCTACCAGTATGTGGTCTGAGCTTAGCCACCCGGGGGAAGCAAACTCTGAGACAGAGGTGTTAACACCTCTCCATTCCTCCACCCCCATCCCTCCACCTCACCCTGACTCTCCTCCCCAACACTCCTTCACAATGCTGAACGGGATTGGAATCCCTCTAACTCTGAACAATTTATCGATTGTGCTTTTTACATTGCCACATTTTTTTTTTTATGTTGCTTGGGAACAAAAGTGAAGTGGAGTTGCAGAGAAAAATATATATTCTAAAACTTTCAAACTTGTAAAAAAACTTTGCCTGTTTTAACTCTTATGTATGTTGTTGATTTGTTTGTTTTTCTGAATCACTTTTCCCTCTGTTCTCTCGTCTCTCCCCTCTGTGTCTCCTCTCTGCCCTCTGTTCTCTCTCCCCTCTGTTCACTCCTCTGTTTTCTCCTCTCTCCCCTCTGTTCTCTCCTCTCTCCGCAGTTCTAGCTTGAGTGCCAGTTTGTTGGTGCTGTCATGTCAACTCAGGAGTTGGCATAATAGCACAAACCGATCTGACACTCAGGCTACCTTCCGTCCTCCTGTCAGTCAAAACTAAACCCCTCCCTCCTCCTAACCCAGCACAGGGAACACATATTGTCTTTTCACTAGGCCTGTACAGTTGACCGTTTGAGAGGCTTTTAAAGCCAGATGGAAGTATAGGGTGTTGAGGATCAGTAGGTTAGCCATCTTACTTTGTTAAACACTCATATTTTCTTGTGTATAAAGAAAGTTAAAGTTACAGCATATCATGCCGCTCCTTTCAGGTTTATCCTTCTTTAGGAACAAGAAAACATGGAGTTGTTTCAGAATATTTCATGTGTGAAAGTTGCCGGTAACTCATTGATCCTGCTTTCTAGTTTCTATGTGTGCCAAATTCAGCATATTTCTCAATCACCCAAGCACTTGAAAAATACTATTTGTATTCTGTAGTTTCTCCAGAATATACGTTTTATGTTGGAATGAAACTTAATTTTGAGTTATTCAGGAGACGTGGAAACCAGAGGGAAGTAGTGATTCACAAAATTAACTTAACAGTTCAAATATATTTTGCAAAGTAAAATTCTAAAATATTAACCAACAAAGCTGATTATGCAGTAGTAGTTTTACTTGAATATCAACATCAAAATATGTCCAGCTGGTTACACATCATGAGTCATGACAAATATGCACTTTTCCTGAGATGTATCTATCAGTGGAGTTTATAATGTTTACTTTCTCTTGTGTGATCTTTTGTATGCTTGAAAAAACTTAATTGGGCTGGTTTCCCAGACACAGATTAAGCCTGGACTAAACATCTCTTTCAATCTCTATTGATAATGCTTTTGAGTAGGAGTAATCTGTCTCTTGGAAACTGGCCCATTATGTCATTGTTCAACATTGGGATTGTTCTTCTCCTGTGTCTTTCTTTGCTTTCTGTTTTTATTCTGTTTAGTTTGAATGGATGGTTGTTGAGTAGGACTGTCACCTAACTGAGGATGCATCCCAAAATGGCACCCTATTCCCTATATAGTGCACTACTTATGACTATAGCCCCATGGACCCTGGTCTAAAGTAGTGCACTATATAGGGAATAGGCGGCAGGTATCTTAGTGGGTAAGAGCGTTGTGCCAGTAACCGAAAGGTCGCTGGTTCTAATCTCAGAGCCGACTAGGTGGAAAATCTGTCTGTGCCCTTGAGCAAGGCACTTAACCCTAATTGCTCCTGTAAGTCGCTCTGGATAAGAGCGTCTGCTAAATGACTAAAATGTAAATGTAATAGGGTGCCATTTGGGAGTCGACCTGACACTGCTGCTGCCATGTCTTGCCTGTGAACAAGCTAGTGAAAACCTAACACAGATGGTTCTTTTTTTTTTTTTTACTGATATTTTTCAACACTGGCGCAGAGAAAGAATAAATATTTCTGATTTGTTTAATAAGCTGTTATTTTTTTCATGTCATATCCATATTAATGATCTTTCTCCAAGGAACTGTTATATCGTGTCATTGCAATGGGTGTTTGTATGCATGCACCTACAGTGCCTTGCAAAAGTATTCATCCCCCTATTTTGTTGCATTACAACCTGTAATTTAAATGGATTTTTATTTGGATTTCATGTAATGGACATACACAAAATAGTCCAAATTGGTGAAGTGGGATGAAAAAAAATAATAACGGAAAAGTGGTGCATGCATATGTGTTCACCCCCTTTGCTATGAAGCCCCTAAATAAGATATGGTGCAACCAATTACCTTCAGAAGTCACATAATTAGTTAAATAAAGTCCACCTGTGTGCAATCTAAGTGTCACATGATCTGTCACATGATCTCAGTGTATATATACACCTGTTCTGAAAGGCCCCAGAGTCTGCAACACCACTAAGCAAGGGGCACCACCAAGCAAGCGGCACCGTGAAGACCAAGGACCTCTCCAAACAGATCAGGGACAAAGTTGTGGAGATGGACAGATCAGGGTTGGGTTATAAAACAATATCAGATACTTTGAACATGGAAAGAATATGGCACCACAACAAACCTGCCAAGAGAGGGCCGCCCACCAAAACTCATGGACCAAGCAAGGAGGGCATTGATCAGAGAGACCAAAGATAACCCTGAAGGAGCTGCAAAGCTCCACAGCGGAGATTGGAGTATCTGTCCATAGGACCACTTTAAGCCGTACACTCCACAGAGCTGGGCTTTACGGAAGAATGGCCAGAAAAAAGCCATTGCTTAAGACAAAGAATAAGCAAACACGTTTGGTGTTCACCAAAAGGCATGTGGGAGACTCCCCAAACATACGGAAGAAGCTTTTTGGCCATCAAGGAAAACGCTATGTCTGGCGCAAACCCAACACCTCTCATCACCCCGAGAACACCATCCCCACAGTGAAGCATGGTGGTGACAGCATCATGCTGTGGGGATGTTTTTCATCAGCAGGGACTGGGAAACTGGTCAGAATTGAAGGAATGATGGATGGTGCTAAATACAGG
The DNA here is from genome assembly GCA_031479575.1 of Coregonus ussuriensis. Lineage (NCBI taxonomy): Eukaryota > Metazoa > Chordata > Actinopteri > Salmoniformes > Salmonidae > Coregonus > Coregonus ussuriensis. The sequence continues at coordinate 46,366,590 of CM062489.1, read as the reverse complement.
GACATTCTTGATGGAAACCTGTTTCAGTCTTCCAGAGATTTGAGACTGGGACGGGGGTTCACCTTCCAGCAGGACAATGACCCTAAGCATACTGCTAAAGCAACACTTGAGTGGTTTAAGGGCAAACATTTAAATGTCTTGGAATGGCCTAGTCAAAGGCCAGACCTCAATCCAATTGAGAATCTGTGGTATGACTTAAAGATTGCTGTACTCCAGCGGAACCCATCCAACTTGAAGGAGCTGGAGAAGTTTTGCCTTGAAGAATGGGCAAAAATCCCAGTGTCTAGATGTGCCAAGCTTATAGAGACACCCCAAGAGACTTGCAGCTGTAATTGCTGCAAAAGGTGGCTCTACAAAGTATTGACTTTGAGGGGGTGAATAGTTATGCACGCTCAAGTTTTCTGTTTTTTTGTCTTATTTCTTGTTTGTTTCACAATACAAATTATTTGCATCTTCAAAGTGGTAGGCATGTTGTGTAAATCAAATGATACAAACCCCCCCAAAAATATATTTTAATTCCAGGTTGTAAGGCAACAACATAGTAAAAATGCCAAGGGGGTGAATACTTTCGCAATCCACTGTATATCTATCCTCACTCTGCATTGGCTTTGGTTACTGATGTGTCTCCTACCACTTCTAGTGAAGCTTTTAACTGTCTCTCTGAGCCTTGAGGCTGTCAGACTTGCTGCTTTCTGAATGGTATGGGACGGAGGTAAGCCTGCAACAGACAGAATGGAGGCAACTTAAATTTTGTCGTGCTGTACACACTTAACGTTACTGTGGAATGAATGAGTTTCCTGAACAACAAAGCATCATGCATGTGTTTCTGAACGTTTCTTATTGTCTCCGGAGTCATTATAGGTTTACGTTTAAGACCCGGGATGCATGGATGTCTTTTATTGACATAATTAGCCTGGAGTCTGTTCACTGCATTGTTTTGTGCCAACTTCACCAACACATAGGAGTCTGTTCACGGCATTGTTTTGTGCCAACTTCACCAACACATAGGAGTCTGTTCACTGCATTGTTTTGTGCCAACTTCAACACATAGGAAAAGACCACACTGTCAGTGTCCATGCCTTCTCAGAATAGTATGGCCTGGTTTCCACACCCACAGATTCTCCATTGAGCCTGCATGTTAGTCCAAGAGGAGTTCATCTGGGTTCAGGAAACCAGACACTTATGTCACATTTTCACTTTCTCTCCCATTGAAACCAATGCATGACTAAGTGAACATTTGACCCCTAAATGATTAAATGTTTGATTCAGTCCCTCTGTCTACAGCTCACTGTGTTCTCTCTCTGTCCAGGGCATCGAGCGTCTGAAGGGGGAGCAGGCCAGGTGGGAGAAGACTTCGTGCTGGGAGGCCATGAAGTCAGCGTTTGGAGGGCCCTTCTCCCCATCCTGGCTCAGCCCCTTCTCTGACCTCCAGTGTAAGAGGGATCCCAATGCCCACATGGTGGTGCCACAAGGGGAGATCATCGAGGAGGACGTCATAGAGATACCACTGGTCTAGTATCATAGACTCCCATAGAAATAGAATGGGTGTGGCACCTATAACCCTGGCAATTAGAATGGTTAACTCCTGAGTACGCTTGCTATGGATGCCTGGTTATAACCCTGGCAATTAGACTGGTTAACTCATGGGTACGCTCCCTATGGATGCCTGGTTATAACCCTGGCAATTAGACTGGTTAACTCATGGGTACGCTCGCTATGGATGCCTGGTTATAACCCTGGCAATAAGACTGGTTAACTCATGGGTACGCTCGCTATGGATGCCTGGTTATAACCCTGGCAATAAGACTGGTTAACTCATGGGTACGCTCGCTATGGATGCCTGGTTATAACCCTGGCAATTAGACTGGTTAACTCATGGGTACGCTCGCTATGGATGCCTGGTTATAACCCTGGCAATTAGACTGGTTAACTCATGGGTACGCTCCCTATGGATGCCTGGTTATAACCCTGGCAATTAGACTGGTTAACTCATGGGTACGCTCGCTATGGATGCCTGGTTATAACCCTGGCAATTAGACTGGTTAACTCATGGGTACGCTCGCTATGGATGCCTGGTTATAACCCTGGCAATTAGACTGGTTAACTCATGGGTACGCTCGCTATGGATGCCTGGTTATAACCCTGGCAATTAGACTGGTTAACTCATGGGTACGCTCGCTATGGATGCCTGGTTATAACCCTGGCAATTAGACTGGTTAACTCATGGGTACGCTCGCTATGGATGCCTGGTATTGTGATCCATTATGCTGTCATTGACTTAATAATAATGATCAGGAGGGTGCTTCCATTGGTCCTGTTTCACACATGGACAGGTGTGTATTATACACATGAGTGAATTGGACATTTCGTTTTTTGCATATCCCAACTCCCCCTGAGACACCCTGGGAGAGTGGGGTCTGGACTAGGCTTGAATGGGGACGCCAGTTCTATTCATTCTATTTCTATAGAGACTCCACTGGTCTAGTGTGGTGTCTTCCTACAGTGCTTCTATAGAGACCACTGGTCTAGTGTGGTGTCTTCCTACAGTGTTTCTATTGAGACTCCACTGGTCTAGTGTGGTGTCTTCCTACAGTGTTTCTATAGAGACTACACTAGTCTAGTGTGGTGTCTTCCTACAGTGCTACTGCTGCTTGGACCAAAGCCTTAAAGGGACTCAATCCTTAGAATGACCCACAAAATGTCCAGGTCTATGCCCCTGGGGATGTGAATGAGGTATGAATTCAACAAGGATGAGTTGGATTGACCCAAACATGCTTTTTCAGTACTCAAGAGCATCTCATGCATACGCAGCTCTGCATGGTTCAGTTGTATTGAGGGAAGAGCTCTAGAAGTGACCTGTGGACTGTGCAGAATCTAGACTGTCTGTGGCCTTCCTCTACTCTTACTTCACTGAGTGCCTTATAAACTGTCAAACTGAGAATTGACAGTTACTAGCCTTATTCTGCAAGGTATGCAAATGAGGTGGTAACAGTTTTTAACCTTTTTTTATGTCTGTATTATCATGTCAGAGAATTACATTACCTTTATAAGTGTGTTAATTAAAGGGCCTTATCTAAACATTCCATTATTAATGTTCAATAACATTCAAATGTTAACATACAATTGTCATGCATTTATTATCATTGTCTTAATCTGGAACATGTAGCGCAAACACATTTATTGAATGAGGGTTAGATGATCGTGTAGGGGGGTTAGATAGTGTAGGAGGGTTAGATGATAGTGAAGGGGGGTTAGATTATAGTGAAGGGGGGGTTAGATGATAGTGAATGAGGTTAGATGATAGTGAAGGGGGTTAGATAGTAGTGAAGGGGGGTTAGATGATATTCTAGGGGGGTTAGATGATAGTCTAGGGGGGTTAGATGATAGTCTAGGGGGGTTAGATGATAGTGAATGGGGTTAGATGATAGTGAATGGGGTTAGATGATAGTGATTGGGGTTAGATGATAGTGAATGGGGTTAGATGATAGTGAATGGGGTTAGATTATAGTGAATGGGGTTAGATGATAGTGAATGGGGTTAGATGATAGTGAATGGGGTTAGATGATAGTGAATGGGGGTTAGATGATAGGGAATGGGGTTAGATGATAGCGTAGGGGGGTTAGATGATAGTGAATGAGGTTAGATGATAGTGAAGGGGGTTAGATAGTAGTGAAGGGGGGGTTAGATGATATTCTAGGGGGGTTAGATGATAGTCTAGGGGGTTAGATGATAGTGAATGGGGAATGGGGTTAGATGATAGCGTAGGGGGGTTAGATGATAGCGTAGGGGGGTTAGATGATAGCGTAGGGGGGTTAGATGATAGCGAAGGGGGGTTAGATGATAGTGAATGGGGTTAGATGATAGTGTATGGGGGGTTAGATGATAGTGTATGGGGGGTTAGATGATAGTGTATGGGGGGTTAGATGATAGTGTATGGGGGGTTAGATGATAGTGTAGGGGGGTTAGATGATAGTGTAGGGGGTTAGATGATAGTGAATAGGGTTAGATGATAGTGAAGGGGGGTTAGATGATAGTGAATGAGGTTAGATGATAGTGAAGGGGGTTAGATGATAGTGAAGGGGGTTAGATAGTAGTGAATGGTTGTACTGCACTTTACCCTTTTGTACAGGATGGTAATACTACTTCTACAGTCAAATGAAAGCTCCATATCATGGGACCACTATTGTTTACTCTAACATTTGAATAAAAGGGAAGTTGTCAATGATGCTATCTTAGTTTATCCATGTATTGATTGGTTCTCATATTAGCTCGACTACAGAATAAAGAACATGTCAGTCAGAGATTAAGTGACAAGATATTTCATGTAAGTCGCTCTGGATAAGAGCGTCTGCTAAATGACGTAAATGTAAAATGTAAATGTAAAGGTTTATTTACAAAACTTATTTCAATGAATTGATATGCATTTAGTCTTACTGGTCATTACAATATTTTCAATAAAATATACATCTTAATCTTAATGGTAGTATTCAAAATTCTTTGTTTGTATAATAATGTGTAGTGGAGAAAAGCCTGATCATGTTTGTGTATGGAGTGCAGACCTTGGTTATATAATACCTAGAGACAGTAAGACAATAGAAACATGTCAGTTGTAACATACCATGTTAGAATCCATATACAGTGGGGGAAAAAAGTATTTAGTCAGCCACCAATTGTGCAAGTTCTCCCACTTAAAAAGATGAGAGAGGCCTGTAATTTTCATCATAGGTACACGTCAACTATGACAGACAAATTGAGGAAAAAAAATCCAGAAAATCACATTGTAGGATTTTTAATGAATTTATTTGCAAATTATGGTGGAAAATAAGTATTTGGTCACCTACAAACAAACAAGATTTCTGGCTCTCACAGACCTGTAACTTCTTCTTTAAGAGGCTCCTCTGTCCTCCACTCGTTACCTGTATTAATGGCACCTGTTTGAACTTGTTATCAGTATAAAATACACCTGTCCACAACCTCAAACAGTCACACTCCAAACTCCAGTATGGCCAAGACCAAAGAGCTGTCAAAGGACACCAGAAACACAATTGTAGACCTGCACCAGGCTGGGAAGACTGAATCTGCAATAGGTAAGCAGCTTGGTTTGAAGAAATCAACTGTGGGAGCAATTATTAGGAAATGGAAGACATACAAGACCACTGATAATCTCCCTCGATCTGGGGCTCCACGCAAGATCTCACCCCGTGGGGTCAAAATGATCACAAGAACGGTGAGCAAAAATCCCAGAACCACATGGGGGGACCTAGTGAATGACCTGCAGAGAGCTGGGACCAAAGTAACAAAGCCTACCATCAGTAACACACTACGCCGCCAGGGACTCAAATCCTGCAATGCCAGACGTGTCCCCCTGCTTAAGCCAGTACATGTCCAGGCTCGTCTGAAGTTTGCTAGAGTGCATTTGGATGATCCAGAAGAGGATTGGGAGAATGTCATATGGTCAGATGAAACCAAAATATAACTTTTTGGTAAAAACTCAACTCGTTGTGTTTGGAGGACAAAGAATGCTGAGTTGCATCCAAAGAACACCATACCTACTGTGAAGCATGGGGGTGGAAACATCATGCTTTGGGGCTGTTTTTCTGCAAAGGGACCAGGACGACTGATCTGTGTAAAGGAAAGAATGAATGGGGCCATGTATCGTGAGATTTTGAGTGAAAACCTCCTTCCATCAGCAAGGGCATTGAAGATGAAACGTGGCTGGGTCTTTCAGCATGACAATGATCCCAAACACATCGCCCGGGCAACGAAGGAGTGGCTTCGTAAGAAGCATTTCAAGGTCCTGGAGTGGCCTAGCCAGTCTCCAGATCTCAACCCCATAGAAAATCTTTGGAGGGAGTTGAAAGTCTGTGTTGCCCAGCGACAGCCCCAAAACATCACTGCTCTAGAGGAGATCTGCATGGAGGAATGGGCCAAAATACCAGCAACAGTGTGTGAAAACCTTGTGAAGACTTACAGAAAACGTTTGACCGGTGTCATTGCCAACAAAGGGTATATAACAAAGTATTGAGAAACTTTTGTTATTGACCAAATACTTATTTTCCACCTTAATTTGCAAATAAATTCATAAAAAATCCTACAATGTGATTTTCTGGGAAAAAAATGCTCATTTTGTCTGTCATAGTTGATGTGTACCTATGATGAAAATTACAGGCCTCTCATCTTTTTAAGTGGGAGAACTTGCACAATTAGTGGCTGACTAAATACTTTTTTCCCCCACTGTACCGTCAGTTGTAACATGCCATGAAATCCAATGTGTGACTGACACCATCAAAGCCCATTCTGATAACAGAACATTTCTCGTGAAATCCAGATTATTTGAGCCAGAAAGTGTTTGTGAAACAGTGAGGCTGTACAGTAGGATGAAACAGTGAGGCACAGTGGTCTAAGGCACTGCATCGCAGTGCTAGCTGTGCCACTAGAGATCCTGGTTCGTATCCAGGCTCTGCTGTAGCCGGCCGCAACCGGGAGACCAATGGGGCGGCGCACAATTGGCCCAGCGTCGTCCAGGGTAGGGGAGGGAATGGCCGGCAGGGAGGTAGCTCAGTTGGTAGAGCATGGCGTTTGCAACGCCAGGGTTGTGGGTTCGATTCCCACGGGGGGCCAGTATGAAAATAAAAAAAGAATAATGTATGCACTAACTGTAAGTCGCTCTGGATAAGAGCGTCTGCTAAATGACGTAAATGTACAGTAGGATGATTGATGCAGTGGTATTGTTATTCCACATGTGGACAGTCCTTCACTCTTCCTTCTTGGCCTCTGCTGGTCGAGAAGTCGATCTGTGCAGCACCAGTAAACCTGAGAGAGTTAGAGAGATGCCCACCCACCACAGTGCTGCATGGGTCTCACCAAAGATCAGCTTCCCAAGGAATGCCTAAAGACGGTACAGATGATGTAAGTGGGATTGACAACATAAATAGCCAATAATACTTTCATCCACACAGTGATTCACAGATGTCATTGCTCCAATAATGTAGTTCCACTATGGTCTTATGGTCAACGTTCTGTACTGTAAGTGAGTTGTTCATATAAATTGGATAGCTGAGATCTGGGGTCGTATTAATCAAGCATCTCAGAGGAGGGGTGATGAGCTTTGGGGTCGTATTCATAAAGCATCTCAGAGGAGTGATGAGATCTGGGGTCGTATTCATAAAGCATCTCAGAGGAGGGGTGATGAGCTTTGGGGTCGTATTCATAAAGCATCTCAGAGGAGTGATGAGATCTGGGGTCGTATTCATAAAGCATCTCAGAGGAGGAGTGCTGAGATCTGGGGTCGTATACATAAAGCATCTCAGAGGAGGAGTGATGCGATCTGGGGTCGTATTCATAAATTCATTATGATCTAAAAGGTGAAATTGATCATAAGGTCAGCACTCCTACTCTGAGACATTTTATGAATACATGCCCTGATGGATATCAACCAGTTGCCCTACTCACAGAGGATACAAAGTTGGATGCGGTGGTGGTGACCGTGGCCCGGGCTGAGGAGGAGGAGTGTCTCAGAGCCTTGGAGAAGAAGGTCCACATCACAGCATTACTGGTGAACAGTAGTCCTCCACACAGCAGCCGCAGAGGGATGTGGAGCTGAAACATTACACCACATCATAGCATTACAGTTGAACAGCAGCCACAGAGGGATGTGGAGCTGGAATACAATAGGACTTGTTAGTGGTCTCTGGTAGAATGGTATCTCACACACAATCTCTATTGCTCTCACACACACAATTTGAAAATGATACATTCATATAGATACACACTCACCCATTCGCAGGGTGATGTTTCCTCCTGAATAATCCTGTAGTCCCCATCCTGAGCCCAGGCTTTCAACCCTGTTTTACACATCCCTTTGAGGTAGTCTGAGCCCAGAGATAGCTTGGCTGACGAGGAGGCAACGGCTCCAAGAAAGCCCGCTAATAATGCATAAAATGCACCTGAGATCATGTTTATTTAGTATCTAAACTAGAGACTGTACTGTCACATATTTGACTACTTCCTTGTCTAAAAGTCTTCACTCGATTCAACCAATCAGATTCACCTATGGGATCATATGACCTTCAGCGGGCGCAGGGTGATGACGATTTAATGTTACGCTAAACACGACGTGATAAACACAACCTGAAATTCCCTTGTTTCATTCATTTGTTCTAACTATCAAAATGGCTAAGACGAATAAGGGTCCGAAAGCGAACGTATCGTGGGTGAAACCAGCAGAGCCGTCATTTTTAAAGAAATTCAAGAACGATGTTGGATTTAAGGAAGGACCCACCATTGATACCAAGGTATTTCGCTAATGTGCTAGCTAGCCTATGGAAAATAGACTAGGTGGCACGTAGAGCTACAGTATATCTGTGGATATATGGCAAGGCCACTGGAGAGCTACTCTATGTGCAGGTTGTTGTTTTAGCCCTGCTCTAACACCTTGATTCAGCTAGTCAAGGAACGTAATTAGCTAACTCTACAGGAGAGTTGACCACCCTCCAAATTATTCGTTTTTCCCTCACAGAATTCAATTCCTTGACTACTATAGATATTTCATTGACATGAAGGGCTATTTTTGCAGATATGTGTACCTTTAACATGGACAGGGAGGCTGGCATGATGTCAATATGGTGATATTTAACCCTGTCTCCTTTCCTGCAGCGTCTAGAGATGCCAGCCTTGGAGGATGACAGTGGCAGTGATCGTGAACATGAGTTGCCTCAAGTTGTCATTCTCGAAAAGGGAGATCTGAGCGCTGAAGAAGTGTTACAGATAAAAGGGGTAAAGGATGGTACAGAAAAAGGTAAGAACAATTAATTGTACAAATAAATCTGATTTAAAAGCCTAAACTATCAAGGGAACTTGGTGTTAATTGGCGTGTGTGTGTGTCTAAACTTAATCTGCCTCTTCTCCTTGCTGCCTACAGAAGACAAGCCTCCTGCAGACGGCAAGATCCTGTTCAAGAAGCCCACGAAGCGCTCCTCAGACAAGTTCCAGGGCATCACCGCCAGCTCTAGCAAGAAGAAAAAGAGTGAAGGAGAAGATGAAGAGAAAAAGGAGAAGTCTGAAAAGAAGGTGAAAAACAAGTCTTCTCTCTTTCGGAGAGGATGAGGATGAGGACTAGAAGTTAATTCACTGAGGGAGTTCAGACTAGAGCAATCAACGATTTATCAGACTAGAGCAATCAACCACTCATGGATTATGGAACTGATCTACTGCGGTTGTTGGCTTTTACTATGGGCAAAAAGACCCAACATAGAATAGCTCCACGTTGTAGTTTGACCCACTAGACTAAGATACTTAGACATTACGGGTCATCCATTCTTTTGGAGGTGGAATCTGGACATGTATCTGAAACAAACCCCTTCATCACATTCATGATCAGATCTTTAGATACATAAGATGTATGCTTTTATTCTTTATCGACTATGAGACATGTCTCTGCTGTTGGAAATTGTATAGTGACTCACTGTGGGCCTATTATCCATTCATTACAACTATATTCATCCGTCCTTCAGTGGACCCTCTGGACTTTTCATATAGCCAACACAGGGTCTGGATCTAAGATTTATCAAGGTAACCCTTGTGACAACAGCTACTAATGGGAAGAAATGAGCTGGTGGCTTTGGTCAAAAATATAGTCTGGAGCGTTGATGAGATACATTTCTACTTCTAAAGTCAATAATTCATTGGATGTACAAATATGTTTTAGCTTCGACAACGGAGCTTCAAAAGATGTTTAAGTTAAACAATGCATTGTTGTTTATGCCAAGGTGTTGGATTATGCTATGTGATTGTATTGTAGTGTGCGTTTTTCTAAATGATGGTTTTAGTTGAATAAGTTTGAAATGTAACAATTAAAATACATTAAGGCCTTACGATAGTATTATGTTATAGTTTGTTCTGTATAAAGCAGGTCTGTAAGTAGGTCCTTTTGAAAGAATGCTTCTCATAGCAAATACCTTTACAGTTTTCACAATATGCAGAAAAAGGTCAGTGAAAACAGAGACATACATTTTTATTCCCAAAGAAAATAGTGTTACATTTTACATTTAAACCTTACGAGAACATGTCGCCCTTCAAATCACAGAGGACTGATTTAGTTACCAGGATGATAAATCACAGAGGACTGATTTAGTTACCAGGATGATAAATCACAGAGGACTGATTTAGTTACCTAGTTAGTTAAACTGATAAGAAGGATGGATTTGAGGTTACAATCACAAGCAAAATAAAAGGCAAAGTTAATATCAAGTAACCACACTCCATAACCTTTGGCTGTAATGTGTTGGTCTGTCTAATCATCTACTGAATGCTGATCATTCATAAGTAGGCTGACTACATACTGTATGTATATACACTTCTAAAGTAGTGGAACATGCTCCTTCGAAAATACATTAAAATCCAAATGGGCCTAGTCCCTGGTAACCTGATCTGTTGGTGCTCTTGCCAACTCCATTGCTGTCATTGCCATGACAATGAGTGACAAGGATTTGGCATGATGCCACAAACAGACTGGCACTCAGGCTAAGTCCCTGGCAGTCGAACCTGTAAAGGCATCTTCATCATAATCGACCCACAATACCTGACGTCAGTAAACCACATTAGCTGATATAGGGAAACAAATTAAACCCTTTTTAATAATGGTATAAAAACAAAACACATTGAAATAATTGCCTACCTACCGCCTGAATGCAGTAGGGTACAGGTACTATACGTGCAAATTTTTTAGACTCTTGCCATTCACAAATGTATCTGTCAATTACTACACTCTTAGAATTAGTGGTGACTCGAGGAACCCTGGAGATACTCAAGGAACCCCTGGAGTTCCTCAAGAACCTATGCAAATCCCAAAGTTGGAATAGTTCCCGTTTTATTACTGTATGTAATCAGCAATGTTAATATTATGAATATTATATTAGACTATGTTATTATGCATAAATATTCAAGGAATATTTTCATTTGCAGTGTACAAACTTAACATGAACAGGAATGACATTTACGCTAACAGGTGACCAAAAATAACTATCTGAAAGCCATGCCTCCAATAAGCCATGCCTTCAATCTGATAGGCTGCCACCTCTACAATATATCATTAAAAAGGTTAAAAATAGAACCCATACCATCACAAAAAGGTTCCAGGAGTTTCAAATGTAATAGTTCCGCCGGTGTGGCAAACCAAAAGGATCTTCCAGGCACCTTTACTTTTCAGAGTGTATAATGAACAGTGGCGACCCGTCATTCATTGAGCCCAACCTTTCTAGGGGATGCCTGTTTTGCATGTTATTTTTGGCATTATTAGGTGTCACATATCAGTTTGCAAACAATGTAAAATATATATATAACAAAAACACTTTTTTGCTTTCTTGAGTAAGGCAGCTCAAAAATGCAGTTGTTTCAGCCTAGCTCAGTGCTTTCTGTGGTGGTGGGGCAGCCAGTATAAAACATGGAGCGTAGGGGTTGGTAATGTTCTCTAGTTGCGCTGTGATTGGCTCAGTGCTTTGTCACTCATGGAGACACTACGTCACCGCCAAATCTAAGGGTAGAGCTCGAAAATTCAAGCCCCTTGGGTGCTGCCATAGAGTTACATTAGAAGTGCCCATCCAAGAAGGCTCAAGGTCATTGGCCACAGTCCCGTGTAGCTCAGTTGGTAGAGCATGGCGTTTACAACGCCAGGGTTGTGGGTTCGATTCCCACGGGGGGCCAGTATGAAAATGTATGCACTCACTAACTTTAAGTCGCTCTGGATAAGAGCGTCTGCTAAATGACTAAAATGTAAAATGTTATATCTACAGCAGCTTTGATTGGACTGATCATGTCAACATCATACTTTCAAAATCTTAGCTAGCAAGCTAGCAGTCATCATCATGAATGAAGTCGACAATCTACTGGCAAATCCTTTTTAATTATTGTCATATAAAGATAAATAATGAAGAGAAATTATAGATCAAACGTATCGGTGCTCATCGGTATTGGACATAAACATTACACAACAAGTTGGAAATCGCAAATTCAACAATGAGTGGTTTGGAAGGAATCAGTGGCTAACTGCAAGCATTGCAAAGCAATCACTAGCCTGCTATTCAGTGGAGTGGGTGTGTGGTCCCAAGTCTGGGTTTAAGGGTCTCTTTTCCAAGTTTAAAAGGATAAACATTCAACATTGGCCATGGTGTCAATCCAGCATGACTTCTGCCGCGCTCAAAACAACTGTAAACCCAGAACTGGGAAATCTGATTTCAGTGAGTTCAAGACAACTGGGAACTCGGAAAAAAACTAGCTCCGACTGGGAAAATACGTTTTGAACGGTCATCCAACTCGGAATTGCTAGTCGGGAACTCGGGCCTCTTTCTAGAGCTACGACCTGAAGATCACTGACGTCATCATGATTCGACGTTGTTTTTTTCAGAGTTCCCAGAATGCCAGACTTTGATGACAAAGTTTGATGACGAAATTTGCCCATGAAGGACCGCCGCGCCACCTTCCTGTTCAAGTGAGCATAGCAGAACAAGGTGAGTCCAAAAATGTATTGTATGCTGCTACATAAATGATGTAATATGCCAGGGAGATACACTACTCATTCAAGGGTTTTTCTTTATTTTTTTACTATTTTCTACATTGTAGAATAATAGTGAAGACATCAAAACTATGAAATAACACATATGGAATCATGTAGTAACCAAAAAAGTGTTAAACAAATATTTTATATTTGAGAGCCTTTGCCTTGATGACAGCTTTGCACACTCTTGACATTCTCTCAACCAGCTTCATGAGGTAGTCACCTGGAATGCATTTCAATTAACAGGTGTGCCTTCTTAAAAGTTAATTTGTGGAATTTCTTTCCTTCTTAATGCGTTTGAGCCAATCAGTTGTGTTGTGACAAGGTAGGGGGGCTATATACATAAGATAGCCCTATTTGGTAAAAGACCAAGTCCATATTATGGCAAGAACAGCTCAAATAAGCAAAGAGAAATTACAGTCCATCATTACTTTAAGACATGAAGGTCAGTCAATAAGGAACATTTCAAGAACTTTGAAAGTTTCTTCAAGTGCAGTCACAAAAACCATCAAGCGCTATGATAAAACTGGCTCTCATGAGGACTGCCACAGGAATGGAAGACCCAGAGTTACCTCTGCTGCATTAGAGTTACCAGCCTCAGAAATTGCAGCCCAAATAAATGCTTCACCGAGTTCAAGTAACAGACACATCAACATCAACTGTTCAGAGTAGACTGTGTGAATCACGCCTTCATGGTCGAATTGCTGCAAAGAAACCACTACTAAAGGACACCAATAAGAAGAAGAGACTTGCTTGGGCCAAGAAACATGAGCAATTTACATTAGACCGGTGGAAATTTGTCCTTTGGTCTGTAGTCCAAATTTGAGATTTGTTTCCAACCGCCGTGTCTTTGTGAGACGCGGTGTGGGTGAACGGATGATCTCCGCATGTGTATTTCCCACCGTAAAGCATGGAGGAGGAGGTGTTATGGTGTGGGGGTGCTTTGCTGGTGACACCGTCTGTGATTTATTTAGAATTCAAGGCACACTTAACCAGCATGGCTACCACAGCATTCTGCAGCGATACGCCATCCCATCTGGTTTGGGCTTAGTGGGACTATAATTTGTTTTTCAACAGGACAATGACCCAACACACCTCCAGGCTGTGTAATGGATATTTTACCAAGAAGGAGAGTGATGGAGTGCTGCATCAGATGACCTGGCCTCGACGTCCCCCGACCTCAACCAAATTGAGATGGTTTGGGATGAGTCGGACCGCAGAGTGAAGGAAAAGCAGCCAACAAGTGCTCAGCATAGGTAGGAACTCCTTCAAGACTGTTGGAAAAGCATTCCAGGTGAAGCTGGTTGAGAGAATGCCAAGAGTGTGCAAAGCTGTCATCAAGGCAAAGGGTGGCTATTTGTATAATCTCAAATATAAAATATATTTTGATTTCTTTAACACTTTTTTGGTTACTACATGATTCCATATGTGTTATTTCATAGTTTTATAATAATAATAATAATATGCCATTTAGCAGACGCTTTTATCCAAAGCGACTTACAGTCATGCGTGCATACATTATTTTTTTTTGTGTATGGGTGGTCCCGGGGATCGAACCCACTACCTTGGCGTTACAAGCGCCGTGCTCTACCAGCTGAGCTACAGAGGTTTTGATGTCTTCACTATTATTCTACAAGGTAGAAAATGGTAAAAATTAAGAAAAACCCTTGAATGATTAGGTGTTCTAAAACTTTTGACCGGTAGTGTACATACAGTGGGGAGAACAAGTATTTGATACACTGCCAATTTTGCAGGTTTTCCTACTTACAAAGCATGTAGAGGTCTGTAATTTGTATCATAGGTACACTTCAACTGTGAGAAATGGAATCTAAAACAAAAATCCAGAAAATCACATTGTATGATTTTTAAGTAATTAATTTGCATTTTATTGCATGACATAAGTATTTGATACATCAGAAAAGCAGAACTTAATATTTGGTACAGAAACCTGTGTTTGCAATTACAGAGATCATTCGTTTCCTGTAGGTCTTGACCAGGTTTGCACACACTGCAGCAGGGATTTTGGCCCACTCCTCCATACAGACCTTCTCCAGATCCTTCAGGTTTCGGGGCTGTCGCGGGGCAATACGGACTTTCAGCTCCCTCCAAAGATTTTCTATTGGGTTCAGGTCTGGAGACTGGCTAGGCCACTCCAGGACCTTGAGATGCTTCTTACGGAGCCACTCCTTAGTTGCCCTGGCTGTGTGTTTCGGGTCGTTGTCATGCTGGAAGACCCAGCCACGACCCATCTTCAATGCTCTTACTGAGGGAAGGAGGTTGTTGGCCAAGATCTCGCGATACATGGCCCCATCCATCCTCCCCTCAATACGGTGCAGTCGTCCTGTCCCCTTTGCAGAAAAGCATCCCCAAAGAATGATGTTTCCACCTCCATGCTTCACGGTTGGGATGGTGTTCTTGGGGTTGTACTCATCCTTCTTCTTCCTCCAAACACGGCAAGTGGAGTTTAGACCAAAAAGCTCTATTTTTGTCTCATCAGACCACATGATCTTCTCCCATTCCTCCTCTGGATCATCCAGATAGTCATTGGCAAACTTCAGACGGGCCTGGACATGCGCTGGCTTGAGCAGGGGGACCTTGCGTGCGCTGCAGGATTTTAATCCATGACGGCGTAGTGTGTTACTAATGGTTTTCTTTGAGACTGTGGTCCCAGCTCTCTTCAGGTCATTGACCAGGTCCTGCCGTGTAGTTCTGGGCTGATCCCTCACCTTCCTCATGATCATTGATGCCCCACGAGGTGAGATCTTGCATGGAGCCCCAGACCGAGGGTGATTGACCGTCATCTTGAACTTCTTCCATTTTCTAATAATTGCGCCAGCAGTTGTTGCCTTCTCACCAAGCTGCTTGCCTATTGTCCTGTAGACCATCCCAGCCTTGTGCAGGTCTACAATTTTATCCCTGATGTCCTTACACAGCTCTCTGGTCTTGGCCATTGTGGAGAGGTTGGAGTCTGTTTGATTGAGTGTGTGGACAGGTGTCTTTTACACAGGTAACAAGTTCAAACAGGTGCAGTTAATACAGGTAATGAGTGGAGAACAGGAGGGCTTCTTATAGAAAAACTAACAGGTCTGTGAGAGCCGGAATTCTTACTGGTTGGTAGGTGATCAAATACCTATGTCATGCAATAAAATGCAAATTAATTACTTAAAAATCATACAATGTGATTTTCTGGATTTTTGTTTTAGATTCCGTCTCTCGCAGTTGAAGTGTACTTATGATAAAAATTACAGACCTCTACATGCTTTGTAAGTAGGAAAACCTGCAAAATCGGCAGTGTATCAAATACTTGTTCTCCCCACTAGCTAAGAAAGTAATAGTAAGTGTATGTTGTGTAGTAAGCTGTTAGTAGCCCATGTGCCTCACCCTAATAATTTGGTCCCGTTTCCCCTCCTAATTTCGCCTACTGTTCTGACTTGGTGGTGCACAGCCTGTTTTAGAGAAATGTAATCATCGAATATTGTAAGAGCTTTCATTGTCTGCTTATATGCCCCCTTTATTTATCCTATGGTTCTGACTTGGTGTACAGGGAGAATACTGTAAGAACGGCCCATGTTCTGAATTCTGTCGCTGTACATTTCAAAAGTGCTGAACAAATAGTTATATTGACTACGTCCGTCCTAGGTCGCTCATTAATGTCTTAATCGAAATTACGGATTGCCTCTTATCCGCTCGTCGTCCCTTTATGCCATAGTTTGTACATCTCAATTGTCAGTAGAAACCACATTTGTTTAAGCAAGTCAGCCATATCAGCTATGTTTTTTTAAAGGCAGTAAATGAGGCTGAATGAACTGTTTCGCTGCCAGACAAGTCTCTGCTGATAGCCAGGTGTAGCAGTGGTAAGGTGTAGGGACTACTGTTGGGACAGCTTTATGTAGGCCCTAACAGTGTGTGGGCACCGTTTGTGACCGTTATAGTGCAATTAATGTATTGTTTAGTGTTGTGTTGTGTAGTGGGTTTGCTGGCATGCATCAAACAATTGTATTTTTTAGTTTGCCCCACCAAGATTTACATGCTAAAATTGGCACTGATAATGATTGGGGATTTAAATTAGTGAGGCAAGGACTGCATTTTATTTTTTCCAGAGTGCACTTGTTCCCTTTGTAAAAACAAATTATGACTCCATTGGGATAGACTGTAAAGTAATGTCATTAAAATTATGTGAATGGCAGTGAAACAGTATAAAATGACAGAAGTTCCCTCTGGGAAAAATGAAGTAATTCCATTCTATTCTAATTAACGATTTTGAAATGGGCCACTGAAACGAATGACTTCCCACAAAGGTAATTATGTTCTAACATCCCCCCTAATTGAAAGGGCATTGTCAAGTCTTGCCAGCATGATTAAATAAGGAAATCACAAAAAGTGCATTTGAGACCGATGCTGGCTGGTGTCCATAGATAGAGCCACTTTTGAGCCCTAATGGCTGGCTAGTAGCATCGGAGGTCATTTAGGTTCAATAACACTGAAGGAAACTGACATTCACCCGTAGATATTGTATGTCAATGTGAGGTACTGATTCACCATAGACACTTAGCAGCAGCCGAGGCTCATCACTTTAACACAACAATATTGTAAATAGCATCTACTCTGTAACTTTTGGTCCCTAAACCTTGAAGGGTAGGGTGGGGAGGGAGGGCCCTTGTTTGAGAGAACAGCTCCTCTATGGATAGAGGTCAGAGGAGAGCAGCTGGAGAGGAGAGATAGAATTAGCTCTGCTATCTGAGGTTAGCCTAGCATACCTAGCTAGCTGCACTCACAGGTGCTCTGGGTGACTCTGTAGACAGGAGATCATTTCCTGTACCGGCTTGCCCTCGAAACAGATCTGATACACTGCCCCAAACAGAGGGAACCTGGGAAAGACACAACAGAATGACATAGGGTTAAAATGGAAGGATACAACCACCTCTCTCTCTCTCCCCCATCATAAGTCTGGGCTCATGGTTGGGACCACAAGGTAATACAGGTGGAATGAGTGACAGACTACATTTGGCTAGGTACTGTATCTGGATCAATCAGAGAGAGAGAGAGGAAGACAGAAAGGGACTCACTTGTCCACCAGTCCCTTCTGTTTGAGGATGTGGTAGACTTCAGCTGAGGTAGCAGGACCCTGGAGCTTCTGTCCATTCAACATCTCCTGCTCCAGCACCTCAATAGTCTAGCAGGGAGACAAATACATATTACCATGTATCTATGTAGGAGTTAGGCCTATACTGTTACTAACTGAAAATACATGACATATTACCATGTATAATAATATAATAATATGCCATTTAGCAGACGCTTTTATCCAAAGCGACTTACAGTCATGCGTGCATAAATTTTTTGTGTGTATGGGTGGTCCCGGGGATCGAACCCACTACCTTGGCGTTACAAGCGCCGTGCTCTACCAGCTGAGCTACAGAGGACCACCATGTATCTATGTAGGAGTTAGGCCTATACTGTTACTAACTGAAAATACATGACATATTACCATGTATCTATGTAGGAGTCAGGTCTATACTGTTACTAACTGAAAATACATGACATATTACCATGTATCTATGTAGGAGTCAGGTCTATACTGTTTACTAACTGAAAAACGTCAAATTTCTGAATGAAACAACACACTGTTTTGATTTGTGACTTTGCCATGGGGTGGTGTAACTGACAAGTGGTCAGTCAGCCGGCACTATCCATCCCAGATCTGGTGTAGAGTTGGACGTTTGTCCTTACCTTTCCTGTCTTGGCGAATGCCTCGGCCACGCGTCGGTTGCGTCCTCCATAGCAGGTCGTGATGAGGTCAGCCACGCCGCAGCTCTCCAGGAAAGTTGCAGAGGAGACGACGCCATCTTTACTGAAGAGCTTAGCGAAGGCTATCATCTCCATCAGCCCTAGTCTGATTACTGCTGCCTTGGTGTTGTCACCACACCTCAGCCCATCACAGAACCCTGCTCCTACCGCTACGATGTTCTGAGGAAGAGAGACGAAAACATAGAGGTAATAGGTTATTACTATGTCATTACCATTTTACAATGGAAGTATCCATTTTACCATGCACATACACTCACTGGGCTGGGTACTTAGAGTTACCTTCAGTGCTCCACAGAATCTTAGAGTTACCTTCAGTGCTCCACAGAGCTCTACAGTATCTTAGAGTTACCTTCAGTGCTCCACAGAGCTCTACAGTATCTTAGAGTTACCTTCAGTGCTCCACAGAGCTCTACAGTATCTTAGAGTTACCTTCAGTGCTCCACAGAGCTCTACAGTATCTTAGAGTTACCTTCAGTGCTCCACAGAGCTCTACAGTGTCTGCGTCGTCCACCACTGTGATCCTGAAGTTAGGAGTCTGCAGGAGCTCCTTGAAGAGCAGGCCGTTCTCCATGATCTTACTGCCTGGTAAAGCAACACGTTTTACATCCAACACATAGCCAGCCTATCACTCCATCTCTGTCCATGCTTTGTATTATTTTTTGTATTTTTTTTTTGTCATTTAGCAGACGCTCTTATCCAGAGCGACTTACAGTTACATTATTATTATATATATATTTTTTTCATACTGGCCCCCCGTGGGAATCGAACCCACAACCCTGGCGTTGCAAACGCCATGCTCTACCAACTGAGCTACATCCCTGCCGGCCATTCCCTCCCCTACCCTGGACGAAGCTGGGCCAATTGTGCGCCACCCCATTGGTCTCCCGGTCGCGGCCGGCTATGACAGAGCCTGGATTCAAACCAGGATCTCTAGTGGCACAGCTAGTACTGCGATGCAGTGCCTTTAGACCACTGCGCCACTCAGGAGACATTATTACTATATATCTCATGCCATATAGTTATCAAATAACTTCACAGCTTTGTTTTACATTCCTGTATACAAATGTCTATGCATTATAAATGAGGCTGGGGTATTCTTACCGATGGTGGTCTCACAGAACTTCTCTGCTGCCACCTCGTTGGCGATGTTAGCTCCCATTAGAACACTGACGTCTATAGCCATCTTCTCCCTGATTATGTCAGAGATGAGCTTCAGGCCCTCCGGACCCTCGTCTATTCCCTGTGGGGACAGGAGACAGCTAAATCACTATGGTTTACTGGTTCACTACTGTTTTTCATTCGATTTGTTTACAGGGCAAAGTGAGAGAAAATATAAAAGGAAGACAGCCATCTGAAAGAGGACATTGACAGAGAGGAGTGAGGAAGCAGCTATTCCCTGTGAAGAGAGAGGTGAGAGATGTTACTACTGTTTAGTGGTTTACTACTGTTTCTATCTGTTTATTATGTGTTTGTAACTAAAAAGATCCATTCAGAGACACATAGAGACAGAGTCAGACTGCTGTCTCAACTCCACACATGGGGGCTTGTCACTGACAGACAGACAGACAGACTGACAGAAAAGACAGAGACAGACAAACAGAAAGGACAGAGAGACAGACAGAAAGGACCGAGAGACAGACAGACAGACAGACAGAAATACAGACAGACAGAAAGGACAGACAGACAGACAGACAGAAAGGACAGACAGAAAGGACAGACAGAAAGGACAGACAGAAAGGACAGAGACATACAGAGACAGACAGACAGAAAGGACAGAGTCAGAAAGGACAGACAGACAGGACAGACAGACAGGACAGAGACACAGAGAGACAGACAGACAGAAAGGACAGAGAGACAGAAAGGACAGAGACAGACAGACAGAGAGACAGAAAGGACAGACAGACAACACTACAGTAGATACAGAGTTAGCTACTCTACTCCCTCTGACATTAGCCTACTCTCTCCTGCTGACGCTATAACTCAATCTGGGACATGGATGGGAGTACCGAGAGGAGAGCATATCATGTCCCAGTAAACATCACTCTTGAAATATCCAAACATCATAAGCCAGACGTGGGAGCTTAGCTGCCTTGGAGAGAGATAGAACCAGCTGGTGACAGAAACAAACTAGGCCAACCAAGGACCTGTGGACTCGCTTTTTAGACACATTCTGACAAGTACAAACACTTCCTAAATAACTAGAACCTTGCAGAAGTAGTTGTAACTGATTTAAGACTAGGCATGAATAAATGAATAGACAGTAGAGAGAGAGCAGGCTAATGAGAGAGAGTAGCCTATTAAATAAATCCCAACACCATAATTGTCTGATTACATTCTTGGAGAATGAGAAGACCATCCTCTCCACTAAAATAAATGAGCCTGTAGATCAGGGGTATTCAACAAAATTTAAAAAAGGTCCAGTTAGAGAAAATGTTTTGAAGCAAAGGTCCAGAAGATCATAATGTCTAACAATTTAGTGGTATATATATTTAAGTAGCCTAGTAGTTCTGAATGTAATCAATAACTGACCGTCTAATCAAATTAATTCAGTACAATTCAAAAACTTGTTGACAATATTTATTATCACGAAACATAGAACTGAACATTAGGGTTGTCCTCGACTAAAGAAATTCTTAGTCGACTAACACTTATATGAGTTTGTCGACTAATCGATTAGTTGATTTAATCGACAGAGCTGTGCAAGACTAGAAAAGCGCAATATAAATGTAGTTAATTAACCATCTGTAAAACTGAGTTTCTCCGAAATTAATCCTGCAAAAGCACCACTTTAAATCTCGTGTTCACCAGAAATGTTCTCATAAGTTACTTGGAAATGAGTAATTAAGCATGAATAAGCATAAAAAATGACTTATCGACTAAAGAAATCTTAGTCGACTAAGACCAAAACGACCGATTAGTCGACTAATCGACTAAGAGGGGCAGCCCTACTGAACATATATGTATGACTGTAGATATGTACAATGTGCTCTCATTAATTAACTAAATAAAACTAGGGCTGCATGTCAAAATAAGAGAAAATAAATAAAATGTGAAAATTGTGCATTTTCAAAAAAAGTGCTTAACTTCAGAAAAATAATATAAAGGGAGGAAAAGTTTGAATTTCCCCTTTTCTGTTTCACATCTTGACTCAACAGTCTCAACCAATTTTACAAATAATAAATCTCAACAGATCTTAACAATTGAACAGTTTTAGAGTATCACTTTCTTCCCCTCATATCCCACTCCACCATGTTTTTGCTCAGTGAGAGAATTGAGCTTTAGCCTGTCTTGCCAGAATTTTAAACCTGGGCTTGAATGGAGTCAGGGCCATTCTCATACACATGTGAAGGTGCTCATTGGTGAGCCTGGAACGATATTTAGTTTTAATTATGTTCATTGTGGAGAAAGCTGCCTCGCAGTTGTATGTGGAGCCAAACATGGTCAAGATGTATAGGGCTACTTTCCTCAGACCCGGGAAAGCAGTCTCAGGGACCATTTGGAACCAGAAAGTGGAAGGGTCAGTTCTTACAAACTGCTCTTTCAGGGCCACATCTGCTTGGAGATCAACCAATTGCATCTGGAGAGACCCAGCATTTACCCATTTAAAGTGCTGTGTGACTTCCTTTGAGAACCCCCTGACATCTGTGATCAGAAATGGGTTCTGAATGAACATGGTGAGCTGCTCTCCAAAGCTGAAGCTGTCAAAACGGTTGCTGAAGTTTACAATCAGCTTATCAATAAAATCAACAAAAGAAGACAAATCTCTCTGTCCCTGAACCTGTTCCTGCACTGCTGGGAAGTGTACACAGTCTCCCTGCAGGTCTTCCTTGAACACTTCAAGTTTCCTCTGAAAGGAGCGAACAGCTGTCATCAGTTCACAAATTGAATTGTCCTTGCCCTGTAGCCTCAAATTCAGTTCATTCAGATGTGACGTGATGTCAACCAAAAAGGCCACATTATCCATCCATTTCTCATTTTCTAAAAAGAGAGAAAACTGTGTTGCCTTCTGACTGCTTAG
Source organism: Coregonus ussuriensis (assembly GCA_031479575.1). NCBI lineage: Eukaryota > Metazoa > Chordata > Actinopteri > Salmoniformes > Salmonidae > Coregonus > Coregonus ussuriensis. The sequence continues at coordinate 46,344,214 of CM062489.1, read as the reverse complement.
CTCTGCCAAAAAAGATGCTAATTCCCTCCTGATGGACCAAAAGCGCTCTAGCACCCTGCCTTTGCTGAGCCATCTCACATTGTTGTGCAGCAAAAGATCATCAGCATTGGCATCAACTTCTCTGAGGAATTCCCTAAGCATGCGATGCTGGTAGGAAGAGGATGCCCTGAGAAAATTTATCATTTTCATCATTGTATTCATCACCTCAGCATGCTCATCTGACAGGGAGGCACAGAGGACAGATTGATGAATGATGCAATGGTAAGATAAAAGCTCAGGATTGTCCCCTTTCAGTCTTGCTACAGCTCCTTTTTCTTTCCCTATCATAGAAGGGGCTCCATCTGTGGTTATTGAAACCACTTGTTTTGGCTCTATTCCTCTTTTTGTTAACATCTCCTTAATGGCCAGGTAGATATCCTCTCCTCTTGTACTGGTCTGAAGGGGAGTGACACCTAACATGTCTTCACAGAATGTTTTCTGGGCTGTGTTGAAAAACCTGGCAAACACTAACAGCTGAGCATTGTCACATATGTCAGTGGACTCATCCACAGCTAAGCCTACACATGGTGCCTTATGCATGGCTTCATCTAGCTGGGTTAGCACATCCTGAGTTAATATTTCACTTGTCTTTGTGGCAGATGATGCTGACATGGGAATTTGCTTTATTTTATCACAAAGCTCATTTTTTTGTTTTCCCTCAAGTAGTGTTTCAGCTACTGCACTCATGCATTCTTTGACAACCCCTCCATCTGTAAATGGCTTTTTGTGTTTACCCAAAATCCAAGAAACTCTGAGGGAACACTCAAGAGCACGTTGTTGGGCAGTGAATGTGTTGCTCAGGATCCTGGTGGACTGGTCATATTGGGCTCTGAGACTACTTACTTTCTGTGATCTCAATTCAGATTTGAGTGGGTACGTTTGTTCAAAACCTTTATGTTTTGTCTCATAATGGCGTTTCACATTGCCACTTTTAATAAGTGCCACGGTTTCTGCACATATGAGACACACTGGTTTAGTGCTCCCATTGGGAAGTATGAACAGAAATGAGTCTGTCCATTCTGGATTAAATGCTCTGTTTTCATTGTCCACTTTTCTTTTTTTGGAGAGTGCCATTTGTTCCTTATTTTCTCTAACTGTTACCCTTTTTCTGCCTCACTCGTCTGTTTCGCTCCCTTTCTCCGTCTCACTCATATTTTCGTCAACTTTCTCCGTCTCACTCGTATTTTCCTCAGCTTTCTCCGGCACACTCGTCTGTATCTCTCCCTTTCTCCGTCTCATTCGTCTGTTTCTCACTCGTCTGTTTCGTTCCCTTTCTCCGTCTCATTCGTCTGTTTTCGCTCCCTTTGTTTTCTACATATATCGCTATCTTTTTAATCCGACTTTCTTTTCCTTGGTAACTTGCCTCTAAACTCTCATCTGTCTGCACTGTAGAGTCCCAATGTTTACCGCCAGGAATGCAAAGACTTCATTGGCTGAGTGGTATCACGTGGGATCGCTTAACTCACATGCAATTGGTCGGTGGGTTTCCTCATTCACAAAACGAGTACCGTAAAGACTACAAAAGCTGTGCATATTAAAATAGAAGCGCCCCGTCAGGTTTTAATTCATAATCTTTTGTTTTGGTCCGGGTCCGTATGGGACGGCTTCTGGGTCCGGATCCGGACCGCGGACCGCCTGTTAGTGACCTATGCTGTAGATCATTACGTAGCATTAATTATAAAAGCCTCTCCACTAAAACAAAGCTTCTCAGAATCCCCTGGCTTCTCAACCACACAAATCCCCCTTTACAAAGGCTCTGCTCTGGCCCAATCCAGAGGTTTAATACAAGGTCCTGCTCTGGCCCAATCCAGAGGTTTAATACAAGGTCCTGCTGTGGCCCAATCCAGAGGTTTAATACAAGGTCCTGCTGTGGCCCAATCCAGAGGTTTAATACAAGGTCCTGCTGTGGCCCAATCCAGAGGTTTAATACAAGGTCCTGCTCTGGCCCAATCCAGAGGTTTAATACAAGGTCCTGCTGTGGCCCAATCCAGAGGTTTAATACAAGGTCCTGCTGTGGCCCAATCCAGAGGTTTAATACAAGGTCCTGCTGTGGCCCAATCCAGAGGTTTAATACAAGGTCCTGCTGTGGCCCAATCCAGAGGTTTAATACAAGGTCATGCTGTGGCCCAATCCAGATGTTTAATACAAGGCCCTGCTGTGGCCCAATCAAGAGGTTTAAACCAGCCCCTTTAGCCTCTCCAGAGCCAGAGCTGGACGTTCAACTCTTTCAGCTCTGTTACCACAACACATGGATTTCACCATGCACTAAACCTCTCTGTTGTCATGGATAGGAGGATATTAACCCTGTCTGTCTGGCTGGCTGGCTGGCTGTTGGTAATAACAGTCAACAGTCTCAAAAAGGCCAGAGCTGAGCAGAACAGAATAGAGTAGACTGCTGTTGTAGAACAGGTTTTAGTGGGTCGTATTACGCACAACAAAAAAACATAAAAGCCCATACATGTAGCTAGGTATATAAAAGCCCATAGATGTAGCTAGCTATATAAAAGCCCATAGATGTAGCTAGCTATATAAAGCCCATAGATGTAGCTAGCTATATAAAAGCCCATAGATGTAGCTAGCTATATAAAAGCCCATAGATGTAGCTAGCTATTTAAAAGCCCATAGATGTAGCTAGCTATATAAAGCCCATAGATGTAGCTAGCTATATGCTCTCTTGGGTAAATAAATGAAACTAGCTCCATTAGGCAAATATTTTTGAGTGTGAACTGTATTACTGTACTGTATTATATTATACTGTGTTATATGGACTGGAATTACATACATCGTTCAAACCATGATAAAGCAGAAGAGAACATGTGATTCTGTTAGAGCACATGCGGCCTAAAAAGTTACAAGTATAATTGGGCCTATTTGTATAATTAGTAGGCTGACGCATATATATATATACCTTTGATAATATTTCCCCTTATGTTATTAGCCTACCTCCTCTATCTCTCTCTATTGTTGCTTCATTCCTTCCTGGCTTTCAACAGATACATGAAATTAGTTTAATTGTCCTTATCTTCATCATTCTAATAACATACTTGAATAATATAGGACTAGAATTAGATGCAGAAGGCTTTCACTTCTCTTCACGAAGATTGAATGGTTGGGTCTGAATAAATAACTGCTATAGCCTACCGCCATCGCGCGTTCGCTCTTCTTTCAAGCTACATGTGAGTTCTATTGGATGCTGCATTTAACATTCAGCAAAAAAGAGCTTGCGTGCCTATTCGAATAGTCTATTGGTATAAGAAATGCTAAAATATATAATGTCCAGTAAGCTATTCTAGTCTAGCTTTTGCCGCATGTGACTCCAAGGAGAGGTCAGCAGGGCACAGGTGCTTGCATATTGCACAAGAGACAGAGGCTATAAGTTAGAAGCTTATCATGCATAACCCACCATTAATTAGCTAAATATAAGGCTAATACTGCATTGAATGTATTACCTGAAAGAGGTAGGCTAGGACATCTATATATAGGGCTATACAGTATATCAATCTAGAACAGGATTATCTATTTTGGATGCAATTTGAATGGAGTTGATGGAGAGAGAGAAAGACTGTGAGAGAGTACTCGAGCGTGCACTGATTTAAAGCAACGATATTCGAGTGATAGGCTGTTTTAAAAGTCTGCAGCTGCAATTTTTTCTTTTTTTTCTTTACAATTAAAAAAACAAGGTGACCCCTGAAAGCCAGATGTAGATGGGTAAATTAGATGCACATTCTGTCTTTATATTACTGTAGCATAGGCAACGCTGCAGCAAATGTAGGTCTACCTGTCACAATAAAAAAAGTTACATGCAAGTCTACATGCATTGTGAACTGCGCTCCATACGGGGTCTGACCCCACCCTGAGCGTTGATTCATCATGCAGAGGCTGTAGTGAAGCCAGATTTAGACATCGCATATAATTTAACAGTTCCATTTCACACCATGCTGTTCATAAAAATAATTTATTATAATTTACCGGTTTCTCACCGTTTCTTATCCTGGGAAAAGGGAGTGGTTTTGGGCGGGAAATCCTGGTAAATTTCGGTAACCGGGTTCCCACCATTCAACCCTAAGACTGACTGACAGAGTGACTGACAGACTAACAGAGTGACTGACAGAGTGACTGACAGACTAACAGAGTGACTGACAGAGTGACTGACAGTGAATGACAGACAGAGTGACATGGACAGAGTGACTGACAGAGTGACAGACAGTGACAGACTGACAGTGACTGACAGTGACAGAGTGAGTAACAGAGTGACTGACAGAGTGACAGTGACAGAGTGACTTACTCACAGAGTGACTGACAGATGGACAGAGTGACAGACTGACAGTGACAGAAAGCCATATGTTCAGCAGTTGAGGTCTATGCCAGAGTGACGGACAAGAGTGACAGAAAAACATATGTTCAGCAGACAAACTATCTATTTATAGATGAGACAAGCTGTCATGGGTCTCATGCTGTAGTGCAGAGGTCAATATCTGACAACACAACATTATTGGTGTGAAAAATGTATGCACTCACTAACTGTAAGTCGCTCTGGATAAGAGTGTCTGCTAAATGACTAAACATTTTAAAATGTAAAATGAGACGCAGGCCCATACACACGGCTGGCCCGCTCATTAGGCAGGATTAAGCGGCTGCCTATGGTGACAGATTGATGAACTAAACCAAGACGCACCTCCAACAACAACACATAAAACCTCACATAATTCTGCCCCAAAATAATGACCAGTGGCATAAGGGCTTTTTAGGTGAGCATTGATGCCACCCTGTGATAAGCAGTGGCCACTTTGTAAAAGGCAGGGGCGCAAAATATTTTTGCTTGTCCATTCCCAGCATGCCCTACAGGGTGCTGTTGGAGAAACGCATCGCTGGAGCGCTCCACTAACATTCAGTCAAAAAAATTATCTAACTTAAATCAAGTAGCGGATATAGGATATGGTAGAAATAGTATGTGGCCTTTTCTGACGCCTACAGGCTGAAGATAACATGTATGACAATGTAATGAGATGGACACGTTTTACATCATGCAGGTTTCTCAGATCAAATAGCCTAACCTAAATGGTGCTCAATCAAATAAAAAATGTGCTGTCATGTTAACAAACAACATATCCTAAAAACAGGACAGGTCAAAGTAAAATGGACAATATGGAATGGACAATCACAACTGTTGTCCAGGAGTTTCACCCCATTGTCATGACCAGTGATTTCAAGTTTGTATCTGTAAATTTTTGACAAGCTGATCATAGCGAAAAAGAAAACACTTCTGCATTTCCCGCTGTGTAAACACATTGCAAATAGGCTCACGATAACTCCTGATAAAGTTAGGTAGCTGATATTCAGAGCTTAAATAGCCAAATTGATTAGCCACAGGAATCAGGACTAGTAAAGCCAATGTAACGGTCTGTTTAACAAACGGTAGGCCTACCACACGGATGGGCATTCATAAAATTATAATGGGGGCCAACACGTTAGGCTACACCCCAGTAAGCGCGAGCCGACGTCTTTTGGATGTCTTTTTTTTTGGTCCTGTCCAGACCAGAAGTCATTTTTTTGGGGGGGTGTTTTACAAATGGTAACCATAGATGGGCATTCATAAAATTCTATTTCAGGCAACACTGTAGGCTCCACCTCAGTAAGCACGGACCGACGGCAACGCCTTTTGGACCAAATCTGAACCAATTATAGACGTCTATAAATTACGTATTTTCAACTTTCATTTAGAATAAAACAATTAGCCTGATTTCAACATCCGGAAAATACATTTTTCAACGTCTGGGAAATACGTATTTTCAACATCCAGAAAATAAGTATTTTCAACTTTCATTCAGAACTGAAAATTTACCTGATTTCAACATCCGGAAGATACGTATTTTTCAACGTCTGGAAAATATGCATTTTCTCAACGTCCTGGAAAATATGTTTTTTAAGCATACAGAAAAATACATATTTTCACCTTTAATTTAGAACCTAAATTATGAGGCGGACACTGAGAAATGAGAGGGCTCCATATAGCCTTGTGAACCCTTATGTGTTCTAGGTTGCAGAGCAAACATAAGAATACGACGTTTGGCGGCGTGAAACTCTTACCTTAATGAGTGTGATTCCCCTGGCCTGAGAGGAGACACAGCCTACCATCTCATCACACAGCTTCCTGATGAACTGGTGAGGAACCACAAACACTAGGAGGTCAGCCCCCTCAGCAGCATCCTGGAGCTGGGGTACAGCCACCTGTGGAGAGGGAAGGAGGGGGAGAGCGAGGGGGAGAGAGAGAGAGATGGAGAGAGAGAGATGGAGAGAGAGAGAGAGGGAGAGAGAGAGAGAGAGGGATAGAGACAGAGAGAGAGAGGGAGGGAGTGAGGGAGAAGGAGAGGGAGCGGGTGGAAGATATCATTTCAATGAGGTGACTGTAATGCTTTGGTCAGCTGTGTGCTGGAATGGAACAAATATGTGAAACAGCTGTTGGGCTCATTTCTGTTCAGACAGTCCTCTTACCACATTGTCAGGCAGTTTGTATCCAGGCAGGTACTTGACATTCTCATGGTCTGTGTTGATGATGTCTGTGAGATTCCTGCCGTTCACGTTCTCCTCAAACACCCACATCTTGACTGTGGTGGCGAAGCGCTGCAGGGTCTGAGCATTACTGCCAATTATCCTGGCAATGGCTGAACCCCTGTAGGGAAGAAGAATCATTTATGTACATTACACTTATCTACAATATACCATTTACCATCGTCTTGTGGCAAGAGACAATAGCAAAAACAATCAAATTATTATCATAACTGTTCACCATCATTTTAGAATGGATAACCTAGAAAATTCTGTCTTGTCCCTTGTCAATAATTTGCTCATGTCAAAACATTATCCCTTAAACATTATCCTACAGAAATGCATTGTAGTCCCCTCAACATAAGTGCATTAAAAAACCCACGTTGCTCTGCTCATGGCCATATGAGAGGTTTGTTTTCCTTGACAATAGCTACAATGTAACAAGCCGCGCCTGCCTCTGCGCCAAAGAGAGATAGGCCTACATTGTAAGCGTCAGACACTGCCAACTTGTGCTGCTCTAGCTAGCCAGCTAACCCAGTAAGATCTATCTGACAATCTCTATAGGTTGCAAGGCATGTTGCCTATCATCGACAGGAGCAACAATGACCATTGACAGTGACTGAACTCACCAGTTTCCAGAGCCGACAATGCACACTTTCAGAGGCGACGCCATTGGAGATGTTTCCTATATGCGTCTGGAGAAGAAACGGTAAAAATGTATTAATTTCGAAGATATAGGTAACTAATGACAGATGGTATGGAGAGGAGACAGGAGAGCGCCGCTAGGCTACTATAGGCTGGACTACTGTAAATGGCATCATCAAGGAGTTGCCGCACTGGAGGATTCTGGGATTTGGAGTTGTTTATGTTTGTTACAATTAGCTGGTAGCCTTTTACATTAACATGGTTTATTATTCTCCTGATAAATTGCAAGACAATTGTTGCAATGTTTACTAATGTCTCTTTTCTGGAAGAAGTTCAAGAAGAATATTAACTGAATAGCCTTACATTTTCATATCAAATAGCCTAAATGGCATAGGCCTTTCCCTATTTTTTCCCTATTCCAAATTGAAATATTTAATATCCCACACATCATGCATGTACGTTGAGATCCTTGTGTGTGGTGAATAAGCTATGGTGAATCCGTGTGTTTTCAGCGATGATGTATATAGCCCTGTATTCTGGAGGTACAGCATCGTGGTTGGCCGGCAGTCAAAGGGAGTGACCATCCCGGGATTTCCAGTAGAAAAACGCAGAAACGTCAGAGCCACACACCAACACCGCAGCAAGACACGGAAACCCCCTCTTCTCTCCTCTTCTTCTCTCTCTTCTTCTCTCAGCATAAGACAGTGCAGGGTCCATATTCTCCAAGAAGCTGCACTAACGGAGAATGTGGTTATCACCCTGTTCTGGAATCTCCGCTGCATTCGATCTTCTTATCGTTCGGTTTTCCACCTTCTAAAACAAGATAATCATCTTATCTTTAGCCTAAATCTCAATTATGGACAAGCACCCAGGCTCCAACATGATCAACCCCGCATCCTACCATGGGAATCCCGCTGCACGGAGGTTGGACGGAGGAGGTGGCGGTCCGTGTCCGCACAGCCTGGGCTCGGAGGGAGTCACCGCAGGTAGCCGTGGTGGGGTGTCCGGGGGCAGCGGGTCTACTCCGCATCAAGCCCACAAGCGGCGTCTGGAGGGGGTCCTCAATAAATACACTAACCTGCTACAGGGATGGCAAAACAGGTACAGTAGGCAATTCAGGGGTTCTAGCTCTGGTCCAGGGCATTATGCGCGGACGCGCACTAACGCCATGGAACAGAGCTAGTTTTATAGTGGTTCTTGACTGAGTTTGGTGCCATTGTTGATCAGTTGTGTACGGTGGAAAGGCATCTCATTTCAAAAATATTTTCTCATTTAATCTAATCTATTCACAACAAGTTCGGTTCGATATTAAATATCCATTTTATCTATTTCATTTTCACCTATTTTTCGTATCTTATCACATCTATTGATAACATAAGTTACAGGGCATTTATATCTTCTGATCAAAAGGGGGCAGATCACATTCGTGGTAATAGATCAGATGATTGATTATGATCTGCGGTTCCTCGCGCGTCATAACGCATAGGTGTTTTCCATTGGACTGAGAGGAGTTTTGCTTTGCGATGCAGCACAAAAGGCATGTTCAGTCCTGTTGCCATGTTTACTAGAACACAGTTGTTGTTGGCAGCAACACAAGTGATGACCATTAACATCACATATAAATACAGTTTTTCTATTCTATTCTGCTCTGTTCTATTCTATAGTTTAGTAAATGATTTGTTAAGCGGTCATACTACCTTCCGTTAAGAAAGCAGTCTTTGGGTTCATAGAAATAAGGCATTGAGAGAGGACAGTTAATGAACACTGTAACATGAGGGCTGACTAAGACAGGAACAGGGTTTTGCTGATATAGTGGAACAGTTGTTTTGGAATTATTGAATTTATAGAGGCAGATGGTCCCAGGCTGTGGGAGAGCTCCAGGGGGATAGGTTGAGAGTCTGGGATGGGGACAGCAACAGACTCTATTTCACTGCCCCTAGATTTCTATTACTGAATTTGGCTCATTCAGAGTGAATATACCTTTTTACACTTGTCCAGTAGGCCTATCTACCAACAGAGAGGCTGTGTCCCAAATGGCACCCTATTCCCTACATAGTGCACTACTTTTTGACCAGAGCCCTGTGGCCCTGAGTACATTATATAGGTAATAGAGTTCCATTTGGGATGCAGGCACACTGTTACTGTGGATTAGGTGTGGTGGATGGATGGTGGGGTCTGAATGAAAATCAATGACTGATCCCTAACAGGAAAGCCCCTCCCCCTCTCCCCTCTCTCCCATGCTCCTCTATGGCACGCTGCTAGTGTGTGTGTGTGTGTTGCGCTTGCGTGTGTGTGTATGTGTGTGTGTATCACTGTGTGTTTAGATCGATAGGGAGAGCAACCAGTCGTGTAATGAGCTCTGACCACAGTGTTCCGTTGGTCACTGTCTCTCTCTCTGTCTGTCTGTCTGTCTGTCTCACTCTCTCTCTCTCTCTCTCTCTCTCTCTCTCTCTCTCTCTCTCTCTCTCTCTCTCTCTCTCTCTCTCTCTCTCTCTCTCTCTGTCTCTCTCTCTCTATCTCTCAACTTGGTATGTGTTTGCCTGTGTGTTGTTAGTGTGACAAATATGAGAAATGGGGAGAATTCCAGGAAATTCTGCACTCCTTACAACCACATGGCTGTTGCAATACTGTTACACTTTTAACAATATGAACATTCCAGTCTCGGTCATAGCTAAGGACCGGTACAAATATTCAGCACACCAGACTGCTGTTAACACAATGCCAGAGAAATACCTGAGTACCTGGCTGCATGAGTTCTAAAATTAGATCACCTGTTTGACTTTCAAGGTCTGCTTCCGCGCCTGCTGCGCTCTATTCAAACTGCTGTTTGAACTTCTAATGATTTTTTTTACATTTTTTTTTACATTTTTAGTCATTTAGCAGACGC